>LR989855.1:10015000-11215000 GCA_905146925.1 Autographa gamma
TTGTTAAGTTAAGGATCTAAAGGAATAACAAAGTTTGTTTTATCATAACACGATATTTTTCCCTTTTTTGGGAACTCATTTCGACAATTTTTTGTTAGATAAATGGTTAGGTATCCTTTAAGGCTTGTAGTATTTGGTTTATTTACACATATATTGCAGTATTATTTATCTTGTTTTGTTTAACAAGTACTCATAACATTAATAACATTAAGAAGCTAGTGTCATTCGCACGTAAGCCATTAATTACCGAAAAAACATGTATAGTCTTTCTCAGCAAAGTTACATCGCTTAATGAATAACATAAACCAGAAATAGTTACTCAAGTAATAATTAATGTTTATGAAAATAATAATTTCATCAAGAAAGGCTTACTAAATAACATAAAGCGAGGCATCGTAAGAAAAAAAAATAAGCTAAAAATACAAAAAGAATCAGATAAAAATATAGGGGTTCAATGCGACTGTGGATTGAAGAAAATATCAAAATAATTGAATTTATAATTACATAAAGGTATAATTTCGCAGAGGTAAAATATGGTAGATCCTTAAGATTCTCAAATTTAAAAGTTAATAATCGTTTAGGACACTCAACTCAACATATTTTATAAGTAAGCTTAGTTTGTGGAACTTTTCTTCAAACTGATATTAAAATCAAAGCTGGATAATTATCGTCGGGTTGTTCAATTTGCAGTTAATTTGGAAGATAATTGATTCTACTAATTTTATTTTAGATTCTGGGTATTTGATGAAAACTCAGAACTTAAAGGTTAGTTAGATACTTAGGATTAGAAAATAATTGTTTAAGTAATAGATTTTTAATTGTTAAATAAATAACACTTGCGAATAACACATAATAAAAAGATCTGTTTTCATATCAATGTTTAGAATGGAAAATGTCGTCCTGAATCTAAGTACCTATTTATCAAGGTAACGAATACAATATATCTTCTATAGCACTTTCTGCATTCATCTAATAAAGTGCCACCTTAAAAAAGAATAAAACAAAATGCGCAATTTAATATCTTAAAAGCTCCAAATAATAAAAACACCACCCCAATTACTACGTTCATATCAAACACGAAAAAAAAAAGAAAAAATATCACCTAATGTTCGCTGAAACAGTAAACGCGTATCAGGATTCCAGTCACGTTTTCAGGTACTTATCACGAGTTTCTTTCGCAAAATGAATTGCGGAGAACCTCCGTGCGATAGATAGAAGGTCAGACTAATCGAGTGAGCCGCATGAGGTCAGGTCCTAGTGCAATTAGTTAGGTTATTCGAAGTAGACCGCTTTGGTATTACGAAAATGAATCTTATTAGTTCGAGCGGGCTAGCTAAGCGTTGATACGAAATGACTCAAGACTGAGATATGGGTGATTTTAGTATCCAAGCAATAACCGTCATGCGGACTCATAGTAGTTCATACATAGGCTCAGGTCATTGGAGACTAGTCATCAGGTATCGGAGACTCACGTCGCTACGTGTGTGGAAGGCCTTAAAGCTAGGTCAGATGTAAAAACCAATGTCTATGTAATTACTTGATAGCTATCGACTGGTTGAAATTTTGGACTTTTTGGACCTTAAAGCTTTGTAATATAAAAACTGACCAAAAAGAGGAACGCATTCTAGTATGTTTAAAAATGAACTAGGGATGAGTAAATTATATCTTTTGACGTATATAATATACAATTTCCTAAACAATTACACAACGTCGCATTAAAAAGACAAATCGGAGGCTTTGAAACTGACATTCGTCAAAACAAAAATACGTCTAACAAATTGCAGTAACAACGTATAAGCCAGTATCAGCAGTTATCCCTTGGGCTAACCCTGTCCAAAGTGAAAAATAAAGAGAATACGTCACGGGGCGATAACTGTCACATTTTGGTGACAATCCGTTTATCCTCTGGGCGCGGGATTCTGTTGCCGAATGTTTTGACTCGTTTGTTCTCTTAGTGCTGCGTTTATGGGTTAAAGGGAGGAAATGGCCGTCAAAAAGGTGGAGTGGAGAGTAATAAAGGATCTGACAAAATTCTGAGAAATAGACGTATTTAAGGTACACAAGGTCTATGTTTAAGAAAACGAAGCTTTCGAACATTCAAAGAAATGGGATGAAATTACGTAATTTCTAGTACGATATTGATTAAGGCTTAGCTGATATCCGCTAATAAGGGAAACCAATTTCACAAAATTTTAAAATTTACTTTAAAGAAATCAGATAAAGTATTGAGAAGGCAAGATTAGTGCTTATTGAACGTTTTAATTAAAACAAACTTTATGTTAAATACTCCAAAAAGTAGGTTCAATTGCAAAATAGAACATATCGTTTAAGGTTCCGTGTTCTGTTGAAAATACCTATGTTTTATTTAGCTCTTACTTCCGTAAAGAGTAAATATCCAAACTTTTGGTATAATCTACTCGTGATCAGAGGGCTGGTTTGTTCCTTGCACAGAGAATCGGCATAGCCATTCAACGTGGCAATGCTGCCAGCCTTCTGGGCACGTTTCCCGCCATTGACAAGGATTACGATGAGTTCTTTGACGCTTGTTAGTTTTTATTTATGTAAGTTTTGATTTTAGTATTAGAGTTTGTTCTTATATTAGATTTAATTGTGTATTACTAAAATAATTTACTTGTCTTAACTAAAAAAAAAAAAAATATAGATACGATTGACGAGAAGTCGCAATAAGAATTATAAATAGTAAATTAAAAAACAAGGACATAAATAACATTACTGCCAAAACATTACATCCTTAAGCGAAAATTTTGGACTAATTAAGTATACTTTATGTTATTTATTTCTTTTGGTAACCACAATAAGCTTTTGTACTAAGCAGTTCCGTTACACTGAGAATTAGCAGATCCTCCGATATTCTGAGGAACAAGATATCATATCATTAATTTTGTAGCTGAACACATTCCATGAAGTAATATTTCTGAATACTCTTTGCGTAAACAAAATATTCTTGTTAATTTACTGTTTTTACCTTCAAAGACCCCTAAAAATCGAAGAGACGACCGTTTTTCAGAATCTTCGCATTGAATCTTCGGTTTTTGAATGAATGGACGCAATCAGTATTACTCACTGTGGATACTTAAACATCAATATTCATACTTTTATTAATTTGTCTCTTTTTGCGTGCCATAGCATATTGAGGGGCTCAGAGCAATTAGCGGGGAATGCTCGCGAATATCTGGCGTCCATTTCGTTGAGTCGCGCCAAGAGGGGTGTATTCTGTGATGGTATAGAAAGTTAAATGATACGTCATTACATCTGGTGAAATTCAATTGTGTAAACATGTAGTTGTGTAGAATTTTAAGGTGGTGATAGACACTGATAAATAACATGAACTCGAGAGATGCAGAACCTAAGAACTATCTTCTGCTATTCTGATTATTATATAAAGGTCATACACGCAATAACAAAAACTGACCTATAGTTAAATTCAAAACTCCTATGCTATGATCTGGGAGTTGTTATTCTGTCTTTATTTTTCTCTCCTCATTACTCATTACTTTTCTCTCTTTCTAATTATTTTTTTTCAAATGTAAGTATACGATTCCATTAGTTTTTAAAGGACTAACATAAAAGTAGTCTGGGAGTCCTTAAAAATAAAATGTCGTGTGTTTATCCCAGCGATGATCTTTCGGAAAGTATGGTAAAAAGTTTAATAAAAAAGACTGAAACATTCTCTTTTCATTTAAATAAAAGGATATCGAGTATGATGATAATACACAGCTCAGTATAAATGATGCAGGGCTGCGTCAAGCAGGTGAGTCGTCCCAACTTCATTCTCAGTAATGAATATGAATATGTTGGAATGCAGTGCGTGCGGTGCAGCGCGGTGCGGTGCAGCGCGGTGCGGTGCGGTTTAATGGTCACGGTACTGCACCGAATTTGTATTGATTTACAGATAATTAGTTTGATTTTTTACTTTTTTGGATGGTATAAATAGTTTTGCGGCAAAGGCGCTGCGAAAAAAATTGGCGATATAAAATTTAATTCAACAAACTCGTTGAGTTTCATTCGATTGATGAATTTTCTTTGATGTGATTTCATGCTTTATTGCTTGTGGAAAATTTGGATTTATTAGTATCATTATGTATTGACTATGCCACTTCACATGTTTTGGTGTACTTTTAATGTTATTGAACTGATTTGTAACTTAAAAGTTCAATTTAATACAATAAGGTGACCTTGGATTATAGGTCTTTAACCTTTTAATTTGAAGTCGTTGTTATATGAATGGCGTCAGGGTATTGACTTTTCATCAAAAATACCAAATTTTATTCGCATATTTTGTACTTGAGAAACTGGTTCGATAAAATATCCTTGTAAGATCCGTTCTATACACAGGAATCGCCTAATTGGCTTGAAAGAGGGTTGAGAGCTTAGTGCCTAAGCCACCATTACTCACTAGCCCACTTAAATAATAGATTTAAGATAAACTGTACAATGAGCCCCATTTTAGTGGGCCAACGCGCATAGACAAGACCTCAGAGTTTAGTAAAGGATAAGTCTAGATTCAAGTCTGTGCCTTAGTTAATAATTACAGATGTAATTGCGGAGTGTTATATTCAGACCGAGATTTAGTTACCCAGTGACTTTCTGTATGACTTGTTTAACTTATTTTCAAGTAAATAGGCAAAATAAAAGCATCTATTATTTTTTGACACCGTGTGACGGATAAACAATATTTACATCTGTTAGGAGCGGTGTAAAGGGCATTGAACCCTATGTAATATTAATACTTGTTTTGGGTATTCTGATGACCAGTTACTAGAAAGCTTAGTAAGGAATAGTTCGCATTTATACTATGTATTTCAATTGAAACTTCAAGTAAATAAACTAGGAGTCATAACAACTCCTTAGGTTACACGGAAATTGGCCAAAAATATAAATCTTAATAACAAAAAGATATGTGCTCCGCCTCTTTATCTTTTCAAGATAAAAGACGACTCCTCGCGGACACATGTGGGGATAGGGCTACCATTTGTTTCCTTGTTTGTTGGGAAAGTCACATCTACATAATATAATGATTGTTATCACCCATGGCTCGAGGACTGCTATAGAACCTTAACTTTTGAAATAATTCTTGAATCGAATAGCACAGTGTGGTCTAATGATATTTTAAATAATAAAATAAGTTATATAATATAATTGAATTTGAAACAAGATTAAAATTTATGTTAATTTAAAAATAAAGTTACAAGTAAACCGAAAAAAATATGTCAATTAAGCAGGAATTATAACAGAAGATTAATATTTATAACTAAGAAAGAAAGGCTTGAGAAAAACTCTAAATCAGATTTAGTGTTTCACAAAATACCATTGTTAACCATTATAATTAAACCAGTAAAATGTATCCCACAATTATGTTAAAACAATATTTAAATAATAACAAGATCCCTATACAAAACAAAGGCGGGATAACTGGAATAAGGAAGATGAGAGAATATGAAGGGCTTCCCAAGTATGGACATAATGAAAGCGAATGAATAAAATTAATCTCAACATAACAAGTTACTGTGATAACCATGCAATGTTGTTACATGACTTTGTTATGCAATATAATTTTATATGCAGTGTTCTAGCTTTTGTTTGATTCAAACGTCCTTAATATGGGATAATTTAAGACGTATTTTGATTTTTGTGTAGTCACATAACTGCTTTTGGCAGTGGCTGATAAATAGTTACAGTTTATTATTTGTTACAAATAACAGTAGATTTATGTATTATTTATATGGTTGTATTTTTAAACTTTCTTAAAAAAAGCCGTTATGCTGTGCCTTTTATTTCATTACGACCTGTAAGACCTTAACATGCAAATGAAGATTTTGAGTTTAACATTTATTTGATCCACCGTTAACATTTCTGTTTTAGTTTTAACTTAACTATTCCAGTTTCTTGTGATTACACGGACTTGCACCATGCGTGAACCAGAAACACAAAATACATAATATTGTCCAGACGAAAGTCTAAGCCGCCAACCCTGAACGGAGGCGAGGAAACTGGGTCGCAGAAGATAGCTTTATCTTTCGTGAACTTGCGAATACTTTGGATTGTCGCGACTCCGGCCACGTTCATATATTTTGCGCCACTTTGCGTGTTCCAAGTAATTTCGGTGAGATTGTATTGTTCGAGAATAATACGGACACGGTGTATGATGTGTAATAAAATTTACTCGTTTTTAGGGTTCCGTACCCAAACAGTACCAAGGGAACCCTAGTAATAAGCCTACGATGTCTGTCTTTCCATTGTCATTGGCCTCTACAGACTATACGGTAAAGTTAGACATCTCAAATTTACAAAAAATGCTTGTTATTATTGCCGCTATCACAGCAAAAACTAAAATCATTGAAAACTTAAATTCTAAGAGGGTCCCCATTGCAATGTTGTTTTCGAACCGCAAACAAATTGCCTTATAATTTATTAAGACGTTGCACATAGTTAAACAAATTGATATGTTATAAATTGCAGGCGTTTCGTATTAGAAGCATTGTATCATCTTTTGTGCATTTATAAATACTGATGATTTTTTATAAATACTGTTGCTTTTTTGATTAATACTGAAAATAATTAAATATTATCGATATTTGTACTGTAATTTAAATTACAAATAACGTTATTTCATAAAATGTAAGTAAACTTCAATGAACTTTGCTATGACATCAGGCACCTAACCTACTTCTTTCTGATGGTGGTACGGAACCTTTAATGTGCGAGTCCGAATCGCACTTGGCCGGTTTTGCGTTGCGTGTGCAATGTTGGTACAGATGGAAAACCGATTACCGTGCGTGGGCTTGATTTGCGAGTTACTCTTGTTGGAAAGTTTATATGAGCATAGTGATATTGGTAGAGTTTCTATAATTTTGTTTTGGAGCTTTTCTTAAAGTTATATTACACTTAGTTCAGTTAGTTGTTGCCAGTATTGTAGTATGAGCGTGTTACGAACAATTTGTACTCATAAACTGTATTTCTTCATATGTATTTATGAAATACCTTGTCTAGTAATAGGCTGATACTATTATTCCTTTAGAAAAGTTAAATATAATTACTTAGTTTTTTGTTTTCTATGCCTATTGTTTCGTTGATTACCGAAAGCATGTAGAATGCGTGCTTTAATATGGTACCGAAAAATCTGAAGAAAACTACAACCTTGAACCTTTTAAACAATGAGTAACCTTTCAAGTGTTGGTAATACTTAATTAAATTAACAACAACTTTGTTTCCAAAAAGTTAGTGAATAAAAATAAAGTTAATCAAGTTAGGTGGAAATATTTTTAAGTAACGACGTAATCGTTTTATTTTAGCATCGTTATTTTAACAAAACATGCTCTACAATATAAACACTTTAGTTTAACTAAATAATTAAAAAGCATCATAACTTAAATTCCGTATAACAAGCTTCAAAACCGACGCATTCGTTAACGTACGGCCGCGTTTTGTTATTCGTCTGTTTTATGTCACGTGACAAAACTAGGTTTAAACGAGGTCTAGTAGAGGACCTTTCTGTATGGAGCCCGGGACACTGGAGAATAGACTACAAATAGTACAATGTAACTCTAACACATTTTCTGGTCTCAATTCAAACTCGGTTTTGCTTTAAAATTGAGTACAATAGGTGGGTTCTGAAATTGTTGTGTGGGTGTAATGAGAATATGAAGCTTCATTGCATGATTAACATTTTTGTAGTGTATTTACATGTTTGTAGGAGAATACTCTTTTGTTTTACCTGAGTCTTTCCTAATTGATGCCCATTTTGACATATTATTATTACTGCATTAACATGTAAAGCGATCACGTAAGCCATGACCTTAAATCGTAATTGTTTGGTGTAGGTACAGAAATCGGCCTTATCAGTATTTTAAGCTCCATAGAAATGTGCACATTTTTATCAACAACTATTCTAAGAAAAGTTACTTTTCCACAATTGAGTTATACACTCGGTTTCGTCGCTAGCCACGCATTAATTCTCCCTATCTTTGTCCTGTGCGTAACTTTAATACAAAACAATTGCAGCTAAACCAAATAGGAACGAGCATGTAAATTCATTGCTAAATAAAGAGGCTCTGTTGAGCACGCTAGGAATGCCTGTTCAGCCGGAATGTTTAATAAATCAGTACTTTACTTGTTTTTCCGACGGCCAGACGGTCGCCCCAAGATTGTCTGTATAAAGATATTCGAATTACGTTTGTTTGTTTGCTACAATGTTGTTTTCTGTATGTTCGGCTGTTTTGGGTTGGATTTAAATTGACTGTTGTCGTGATTAAGAGCTGTGTGGAGAAGCATTTTTAATTAAGTAAGATGGTGTTATGTCTTTTAAATTACCTATTTTTCTCAACCAGTGGTATGTAAAGGTTGCCGTATCCATGGGTAATAACGAGTTGTTGGAGATATGAATGCAGTAATTTTTTTTGCTTTTAAGATTTTTTAATTTTCATAAATCAATAATTGTTCTTATCGATAATTTTACAAAATGATACATGCTTTTGTTGTCTTGTATCCTGCAGTGAAATATAATTACAATAAAACGTGGGTGTGCAGCGACACGTTCCTATCTTTACTGTGCGTAATACAAACGAAGGAAGGCATTAAATGTCACTCTAAGCACGTGGAATAATAATTATCTTTAAATTTCATATTATTATTACTATCAATAACTTTATTATAATATTACCAGTAGTAGTGAGATGTTCATAGGTACCAGTACCTATGAACATCTCACTGCAAAGCACATGCCTCTTCCAGTATAGAGTAGGCACGTGTAATGATCACGATAGTTGCTCATTTGCGGATTGGCGAATTCAGATCCCATTTTTTTGGAATCCAGATTTCCTCTCTATGTTTTCTTTCACCTCTAGTCCAGAAGTGCCTTCGAATAATGAAGAAAGTACATACAATTTTGAAAAATCAACTGTGGGTGTACATTTGTAAACCTCTGCCTAACCCTTCGGGGATACAGGCGTGATGGTATGTTATGTTAATAAAACAGAACATTATTACTTTCTTAATAATCTTCGCGTGTACATTTGTGTATGAAAGGGCTAATCTTAGGCAGCCGGATTTGTTATGCGGGCACTATTGTGGTGGCAACAATTATCTAGGTAGCAAACTATTAACATCTTTACATAGTGACAGAACCCTCGCGTTACCTAAATCTTGTTCACACGATTATAAAGTTATATGCAAACAATGAAGTTTGTTAATTTATGTGTATGAATATACAGAGTCATTTAGTAAGGACTGTGAGATTTATATTTTAATATACCTAATTTTAAGACATACATTTACATTAAGTTATTTTAGTACTTTTTGTGTTCAAACATGGGACCTAAACATATCGGCGCACTGTGGGTGTACATTGGTGCACCTCTGCCTAACCCTTCGGGGATACAGACGTGACGATATGTTATGTTATGTTGTGTATTTAACACATTCCACTTCAACGTTCTTGTTAGAATATTAGTATTTAGATTTTATAACTCATCTTCATTGATCGACGAAGCAGCCCTTTAGTAGCGAACTATATAAAACTTAAATGTACGAAAATTAATAATCTTCTTATAATGTCATTTAACATCTCAAAAACATTGTGATAGAACTTGAAATAAGACCACGTACGTCAATTATAATCGCTTTTTGATCCTTAAATTGAAACTTGTTTCAACATTAAATAATGTTCTTTGCACAATACTATTAATTTAATACTTAAACAAACTCTGTTAAACCATTTTAATTAAATCTTTGGAAATTCGAAAGCCTGAAACATTTGTTTATTTACAGTAATTAATCATAGGTTTTAGC
The DNA here is from genome assembly GCA_905146925.1 of Autographa gamma. NCBI lineage: Eukaryota > Metazoa > Arthropoda > Insecta > Lepidoptera > Noctuidae > Autographa > Autographa gamma. The sequence goes on from LR989855.1 coordinate 10,024,808, forward strand.
TCAATTAATAATAAAATGTTCAAGGAATTATGTATGTCTATTTTTGTATTTATCAGTAGCATTTTGGTTTCAAGTAAGCTGAATATTACTACTAATAGTTATCAAAATCTTTTGTTTTTGAATAAGAGCGGTTTCACACTACCCGATACGATATCGATATCGGACTCCGATACCTATGATACCGCGGCAAGAAATATCTACGGGTTTTACGATTCCGATATTTCGGATAATATGAAAACAGTTTAAGAATTTATCATGATCTCTAGTCAGCTTTATTTTAATTTGTGGTTAGTACTTCATTAACTTGGTGTGGAGTCAACGATCTTTATGCAAATAGCGCTGCGTTTACATAGACTGTGTGTAAACACTAAATTATTACTAGTAAATGCAGCAATCAACTTCTAAATCAGTTAGTTATTTACATTAATTATCTAGTAACTAGCTTTTGCCCGCGACTCCACCCGTGTATGCACTGTTATCGCGGCGAAAATTAGCGCTTACTTTTTTCTTTCGTATACATATTTTTCCTACAACAAGCTTTATAAAAAAAAAATCTGCGGTTTTGACATGAAAGCTTATTAAGACCGAGTCAAATTCTCATTTATGATATTAGTATGTAAACTTATGTATACTTAACCACAACAGCCTAAAATGAACTGGGTAATAATAAAGGCGAAAATTCCATTCTCATTAGCAGTCACTATTTTAAACGATTTTTACTTATTATGAAACAAACAGCCCAGTTTACTTTTCTCGAAAATAGTGAGTACACCTTAAAACCTTGTCGTTTCTTGGTAATTCAAAACATCAAAGCTCGTTAGTAGCTGCCGAGAGATTCAATGTCTGCGATGTTTAATTAGTAGTCACTCCACTTGCATCTTGTGTCAAAGAGTTCAATATTTTAAGGTGAATGGGACTATGAACGTCGGGCCTAGAATGTTTTTTCTTTTATTTATGCGACCAGAATTGCCCTTTTAGATTGATAAAGAGCAAATACATTACGTAGTTGGGATTTGTCATGTGGATTATTAAAGTGTTTTTCAATAGTAAGTTGGGACTAACAAACGATGAAAAAAAACTTAAAGTTTTTGTATATTTTCAAATATTTTTTTCAGATCTAGCAATACGTTTCTTGCTAACATTGATTGTTTTATTAAAATCTGTAGCAGCACTGTAAACTAATCCTTTTCAGTTGTTTTCCCGTCCAGCAAAGTCAAAAACCTAAAATTAAAAGTTCGCTAAACAAAGTGTTATTTGATTCGTACAATTGATAGGTACAAACAACGAAACATTTTCAATTTAAACTCACGTTATTCGGGGACAAAGTAAGTGAAAATAGCCTAGCAATTCTGAAAATTAAAAAACCTCTCGGTATTCGTTGCCGTCAGGTTTGGGCAATACTTTTTCAGTGTATTCTCAGAACGCAATGTTTAAATTAGTACCCACTTACAACATATGTCTGAGAGCTCCACATTTTAGGGCGAAAACAACTGTTGAATTTTTATGTTAATTGTAAAACTATTTTAGCAGAATCATTCAGTGTCTTATTTTTTGAAATTGGCCTTTGATTTTATTTTTTCTGTTATGCAATTACTATATATAACGCGGGTGAACGAAATCGTCTTATGGAAAAATTAAGGAACAAAAATTTATCACGTAGAGAACTAAAAAAAATTGAACTTCATGTTAGATGCTGAGTACGAAGATTAGATACATCTTTTGTAAATAATATTCTGCTTCACAAATTTTGGGTAACCAAGTATCAAAACGACAACCACAGCTAGTTTCATCAAACAACAGACAAACAAGCAACAACATCTATAACACAACTCAAACACCTATATCACACTGTTTTGTCATAGAACTTATGTTCGTAATCCACAAACGCGAGTTGTACAACAATAAACTACGACATACAAATGTCGGTAGGCATGAGCGTCACCAAGTTAATGTTTTCAATTTGATTCCCTGCCAGATGTATGTTAGTTTGGGCATAATGTTTAAGTGTATGTAGGTTATCTTGATGTCTCCGTTTGGCGTAAGATCAAAGTCCATATCTCCGGCATTATGTACTTATCTGGGGGCACGGTAGTGCCCCTGCCAAGTCTCGAGCAAAAAAAAAAACGGGCACAGCCGTACCATACTTTTCTCGAAGCGTTTCGCGGCTATTTCACCCCCCCTGTATCATCGAAACGGAAAAAGCTAAGGGTTTAGGTTTTCGATGACCTAGAGAAAGCATTAAAACAAGCTTAGCCTCAAAATTACATGACATTTGAACCAATAGTTTTAGAGTTATGAGCGATCAAAGTTACACCATTTTGTCACTCACTGACTGACCGATCATCAAAAGTCTAAGGTACTTCTAGCAAACTTAGAACCTTCAAATTTGGCACCAAGATAGGTTTTTAGCTACAAGTAAAGGGAAAATTATAAAAACGGTAAGAAATTATATACCTTAGGAAATATTAGGAAACAAATTTACATTTGCGGTTTTACAAGAACATGGTGTATGAATTTTGACTGCATTGTTAACTTTGTTCTTCGTTTATGTACAAAAAGTAAAACAAATCGATTTATATTATTAAAAAAACTTGAGAGTTGTCAAGGGACACCCGGATGGAAAGATATTACTTAAATTTAATTTAGTTAATTATTAAATAAAAAAATACTAAACAAATTATTAAATTAAATCTATTATGATATAAGTTGGAAACGCAAAAAGACAACTGCTTATCGTTAGGATTTGACCGCAAGACCCGCCCCTTGGCAAACTCGCCATGTGTCAACACCGCCATCTGAGAATTTAAGATATCTATCGAAAGTCTTAATCATAAGACTGTTGACTAATGACGTCATTAAAAAGTGTCGTTACTACTTTTCGTAAGAATTTCTTCCGCCTAGCCCCCTTTCTCAACGCGCGATGAGGAACTTCATTCCAATGAATTGTAATAATGTATCTAGGGGCACAACAGAGCCGTCTCGAGCAAAACGGGCACGGCCGTACCATAATTTTCTCGAAGCGTTTCGCGGCTATTTCACCCCCCCCCCTGTATCATCGATACGGACAAAGCTAGGGGTTTAGGTTTTCGATGACCTAGAGTGAGTATTAAAGTAAGCTTAGCCTCAAAATTACATGACATTTGAACCAATAGTTTTAGAGTTATGAGAGATCAAAGTTACACCATTAAATTTTGTCACTCACTGACTGACCGATCATCAAAAATCTAAGCTACTTCTAGCAAACTTAGAAACTTAAAATTTGGCACCAAGATAGGTTTTTAGCTACAAATAAAGGGAAAATTATAAAAACGGTATGAAATTATACACCTTAGTAAATATTAGGAAACAAATTTACATTTGCGGTTTTACAAGAACATGGTGTATGAATTTTGACTGCATTGTTAACTTTGTTCTTCGTTTATGTACAAAAAGTAAAACAAATCGATTTATATTATTAAAAAAAACTAAAGAGATGTTAAGAGACACTCGGATGGAACGAAGTTCCTTTTAATTTAGGAAATAATTTGAATGAATGTAATTACCATAATTTAATTTAATGAATTTGATTTAATTAATATAATTTAATTTCATTTAATTTATTATTAAATAAAAAAATAAATATAATTAGTTGTAAACGCAAAAAAAACAACATATTAGGATTCGAACGCAAGACACGCGGCTTATCAAACTCGTCGTGTGTCAACACCGCCATCTGAGAAGTTTGTATATCTATCAAAAATCTTAATCATAAAACTGTTCACTAATGACGTCATTAAAAAGTTTCGTTACAACTTTTCGTAATAAGTTTTTTTTTCATAAGAACTTCGTTCTAATACATTGTAATAATGTATTGAATTTACAAATTAATAAACAAAGCTAAGTTAAAATGAAATGAATAAAGCTACAATCTTTCATCCACATAAGGCAATGCTATAAACATTCTATGCTCACTCGAAAGATGGCTGTGTACCTGGTCTAAATCGCGCTATGGTTTCTATCTCATACAGCTACCGTTTCTCGTACGAAAAAAAAAACCTTTTAAAAAACTTTCATCTACTGAAACTAATAGGTTGTTAGGTTCCCTCATTGTGCCGAACCTGCGGAATGAACTATTTATATACGATGAACTTACAATTAATTTGCGACAGCTCAATGATTTTGACTTCGTTGCCATGCTCAATAGAATATGTGTTATGCAAACGATATCCATTTGTTCACCATGGTTCAAGAGAAATCTTTATTTTAGGTTGCTGAATTTGAGGTTATAAAAGTTAAATTCTTCAAGGTTTATCAACTTCTAAATAGATATTCGTTTACTATTTGAATTGATATTGTGGTAAATGCTAATGGCTCCCACCTTTTACAGACACTTTCATGTTAGTAAAAATCTCATCTTGGTGGCCCAAGTGAATGGGGTTGTCGAATCAAAGTGCCATCCCATTGGGGTGTTTATGCTAAAATCACAATGTATTTTAACCAATCCTAATACACAGGTTTATTAAAACAACAATTTACGCACCGGCGAGACAGTGGTCGGTTTGTCCGATATCCACCCGGTGTAGACATTTCTCGTTAAAACTAGAGTAAATTCTCTCACTTAACAACAAATAAAAGTCCGATATCACACAACAAAACCACTTGAGGAATGTAAATGCTCAACTCGATACAAATAACACGTAATGTAACAAAAGTAAATACGGAGGTCTATTATACAATGTATACGAATAACCGGCTAATTATTTGACGGATAAATCTACCCTACTATTTTACTATGTTTGTAAAAGTACAAATATGCAGATGTAAGTACTGAGGTTTAAATTAATAAACATTTATTACGTTTTCCAATGCTAGCGTAAAATAAATGCTACTAAACAACGCATATAAAAAAAAAGATATGAACTTTGTATAGTATTAAGATGAAGCACGGTGCCGCATAGTCAACAATTTCCTATATGCATCGCTTATGCTATAACCACCCATAAAAGCCAGGGGCTAAGTCTAAACCACGCGATGAAGGACATAGGCTCTTTCAAGAGAGGCAAGTCTGGGTGGATTATATTTGGTAAATATCGATTTTAAAAGCATCAAAGTTCAGGAGACAGCAACAGTTGAATATAATCGACTCAGAAATATTTACCGCCCAGATTTGTGTGCCTTAAAAAATACGCAACATCACAATACAGGCAACAGAGTAAGAGACAGGGAATGGGCTCTAAGCAAAGCAGCAGCTGAAGCACAAGTAATAATTAAAACACCTAAAAATAAAAGAAAGAGACCTACCAAAAATTAATGAGATCCCACCAAAAACATTCAATGTAAAAAAAAACAAATCTCTCTATGCAATTCTTCCATCGTAAAAAGTATTGAGATAGCATAGGAGCCAAGCCCTGTTTAATTTTATTTGTAATAATAAATAAATATTTTGTGACTCTATCAATAGTTTTGTTTGCATTGCAATAATAGCGACTTGGCCATGAGCACAAGTTAAATGTCATTTGCTCTTTGTAATTACGTGCAAATATCGTTCAAATGATTTTGTAACTAATTGGAATTTGAGATCACTATGCACTTAACATGCGCCATAGTGCATGTGCAGTTCACTGATCTTGGATGATACAGACTGTCGGTTAAGGTGTCCTGATATTATTTATTATTTACTTTCAACTGCTCCAAATAGGCCGTTTTATATTTGTACCTTATTGTGCTCATGGCCAAGTCACTATTATTGCAATGCAAACAAAACTATTGATAGAGTCACAAAATATTTATTTATTATTACAAATAAAATTAAACAGGGTTTGGCTCCTATGCTATCTCAATACTTTTTACGATGGAAGAATTGCATAGAGAGACTTGGCTTTTTTTACATTGAATGTTTTTGGTGGGATAATGTTTTGTGGGGCTCTAATAGAATTTAATTTGGGTTTAGGACTTTTTAGCTCTAAAATTCTTGATTAAACATCAATATTGGATGAGGTCTTAAAAGTATAGTGTTATTGCAAAAGACTTGGAACTACACTATGAAGTTGCCTTTTTAGGCATTTTAAATTAATTTTAGTAGCCGATTGTAGCTGCTTTTGTTTAGAAAAGTGGTACCTATTTGGTAGTAGAGAGATACATAGGTTGATAATGAGTTGAATGCTTCGTATTCACTAAAAGTCAAAGAAAGTGTGCAAGTAACACAATACTCTAATCCAAATCCCATAACAATCCTCAATTCAATCCCCTCAAAGTCAACTCCATTTAAAACGTACAAAAAAAATATGGGCACTCAAATCAGTGCGCCGACAACAGTACCGTTTACCCTACTACTTAAAACGGGCCGCGCTCCGAGTATTTTCTTTGTAACACTAACTGTAATGAAAGCTGTGACAATCGGTAACAACACTGTCTACTCCCCTATAATTAAAAGAGTTGCGTCATTTTATTTATTTTTAGGCCCTGTATTTACTTGTTAGGTAATAAAGGTCGGCTATTTCAGGTAATTTCGGTTTAATTAGCTTGATGTATAGGTTAGATTGGGAACGGGATCTCACGCTTGTAGGCAAAGGGTTGACTTGTCTTAGATAAACGTGTTAAGTTGGTATTTGAAGTAGCCTATTTATTTTTAATCTGTATAAGTATATGTTGTGCATAATAATATGGATCAAGTCGGTTAAATGTTAAGCCGGAGGATCGTCATTGTAAGTAGACGTATTCATTTCAATCTATCCGTCCTATTTATGCCTTCAATACCAAATATTGTAAAAAATGTGGAGTTTATTACTACTCTTTACACGGTAAGTTAACGTGTATAGTGAAGAAAATACCTTCTTAATTTGCGGTATTACAGTTACATAATAAAATATGTAGGTAAAGTGTTGACCAGAACACGGTACTCAATGAACAGGCAATACAAAACAAACAGGGAGCCCATAACAAAGCATTAATAATTAATTCAACTCAATTTCTTTCTTTAACTTTTTAAGTAATCCCCGAAAGCTTTTTAAGTAGAAAACAATACTGAGTGCTAAGTTACTTTGCCGGTCCCTTTCCCTACTCGCCTTTTATTTGCGAGTGTTACAGAACTATTGACTATCATTTAAATAAGGATCGAAAAAATAATAAATAAAAAAAAACTAAATACAGGTAGGTACAAACATTATAATAAATAAATGCGGACAACATCACATACATGAATGATGCCCTGAATCCAAAGTAAGTAGCTGAAGCACTTGTGTATGGAATTCAGAAACAATGAAAGTACCACATACACCCAGACCCGAGACAATGTAGAAAAGCGACTTTCTACATTGACCCGTCCGGGGATCGAACCCGGGACCTCAGGAGCTAGCGACACCTTGTAAACCGGTTCGTACGCAACTCGACCACGGAGGTCGTCAATAATAAAAATTATTATTATGTTATAATAATTAATCGAAAGATTCCAACAAAAAACAATTGAAAATAGAACACGATGAACAAAGATGGACGAACGGTTTTTTGTTTAAAATTAGAACACATTGAAAAGATTTTCTCTTTAGTCCATTCTGGCCAGAGGTACAGGAAAATGTGAAGGCATAAGCTTACAACTCTTTAAGCCTAGGATTATTACACTCCGAATGGTTTTATTCGTTTTCCGATATTTCTAGCCAATGGAGGGCTATTAATAATTTTTAAGACACTTTTCCTCATACATTTTATATAAACTTTAAGTTTTTTAAATAATTTTATCTTTATAATTTTATCATGTATTTTTGTAAGTGAAAATTAGTATATTCATTTGAAATACGAATTATAAATGACAGTTGAAAATTATATACACATTTTATTATATAAAAATAATGGAGACAACGTAATTATATTGTATATTTTATGTTTCATTATTATAATCAAATAATCAAGTGTTCGCATTTATATAAAACTATTTAGTCTTATTTTATCAGATAATGATGCCTATTATAAAAGGCTGAACACAATAGTAAATAATTCTTGAACTAAACTGTACTTTCCGCATCAAATAAAGTAAAATTTTAACTTTTTACACTTGAAAGTGCTTAAAATTTTTACGAGTTGAATTTTATTTGGGTTGTGCACCATTTACTGGGAGATTGTGAGTTTAAAGCTAACACGGGAGCCGATGGGCCGTGAGACCTGTACCAATGTACAGTTTACGTGCCCCGACTCATAATTGCGAAGAAAAATTACTTTTGCCCAAAGTTTGTGGATTAAAGATACCGTTTTTGTAGGTACGAATCGAATTTACATTTCACGGAATTTTGGGGATAAGTTTGTGTTGGCTTTTCGTTTCGGGACATTATGTTCATTATCTTTTATTTAAACATTATTTTAACGGAACCTAGATCACATGTGGAATACACAGAGTAAATGTAAAACGCTTTCAAAACATACCGACGCCGCGACGTAAGAAAAGTATGAAAAATAACTTTTCTTTTATTATATTCCCATAGCTTTTATTTAATTAGTATTAATAATTAATAGTTCCTTTAAGGTTTTATTTTTATAACGCAAGTTCACTTCAAAAGCACAACGCTGAAAATAAAATGTAATTTTCTCGAGAACTGCCTGATATGTTATAGAAAACCGTACAGAATTAAAACACGTTTTATTCCGGGCCTTTCCGTGAGGTTTATTCAATTAGCGTGAGGTAGCTAAAAAAACATTTTTGTTTCGGTTGTTTATTAAAAAATATTTTTATTGGTTTTTTTTTTTTTGTTTTAAACAGCTCCAGTTATGTCACAATTATATAAATGTTTACCCCAGTTTCAAAATAAACAAAAAAACAAAACACCCTCTTCGAATGGAGGCCAAATAAAATCATAACTTCAAATTCCATACAACACCTTTTAACAACGAAAACAAAATACATAACCCTTACGTCTGCGAAAGACATTGTTACCTAAAATACCTTCATTGTTTACTATTCTAGGTAACCTTTTGCGTCACAAATAAATCAACAACTAGGTCTTGTACAGCCATTCCGTGAATATTTGACGTCGGGGCCCTTTAATAAATCCCTACACCTTATAAAAATGTACGTGGACTTTTGTAGGTGTAGTGTATTAAAAGTTGGGGAAGGTCTCAAGGGGTTCAGTCTATGGGGTTTTGTATGTGACGTGGAGTTTAAGTTACGTGTAAGAGTTGGTTTATAAAAAGTGTAGTTGACTGGTAGATAATGCCTTGTGGCATTTAAGTCCGCCTTATGTACCACAATTGTACATGAAAGTTAAAATAAATAAATAAATTATTTTTCATTTAAAATACCTTTCACAACGGAGTGAGAACTGCACTTTATATTGTTCATTTGATGACAGGATAGTTTCTCCAATTTAAAAACATATTTAGGAGATGAAGGTTATTAGAAAACCAATCCAAAAAAGTAAAGACCTATCAACAAGCATGGTAGTAAGATCAAGTAATTTAGGGTTAGTTAATAAAATGAAAGTAAAAGTAAAATGTTAAAAACCTTCGTACATTATTGTACTCGTAACATCAAGTCATGAAGTTCTACACATCTATTTTGTAGTACCTACTACATCATCTCTTACTATTTTTCACATAAAATATTGAAGCAAAATATAGGCTTAGTATTTTCGTGATACTCAGCCAGTAAGTGCCTCTTTATCGCCGAAGATATTTGGGTGTAATCAATATGGGCCTAAAGGTCAACGAACCTAGGGTTTAGAATTGATCCGATGAGCGAACCTTATTGCTTATGAGACCGTTAATACTTTATAAATATATATTTTCGTACTTTTATACGGTTTAGGTCTTAATTTTAAATCTGGGTATTGACACGTGTTGATATTTTTAGATATAGGTAAGCCGTTTTTATGCAGTGTGAAACGAAATGTTGGACATACAAATATACAAATATAGTCGCGCATTTTTGCGGAACATACGAGTACGAGAACATATGTACAAAATCCTTTCCGTGTGCTTCAAAACTAAACAATGTTTGTTTTGTAGAAGTATTTTATTTTGTTGATGGATCAAAAAACATAAGGTTAACAACTTAAACTAGGTAGCATTATGTATGTTACCCTATTTAAGATGACTTTACAAGATCAGTTTCTCTTCTTGAAAGGATCATTAAGATCTTAATTATATCTTTAAATAGATTGAAATAAAACCTCCACGATTAACTTTTTTATGTTGACTTGAAATATGATGACTGGATGACTGAAGCAAACTTGTTTGACGAAATGTATGCAACTATTTTTGGCAAAGTACAAACATGGGTAACAGAACAGCTCTAGGTACTATATTTTACAGCGACAATAAACTCTTCCATAAAATCTGATATACTTGACGACACATACTATTTATCTGAATCTTACAACCGACAAAACTTTGTAATCCGTAATTTTATAGCGGACATTTTTAATATGGGATGCGTGTAAATGAGTTTGTAACTTAAAGTTACTAGCAAAAGTTTTATATTTCAATGTTTGGAAATGAGAGTAACTGGATTAAGAGTTTGGAACAATGTCAGTTCGAATTAGCCTTCTGTTTTGTTTAGATAATATTGTGGTGACGTTGTAATTTGAAGAGGAGTGTTATGTCACCTTTACAGGAAAGAAACTGTTTGTTAACTGAGGTTCTTCTACATATTCTTATAGGTAAGTACTTTTAACTTGTAGTCATTGCGATGTGTAGCATGAACAAGAAGTAAATTTTTTGAAATGGTAGGTTATCGTTCAACTAACTAAAATATGACATTTAGTTTATTTAATTTGAAAATCCACTCCACTATTTGGCACACAATTATTTATTATTATGATGTTTCCAGGGACGACATTGCTGGAATAGAAGGTTTATAAAATCTTTTATAACGGCTTACAAACAATGAATCTGTCTTACATTAATTCTACAGTGAAAGAGTATTTTACAAAAACATTTACAAAACGATCCGAATAAAATCGATGTGTCTAGAAAGTTTAATATAAAATGGAGTAGCATGTTAGCAATAAACCGTAGTGTCGTGTTACCATTGTGTGCCGTAACAATGTCTGCCTTGACCCGCGCGGCCGCGTCTCTCGAGGCAATGCGCTCGAATAAGCTCCTATGATTACTCTATACTAGTTTAAAACATGATTATACTAGTGCAAGGAGCGTTAGTGTTTAACGGGGTTTTTTAAATAGGATATCACCTTCCTAGTGTTGCAAGGAACGGTAATGTTTTTAGAGGTTTTTGAAATAACATATTATCTTCCTTAGTTACGAGTACTACGAAACATTGCGTTTCGAAAAGAATTACTTAAAAATGTAATGATTTTATTGATGATATTATTGAAAGATGATTGGTATTAGATGATTTATAATGTCTAGAAATGACACACACATGTTTTACGTACGGACCAACAATGTCAGATTCAGTACAAGAATATCCAGAACAGACAGATTCGTGTAGCCAAAAATATCAATGTATTCATATCGTTTTTACATAAAAGACAACGCCATGACAACGTATGAGCTAAAATTAAATTATTTATACCATCTATTGCATAGTCCAACCAAAACTACAAAAAGCATGTGAAGCTGAAAATACCCAAAACATTGCTTATAAAATGAATATTCTAAATACCAAAACAAACCGCTCATATCACGTTTGCGTTCCTTTCAAACGCTCGTCCACATCTCAGCGTACATTGTCTGTCTGGGAAGCTGTGCGGTACATTAATCATGTCTTTTTACTGCACTACTGCGCTGCGATTGTTTACAGCGTTTTATATTGAAACGTAAAAATATATCTTACTTGTTATAATGTGCGCTGACACGCGTCGGTTGGAAGCGTGATTGTGTTAAGGATTGTTGCTTTGTTGTGTAGTAAGTAGTACGAGGTTAGGTTATTACAATAATCTGTAATTATTGAGCATAAATAAACTATGTTTCTCGAATAAATTGGGTTCATGCAGTCGGTCCGAAAAGTGCCTACGACAGTTTACCAATTTTTTTGTGTTCCATGGTGAAGAAAAGGTTGTCAAAATACATTCAATATATAATTTATTTAAAACAGTGTTGAATGCATTGTTTGTGATCCAACAGACAAACTTTGCAAATATAGTTTTGTTGGACTTTTGTTGTGTGTGAATGTTTCCTAAAATGTACCTTGTACCCTATTAAATAAATTATAATAATAATAATTGTAACGAAGTACATCCAGCAAAATAAATTACAAAACAACCCTTTCATAACACATAACTTAAGAACAAATTAATTACAACAAAACATTGTTACTCCACCTAATTAGCGTCTAAAAACTGCACACGGTACTTGGTAGACTCATTACGCCGACAGTACGATGTTCGCCGACAACTTACACCGACATCAGACTCTTACGCCGACATCGTACACCGACATGCAGTTCTAGTAAGATTTAGCCGCAGCCTTGCATGTCACGAAGCGACACTCGTTCGGGCAGCTGAGGAAATTACACACACAATGAGGAGCACGTCCTTACGATAAAATGCATGTGTTGTTTCTTGTATTTAAAGAATTTTGGAGTAAGATTTTTGTTGGAGAATGGGTGCTTAAACTTCTGAATATAGCAACTATTTATTTGAATTAAACTTTGCGTTATTTTCCAGGTGACGTAAAAAGTAAATTTTGAAATTTGAGAATTTGATTTACATGTTTAAATAGTTTTTGCGGCATTTAATTTTATTCATTCAGTTTCTCGTAAAAAATATATCTATATAGTCAAAAGTGTAATATTCGTGTAGCACTTGAATATAATCGTGAAATTAAGGAAAAAATAACTTGTACTGAGTACATTGTGTTCAGGATCTAAGCCCTATCGTATCCTACATTTTTTACATGACCTTCTTCGAGCACGGACGTGTCAAAATGTATATTAGGTACTTAATCTATCGTGATTTATGTTTGCGTTTGTGATGTGAGCCCTCTTTGGAATACATTGCTCCCTTTTACTGAGCGATGAACTCTAGATAGAACATGTTCGAGCTAATGTATTGTGCTTTAATATCGTCGTCGGCAATATCCCGCTAATAAGTTCCAGAAAATACCTTGAAGGTAAATGTTGGGTAGCACAGTTTTTAAAATAATGACGAGGAAATTTTGTTTCCTTGGGAATCAAGTAATTAAGAAACTGATATTACTAAACTACCAAAGTTCCTTTGCAAAAAACACAATGTCTTTATTGTAACTGCATTATATGTTGTAAGATTTGACAAAAAAATATTTTAAAATACGTTTTGCATAAACAAAGTCACAAATATTTGTCAAAAGAAACGACCCTGTAATTGCTGTAATTAAAAAGTTTAAGTCATTACTCTAACTTTTTAATTACAGCAATTTAAAGAATAAGCATAACATTCTGAACAGGAAACATTAACAGAGTACATTAACAATCCAACCTCAAGGAATAAAAGAAAATAGAAATATATGAACTGTAGTGCAACTACCTTCTAAATAAACTCTTCCTTGTCCAAGATTTACGACTTAAGACTTTTAAACTTTTGTTATCCAACAAAAGGTTACATTTTCGCGCTTCCCATTACACGGTCCACGGAACTGCATAAAGAAACATATTTTACAAATAAAGATTTGCTAAATGATAAGTATTTAAGTCGCAATGTCCATTTAAAGTTTGTGCTTTTTTGGTGGCATTTGTGAAGTTAAATTCAGTGCTGTTACAGAGCGTACAACATGATTATTTTAGAGAATAATATTTTGTTTGAACTTTTGTGAAGTACAGGCTAAAAATAATTCTGCGTAGCCTAGGAAGGAACGTTAAATTATAAATTATATGGTTATAAAAATTTTGATTTTTTTATATAACCAATTAGACACTTGTTCATCATAAGCTTATCGACCTATTGATGAAACTCAGACGAGTTTCATCAACAGGTCGAGTGATTTTAGGAGACCCTAAATTCACCTTCTCCTAAACACAGTAAACTAAAACTCATCTAAGCACTTAAATAAATCTCAAATAATTTTATTTCCCAGTATATTCAGCTATATAATATGTTCTAAAGAGCTAGGAGCTAGGTCAAGGCACGCTTCCGACATCGTTACGGCAGACGACCACGGTATCGTGCGACACTTTCCGCTGTGTGTCGCCTGATTTTGTTGCCAACATAACCTTTGTTAACCTATTTTATTTATATAAGTATTACCTGGTTTTTGTTAGAGTTTTAATAGGCTATTTATAATTTGAGAGGTCTTATGGAAATTGACAGTGATAAAATAGTTATCGAAATGACATCATTGTAAATTGTCGTCGAGTGTACTGAAAGTTAAATTAAAAGTTTGTCAAAAGAAAAAAACATAATTTAAAAGTTTGGTGAAAAACATACTTTATAGTTAAACAGGTAATAATGCAAATCTCTCTCTATTCTTTTGACAATCGTACTTAGAACGCGAACATATCGACTAAAACAAAAGTATTGTTTTCCATGGAATACAAACATCCATAGTTCATACATTGCACTTTGTATTCTAGACAAAATCACAAAACCCAGACAGTCAAACTACACTCCCTTGTTTTGGAAGTTGATAAAAACGTGCTCAACATACATTACCCAATTGCTGCAGTTAGTAAAACCTGATTGAATGCAAACACTGAATATTGCAACTGTTTATGCTTCCCGTAGAGCTTTTATTTCCTTTAGCAAGGGAACAAGCAACAGTAGCCAATAAAAACGCTTTGCGACGATGTTTTCATTACTATTGTGCCTAGTTTTCATTATTCACGTTCTGGGAGCATTTTAAAGCAAGTATCAATTTCGCTTTGCAGCTACACGTGCTACGCGGCTACGGCTGCTACGAGCTACGGGCTACGAGCTCTTACGTCCTGCTTATAGTTTCAGTTCCCAGAAGGTTTTACAATAAGACGAGGTAAGGTTTTATTTCGGAACACCACTTTAAGTGAGTGGATTTGGTATAATGGAAAATATCTATGTAGAAGTTACTATTATTATTACTTATTTTATTATTACTTACGGGTACAATAATCTAGGAAAACATAAACATTATCTTGCTTCACAAATTCATGTAAACTAGCTCAAAGCTGAGGTATCCTTCCAAACTCATTACCTTATGAGGCCGCCGGGAGTTATGTCAAAACTTGTTCTGTTGTTTAATTATCCACTTACACAAGATTTCATTATGTTCCCTTTATCTTTTGTGTTACATAATACTAAGGCGGTGTAAACTGAGAATTGATTAAGGTATTGTTCTAAAAGGACTATCTTAGGTCTTTGCGTGTATAGAATTAGTTGATCAATATTGTAGTTATTAAATAAAAGTAACTGTATTCTGTAAACTGTAGTCAGCCCGTGACAATGACACCTGCAAATGTGTCGCAACGTTGGGACATAAAATCTAAATATAAACCATTAAAAATCCGTAAAAAGTAGTTTTATTTCACCTGAATTCAAGAAAGAAAACTCGATTTCTTTAAACTGACATACAATGAATGTATAGAGTTGGTTCCTCTATAGACACACATTTAAAGACTTAAACAGAAAGAGTGATACAACCCGTAATTATAGGTGTAGGATGTAAGGTGTGTTATAAATAAATAAATGATGACCTAAAACCTTCTTTAAACAAAATAACTAATAAAAATGATGTAGTCACTATAATTCACAAAAAAAAAAGTATTTAGTACAAGTGTTTTGGTTCTATTACAGTTAGTATTCGTTATTTAGTGAAAAACGATGTAAAGAATTATTATAATATATATCCAGCATTAAATTTTTTTTGAAGTAAAGTCCCAAAACTTTAACAAAAAAAAAAATTCGCTTCCTATATTGAAAACCACAAATGTAATTTTATTTGGTATGAAATGGCCCATCTTTTATCGTCGCCACACGTTACGTGCACCTCTTACATAATGCTAAGCAGTTGACCTCATTGGCACAGCTGTAATTTTCACCTAATGACCGCTGTGGGTAATTTTCTAGATGGTTTTCTTTTAAACATTTCTTTCTCTATTGTTCATTGCACATATGGCCTACTGTTGCTCGTAGATGATTTGTATATAATCGCATACTCTTTAAAGAAACCGACTGAACTTCTAAACCACGCATTAACTTGAATACTTTCTGAAATATCTAATTGTCCTTATTTTAAGCCTTAATGGCTGAGACAGGTTCATACATATCGGTACCTAAAAGCTGATTGACGTTTCACCTTTTGGCCAACAGATTCACCCGGAAAATGCTAGAGACTGCTTAACACATAACTAAAAGTTGACGTTTCACTCGGCTAATAGAGCCACAGCCAAATTTGAACCGCTCAAATGATAACGAGCATCGTAATTTCCAAAAGAACAGAAGCACGGGTATTCAAACAGCATAATGAACTCGCACCGCTTCGCACTCGTCCGGTTGTATTTTTTCGCGAACTGCACAGTTAGCGTTTACTCTCCTTGTTTTCGCAAGTGGCCGACGTGAATTTTTGAATTATTCAACTAAGCGAGTGTACTGGCCCGCCGTGCCTACATTTCGAGTGGGAATTATTACAGAACACGAACTCTCAGGCGCTTTGTAGTCTTTATGGAAGAAATTCTGAATTTTTAACACGGCTTGAATTGTTCGGGCATTGATTGGCGACATTCTCCTAGATAGCAGTCTAATCGTCCCGACTGTACGTGACTTTTTATTTTTTAGGTCAACTAACCTGTGTTTAATGTGTTAGTTTGTTGTTAAGGTGTAGTTTATGTATAGACCTACATCAAGTTAATGTGATTAAGTTTAAGGGCCATAACTGTGAAACATTGCATGTTATTAAGCCAATTTGTTTGTTGCAGCATTGAATATCTAGCACTAGTCCGTTTACATACATAATTCTGTGTTTTTTTATTCGTTCGTTTTATATAAAATAAATAAAAGTCTGTAAAGCAACTTGAATAAGATCACTTTTATGTTACATATCCTGCAGATATCAGCTTAATGAATACAATAACGATAGACATAAAACAAAAATATAAAACCAAAGCTTTCGCATCTTTTTCTTACAATTCCCTTCCCAATAGATATTCAACTGTAATCTTTGAAGTCTCCTTGCAATTTTGAAGGACGGTCTCAAACGATATGACTGCAGAATCACGTACACATTCGCTGGAGTACCTACATTGGTGACTCGAACCCACTCCTGTACTCACCAGCATTTTAATGTCACTTATAACACGTTCCTATTCAGTTAACAAGTTTATTTTGGTCCTGCTCAGTACAAATATAGTCAGTTTTCCATCGGGACTGCACTGTTAAAGAGACTATTTGGAGTAAGGGTTAATTTTAGTCGCAGTAGATTCATTAGCAATTCTGCATAACCTATTAACTTAGCGTTTGGTAAATTAATTTCAATTTAACCGCAAAAGTTTAATGCTCTACTAACATTTCGTCTGCTTAGATCTATGTGAAAATCGAGTAAAGATAATTTACCGGAACACTTCAAAAATGATGAAGGATAGGCAAATCAGGGCGCTGTCTCACACGTTGTCTTACAAAAACTGTTTCACATTAGCCTAATTGGAAATACATGATTTTTGCTCTTTAAGGTTTACGCGAGTGTTAGACAGTCATAATAAAAGTAATTTTTACGGATTATATCGCGGTTTATTTTAAATTTTATTTCCCGCCGTTGCAACACCTGAAAAGGTGTCATAGGTAGAGTTATGACATTGTTGATTTTAAATTCTGATAGTTAAATAAATTATGAAATGAGTGTTCTCTAATTTCCACCAACTACTCATTACCCATACTTAAAATTTAGAACAAAGGTCGCATATACGCGCACGATATGATAATATCACAATTATCGCGCTGTCACAAGCCGACCCTCATCACACGCATCTGCGGTCGGATTAATCACGGATTAACTGAATATCGTGCGAACAAATCTGCTTTTGTTCAACGTAATCACTCGTGACGTTTTTATTTTGTTCTTTTGTGATAACGTCAATGTATTGACGGGTAACGTGTTTTGTTTTTGGATTTTATAAAGACTTTTTTTGTAGCAGGTTTTGAAGCGTTGTTTTGTAAATAAATCAAGTTCCTGAATGTGTGTTTTTTCCTAGCCTTTTCTTTCCTACTGCAGGGCAAAGGCCCCTCTAACCTCCTTCCATCTCTCTCTAGCGAGAGCCGTGGTGTGTTTATAATATATGTTTGATTTATAAAATATGCTAGTATTTAGGTGTGTTAGTATGTGTGTGTTTCATAGACTTGTGTAATAATCACGTTAATTTAATGTGGGTGTAAATGTATTGCAATGCTGCCTACGCATTTCTGTTGCAGATATGTGTAATGATAATTGTGTCTCTTTTTGAATATTGTATGTGTAATTAGTTATTTGGTGCAATTAGGTCAAATTTAAACTGAACTTATTAAAATGACGATGTTTACAGGTTTCTAAAAATTTATTATTAAAAAGCAAATGATCTTGCAAAATTAAAAAAAAGCGGTCTTTACTCGACCAGAAACCGCCATAAAAACAAAAAGTTTGCTATTTCTTTAGGTACAAACTATTCCAGATATCAATATTCCTGAATCCATTAAACCTCAAACCTACCCTATCAAAGTTAATCTAAGACCAGATACATAAGATTTCATATACAACATAATTACCTGTCAAGGTATCCTACCCATATTGGATTGGGTCTACAGTATATACATACGTACATACTATTGTTATTACTTGAGAATTGAGATGACCTATGAATACATTAAATTAGGTTAGCTGTTTACACTAGAATACTCTAACTGTAGGACTGATGCTTGAATACTGTGTGATGTTTAGGAGTGTATTGTTGTTAATTTAACATATAGAATAGGTTTTACTAATAACATATATCAATTTCAGATAGTTGTGGTTGAATAAATCCTTTTATTTTTGTTCATTTGTCAAGATTTGCATGTTGTGTACGTGATTTTTCTTACAAATGAGTAAGGTTTAGTTGCTTAAGATTTCTCGATTTTGATCTTGTTTGTAGTTATTTGCAACGGTATAAAGCAACTGACATAATTGTAGCTATTCATTTTCATAGGATGGGTGTCAGTATGCTTCGACTTTAACGCGAACTATTAACATATATTATTATTATAATCTTAAAACGCAGAACATTTAAAGCCAGGAACTAAAAGAGGTAAGCTTAATAATGCTTAACTTAAGTTCCACGCTAAAACAGCTGCAAAAACTAACTCTCAACAGACTGCTGAAAAAGACGTCTCCACAAAACGGGGAGCTCTAGCTGAAAAAAAAACTTCCCACATTATAATGCTTTAAAAACTATCCACCCTGGAAAATATTTCTCCGGTCAAAAGTCCCGTGGGACACGACAACTGTTCCCTGTTCGTACATGGCCCCGCATCGGGTTCCCGCTTTTAGGAACTGCATTCACTTTTTATTTTATTCCCAGCACTTTTTTTTCGACAAAAGCTTTTAACTTTTATAGAGGTACTCATACTGAATTTTCGCGGTGAATTTCTTTTTGACATTCACGCGTGTGGACTTGTGTTGACAGTGATGTGAGTTTGGTTGTGTATTTGTAAACATAAGGTCAATGTTTAGATAAACTGTTCAAGTTAAGAAAAATAAGAGATGTAATGAAAGTTGTGTAGTCTATGAGGCGCATAACGTTAGGCCGGTTACAGATTGTATTTATTAAAAAAAATACTATTAAAAAGAGAAGCTGTATGTACTGTAGGATCTTACTAACTTCTACATATTATATTTTTATTACAATTGACGAAATGTTCGTTTTTTAACTACTACTACCGGGTAACGACATTTTGTCATGTACTGGGCCAGAATTTAGATTCTGACAATAAATAGTTAGCTATCTGTGATATTTAATAAATGCTAAGCTAGGAGATCATGGATTCGAATCCTACCAAGCCAAATCTTTGTGTTATGGGCATGTTAGCTTGTTTTGGCAATTTGCTCTTCAAATGTAAATCCAAATCCGTTTTTAAATGTTTTTAGTATTTCGATTCTAAAATCATTTTCGCATATAATATTTCGCGTAATAAAAAGCTCGCAAAAATGCGAAAAATATTTTTAGCTTTGATTTTTATTTCAACCCGGAATTGAATATGCTATGATACAGTATATATTTTAAACAAATTGTTTGTAAATAAAACTCAGATATTTTTATATTATGAAGAAAAATTCTGTTTGTTATTAAATATTGGATATTTCTGTTTCCTTTTCACTTCCAGATATTTTCAGTTTAAAATAAATAAGTCTCCATTGTAACGGAAACGTTCGTCATCATGGATGTTGACGACTTACGAGCAACACTTAAAAGGTAGTGCTTACTTACTTTTTTTTACCTGAAATTCAGTTTTGGTGAGGTGTATTGAATATGCAGATTCAACATTTTGATTCTACAAATGGAAATGTTGACGTATATTTTGTTATCAAGACCAAAAACATGTCCAAGCCGTCAGTTTTAAGATTTTAGGCTAAGAAACTACCAGCCACGTGAAGCGATTGGCTATTAGTGCGTATTGTTAAAAAACTCACAATTTCTCATCTCTTCTGTTACCTAAGCATCTGTAACAAACATACCGTTAAATTTAATTAGTGTACAGTGCGGGGCGAGGTCGTGTGGCCGGAGACAGGCTCTCATGATGTATGGAGCGCCCCTTCAGGTCTCGGCGCCGTTTCCGCACGCACCGCGCTTGGAGGACCTAAGCGATTATGTGTATTAAAATAGGTATTGTTTTATGGTTCGGCTTAGAATTTTGTTTCTTGATCAGGCCGGGCTCTAAAAGATGAGTAGATTTATTGTTGTTCGAAATGTATACGCACAGTAACTGATAAATTAATGAAAAATCGATTATTTCTATGTATTTAGTTAAGGGTTGAGGTTGAACTTAAAAATATGAAGAATTATTTGCAAGAATAGTTGAAGATGCGATGTATCTCTGTCAATCACAAACTTTAGTTTGTAGGCCAACAATAAAAATAATTAAGTGGTTAATATAGAAAATTCTGCCAATCAAATCTACAATAGCGACCAAATTAATTTGTAGGAAGCTCGTAAAATCCCTTATCTGTAGCTATAACAGTTTTATTACTTTTATCATTAAATTTTCCGTTTGCGTTCATGCGGCTTGGGTTTGCCGATTACGTCATCTTCTTAAGTAATAACTTTAACTCGAAAGGTAGTTTGACACCCTTTTGTCAAATTTTATTCTTCAGTCAACTGTCCACTTTGCTGGAAGTTTTGTCGTGCGCCATTAATCAATGGCATTATTAATTTTGTCCCCGCTTTTACTCTGATTGTTATACTTTGTGAATTCTATTAGATTTAGTTTAGAAAGTTGGCGAGATTCAGGTTGCAGAATTATAAAGGTACACTGATTAGAGAAGAAAGAAGTACATAGTCGAAGATTGTTTTTAGTCTAGATAATGTAAGATTTAGCGACAAAACTGCAATATCTAATGCTACGTTACAATGAAAGATAAAATACGGACAAGTGTCTTGAAAACATTCTCTCAGCGGCTGTACCTTAAACAATTATATCCATTCATTGGCATGATAAAAAACTGTCTGAAAAATACAATGCTTTGTTAACATTTTGCTAGACAGCGCAAAAAGAAAAGACTAGACAAAAACCTAAACCTAACAAGAACTTCTAAAAAAACTTTCCTTAGTACCTAGTTCCATTAACTAAATAACATTAAAAGGGTCATCTGAAGTCAGTGTAAAATAACTCACAAAAGAGATTTGTTTCTTGAGCATTCTATTCATCACTGCTGGGATCTCGAGTGGACTCTGGCTTTAGAGAAAATTGGATGTCTTACTGCGTCGTTGTCGGATTTATAGATGTTTCATCGCTGGGATCCGATAATCTTGGATATGGTATTTATTTCAATAACAATAGTGGACATATAAACGGATAAGGATGAGTGTGACTGACTGCTGAATATATTTGCTATCAACCACAACAAGCTTAATTAAAATATGCTATTTAAACCGGGATATGATTATATAAATACGTTTCTCTTAAGCTTCCTGAATAAAGGAAACATAACAAAGGGCAGACTGTATAATGCTACTTTTTTCTACTAAAGAAAACTCAAGTGTTATTCTATCTAGAAGGTAAATATGTGACCACCCCTTATACGCATCAGATTTCAAGTATATACACATATATTCCTTCAAAACCGTAACCATTTCAATTTTTCGTCCCGTACCATCGCCTAGGCAACTGTCAACATCAAAAGTAAAGAGGGAACATGTTCACCTGAGAAGCCTGACGCACGTCAAGTGTGACACATCAAACGTCAGCCACTCGCCGGCTGACATTCCATTAAGTATGTCGAATTCAACTCTATCTGATACGTAAGAAGCTGTATGTGTGCGTGAACTGATGACGTAGATTTCAATATTTTTGACCTATATTTTTAACATTGTCTGTCTGCCTCTTCAGGAGTAATTAGCGTAATATTTTACGACTTCCGAGAATTGTTTATAGCAGAATATTCTTAACCGTAAACAAAATACTTCAGGATAAAGTGAGCTCTATATTTCGTTGGTCTCTTATACAAAATATATAATCGAACAATGAAAGTAAATCAATAAACATTAACCCACACGAACCAAATTTAATTTGAAATCATTTCAGTTAAAAGGGATTACAAATAAAAAAGCTCCCACCAACGACAAATGGCAAAACTAACAAAATACCAGTTTACACAATTGACACTGAATACAAAAAGATCAATATTAAACATAGACCAACTGATATAAATTTATAACTACAAATGCGATTACGACGCAAACCGCCAAATCCGGAGCACAAAAGCATTGAGCTTCAATATTTTTGGAGCTATCATTTATTAATATGCCATGCATTCGTCTGGTTTATGGAGTAAAATGTTTTAATGTTATTTATAGAGTAGGAAGTCAAATTTGAAATACGATATTCATAGTTAAAAAAAATATGTAACCAATAGTACGCTGTTACTATTGTTTACATAAAATATTTTTTTCATTTTGAGTTTCGTGTTAGCTGTAACACGAAACTCAAAATTAACGAATGACTAAAATGGTCTGCAAACTGGTTTAACAGTCAACAAAAAAAGGAACATCTAGATATTACATACACAAAATAAACTAAAAGAGATCACTGACAGAAGATAAAAATTTGGTAATCCACTCTGAATTAAAATTATTGCAAAATCTTTGAATATTATTGAGGAACGCAAACCAAAAAATCTGTAGAACGAAGAAGCATTAAATTAAGGAAGAAAATCACCCACAAAGTCCATGTTTTCTTGACTTCACGTTAAAATAGCAGGATGTACACTTGTCGTTGTCAGTTAAGCTCTAAGATGAATGCTTTGCTCTGGGCTCCCATCCAGAATATTCAGTCTACGTTCAACATTTAAATAATTTTGAAACCTATTAATTATTCATATGATTTATGTTTATTGAAACGACGGATTGTCAGATTGTCAGAAAGTTATTTTGGTGAAAGTTTTCTGATGAGTGATTTCATGCATGACTTAAAAATTTACGAATGTAGTAAAAATGTTGTGCATATAAATATGTCTTTATATAAAGGAAAGTGACGAGACATTTTTTGCAAAATTAGTTATTTAATACAGTGTTATTATCTAAATTCTCGGAATGCAAAGAAAAGCCTTGTGATTAAGTGCATTAAATCGATATTGACTTGATGTTAATACCCTATGGGGTAAAATAAGTCAGGCATGTCCTCAGTAGTAAACCTCGCTACCATCCTTGTTGACATGCAAATCGTAAAACTAGTTCATAAGCTACTGTGTTTCCTTGTTACAATAAACCATGCTGATGCAAAAAAGGATCCATAAAAAATTGTTAAAAAGTATCCCAATTCTATGCTCTCTCCATTTCCTCTTATAAACTTCCTCCACCACTAGTAAGAGATACGTGCCTAATCGTATCTGGGACAGTTCTCTATACAAAAACAATTCTCATTATCACATAGTGCGGCACTTACACATTAGTATTCCAGTAATGTTCTGTCATTTATCTTAGTCCAGTCACATTTTCGATTTGCTAGCTATTTGTTGATGGCATTACTGAGAAAAGTAGTTTTTCGATAGTAGGATATTTTTGGTGTTTTGTTTTGTGGATAAAGATGTTTCTTGCTCATATTTTGAAGGAACAGTTATTAAATACGATGGCAGTTTAAGTAGCGATGTCGACGGAAAATAAAAACATGACTTACCACACCATAAAACCGCAGACTCCCATCAAACAATTAAATTAAGAAAATTAAAGTCATAATTCTGACAAAAAATTTAATCAACACATTTTTATTGCTAAGGAACTGAGAACATTACTTTTAATATCTTGATACTTTTTCTTCTTCATTATGTGGTTTAGAAGGTTTATAAGCCTTTCGTTCTACTGTGATATTAAAACAAGACCGAAATTAATTTTGCCTACCATTTGGAAGGAGCAACGCCGCGTCTAGATTTTAATAAACTGGAGGTAGAAATGCTAGGAAGAGAATAAAAAACAAAAGTGTATACTTTATCAGTTTAATAACAGAAAGATGATGGAAGTAGATTTCAGGGAAAAAATTAACCTTACAATTTTGGCGCAGAAACTCAAGGTGAAAGAACAAACTAACTCTACAAAATAAAACCTATCCTTGATATTTAAATTATAATAATAAGAATGATAATAAGAGAATCGTAAACGGTTGATAGACGACACAAGACAATGGACTTTGAACAATCAAAGTGCCATGACTAATCAATATCATGACTAGATATATTTTAGCAGCTTATCAGATCCTACTGTTTGTTCCGTTTTACAATGTTTAGGTATGTTATGTTATCCGTCTGATGATAATCGTAATAGTAACGATGACATTAAAAAAGTATTTTTAAATTGGTAGTTAGGTCAACTGTGGATGGACTTTACACACACGATAGTAAAAAAATATCGAGATATTAAATAATAATACTTTTTCATTTACTGATAAAGTAACTAGATATATAGTCTATTAACCTGTCGCTATTGTACCTACCATGCATCACTATGAAAAGGTCAATATTAAAATTTATATCATCATGCGGTTTGATTTCCAATTTATTGGTTAACATACCTTTATAGCCGGCCACTAATTTGTGTGACATTTAATTAATTGTAAGCGCATATTTGTGGTGAATATTCATGAGTACCGAATTAAATATTATTAACAACCCTTTATTATGTAAATTAAAATTTAGCAGAACTCGATGCTCGCGTGTGGGTATAGTAGGTACACAATGATGTAATATCAAAACACTGGAATTATTTAGACTGAAATCACAGTCAAGTGAATGGCAGTTACACTCATGGGGAAAATAAAGGCGTTAGTTAGCAACTGAAACGGCAAATAGAATTAGCTGAATTCGAGGCACGAAGCGAACGCGCAGCAGAAAATTCAATTATAGTGATTAGTTTCACCCTGCAACTCGGTTTTGAACTAAAAGTATCTAGACAATTTTTATAAAGCGATATTGTACTGTAGGACAATGGAATAAGAGCTAAATTTGTTGGATATGCATTAGATTGATGTGAATGCCAATCACGTGTTGCTTAACTTCTGGTTCCCACCTGAATTTATGGGGATAATGTTGGAAAGGAAATTAGGTCCGCTTCGATTATTCGACAACAAAGAGCTGAGGAAGTCACTTAAAGAACAAGGAGTAAGAAGGATGGAAATGGAGTTCCTTCTGCGGAATTCCGAGACCAGATTGTTCGCTTCCCGAGTAGTAGAAGTCTCGTTCCTCACATAAAGCGATTTAACTTGTAAGTCAAATAAGTAAATTTTATTGCATATGATTCAAATCAAAATCCAAGTTCAAATATAAAAGCAAAATATACATTATGTAGGCTAGGATGTAGCACTTTTTGCAAATCTACTTAATAGGCAGAATCTGGTTGCCCTATTTGTCGTTACCTGACTTACTTTAAGACGAATAATTAATCTTTAAGATTATTCAACTAATGAATAATTGGGCTTGATAGAACCAAGTAATATTTTTATGGAAAATATTCGTTATTTTACATAATGTGTATAAGCCTTACTTGTAGCCGAAAAGGAATAAAAAACCACTTGTTCTTTTACGGAATATCCCAGTTTAGCCCCATTACCTATATATAGCTATTTAAAACGTTATATAGATAAAAGAAAAAGTAAATAGACAATATTATCTTCTAAAATAAAGCAAAGTAAAGGGATTATTTAGTGTTTATTGGGTGAAGTTGATTCTCGGGACGTTTGGAGCCGTTTATAACCCTTGTAGTCACGGCCAGACGTTGTTAAATGTTTATTAATGCCGATTTACAGTTTATGCTCACTATTCCATGTAGCTTACTTCATCGTCTTGTTGTACATTCAATTTCTATTGAATTACAATTTTATCTTTATTTTTATGTAAAATTTTGTAAAGTACAACTTGATTTTAAACTGCAATCTTGGAAAATTTTATGTGTGTGGAGTTGAAATTCATTTGTTTTTTTGAGTACTCGTGTAATATGTCAAAATTTTATGAAAGATCTTCAAACATTATTGGATCTATTTTAGAATCTATAATATTGATTTGCTTCGGTATTTTTGTACCGAAGATACACGACTAACTGATCAATAGTTATTTATGTAAATTATATCCAAACTATTTGTTGATAATTAAAAACCATTAATACGAAGAAGAGAAAGCTCTAAAATAAAATATTAATAAAAGCCACAAATTTCTAAAACATGTATTTGCTTTTGCAATGCTCTTACGAAATGATGTCAATTGTCATCTAAGTTAATTTACGACGCTATCCTTTAAAATAAAGTCTTAATTTATGTATGAGACCTAGTACACAAACGTCAAATACATTAAGAACGTGAAAAGAGTATTTCATTACTGCAGCAATGAATAATGAAACTCTGAAAGGTTTTAAATTAAAGAAGCATTCAAATATGGCAAAAACATTTTAGTGATGAAAATAGGAGTTTTAAAATGCATTCGCGTCTGGTCTATCTTAGGGCACGTTACGCGGATCACTTATCAAGTTGCAGACATTCCCATTTCGCTATGCGGTCATTAATCGTGGTGCAAGAGTTTGTGCAATCGAGTCGACGAGTTAATATGCTTCCATATTTCTCTCTCCGGGCGATGCTTATTGCGATTTGGTACGTCCGTCGTCCGTCGTCCGTCCACATTTATGTATTGCTCAAGTTTGTACGACAAAATGAAATAGAAATCACGTGTTGTTAGTTTTATTGGACGTGAATTGTTGGCGTGATGTATTGAACAACGGTTATTACTTGAGTGGAGTTGACAATAAAATATCAAAATGCTCTTTATGGCTTTATGGCACATAAACGATTTATTTTGTGATCTTTAATAGTTCAAGCTTTTATTCATCTATTCACCTTCATAATAATAATATAATATTAATATAATATTCCGGGACATCTCACACACGGTTGTCTGATCCCAAGCTAAGCAGAGCTTGTGTTATGGTAACCAGACAACTGATAAACATACTTATATATTTCTAAATACATACATATTATAGATATATTACACCCAGACACCGAACAAATGATCGTGCTCATCACACAAACATCTGTGCCGGGTGGGAATCGAACCCACGACCTCCGGTATAGCAGTCAGGATCACTAACCACTAGACCAACAGGCCCGTCGATAATGTATCTTTTATTGTTGCTTTGTTACAAATTGATTAAAATGTGTGCCAATTTAGCTATTTCTTTCATCATAATAGTACATAATTATGTTGTGCCTATACAAAATTAATAACAAAACAAATAATATTCAGTGCCGTAATTTTTAAAACAAGTAATACCCGATAAAAATTCCGGCCGCGAAATACGAGACGGCCTGAAACGCAAATACTTGGCAGCACCTTAAGAATCCCGGGTGTGCTATGCAATCTAATTTGAAAGTCGCCATTATTCCTCCCGCGCCATACCAAGTCACGTCCATTGTTTCTCGACAGCCTTCCATCCTTATTGATGTTTCGAAATCACATCTTTTATTGCCATCCTTTGTCAACTGATAAGAATTTTTATGACTTTGTTTTATTCCCTTTTTGTTATCATTTCCATGGATCACACATGTCATGTTTTGGCACATTCAAATAAAACATAAATCTTATCGCGAACTCAAATTGGTGAAGTTTTCTGATGAAGTTGCCATTAAATTGATTTCATAAATGCCGAGTTTCAACTCTCATAAATTTTGGGAGCATAATATCATACATTGTAACAAAAGATAGGACTTTGTGGCGAGCAAATGTTGAGCATTGAGAAATGTCACATATACAAACCACGCCATACTTGTGAACAATCCGTAATAAATTACAAGTTTGTTTTCTGACTCCAGAAACGGTGCTCATTGGAATTTGAACCTTATGAACGCTACGTTGGCTATGGTGTTGCAAAAATATCATTTTTCTAACTGCACAATTATGTTGGTAAAGTAACGTAATTTGCCTGTGGCAATTATAACAATCACTTTCATGAACTGTAGGCTTGTTTGCGTATTGTGTTCCGTAAATGTCATGTTTTAAGTCCTTTACTTTATAATTATGTTGGATTAAAGATTTTGTGATTTAGAACCTTAATTTGTTATTGTTGCTTATTTTATTTATGCGGTATATTAATCATCTGGTATGGTGTTTAAAATGATATGGGAAGGTTTTAGAGGTCGGGTAAATTGATAGCATTTAATGGACTCGTTTAATTACTTGTGCATTCAATTAATTTACAAATAGGCTTAATAGGATATCAATATGTTATTCGGAGTGCTCTATTTAATTAATAATGATTGATAACAATAATTAATAACCGCTTATGGAATTCATTGTGCATTTTAAGTTTAGGAAATTTATTTGCGTTCCCGTTTTAGTACCAAATCTTGGTCAGTTTACCACTAGACGGTGTCTCAAAGTTCATGTACCTATTATTTGTAAGGTTTTGATATTCTGAAACTTAAATAAATATTATAGTAAATTTAATCAAGGGGCTTAAAATCTGAAAGTAAAAAAGATAATTATGTTTTCTTCTTGTTTTTTTCCAAAAAAAGCGACTACCCAACTAAGGAACTTACACTTGGGTAGCAGAGGTTTTACAAAAATTAAAAACACAAAGAAAACCCAAACTTGGTACAAGCATTTGTGAATCAAACAATTACTTGTCCCATGAAGCGATCGAACACAATGGTAATTAGCGTAGTGACCTACACCACAAGGCTATCCGTGCAGTCACAATCGATTCCTATTAATTATTAAGGTGGATGTAGTTCAAGGTTTTATGCATGTTTCCAATAGTTTTACAGTTAGTTCCTAGTGCTTAGTTACATTACGTACTCAATTAAACCAACCATGCCTCGGATAGCAGGTTAAGCCGTAGTTCCCGAATGTCATACTATGATCTTTGGTAGTCGTTAAGTCAATTATAACAAACAGTCTTACCATAGGATACTCAGTTGCTCCATGTAAAATATGGTACAGCTGAATCCGATAAGACTGGAAGCCGACCCCAACGTAATTGGCAAAAGGCTCGGCAGATAATGATGAATGAAAAGAAACAGGAAAGATTCAATTCGTCCCTACCTAGCAACTATTTATATTAGATATTTACTCAATAAAAACCAACAGTAAAGTTTCAATTAGTCCCTACCTAGTAACTAGCAATATCGAATACTCAATGAAAATGAACAGTAAATATCACCGTTCTCTTTCGAGATTGTATCGGAGTAAATTCGGTTTGTCGTGGGTTCAAACCGCAGAGGGCTGGCTATTTGCCTCGCCAGACGCCGCCAGATTGTTGCCTGCAGTGAATCGTGGGCAGCTGTGAGTCAATTACATAGGATCTACATTGAGTTTATATTGCTTATTATGTTTAGTGACTGAATAAACCAATTTCTGAGCAACGTCCAATGTATATGCAGGTGTATAGATACAGATGGATACTTAGAAAGTGCCTACCTGTCAGAATCATGATTCTCCATAAATGATGATGATTGTGTTTGATACCGATGCAAGATCAGAGCAAAATGCATATTTCTGAGACTAAAAATTGTGTTATTTAAATACCACAATCTTTCACTTTTTAGTGTCATAAATCTTTTAAAATATAATCCAAAAAATCTGAATAAGATCAAGGGCTCAGTTTTTTTTTTAGATGAAAATGGTTTTACGTAGAAAGTTATGTGTTTCAATGTCTAAATATAATTCATAGTATATTGTAATAATGTGTTACATAAGACGTAACATATTATAACGTAGGTCTTGTAATTACAAGATTAGGTAACATTGTTGCCTTTATTCCCATTTCAGCGGCTATCCATCTTCATTTGTTACTTGTACGAAAATATGTATGTTTATTTTATGTCTCTATTCTTATTACACAATTATTTTGCTTGAATAATTAACGTGGTTAAGTTTAATTCTATAAATAAAATATTAGAATATGATATGCTCGCTTTTTTTATTGTAAGTTAATAGTTAGATATAATTATCATAACAAACCTGTAGACAACACATTAAGATACAACTTTCAGATAGTTACAAAAAGAGTCGCTAAAGTTGAATAATTACTATTTGTCCTACTTTAAACCTTGACTAACATAATCATTTATAATAAGTAGGTATACATGCCTTCTTCTTATAGAACAATTTGTTTGATATATTGACATCTTGAGTCGTAAGATCATTGAACAACCCGTCTCAACCATCAATCTCCTTCATATTTACAAAGGCTTCCAAAATGAATAGTTCACGTTGTTTTCTATCATTAATGAGGCACCACAATCAACAATGAAACGTCTGATCTTGATTTGGGTATTCGAGAAAATTCAATAAAAAATTCAAATCTATGCTGCGGTGACCCTACTCAACTGCTAATGGACATTAATATTAACTAGAAATCCTGAGGATTCGATTGTCTTGCTTGCTTGTTCATCTCTGAAAGTTCTGGATTTATTTAATTATTATTTGACTTATTGTGTAGGTATTTAAGGTGTAATAATAATATGTGTTTACGCTGGCAGAAACTTATTTTTAAATGAGGTACCTTTGTACCGTGTTATCTAATCTTTTTTGTTGTCACTTTGTTATTGCGTGTTTTTTTTTTAAATTATTACCTACATCATTTAATTGTGTTTATGACCCAAAATATGTAGTAGTATGCTATCAAGTCTGGTTTGGAGATATTAGCTCATAAATGTCCAAAAAATATTAACTAATAAAGAGACCGATATTTGTTTAAGACCTTGTCACCTAAGTCTCTGAACATATATTATGTTTCAGGAAATATACATTGACAAGGGACTCAAACACACCAATCCCAAATCTACACCTAACCTGAATCCCAAACCTTCGCACCGAAGGTCACAAAGACGAATTAGCTTCTGCGGTTCAATGTCCTGTAGAGGCCACCAATCACACTGAAGTACAGTCAGCAACAAAAACCTATACACAGTTCAATTTCTAAACACCTGAGTACAATCAAGCATAAAGATGATGTGACTCGTATTAAAAAGAGCCTTGGTACCATAACAAATTGACAAGACGCTGAACCCAAGAACACTAAATGACACTTAACATTTCTGGCAGTTAACAATCAAAACTTTACCACCAGCTTTCGTTACTGATTGTACAAGTAATGTACATGAACACTACAGCTTAGTAATATACTCTAGTACTTATATAGATACCTAGTATACCTATACCTGTACAAATGAATCAGTGGCCGCGGTCACCGTGTGGCATCGATCAATTTCGTGTGACGATACAGTGCATGCATTCGGAATGGTTGCCACCGGAACTTGATAGTGCCCATTTGATTTAACCTTCGAGCTTCTGATTTCATGAAATGTAAGAGGATTTAATTAAATGTAAGTGCTTTGGAGTGAGTGGAGAGAGTCGTGTTTAGTTTTCTTGATATTGGTAGGTATTTTGTAAGGGAAAGCGTATTTTTGTCGCTTCTGTCCGAGGACTGTCAAAAATCATTAATATAAACAACGAGAATTGAACGTTTAATAAAGCCCGTAAAAAAGAAAAACTCAACAGAATAATTTCGAAAATTCAATAGTCCCGCATTCCTCAGATGCCTTCTTCTTGTACACTCGAATTTGGTCAGTAAACCACTAGGTCACCATAATATCACAATATACAAGATGTATGTTTATTTCATTTATGTATTTGCTCGGTCATAAGAGTATCATTAATAAACTGACTTTCCTCAATTTATCCAATTAATGGAGAGGATAGAACATCAATACCACAGTTTTCCTTATTTCTCGAGACTGCGCGGAAATATCAAGCATAGTCTCGATTTAACATTGGTCAAGTAATCCAACGTTCTGAACAGCTAAAGCTAGCTTCCTTTGTTCCAAAAAATAAAGATAAGAGCCCACAAAACTCAGCTAAAACTAAACTGGCCTGTAAATTTTCATCTGGTAAGAACCAAGTGGGCGGACACCGCTACGATGAGAGGAATACAGTTTTAAAACAATCGTTTTGCAGAAGTCAATATAATGTAGTACATTTTTCACTGTCGCTTTTACAGTGAATTGTGCATTCGTAAATCACCCTTACGTAACTACACGCTTGATACAAAAAGTGGGAATGAAATAAATGTACTTTTGCGACAGGAGCGCTAAGCGCTTGAAGAATTTTCCAACTGGTTACGTTCCATGCTAGTAGAAAGTGTTTACGACAGATGCAATGAATATTTTAGATTATTTCAAATACGCTTTGCACAGCATACATTGCGGTCTATCTATTGGAATTATGTTTTTGTGAATTGAGCAATATTTGTGGCATTATTGCAGTTGTTTTATTTAAATATTTGTGGTAAGCGGGATGTGACGTCCAGAGTAATATATAACCAGCTTATTTGTATAAAACTATTTCATAACATGCAGCAGTTGGATAGTTTCATGACATATAATAAAAATACATATTTATTTTTAGGTGGAAAGTAATTTAATAAAAACGACACAATCCGTGCAATAAAATTAGTGAACCCTTTGTTTTATGGCAGTAAACAATTCGTAATGTCACAAGTAGACTTAAGATAGAGTAGAAAAGTCTTTTACAATTGCGTATCTCAGTTTCTTGGTAATAAATTAAGAAGTAATCCTCAAAGCTATGTAGGTACAACGGCAATGTTTTTGGTCTCACGATTGTTATAGTAATGTTCATTCTAAAAGGACGCTACAAGTTTCAACGAATTGTTTTTCCTATTATTTTGTGAAACAGATTCTTGTTTATTAGATTGTGTTCTTTGTAGGTCACAAGCTTTTTCTAGATAGTTCTTGGAAGGATTGTGGCTATGTGAAAAAATGTAAGCAGTACTCACAAAGATTGGCTTGCATATAGATAAATTCTCGAAATACAGAGCCTTCGAATGTTATTATTTTTAAATAGACTTCATGATTATGACTACTATAGAACTAAAATACTTCATCAGAGTTTCATAAAAATTAAAACGCGGTAGCAGACATAAAGTTGACAATAACAAACGCCAGTTGTTCATCCACCGTTGATTGATTTTTATTCACAGTAACAGTCAAATTGTAGCAGAATGAAATTTAATAGGTTCCGACTTTCCAGTCGCCAGTTACAACCTACCTATCGACATTTTTGTATTCCTTTTTAATGGAAATACAAAATGATTCGCTCTTTTGTTTTTTAAATTGAATGGATTCTTGATTACATCGGGTAATAGCTTATCTTCACGCTTCGTTTCACCGACAGTGTGAACAGAACTGTAAGTATTGACTGCGCCGTTGGCTTTTAAAATAGCAATATCTGTGATGCGTAAATCATTGAATACTACATCCATTATTATAAATAAATGGACATAGTTTTATTTAAATGTTATGATTAAATGAGAAGCGTTGTTTCTCAACATACAAGAACATTTCCATTTTGTATAATGTCATGGTACATTAACTTTACGTTTCCACGACTTAATTGTCGACATGAGCGAGTCGTATCATATCATTAGAAATAATATTGAGAGAAGAAAAGCCAGCGACGAGTTAACACATTATCTTAGGCGCGCTCGTTCTCTGATATTTTGAGTGTAAGCGTAATATATTAAACTCGACATTACGGGTTGAATAATTGGCCTATTTTATTTAGTAGCTTTCACGTGTATGATCTCTGAGGACTTTGTCCTTTTCGAGCTACTATAAAATTATACATAATAACTTAATTTAAATAACAGTAAAGTAATGTGATATAATAAACATGTCAAAAGAATACACCTTAATTACTTTATTACTACATAAATTATTTAACTACATTAAATTAAAAAGACTCGAATAAGATTTAATAAACGACTCTTTATTTAAAGTGCTCGTTTCAAGTAACAAGACATACATTATTATGAGCCAGATTTAATAATACCAATGTATAAAGGAGTCTTTGTATCTTAAATGTAATTTAGCCAAGAATATCCAGCGGAGTAACGAAGCGACCTATCTTAAATGCACAGCACCGCATTTGGCGGGCGGCGGTCGACAATTGAGACAAAATGGGTACTTACTTTAACAGAGAACAGTTTTATGTAATGAAAAGTTTTAGTGTACAAGTTTAACATAATTTAGATTTAACATTTGTTTAATTTATATGTTAATGTATACGGTAATGTATATGTTAACGTGAGATTTAGGTCAGCATTTGTATTAGTAAGACTAATTTACAGTTTGTTACAATATAAATTTTTAAAAGGATTAAAGAGCCAATCAACTATTATGGAGAGCAAAAGCTGAAAATTAGCAAATTCAACGGCAACATCCTAAAAAGCCGGTCAAGTGTGATTCGGATTCATACTTGAAGGGTTCATGTAATATTGATATAAATTTTATACGTACTTTTACATTATTTAATGACGTCATGAGATACGGATAGGGATAGGCATAGGCTTAGTAAGAAAGAAGAGTGGTTTGTTACTTTTCAGGAAAGTAAACTCAAAAGTAAAATCTCATGTATTTTTCAAACGCTTATAGCTTTTCTCGGCTTAGCATATTTTCCACCTAAAGAGTTTAGTATCGTACCGAATGAAATTTAATCGATGCCTTGTTCCTAAAACTATTCTGATCGAATCTAGTCGCAGCAGCTGCGGCTGAATCTCATTATTTACAGAAAATACCTAAATATGTACATAAGAAGGAAACAGTCAGCCGCGCTGCGCACCGCGGCCGCCGAGCCGAGCATAAGCCTCATCAATATTCTATTGCGACTACATTCAAGACTGATATATCTCCCGCCTTTTTTTCCACTACTTAAAGACGTTCCAACTACCATACATAGTTAAAATACTTCGTAACTTTAAAGTTAGGCAGCGGAAAACTTTTAGAAGCCTCGACTGTATTATGGTCAATAGGAACTGAGTGAAAAGTACAAAAAAACGAAGTGTAAGTCCGCAAAAAGTTGGAAGTTAAATGTTTTCGAGTTTCGCTCGGATTTTTTATCGTAGTTTCTCAGTAGAAATGTTCTTTATGGTTATTTTACAGTTCTTGATAAAAGCAGTATGAAAACGATATTGTCACTTAGCGCTGCGAAGTGTCTTTGTGGCGTCTCCTTCGCTATTCATGGAATTTCGTCTTGATGTTTTAGATATTACACAATCGTACTAGTTAGAGTTCCAGGTACTCTTGGCAGGTTATTACGTTGCAGTTTTTAATAAAAGGAAATTGCATTGAATTTTTAATGCAACGTTCATTTTAGATACGGGATTAAATATCACTAGTACTTAAGGTAAATGTTGAATTGCCCTACTCCGAGACATTAGTTTCACATTCTGGTAGGTTCATATTTCTGAGACGATCGACTCTTCTTATTATAGATTAAAGTAACTATAGTTAAATTACTTTAATCTATAATAAAAAGAGTAATATTTACTCTTTAGAAGCTTGTGAAGCTAATAAACATGCAGTTTTCCGTCGTCATTACCAATATTATCTTGAAAGTTTCACGAAACAATATTTGACCCCGAAAGTGACACTTGTATAAAAAATGCCTTTTACCTGTATAAAAAAACAGGTCGTATTTTATTATCAGATAAAATCGATTGCATCTCATCAGTAAAGCACTCAATCATCCCTCGGATCCCATTAAACAATCAAACAAAATTGAAATTCTCGCCGATAAACTTTTATTTTCACTTGACAAATGCAATTAACGTGGACATGAAATTTAATCACCCACTAATATTTATAAAGATGGATGGGATGATCGTTTGATGTTTAGATAAGTTTAACGGAGCTGGAATTGAATATTCATGGTTAAATCAGATATTTTAAGACAGTTATGAGGCTCATAAATGACCTTGGAGTGTGAGTGTACTCTATTTATTTATTAATTATAGTGATTAATTGGAAGGACATATTTATTTTATTACCGAATACATTCCTAATATCTCATATTTTCTTTTAGAAATTGTTTGATTGATTGTTTATTAAAATACTCTCAAGAATTAGAAGTTGATTTCAAATACATCCACGGTTCATACATTTCCTTACATAAATCGAGCTGTTAATCGAATCACAAATACAAATTGAAATAACAACATAAATGAATGCTACTAGGATTACATTAATTTATAATTAATCCCATCGAAACTGATGATACTTGAGCTTAATTTTCCAGTAATTTGCATGAAGCAATTATTTATTGCAATAATTACTGTTCTTTATCCCGTGTCCATACAACAGTCTACGAATTACCGATAACTCGCGCGGTTTTCATAATTTACCTGATAAAATGAATACTTAAAATACTTCGAACTACCACGATACCTGGTCGCATTGGAGAACTTATTTTATTACATAATATACCGTACAGTACACACCCTAACTCCTAACTAATATTATAAATGCGAAAGTTTGTTTGGATGGATGTATGGATGCATGTCTGTTACACTTTTACGCAAAAACTACTGAAGGGATTTAAATGAAACTTTACAGTAATGTAGCTTATACCTACATCGGAATATCACATAAGGTATGATTTATAAAGACAGTGTATGAATTGCCTTAAACATAGTCATATTTACTACAGCTAGTATCATGATACTTTTATTTTAATGTTTAACTGTCCCATTGCACGACTTTTCATAATTATTTTTGGTTTTAAGTCCTTATGTGTCCTTTTTATCCCTTATTCTTCACCAATATTAAAAATGCTTAAGTAAAAGGTTCTTTCAGCGTTCCTAATCAGTGATACTCAGCTCATAAAGTATTTTTATAGTATAAACAGTATTCCCCGCTTTGTATTCCAAAGTACTTAGTATTCATAACAGTATTTACGGACAGAATGTAACAGAGATTTACTATAAACATTTATTACATTATACATTCAGACAAAAGCGCTATTATTTTGAATAAAATCAATATTAATTACAGCGTATAAAAGGGAGGTTTTGTTTTGTTGGCTATTTGAATAACAATATGCTTATTTAGGCCTCCGAGTTTCGTTACGTCAAGATTTTAATAAAATAGTTTGTAGCTTACAATAACTTTTGTTTATTTTGGAGATGGAATACTCAGAAATTAAGTAAGACTTTTGTTTTGTAAAATAAGGATATTTTGCTTCATTTGTTGACAAATACACTGGCTATAGACATATTCATATACAGTACATTTAAAAATGTGTTACTAGCCCTGATTACAATCTTATAAATAGATAGGTACATATGAAGTGACACATTCTACAATAATTGCACTTATTTCTTACTCTGAATCGGTCTATCAAATGATCTGTGAAGAACGTCGATCTCACTTCACTCTTCTTATTTTTCACTCAATGTTAAATCGGAGCTCAATTGAACCAAAGCACCGTTTCATTGTATAACTCGAACGAACACAAAGGGAACAGAATCACAAAATAACCAATTACAGATTCAACATTAATGCCAAAGCTTCACAGACTCGTAAAGGAGAAATCTGGTTTTTATTCATACTGACAAAACATCAGTTTATTCGACCTCTTTTCTAACAAAGAAAAATGCATTACCAACATGCAAATCCAACCGAGTAAAGTAACAATTGGCCTCAGCTGTAAAATTCCAACCCACTCCGTCTTTATCAAAGAAATAAATGAAAGAAACGGTTTGCAGTTCCAGTTTTTATATTCACTTTCTCTAGTCACATTTGCATTGTGCAAATAAGAGTCTGTCTTTAAAAACCGTGGTGAATAATAACCTAAGTCTGCGCTTTCAAAGGAAATCTAAGGGAGCGTTGATGTATAAAAATAAATGATGACGCGAAAATTTATGCTCTCATGAAAGTTTGGATTTAACTGAGTGCTGCGATATAATGCGAGTTTAAAGAAAAAGATTGATGAAATAAAAAAGACATGAAACGGTTAGATATACTATTGGTGTGGTTGAGAGCTGTTAAAAAATAATAATACGTACTCTTAAGTTCATTTTTACAAATACGATTGAGCACTTTACTTTGCAAGAAAATTTCTTTTTAAAACTTCGTATAGGTACAGAAGAGAAACACTACCAAAAATCCGTCCATTTAAAAATACGGCCCAAAAACTGCAATACTCAAAACCATTGCGAATTCCACACTTAATTTCGCAACTCCAATTCAGGAACACAACTTTAAAACTACAGCAAAATGTCTTTGCAGTCTTTGACGTTAATACGTATTCCCTCCCTCTCCATTGGGGTGGAAAGTAAAATAAAAACAAGAAACAAAGTGTACTACTGAGACAAAAAAGTGGTAATTGAGTATTCGAGGAGCAGTCGGAAGCCGGTGGCTAAATTATTCGGAGCTCCTCTCTTACATGGATGTGCGAAGTTCGGAACTTTATCTGATAAGTTAAGTGCTTCTTTATTTGCTGATATTAAATGTTACGAGTTTTCTTAACTTGGCATTATCGACACGCTAAGAAGATCTTGGCTGTATTGAAGGGTTTTGAAATTGGTGTATTAATAATTATGAATGGTGAATTTATCGAAAATCTCCTGATTAGTTATAACTTCTTTATGCCAATAATTATGTCCCTTTAAGAATAGAGACAATTATTAAATTTGAAATTACTACGATATGGAAACAAAATATCTGAAATGACCAAAAACAAAATGTGGTAACGACTTCAAACCAAATACTTTTCGTAAGTGTAATTTTAACATAGAATTGTCAAAATATAAGTTCTGTTGACGCACCTTCTTTACGATAGTAAAATTTAACGTCTCCGGTCCAGTTTCCCAACCAAAAACTATTTATACTTGCGATCACAGCTGGCACACAGATTCTTAGCTTACCTAGCCCAAAGAAGCGCAAAAATACCCTTACTTTTTATTGCGTCATTTTGAGTTACGCAATTACCCTATTTGGGAAATGGAAACATATGAAAAATAGCAACACATTTTTTCTTATAAAGAGCGTCAAAATATATTTCCCTTCGTACGGTACTGTGGAGGAAATGCGTCATTTCGGTGCTCGTAGGCAATGAGCAATCTGTCTTTACGTACGTATGTACTTGCTATTTACTCCGACTAAGGTTTTTTGACCTGTAGCCAGACATCTACTCTTTTGAAATTGATCGGAAAATTTCAACGATAGCTGATCCGACTTTAGCTTTTACTGAAACTAATTAAGTTATTTTTTTGTTTCAACTGTTCTTCAAATTCTTCGTTTGTACGCCTGGGCGAAACCTTCCTTTTTAGTTTATTTGTTATTTCATTGTTTCTTTTATTGAACTGTAGTGATTGTTTTTGATTCATTACCTAGCTTGAACTTTAATCTCGTTAATTGTTGAAAAAAAGTTATCACCTGAATCTGAATAACGATCCAGTACGAAAAAAATTGCATCGATTTACCTACTTTAAAATTTTATTTTCCATTCGGTTGCATTCTTGCAGGTATACGAAGCAATAATATGTTGAATTTAAAGTGCAGAATACGGCATAATGCCCGTAGTTTGCTGCGCGGTTAACCGCCAACTTGCTCACTGGGCTCGATATACTACTAACAGATA
Organism: Autographa gamma; assembly: GCA_905146925.1. Classification (NCBI taxonomy): domain Eukaryota; kingdom Metazoa; phylum Arthropoda; class Insecta; order Lepidoptera; family Noctuidae; genus Autographa; species Autographa gamma. The sequence goes on from LR989855.1 coordinate 10,064,807, forward strand.
TTTTGTATACCTATACCTACTAACAGATATTTTGTACCCCGTATTGCATTTTAAATGCTGGCGATTGAATTGTGTATTTCGAATTACCGATTTTTGTTTTAGATACGTTAGGATAAAGAGTTCGATTATTTTAGTTTTGACCTTAGATTATAGTAGTATCTACTTGCGACTAGGCTAGATAAGGTAAGTGGTTTTTTTTTTTCTGAAATTACTTTTGTTCTCACCGCTCCGCTCGTTAGAATTACGCTTATTTTATGCAGAGTCATCTTGATCACAAATAAAAATTACGATACCTGACCGTACATTTAATAAATATATACACATTTAATAAATAGTAGACATTATTCTTATAAAAAAAATTCACTACAAAACATGAAATTAAGGACGACACAAATTAAAAGTCCTTTATTACACCATTGTTTCAAATTAGTCGCTTCACGTGACAATGTCTTTAATTCTGCAATACACTTAATTAGTTCCATTGAATGTTTCTTTGGGCCTGCATAGAGCCTCCGAAGGTTTTTAATGTTGGCGCGACTAATCAAATTATACCCCAGTTTCACGGCAGCTTAACCTCTCAAGAAATTAATCTTGGATTCATTAGTCATGAAGGTGTTACTTTAAGAAATTATGGGATTAATGAAAACGTGGAATTTTGGATGTTAAAAGTACAAATGAAAAAAGAGAATTAGTAAGAAATAAAAATATAATAAGTATTAGAATTGTTTTTATTTATTTATTTTCCTTACCCCATAGTTTATTTTTAGAAAGTGCCCCTTTTTTTATTATAATTGACAGTAATTTTCGCGCAACTATGTACAAGTATTTACACATCTTTAAATTGTTATGCCATACTTGAGAGTGAGAACACAATTTTATATCAAGCAAGTCTTACATTGATACTGTATCTAACAAACAAATAAATATTTTCAACATATTTATTAGCAAGGAAACATGGCAACTAATCAAATAACTCAAATGTATTACAATTTACAACCAAACCGTCTGTGTAAATTAATCTAATTACCCGAACAAATATAGAGGTCATGAAAGGCCCAGAGGTGCACTCTATTCCTTAGCAAATAATCATTAATTATAAGCCTGACATTTATGATCATATTTTACGATTTTCCACGCAATTTAGATGTGTTTTGGATTTTATCAGGCAACAGCTGCAAAAGTAATTGACTGTTTGTAGTGTTAAATGTTTCGTATTTTACATTATAACTTTGAATAATAAACATGAAAAATTGTCGAGCCTTGTTTAAAAAAATGTGAGTTTATGACCAGAACAGTCGGTATGTAATGATAGTCAAAAGCGTTATTAAGCCTCAAAGTTTAAAATTTGATCAATTTTAAATTAATTCCATTTATAATATTATATCTGTCATTTTTGGAATATTACTGTTGGTAGCCCAAAAACTTTACAAACAATAATCAACCGTACCCTCATTAATATTAAGTCTCTTTTCTTTCAATAAGCAGCATTTCCGAAATAGCAGCAGCGACGCAGACAACACCTCAAACCGCTATCTCGTATGCAAACAGTTGTACAACTCCCGCCATTATAGCTAACACTATTTATACTACATACATTTGTTTCCATTGATGTAAGATTACTTTAATTTAAAAGGCATGAATTTCGATTGAATTATCTAAAACCTTGTGTCATTTTATCACATATTTACATTTTAAATAAAAATTACCACTATTTGAATTTGGTAATGCTTCTGTTGACCAACACACGACATCACTGTTCAGAATTGAAACGGAATGCTTTGTACAGTTTATCTTACCAATTTCCTAATTTGATTCAACTCGACAGCTATTCGACGAAGTAAATAATTTTACGAAGAGCTCGCTGACTATATCTCTAAGTACGTACACGTACCTTCAATTGTAAATTGTATGTACAATATACTATTTATAATAAGAAATTCGTTAAAAATGACCCTAAATGATAGTGCAATATGATTGACGTCAAACAACGGAAACACGCTCTTGCTTAAACCGCCAACCCAGACAGAGTGCATTAAAACATTACGGATTTGGAACTTAGACAAACTTCGTGATTCTTGTTCATTGTAAGTGTAGTGCAGTTATTGCTGGCTCCCACTGCAATCTTAAATGACAGTCTCGAACTTCCACTTACCTATTATAGAGTCGTTACATTCAATTTCAAATTAGTTTAGTGTTTACTTAAGTGTACCCAAGTTGTTTATTCTTCTAAGAATGAAACGTGAGTTTTCAATTTTGGATTAAGCACAACAATTTCAATATCATAAAATATTTATTATAATCCGATTCCGATAAAAAGTAAAACTCATACTCTCAAAGCATCTACTAAATATCGTATAAAACAAACTCCAACGAACACGTATCGAAATTCACAAACAAAACGTAATAAAATCATAAAATCTTTATTTCACTTCTTTCCGTAAATTCTCGGGCAATACGTCTCGCAAACCCGTCTAATTTTCCGGGGGAAATATTTCACGAGTCATAAATTATGAATTAATATGCACGATGGAAACATACAACCGTCAAGTGGATTGGTGGGTATACTCGTATGGTATAGGTTTTATCAATAAAACAACATGGACGATTTGAGACCGGCCGGTCCCGACACAGAGAGCCGCTCGATAAAAGCTGCGTGCCAGAATTCAGAATGTGGAAGAGAAGGTTTTATAGACATATTATTAAATATAAATAAAATTATGCATGTGACACAGTTCTGCAGTACACAAGACAAATTTTAAGTGGTATATATGTATGTTTTGTCAACTTATCTACAGGCTACATGATGAACTGCCATAAGCACATGAGTAACAATCGAATTAAATCATTGTCCACATGGGAATTATATTTTTTTTTAATTTCTTTTATTTTAATATCAAACATCTTTCAAAAACGTATATACCTATTTTCACATATTTTGATTCGTAAAACTTCTGTTAAAAAATATTGTTAAAAATAATTTAAAAAACGCCGCGCCTGATAATTTTACGTTAGCAATAGAACGCATACATGCGTTAGATGCAACTACTCATTAATAGAGCCAAGTCTTACTTGAGTCTGTTTAAGGATCAAATACCATTGGGCGAAGGTACAAGCCATTAATGAAAACACTTTTTAGAAAGTTTTGTTTTTCACGGAATATCCTGTCGCGAATATTCTAAGCCTCCAGCGCCATGTAGATTTTATAACTGTCGGACACTGAAGAGCACTTCACTCGCTCAATTAATAAAGAAATACCTACCCACGATATTAAACCTCTCGCAAAGTATTTCATTGCATCTGACTACGCTTGATAAAAGTGAAGATTGTTTTGTTTTCCGTAAGTGTGAACGTGGTTATAGTCCAGTCAACAAAGGGATTGTAGAGTGCGTGAGCAAGGCCCTAAGCAATTACTCCAGAAAATTGTTCAGGGTGCTTAGATAGTTAACATACTAAAAGTCCTGACGTCTAGGGGGTGAGGTGGAGTGGGGGGAGGGGTTTAAAGGTCCCATTTTTCAGTTTTTCGCTAATATCTTTTAAACGGTGCGTCATGGCGATAAGAAGTCTTCTACGCAATGAAAGCTTATAAAATTATGTACAACTTTTACCTTATGCACATTTTCAAATTCCTACCTATTTTCGAAATACACGTTCCGGAAGAGTGAAAATTGAAAAAAACTTCTTTGATTGAATACTACCTTTTGTATACTACTTCTTTCACGTTATTTGGGGATCTAGACACGCGGCAGCGAGTCAACCCAAGTTCAAGTAAAAAAACTGGCTAACCAGCGCCAAGTGTATCATTACACGAACCACTTGGTGCCACTTTTGACCCTTCTATAACTCAAAAACTCTTTAACGTAAACAAATATAACTAAGTGTGTTTAATTATATCCATAAGGACATCTAGAAGCCCAAATTTCATGAAGCTAGCTCAAACGGTTGTTAAGATATGAAGTCAAAAAGTCGTTAATTTTAGCACTGACTGACTAACATAATAATATAGGACCTAAACCTAACCTACTTCCAGATGACCTAGAAGAATGAAATTTGGCATCCAGCTCGGTAATTGTGTGTAAACGTAGGAAAAACTCTAAAAACAAAAAAAAAGTTAAAAAATAGAGGGGGTCCCCATACAAAAAAAAAAATCTTTTATGTTAGCGTTGGAACCGTTACAAGCAGATATTTGAAACTATTACAATACATGTATTATTATATTTAGCAAAAATAATAATACATATATTGGAATAGTTTATGACTTTTTGACTTTCATACCTTAATAACCGTTTGAGCTAGCTTCATGAAATTTGGGCTTCTAGATGTCCTTATGGATATAATTAAATACACTTAGTTTTATGTGTTTACGTTAAAGAGGTTTTGAGTTATAGAAGGGTCAAAAGTGGCACCAAGTAGTTCGTGTAATGATACACTTGGCGCTGGCTAGCCAGTTCCTTTACTTGAACTTAACTTGACTCGCTACCGCGTGTCTAGATCCCCAAATAACTTGAAGGAAGTAGTATCCAAAAAGTAGTATTCAATCAAAGAAGTTTTTTTCAATTTTCACTCTTCCGGAACGTGTATTTCGAAAATAGGTAGGAATTTGAAAATGTGCATAAGGTAAAAGTTGTACATAATTTTATAAGCTTTCATTGCGTAGAAGACTTCTCATCGCCATGACGCACCGTTTAAAAGATATTAGCGAAAAACTGAAAAATGGGACCTTTAAACCCCTCCCCCCACTCCGCCTCACCCTCTAGACGTCAGGACTTTTAGTATGTTAACTATCTAAGCACCCTGAACAATTTTATGAAGTAATTGCTTAGGGCCTTGCTCACGCACTCTACAACTCCTTTTGGGTGATTTATTGACTGAACTATTAATGCAGGGAAAAATAAGAACTCTGATTTGTACTAAGCTAAATAATTAAGCTCGACATAGCTCGAAGAATATGCAAGTTGAAGTGGCAATGGGCAGGCCATATCGCTCGAAGAACCGATAACCGTTGGGGAAGAAAGGTTCTCGAGTGGCTACCACGAACCGGAAGACGCAGCGTTGGCAGGCCTCCCACCAGGTGGACTGACGATATCGTCAAAGTGGCGGGCACCCGGTGGATGCAATTGGCGAGTTGTCATTCATTGTAGCGTTCTAGGGGGGATGCCTTTGTTCAGCAGTGGACGTCTTCCGGCTGATGATGATGATGATGATGAAATAATTAAGAGAAGTAAATGATGTAAACTTGCTAATATTAGTTTTGCGTACTGTTTGCTACAGCTTAGTACTTTACAAATTCATTTGTGATTGAATTTTGATAATATAATTACAAGATAGAGATTCGGGTATTGATTTCCGGCCAGCTGTTTTGATATTCTATGAAGTACGGTAAAAGTATTATTTCATATGTATTTGTTTTACATGCATAATAAAATAACGTACGCAACCAAATCGTAAATAAATTTCACTTTAGATTTTGAACTATTTTGACTATTCTCAAGCCTAATCCAGAAAATAAGTCGATATCGACTTCTCATTATGTTACGTATTCCTTTTTTACGCTAAGATATATTTCAAATTCACATAAATTTTTACTCAATATAAAATGTGGATCGAACTACAAAACCATTCAAAGCGATCGTACAAGTTTCTACAAACTTTTACTTACCCATTATTGTTTCAGTATCTAAAACAAAATTGTCCAAAAGTCAAACCGACAAAACTGTCTATCAAAAATGTTAAAACAAAAACAGAAGTACGAAAGACAAAGTTCCACATAAGTTTATTGGTAATGAATTGTCTGCGTGATTTTTCCCGGTATTCATGAATTTCAAGATATTTAAATGGGTGAGCGACGTCAGAGAACGGTTATGGTAATCCGATGGTATTGAACTCTACTAGATATTAATATTGATGCTTTTATATGCCCCTGGAAACTTGTAGAAGCATTTCTCATTTTACATTATGTACTTGATGAGGAAAGAAGTTTTTTTGCATCATAATAAACTAATTTTCATTAATTTATGAAACTCTGCGATTGTAATCTGTAGTCTTGACTTTAGAGTACATTTTCGAATGTACCGAGCTAGGCACTTCTACGCAGTCTCATTTGTTTATTTAGGTATAAATAATTTTTGGATGAATAATAATAATATCTAAATAAAATTGACAAGTTACAGTGATTGGACAACTAATTTATAAATCGTTTCTGTAATGATGACGGTGCATTATAAATGATATCAACTTAAGATGAAAAATGATTTTGTTATTAAAGTTTATCTAAGTGTCGTTTTGCAAAATACCAATGTAGGGTGACTATCAAAAATTTACCAGAGGTATAAAGTACAAGCAAACTACGCCTTAAATTTATCAGGTCAAACGAATCACTGATAATGATGTCCACAGAGCATATATTTTTAAAACACAAGCATGATACATCAAAATCTCTTTTATAACCTCATCCTACGCAGCACAGTTTAATGTGCCTTCATAAATAAAACTACGTTCGTAATTAAGATAATTAAACGGCATAAAAGCTATTTCAGTACAATCAGTAAAATATGCCAAAGAACAATAAACCACTCATAAAGGCTACGGGGAACAGATCAAAAATTGTTCAAGTTAATTGAACCGTCAGGGATCCAATTAAATTGGGTACAATAATCGCCAATTCGAAACAATACAGCACCAATTTAAAAATGAGACATACAAAAATTTATTAAGTTTTAATCGGCTTGCTGGGAGTAACTTAAATTTCAAATTTGAAAATGGAATTCAATTGGAACTTGTGTTCAATTTAATTGAATCATGTTGGTTTATGCTTCAAATTGCTGAATAAAATGATTGGTTAAAGCAATAATTGAATTATGAGTTGCATAATTAAAATTAATTATCCGTACGTATAGTGATACTACTACTAGGTATACAATGTTTAAGAAAAATACGGAAATTCTAAATAACAACAATATCAGAATAGCAGCAGTAATAATAATAGTAGTTTGCAGTTAAGTTCAGAACATAAAATTCAAGTCATGATGATAATCTGAAGCCTCATTATTATAATTATTATTAAAAAACCGGACAAGTCAGACTCGCTCACCGAGGGTTCCGTACATAGTTCACTGATTCGCCCTAAATACTTAAAATTCAAACATAATTGAGCGGAAAATGTATTTTCCAGACAACGAAAAATGACACTTAAAAAAAAACGATGTCACAGCAGTACAGCACTATCTTTGTAAATAAGTTTATATAGCAGAAAATATAAATGCTATTTTTTCTATTATTTTATGAATTAATCCTACATCATGTATTTTAGAAATTCAAAACGTAATTCAAGTAGAACAACAAATTACTAAACAGCCAAGGTCTATCAGTAATGGCGCTTTGTTGATGTTCATATCGATTCTTAGCTGCATTCGTGTTGTTCTAGCAGTTTTACTGAATAATTAATAAATTCACTACGTCAATAATACCCTTGCTAGTTTCCTTTAGTGACCTTTGTTATTTTCTGTATCGATCTGTTTTCGACTTCTGGAAAATTTAGAAAATTCTGTTTATCATTCATAATTAATTCTTGGTAGCGAAATTAAATAGCAATAAGAGTTCAGAGCAAATTTGTTTGGATGCGCTTATAAAAATAGAATTCTCCTGTTCATAAGACTAACAAACAGACACACGACAACAAAATTACTTTATAAAGACTTCCTGCTTTTGAGGAACTCTAAAAATACATGATTTGCTATTTGAAGTGTGTGTGTGATTTGATATTGTCATGTTCATTGCGTGTTTCGCTAGGCCTTACTGTACTGACACCCCACTCATTGGGTAATGAACACTATGCAGTTAAAGTTGTCGTGTTCCAAATTGGTTGTTATTGAATGATAAATGGGAATTCACTATTATAATTATCACTGACATGTTTCCTACTTTATGAAACCGTGTTGTTTGGTGTTTGGTTAAAAATATCTAGGGTGACCTATTTTTTTCCTAGAGCTGATACTTGAAACATTTGTAAGTATTAGTATACTTTTAAAGAACTAGCTTTAAATCCTGCTGGAATGAAATAAAGACTAATGAAATAAGGGAAGAGGTGCCATTGCCCTGCAATGGGGCAGTAATAGCTCATTATAAAAATAAAATAAGAATTATTATTGTTTACAATGAGGGAGTTGCATTTACCAAAATCACGCGATGTAATGTGATTTCGAATGTTTAGTAGGTAAACCAAATATTTAATCATGTGTTCATCATAGATAAATATTATAAATAAATACATATCAAAAATAAAAAATCACCAAAATTAATGACAAATTATAATTACTGTCTCCACGACTACTGACTGATAAGATTGTTTACGACAAGCAACAACAAGTTTCTACTATCAAACAAAATTAACAATCACACTGACACAACATTATATTATATTTTTTTCTTCATTGAACAAAGTCCATAAAACAAGTTTATTTAACACGTTCCTTCAAACGCAGTTCCTATGATAATTAAAAACTTGTTTATTCATGTCAACGATTTACTTCGTTTGCTATTCATAAAATGAGCTGAGTCCATCACATGTCAGATTAAAGCCACTGAAAGAAATGAAATATTTCGCTCCAAGAAAATATTTTCGGAAGATTGTTTTGTATTAGAAAGATTTTTTATAAATGTTTTTCTTACAAAAGTACTCGATGTTTGTAAAGAAAATCGCGGCATTTGTCCGCATTTCGTTAGTCATGATGAATTTCTCAAATTATGTTTGCGTAATCATGATTATAAGAACAATACTTATTTTGTCAACGACAATACTTAAATGAAATATGATATAATAGTTATATTATTTACGCATTACATGAACAATGAACATACCTACGCTACAATTGCATAGGTGCTTCAAAGAAATGCATTTTCATCCATATATCAAACAATAATAATTAATATATAATACAGTTATTAATTCTTTATTAAAAGTCATTGGCTTATTTATAATGACTTCTAGGAATCTAAAAGATTATTGAACTCGTCCATTAGAAATCTTAATGACGCTAAAGAATAAAGTATAAATAAATCATAATAATAAAGCCAAGAATGTAGTAGTGCAGCTAATGATCCTAGCATCAACAATTTCTATCGTCATTACGGACATAAGAACGGTAACAGCAATGAAGTTGTTGCTCTTGCAGGCGCAGTAATCATTTTAAAATCAGTAATCCGAACGATAGGTCCGCGTAACAATGCGGCGCAGTTGTGATAAACAAGAATTGTCATAACAACCACGGTCTCACATTACTAATATCAGTAAATATCCCGTCGAATTTTAAAACATACACGTCTAGTGACGACATACACGTTGACCTTACTAGAGGCTTGAATGCTTGATAAGTGACGATCGATAGAGCAGTTTAGTAACCGCGGCCGGCGCAACCACACGTATCAAAATGGCAGAAACAAGCTCTCCCACGATATGGGAAGAACTCATGAGCCCACTGAACATTGTGTTAATAGCTATTATTGTGTACCTTGTGTATAAAATAATAAAGTCCAATTTCGAAACCGAAGTGACCGTGGCTGCTCCTCCTCCGAGGCTACCCAAGCTCAGGAAGGACCTAACGGTAGCTGAATTAAAGAAATATGATGGTACTCAAGAGGACGGCAGAGTGTTGCTCGCTGTCAACGGAACAATTTTCGATGTGACCAGAGGAAAGAGATTCTACGGCCCCGGTGAGTGTCTACGCAATTCGGTAGGGTAATACCGGCTACCGAGTATTAAGGTTATGCTCGTGCGCAATAAAGTGTGCCTAGTTAGTTGATTGTGAATGAAGTAACGATGAAGCAAGAAACTTTATACATTTCATGTTGTTACAATTGAAATAACTGTAGTTCAAAGACTTCTGTATGTTTGAAAAAATACTTGCTGTTTGTACTTACAATTTTTATTCAGATTTTTATGTGGAACTTACAACAGAATAAACGTGAACATTTCGTTAACAAAGGCCACTGTTTTTGTCGACATACATTTTAAAATTCTGTTAAATATCTTTTTTATCTTGACGTAACTCAAACATGCTAGTTTGGTGCTATCGCTGTCCCTGTTTCTCTTGCATGCTAGACAGAGATAGAGAACGTAAACATTAATCTAACGAATGCAGTTTTTTATTTTTCGGTTCACGTCGGTCGCTTGCGTTGAACTAAAAAACAGAATTGTGATGTAGAATAATATAATTATTATTGTTGGTTCTTTTGTTAATTGTTAAGTAAGTATAAACAAGTCCGAGTTTTAATGGTATGCTGGTACATTACATATTCCTTATTCTAATTATTTCGCTTCATTAAACATGATTGTAGAGTTACTTAATAATACTTCGAAGTATTTTTAACTGTTCCACGTGAGTGAATAGGGAATTTAGTTCTGGCTAAATTACCGGCTTCTGATAGTAAAAGGTTATCTCTGCCCGGCTTTTTATCTGAGTTAAGTTTTTTCGGCATATTCCGTCCTTTTTTTTAAACAAATTGACGTGACTAAACAATATTTTATCTCATGTTATCAGATAGGACCAATGCACAAACGATAAATCAATACTTCGAATGTAGTTTATAAAATCACTTGTTACAAATCTAAATTGGGTTACTAGGTACCTACATATCTGTTTTTTTTTTTATGCGGTTTCCGTAGTCATATTCTCTATTTTACCTACTTTCTATGATACCGTAAGTAAGTTTCTCACATTATACTCTTAGAATAACGGTGTTATCACATAACGGTGCTTAAGGTAATGCGCTGTTTTGTGTGACCACCGTTATTTTAGAGCCGGTGCACAAAGGGCCGATTGCTGCATCACACAGTTTATAGACCAGAACATTAAAGATGGCCACTTGTACCTACCAAAGTTTCTTAATGACGTATTGATGAATAAAGAAGACGGTTTTTAAAAAGTACCTTTTGTCTCTTATTAAAAGTCAGTTGGAATTTGATAATAATAAACGACATGTGTATTTGCCTTGCCGAAGATGCAAGATCGCTCGCGCCTGCTCAGGGTTTGGCGCGGAAAAACAACATAGGTCTTTGTACCTATGTTGTTTTTCCGGTGTTCTTATAAGTCTCCGATATTATGATATGCCAAACACGTTTCAATCATTTGCACAATAATTAACTATGACACTGACAATGAATAAATGAATGAAGTTAATTATAGTGTGGATATTTTATCCTTAGAATATTATGCAAGGGTTTTCAACGAGAATACGGTATAAGTGGCGTGATGTGTAATAATTAGATATCAGATGATATCTGTTACCTCACAAGGTCTTATAACAATGGATAACAGTCTATAACAATAATTTAGCCTTTAGTAATGTAACAGTTTACAGGCCAGAGTAAAACAGAGTTGAGTTAGAAATGACGCTTCCCTGAGATAAACTATTGCTAGCGATTTCTTATGATTGTCTAAGGCTTAAGATTTAAGAGTTATACCTTGCACCGATTAAACAAAGGTAAAAAAGTATCAATTAACTTGAATATAACAGTTGTAAATGGAACATTATTGTCTGTCAATAAAGATTGAACCATTGAGGAAGTTGTTTATATGCCCTTATAAAGACTTTGTAGACTATAAGTTTTCGAGAACAATTTCAAGAGTTGAAAGCAACTTATATAAATACAGAGATTGTGTAATTTGTGTTTCGGTGTTATCTCGATATTATTATTATGATACTGAGCAAGAACCTTTATTATCAGAAACAATCCATCAATACTGAACAGTAGGCATTCTTGAAAAAAATCCTCCTTTGTTCATAGATTACAATACAATGGACATACCAAACGCTATGTCTATGAAGTTTTAAAATAACAATCAAATGAAAATAACATTATTCAAAGAGATTTGATTATACTTCGTTATTAGAATAACATCAACTTCTAGAAATTCTAGATAGACCATTAAAAATATATCTATTTGAAATTAGGGATGTGTAATTGAAAACGAATTTTAGATTACTTTAATTTGTTTGTAATATAAACTCGTTCAACTAAAATTAGTTAAACAAAATGATCAAATAATATATAAGTCATGTTTAAAGGAGTATTTTTATTTGATTAGATTAAAAACCTATCTTGATCAATAATTCACTAATCACTTTCAAAAGTGTTATTGACATTCACATTGAGAATTTAGAGCCGTTCGCAGAACACTTAATTTCACCTTGTATTCCATTCCATTGTGACAAAATGGTCAGCCAACTTATCAAAATGGTTTGTACCTATCTAACTCTCTCGTCATTTTATTTGAGTCCTTTTATGTAGGATTTATTTTGTAGTTTGGATTTAACACAGTTTCAAAGTAGTGGCCAAGACCGGTCCAATCCATTCCAAAAAACATAAGATGGGCAGTCGACCTTAAAATATCGAATTTCGAACTGGCATAAAAATAAATCAGCTATTCAAACCGATAGAATTTCAACGACGAGAAAAAAAAGCACGACAAAATCTGTTTAAAATTAGAATAAGGAATCGTCTTTTAAAAGAAACGTTTTTAATATTCAAAAGGAGGTCGACATATTCCTTTCAGAGCTGGTTAGGAAGTCTTTTGAATTTGATACGGATGTGTAAGACGTGACTACACTACCTGAGACCTAAATCAAAAGTAATACCTAAGTTTTACCACACTCCCGTCTGTTTATAAGCTCTTAAGAAACATCTGTAGACTTGCCTCCCAGATTATGTCTGATTTTGACACGTAAAGGGGAGCGTGTAAGCCGAATCAGATGAATACTTAAGTATTAAAACTGTTTTATAGTGCTTTTTTAAAGATTTATCCAGACGCCTGGTTGACACTTCGTGTGACCCAAAGGCTGGCTTCTACCTAGGTCAGCGCATAAGCATTGCCATACAACGTGGCAATGCTGCCAGCCTTTTGGGCACACTCCCAGTCGACAGCGACGTGGGTGAATTTTTTGACGCCTTATTTTAGTTCTTAGTTTTATTTAGTATATATTTTTTCCTTTTTAATGTGTAGGCTTAGTTTTTATAGTATTGTAAATATTTTAAGGCATTCTGTACATATTGTTAATTATTAAAGAAATCTTTTACGTCTAGTGCTTTTGAAGTCGAACTAAAGATATAAAGTTTTATGTTCATAGAATACTTAAATTGTAAAATGTGTAAGCTATGTTTAAATGTCTCCAAAAATATGACTGCATGCTTGTTATGCAGACGAAAAACATTACAAAGTGTCGCTAATTATGTTTTGACAACAGATTATTCAAGTGTAAAGATTTTTCTTGTTGATCGACATTAATCGCAGAGGGCAAAATAGGTAAAAATCTGATCTATTGACCATGCATTAAAATTTTAATTTTATAGAGAGAGCACCAAAGACAAAGAGTACCTAAACATTTTTACATGACTTAAAATTTAACCAGTGCATAAAATTGGAATATACCTAAGTAAGTAGGTAATGAGAATACCTTGTTATCTGCTTGTAAATATTCCAACTCAATGACTTAACGACGGAATATAACATTCTTGAGTACAACTATTGAGCACAAGATAAATGTAATGTGCGCCTCTGTAACTAACTTCCAGACAGTGCATTTATCAACGGTCCTTTAAAACACTGCACTCAATAATGCACCGTACCATCACAGTTTTAAGTTTCAAATTACAACGAGTGTAAGCTAATTATACAGTCCCTGATTTCATAAACACAATGTCAATTGCTCTGACCTTGGTAGAAGCCAACGTTTTTATTATAATAATTTTACATTGTGTGCCATTGGGTTTCAGTCAAATGGTCACACGGGTCAACTGAAGAAATAACTTATGTAGGTGAACAATGCTTTAACGAATGTAGGTAACTTTGATGCCACTTAATGACTATGCATTAACGAAATGTAACCTAATTACCTATATTGAAAGACGGTGTTGATGATTTTAATACCTCTAAAAGGGTGAATGTCCGATTGAATAGTCAAAGATTATCGTGCGTTATTGAATCACTCTGCTGATTCTACCACGAAAACATGTAGTAGAGTTTATTCTTCTCCTCATTTAATAACAACCATCAAAGCTACATAATGATACCAAGAGTTCATACATTTCTAGTACTGTTTATTCGGTTTTGTAAATATGATTTAGGAGTCCTGTTGTAACATGTTGGTACACAATCACTTCTATTTATAAACATGTAACATTGACCTTGTTAAAAGATAAGATTTTCACAGTCAGGGTGATGACTTCATAATTTTTGTATCTAACACATTATTGTTATCGTTTATAATTCTACACAGGTACAATACAACGAATGTTCTAGACTAACATTTTTGTTAATAAAGCCAGGTGAACCTATCTAATTTGATCGTAATCGCAAACACTGCACCACAAAAAAAGATCCAAAAAGTAAGGTATAAAATAGAAAATTCTCTTTAAATCTAAAACCTAAAACACAACAACGGATAACAGCTACTGTTTATAAGCGAGGAAGCTATAATTCAGACACGCTTGAAGGAAACACGGTTTTGGAACTAATTTTTAAAACGTAAACGGTTTGCGCTCGTGAGGGGCTGCCAGCGAAAAAAGTAAAGCATGCAATTATTTAAATGAATGCATGGAGCGGTGAATTAAAATCCTTTTAATGGAATCTGGCCCCATAAAAGTGTATCTCCTACTTTAGAAAAGGGAAATTTATGGAGAGAATGAGGTCGATCTTATCCAAGCCTATGTTCTTTTTAATCACTACATCACGTTTGGAATTGGATAATTGTTTTCCTGTTTTACTAATTTTATTCTTTATGATGTTTTTTAATGGATTAAATTATTTTAATTATTAAACACTTAAGCTAATTGAAACAAGTTTATAAGATTAGTTTATCGGCATTCCGCGAAAAACGTTAGAGCGTAAATTAGGTTTATTTTATTTTCAACACGAATATCTCTATTTCTTCAATTATAACATACGTATATTAATCATAATATTTTTGCCAGCCAAGTTTGATGTCCTAAAGCGATATTTTAGCGCTTCCTAGAGTCATCAAACTTATTAAATAGCATTATTTTAAGTCTTTTACCTCATCAATTACGATATAAGTATTATGTAAATGTTCTGTCATTGACATCTGTGTCGAGGTCAGTCACCTCACAAGATCGCCATTTGTATTCTTCCTGTACGCGCAACATATTATTTTCTGGCCAAACGAAATAGTTTTCCGTAATCTTCTAAAAACAATACTCGATGGGATTCCTAGGGAACAATACTTAAAGGATCCTTTTGATGTGGTTTGAAAGTGTATAAAATTTTGAATGTTTAAGTTTTATTAAATATCCAATTGTATTTCGAAATTATCTTATTTATTTTGTATGTTTGTAGTCTGTCCGTGACTTTCAAAGTTATTGAAAATCAGGGAACCAAAATCTAAAATAAAATGCGCTTCTTTTGTATTTGAAAAATACTTTCAAGGAATATGGCGCAAAAGCATAGATCTATTGTCCGTTACCTGTGTGAGATATAGAATCTAAAGTTAAAAGAAAAACATGATTTAATCTTTCCTCTTTTTAAAGCTACAATTAGTTTTTTTTTCTGAAATGACCACAACACTAATATATATTTTCTGCATTTTCCAGGAGGCCCATACGCCGCCTTTGCCGGCAAGGACGCCACCCGTGGCCTGGCTACTGAGAAGGTGGCAGCTTCCGAGACTGAATACGATGACGTCAGCGACCTAACTCCCGACGAGATCGCCTCCGCCAAGGAGTGGGAGGACCAGTTCAGAGGTAATTTAAATTTAATATTAATCCTGATAAATTGAAGAACAGGCATATTGCCTTGTAGTGTGTTGAACATGGCTGACATTCTAAAACTAGTGTATTGTAGCTCACTTGCTTTTAGGTTTACTTATTTTAAAAGTATTTTCTGCGAAATAAGGTTGAGAATAATGAAATCATTCGATTGATTAAATTTGATTTTTGTAGCAGTCATTATGACTATTTCAATAGCAGATTTGAACTTGTCATCCTCATCAAAACAATGTAAAAAAGACCTGCTTTCTCACACGATTACGCAATAATAAGTTGAATTGCAATTATATTGAATCATATCATCACTATTGTGCATTGTGAGTCAGTTACTAAAACCAAGTCATTTTTCATTCATAATTATCAAAATTATTTGGACGAAATTGCGATCGCATTTAGAATCATCAATTCCCTGCTCTGTGCCCATAACAACAGTAACTGAATAATAAATAGAAAAATAATACATTTTTAATTAATTTACAGAGAAATACGACATTGTGGGCCGTCTCCTGAAACCGGGTGAAACACCAAACAAGTACAGTGACGACGAATCAGAGGAGAAGAAAACACAATAGAGTAGCCAAAATATTATTATTTTAAACAATTGTTGGAACGTGATGTTTCTGAAATCGGGTGCCTAGGGAAATGTTTAAAGCGTTAATAAAATATTTTTTATATTAATTCACGTGAATTTATTTGTACACCGTATTTTCTATTAGCAGAATTTTTGGGCTTCGTAAAATATTTTTTGTTGAACGTGGCGAGTAACTAATGTTTATTTAGGTTGTTGTGTTATATTTATTTAAAGGAATTCGTTGTTTCAGTTTAAACGATTACAATAATAATTGATGATCAGTGAATTGTTTCCAGCAGATGTAAAAACTAAAATGATTCTATAACCGTGAGCTGTATCAGTTAACGTATCAAACGGCATGTATGTTTCCTTTAATTAAATGCTTTAAAGAAAGGCAGTTACAGTAACGTTTACGTGTAATAAAATATTCTAATAACAAGTCGTTGAGGAGTTTTTGCCATTTATAACTGTACAATCGACATGCTTCGGTTGGAGCTGAACTATTTCCGTCTACTTATATAATAGAGGACCTTTTGCAGGTATTATTTTTGATCGTCTCATTCCTTAAGCTTGTCCATATTAATATAAGGACAATACTAAATGGCCGTCTATTTCCCCGCCATCAGGTCGCTTGCCATTTGACCGACCTTCCAAAGTAAAACCTCAGCAGTTCTGAATATCGTATCATTATGACATTTTCCTTTTATCACGGAAAATAGAAGTAATCCCATCGAAAGGGTCCAGCTTCGGACAATCTGATACGTTTTTAATGTCACATTCTTTTTTAATGGAATTGTCTTCGTAATGGACACTTGAAGAGCCGGACCTCACCTATAAATCTATTTAGTGAAGCGGTTATTATGGTTAGGCTAGTTTTGCCTTTATTTTCTTAGGTACAAAATGTCTTTTATCCCAAATCTTTCTTTACCTTAATATTTTTTCTTTTTGATGTTAATGGATGTGATACTTACGAAAACAACTTGTTAATTTTAAAGTAAGCGAAAGGTAAATCAAATTACTTGTTTAAATAGCAAATATTGTTAAGGCAATACAAGATGAAGATTAATTAAAAACACGAATTCAGAACATAAATTAAAAATATTGTTTGTAAAGGAGTATGAATGAAATACAGTAATTTGAGTACTGAAATATTTTGTTGTTGGAAATTATAGTAACGCAATATTTTTCAACAAAAAGTGTCCACTTCTAATACAGAATAATATATATAATAATATGTCGATAAAACTTGTACCACTAAAATTGGATGACATCGAATGAAAGTTGGTTTCCAGCAAGTTTTAATGGGTAGACCAGCAGCGGTTAGTTTTCGTAAAAGCTGTATTGTATAGCCCAAAGTATTTATATACGAGCATGGATTGCCAGCCAGTATTCTGGCCCCGATCTCTGTTGGGAACTTTAATAGTTACGTAACAGATTTAAATTGCTTGCATGATTTACTGGTACTACTTATTTTCATATTGTTAATGCTGGAATTTATTGTGATTTATCATTGCACTGAAATTACTTTTCCTGATTACGGATACGATTTTTAATGAATGGGATTCGTCCCAAAAAAAATAAAAGAATTTTGGTTGCCGATTCGCGCCAAACGGAGTGAACGAAACAGTTCTGTTATTAAGATGTAATTAACAATTACACGACACTTTAAATAAGGATCTTAGCGATTTTTAGTAAATTATTTTCTTTTTCGGTACTGTCCCTTAAATCTCTACTTGCGTTCATTTGCCATCCTTCGTAAACTAAAGACTTAATTTAGGTAAGCAGTTACAGTGGAGTTTACTAATTTGCTTAGGAGCTTCGACTGTTCTATGGATACTCATGTTAGTGCAGTATTATGCAAGATGCTAGTTATCTCAACAGAGAAACTACAACCATCTTTCATAATTGGTTGGTTAAGTTTGCAAATTCAGTTGACGAATGACTCACTTTACTAGACGCGAGAATTACTTTATACAAACATGCTACATTTATGCTAACTTTAAGTATTTTCTTCGTTCAAAAAAAATATAAATTTTAAAAAATAACGGTGTCTCACAAACACTTATTTTGCTATTTTTACTAAGGCACAAAATATTCAACAAAATAAACACTTCTTACGGCTATTTTGGTGGAAAATAATAGTTTAAATCCTCCAGCCTGCTCCGTCGCAAAAGAGTGCATTTGCTTTTGATCTCGGCTTCTTACAGGATCTTTTAAGCCAAGAGTGTTTAAGAGCCTTCTGGGAAAACTTGCTCTACTTTCGACATCTTTACTTAAAATTTGTAGGCACGCGGTCAAGCAAGGGGTATTCATGAGAAAAACTTTGAAAGTTAAGCCCCTGCGATGTATGGCCACGTACTATTATTAGCACTTTCTTTGATTAAAGTTCGTTGTTTATGCGTTGTCATTCTTCTTAAGTACGATATATTGGTGTTCTTATGGATTGTTTTGCGTGAATTTTGCTTTATATTTTTAAAACTTTCAAGTCATTCGTATGTAACTTGTTTCAATAAGTCACAAAAGTTCAACTTTATTCGTACATAAATCTGCAGAATTTTTATTCATATGTAGAAAAAACATGACCATTTTGAGCAGGTGAAGATACTCATACGTTTTACAGAACAAAAACGCAAGCATGTGCATCCAGGATATTATAACTGTTCATATCAGCGAGTCCTCGGGCGCCAGAGGCGGGTACTGGGCAATTTCCTAGTGATTTCCTGGACGACGCCGTCGCCGCACGACAAAAGGGACTAATCTCTGGAAGGAACTCTATTTTACACTTCATTACATTCCGAAACGTTTTATTAAATCTCCATCGGCTTTTATTTACCTGGGATTCTTTAAAAAGTCTCCCAGTTCATGTTTCATTCAATAGATTTGCAGTCGTATCTATTACCATTATTTTACAAGTTTAGTGATTTGGTCCTTGTATTTTTTCAGTGCATTTTAGTTAGAATGATTTAAATGAATTATATCAGAGTTGTAGATAGTAGAGTGAGGTTTTGGATATGCTAATGTAATTATCCTTAGAAAAAGAACATGGAATAAAGATCGAATGATTGTGTTAGGAATGCATAATATGGGACTGAAGGTACCCAACGTTGAACAGAGATAAAGAAATTTATGTTTCGACTGTTGTTGGTGCAAATGTACCACAACTTGGAATGCTTGTCATGATTAATGAAAGCGTATAATCATCATAATGCTCTATAAACTACAAGTTATGTGTGATAATAGCGCGTTAAAAACTGCGTGAAAACAGAACTAAAAAGCATGCAAAATGTAGGTCAATAATTGGGCCAACGCGCCAATAAAAATGGAAACAAACACGACGACTTTGGCAAATTGGATCCACGTTTTTTGTACTCAATGCGTGGAACAAAATTGAAAGGGAATTTTTTGTCCGCCAATTAGGCTTGTCAATTTGTCGGTGATATTTTCATGTAACATAATTTGTGAGAACAAAATTATGATAAACTGGATTATGGATATTGGTTTAGGTCGTCCCTAAATAAACCTTAGTGGCAAGGTCCCTAATACACGCTTTGATTATTATGAAAAATGAGTTATTTAGGGCTTGCTAGTAAACATTACTTTAGTAACCGTAATAATATTATACCTTGTCCGCTGAAACAATGCGTTCCCGAAAATATGATATTTTATGTTAAAATGTATAAATATATTTATCCACATGCTGAATAAAAATCCGTTCACAAGTCAAGGACAATTTAAAACTAAAAAAAAAGGATTTTATACACTGCAATTCAAAACAACGAATATTTATACTGCTTTGATAAAATAACCTTGAGTAATATCATTTTATGTAAGACAAGTAATCTTGAAAAGGCTAGTATTTATGAATATTGTTATTTTTTAAGCTTCAACTATAGAATTCTAGGTCGCCTAGAAAAGAGATCGAAAAGATTGGAATCTTAGAAATGATTTAGGTAAGACGGTTCCAGCAATATTTATAATACAACCTCCTTCGGATGAAATAAAGGCGGACCTAACCTTTGGAGAGGTTTGGAAGAAGAAAAGCCTTCGCTGAGTAGTGGGATTAGGTAGGTAAATAAATAAGCGTAATGTAAACGGGAATGAAACTAGCTTTTTTTACATGGTAAATAATTTTCTGAATAATGTGTACTTAATTGCTATAAATTATTAATATTGCTATTGTGTTGAGCTTGCTGTTATATTTATACAGCAAGCATGTCGAAATGGATATAATTAGCTTTTAATAAATCTTTAAACTGTCGTCACCAGCCTTGTTCGGGATAAAGGTTTTCCTCTGGTTATCGATATCGACAATGCATAGCAAGCATCTCATTCCTAAAGAACTCATAAACATCTTCGACTTCTTTTAAAATAAAAATAATATAATCGTTAAACAATAAAAGTAAATACACAAACTCAATAAGTAATAACAGAATCGGGAATAGACGTCCGAACGCACACTGTTTTCACAAAAGATCTCGGAGCTATTACAAAGTTCGCGAAATTGTATCACTGGTAACATTTCAAAGTTCCCGAAGAAGTTTGGGACATAAGCAATATATTCTTATAAGAAAGTGTTGGGAACAACAGAAGCCGTAAGTCTTCATTGTAGGACTCAACTTGGCTGACTGACGCAATATCAAAACTTTGCGATATAGGTACTGTTTGAGTTGAGGCGTTCGAGTGAGTTTGCTTATAGAGCGCTCGATAGAGTGCTGTCAATTTGAGAGAAGCTGCAAATGTTGATATTGTAGTCAGGTAGTGAGAGATACTTATTGAAATAATACATTCCTTTGTATGACATGTAGTATATGTATAATATGTAATGTAGTATGTATCGTCATGAGGTATCAACTACTTCCTTTAAAGTTAACTCTTTATTTTCTGTTTGAAGTTGAGCTTTGCTGTAAGTAGCCGATTAATTAAATTTATTGTATTTTAAAGTTCAGTTATCGTAGAAGTAGTGAAAAAAAAATAATAATTTAAGACACTTAAAAAGCAACGCCGAATATATCTATCCGTTGATTAGGTGGTTTTTGCTATTAGATTTCGATTCATATGGCGCTCTATAACTTATTTAAACCCTCAATATTATTTTGTCTCCATAATAAGTTCGTATTGAAATTGAGTGGGTTTTACGTTATTGGGAGTTGAGCGAGTTGAGTTTTGAACATACAATTGAAGCCTATCATCCCAATTTGGTTAATTAGTTACGAACGCTGCCACTAATTGAAACCGCGTTTGTTTCAAATATAATATAATAGGATTAAAGATAAGTGTCGCGAGTGTCGGCACGGTTTATTTGTTGCGACATCGGAATAGATGATAGCTACTCGTACTTTATGAAACTAATATTATTATATTCTATTATTAAATTAAGATTCATTCATAGTTACTTAGAATCTGAAATGAAACCATGGGAAATACAAAACAAGGTAAGAGGTGCATATACTGGTACCAATTTTTGATTTCTTGAATAGTTCGTTCTTTGCTGAAGGTAATAAGATATTCACCATTTTATCAGAAAATTTGGGTTTTTTGGCACTTAAATATTTAGTACCTAAACATTTAAGAATCTAAAGATTTGTTTAATCCAAAAATCCTTTAGATAACATTAAACATCGTAATGCCGATGATTTATAAGGACTTGAATTCCGTTTACGCAATAACCTTAAACAAATTGATACAAACGTTTAGCTATAAATTGCAGAACAGGAAATATTTGAGTGGGAAGTAGTTAGGGAGTTTAGATATATTGGGGCGATCGAGACCGCCTCACGATAAATAGTTTCGTTGGCAAACACAAAGGGGTTAAACAGTTTGTAGAAAACAACTAGTTATTGATAGGAATTTAGGTGATTTCGATACCGATGTATTATGTTAACTAAATTTAATGGCTATTTGTAGTATTGGAGAAAGTGCACGACAAAAAGACATAAAACTATCAATTAAAAAACTAAAAAATATCATCGTAAAATGGTATTAATTAAAGTAATATTAACAAAAGATTTGTTTGATGGTAACCGATCTATCACGACTGCAAACATCAAATATTTGTTGCTGAAGTTTTCTTAATAATATTTTTACTGAAATTACTGAATATTAGCAAAACAAACAAATATTCTTTCACTTGCTGTTATTAGCTCGCAAATGTTTCAAAGATGGATGTATGGATCCAACTAAAGTATGTCCTACTCAATTATGAGTTTATTAGTTTTAGATTTTGTTAAGTGAGAATGGTCTCACTTAACAAAATTAGAAGAAATTTAGCAAGACACGATTATAGAACCGGTCAAGCTTGGTGAGTCACGCATGAAATTAGGGTTATCTTCGGTCGGGACAGAATTATTCAGGTTACGCTTAATAATGAACCTACAAGACCCTGAAAAGGTTGTCGACCAAAAAGGTTGGGTGAAATCGATTTAGTTGACTGGTTAAGTTTAGCCGTTGGTGCTGATTTGTCAACAGATAAAACAGAAATAGACGAATTTATTGGATGCCATTTATTATTCCTTCATCGCAATCTCTGTTTAGAACTTAAATTAACTGGAAGAGATGCTATGCGAGATTAAAATTTCACTTTATATGCAAGAGTAAAATAACAAAATCATAGAAAGAATTAGTAATTAGGTTTGAAGTCTCAGGGTAATTGGGTTTTCGAGTAGAACACACATACAGCTCAATTTTATCCCATGGTAACACGAATAATTTAACACACTACCAATATCAAGTTACAGTAGTTTATCCAATAAAGTTCGGTTAGTACCTACACTAAAAGCTTTCAGGATTATTTTAAACCAAATTTCGAACAAGGTCAGAATCGGAAACCAATTTTATTGGTACACAATATTGCGCTACAAAATGGTGAAGGATTAACATTTCATCCAATAAAAGTAACCAGACAGAAGGAGATGCAGCATACGCAAGTGACAAACGGCTTCGGTTGAACGATAATGAAATCAACAATCACGACAAAGAACGCCGACATGTTTTCCTCCAGCGGATAAGGAGTGTCACATCTTGTTTTCTTGAGTAAGCGAATAATTCCGGAAACATAATTCCGGAACATTTGTCGCAACGATTCCCTAATGAATACGCAACGGAAAGCTCCTATCCCTACACCGAGCCAACCCTATCATGATTGAGAAGAATTACGTAAGCCATTACATAGAATAGGTCAGTCTCCTTTATTCCCAAGAAAAAATGTTTGGATTAATAATTCCTTTGCTCTCCTTCGATGTAAACATTTGTACTAACTCCCTTTTCTGTCGTTTGACCTCGTTACACAACGAAATATGTTTGAAAATTTCCAACACTTGGACTCAGGATCGCTATTACAAAGGAAGTTTGGCGGTATAGTTGCGTTAAATATTTCGTAATTAAAGTTTATAGAGGGCCCTTAATTTGTTTGGATGAAAATTTTGATGCTAAAAACACTTTATAGATGTCTCAAAGGCCAACAGGAATATTTTGTGTTTATGGTAATTTTCCAGACGAAAAATATTTAGGTAAGGTCCTTGAAACATTAATGTATTTAAAATACGTAGATATTATTCTGGATTGCCTAATCTGAATACAAATTGAAAAGCTTTATGGCCTTGTAGGTAATAGTGAAAGCACAACAGCTGGCCCAAACATTACATCGACTTCTGTGACAATATAAATAGCCAAATAGTTATTACATGAGAAATTTGTTTCCAGTTTAGACCTTTCATAGGAGATCCCAATTTTCATCGTATTAGACCTCCAATTTCTGACTCTGCAAACAAATGCGAGGATCGTAAAAAAACTTATAGGAGACTGACCCTTAACGACAACGAGACGACATTTGTTAGGGACGGGACGGACGCGTTTGTACGGCAGTAAAAACCCCGGCTTACCGGAGCGCACGCACCAAACTAATTGCATTTCTGATTCCCTCTGAAGTTACTGTAATTAACTCGATCTCTGTTAAGTTGTGGCCAGTACGGTGGCGACGGATGATGTGATTGTTCGTGAGAAGGATCTCGACTTTTTATACTAGACTATTGTTAACACGATTTTCGTTTGCGTTTTCTCAGGTTTTGGTTAAGAATTCTGAAAGAATAATAATTGTTTTTTGTTATGAGGTTTTGCTATGGATGCTATGCAATGATCAACATTACCTGTTCCTATATTCATTTGTAAAGAGAATAAAAATGATTATAGCCAAAAGAGTTTGCTTTAGTATTTATTTTAATAAGGTTTAAAACACCATTGCCTTTTTAATAAAGTAATTTAATTTACGAAAACCTCTGTAAAACCTGTATTAATGCATTTTCCGATAGCTGGCCACACAGTGACTAATAAATTTACAATCATCCACTTCGCATGCTGACGGTACATCGCCCAATAAATATTGCATTCCAATTTATTTGCTCGAGAACCAATAAAAATTACATCGAAGGCATTTACTTAATCTAGTGCAGTTTTCTCACCCATTCAAAGGCGATTTATATTCAAATGTAAAACGTGAGGTTTGAATATTTAATTTTTCTGTTTAATTAAAATTTCTGCTGATAACTTTCGTAAGAACTAGGTTACATCGGGTTTTTAGTTGGAACGCTAAAATCATAAAAGTAGTCTTTTTTTTTCTTTTCGAATCGATGGTAATATTGATTACTAGCTGCTGCCCACGCCGTCCTCTGAGTGAACGCTATATAGCAAAAAAAAAATACCTACGATTATACCTTTTTAAAATGACATTCATTTACACGTTTCTTCTTTAAATTTCATATAAACAGAAAGTGCGGTAACAGAGGGAGACTGTCTTGATTGATTATTAAAATGTAAATATACGGCGCCCAGTAGTTATCCACACTAACTGCAGGGTCACTGGCGAGGTTTAGGTCCTTCAAAGTGCAGGTATCCGTATAAGTAATTGTAGTAATTGTAATTGTTCAAGACCAAAAACTTTGAAATTGAAATGTTCTAGTAAAATAGTTAGTGACACAATTTTCGGTAACAACCTTGGATATGAGTTAAAACTGATAAATGACGATAGGCTTACCCCTGTCACTTAGTACATAATACCCTAATCTACTTCACACATTTGTGATCAGAAGAACGAGGATTATCCGCCATACACATATCTAGGGCTCCTTTACAATAATTTGAAGAAAATAAATATTTGTTATCAAAACGAAGTATATTATTCGTATTAAATGAAATATTTAAAAAAAAAGTTCATGAAAATTAAAGCCAACTTTTTTCAAATTGTTGATAAAAAAATAAGTTTTTAACATAAACGTTTCCTTATTTCACACGACTCCATTTTTCATGGATTGAAAGATAGCGTATTTAAAATACATTGGAAACTGAAATAGACATAGTACACAGTTTTTCTGCTGGTTACAATTATTTTTTAAGAAATCTTAAAATTGTACCATTATCTTTCACTACACAATATTTCGGTGAAATAAAATAGAACTACACAGTAACAGATAAACATGAATGCTCAAATTCAATGAAATAAAACAACAACACAAAAAGAGAACAAAACAGTCTGTAATCAAATCGTCAGTAGAACACCTATTTTATGTACAAAGGTAAAATAAAATAGAACGAATGTGACGAAAATTACCGTTCACAAGTAGTAAAATTCGACGGTAGGGGAAAAGGTTTGATGTTGTACTAGAACGAACTAGTACTAAACTGTGACGTCATACATTTAGTTCCATACATTCTCAGTTCATCGTATACTTTTAAATAAAAAACGTACCAGTTTCTAATTTAAAAGGGTTATAGCTGACTAATATTAAATTAGCTGGTAGAGCATAAAAAATAATATAGTAATGGATGATTCGGCCATTTTACATTCTCCAACACTTTGCATTAAATCGTATGCTGACAGTTTTGGTTGTGGTGTAGGTAGGAGCTTGTAGCGAATTCAGTGTATAGGAGGGTTTATCATTTCCCTTGAAATAAATATTGTGTAATGAAAAAAAAAAAAACATAAATATTTACCATAATTTGAAAAAGGCTGGTTTAATTTAAAGAAGATCATTTTAAAACTAATTTAGTTACTCATAACATTCTACGCATAGTTGCCCACTGTTATGGTATTTAGAGCCACTATTAATTTGTAACCAAACACAAAATGAAATAATTAATTTGAAACTATTCTTTGTTTAATTGATCTATCCAATATTATTGATTTAAATCAATAATATTGGATAGCCTGCTAAGTACCTACTTCACTTACTAAAAAGTATTACGTTTATTAATTTTTTAAACTTAGTGATTCATATTCCTTCAAGGTAGAATAGATTCAAATAGCTGTGACGTCACATCCCCCATCACTTGCACTGCACCGGTTCTGTAGCTCGTCTCTTCACGCGCCGGCTGCTACATTATTCAAAGAAACCCTCACCATAAAACTCGCGCCGGTCGCTACTGAATCGTAACGTACACTTCTAAGGATGTGACCACAAGCTTGCAATAAACCGTTAACTGACCACCGCCGATTTCACAGGTACGAAATTTACGATCAACGATTCCAGTTTGCGGTGTTTACCTATCTTTTTGTTGCTTAAAGCCCATCAATTGGGCCCGGATAATGTTTGGGTGTAAAAACGTGTCCTTTTTAGTAAAATGTGTTGGATTTGTACGAGGATAATTTAATGGTATGTGACCTTTTTTGTAGGGGTCAGTAAGTGAGGTTTACTTTTATCAGACATCAAGTATTTGGGATGAGTCGCTGTTTTTTGCTGTTCGTAATTTGACAGTCGATTGTTCCAGTCCTGTATAAGGTAAGAACAATTTCTTGGCAAAACAGTTTCTTACTATTTATACAGCAAAAAACAAACACAAGACGTTGCTAAGAAGAACCTAAAAGATTCAATATCAACTTCCCGATATGATTTCCCTTATATAATAATGGGTAAATAAACTAACAATAGCATACATATTATCCAGCTAATGTAATCTGTATAATAATCCGATTACAGCAGTAAGGATTTGTTTCGACGGCCCTGATTAACCAAAGACTGGTCCCAGAGTAGGCGTAGCGGACATAGTAAGGGGTAAATCGACGTTCACATAGGTTAAATGTGCTAAAATAATGAACCTAAAAGCAAAATAAGAAATACCTAAGTCTCGTATCTGCACTGTGAAAATATAAATAGAAATTTGACAGTGCGACGAAATAAGGAGGTGGGTGTGTGAGGAACTATGATCACAGCTAGTAAGAGTAAACCTTTTATAATAGATCCAAATAATACTTGAATGAAAATAAAATAGTCTTATTATATCGACATCGCTACCAGTACGACCTTTGTTATACAAACCTTAATAAATATGTTCTCTACTCTATAACCCAGGACAATGAGGAAACCAATAAAACATAGTCGCAATCATTACGTAGGCTCAGTCACTAACTTTGGTTTATATGACGTAATATAATAAATCACACTTTTAATCAATTTTATATAACCCATTGGTCTTAGGTAAAAAAAATATAATTGCGTTGCAAAAGTTCCCTCCGTAGAGAATGATGACTCTTAATCCTAGTGAAATAGGGCGTTTTAAATATTTATCAGTCCTATCTAGAGCAATTTTTAAAGCACAAGTATTTAATTCATTATATTGTAGGCAAACGTGATCGTGCCCTAACGCGTACTAAAACGGGGGCCGCTGAAAAACCGAATGAATTTCAAAAAGCGCACTGTGGTGTGTCTCACTCGATTTGAATATTTGTAAGCCGTAACTTTTTCAATATGAATTCTGCGTCCCGTTGAATTCATTCAGCATCGTTAGTTTCAAATATTATTAAAATCCGTGCAAATATCAAATAGGTATACATGCAAATATATTAGTACATTTTAGTTTGCGTCACGAACTGAAATTGAAAATTTTGTATTTTTATTTACTGTATTTCGTTTTTCGTTCTAAATTTAGGTAACATTTTGGTACAGCAATAATTTAATAACCCTACATTTTTTAACATGTCTACTGCCTCTGGGGTTTTGTCTGGATTCGTATGTTGGTTTAATGTAGGTTACCGTTTCAAAGTCATGAGTACTAACTTTATTTTATTTATCTTGGTCCTTTACATTAGGTATCTACTATCTAGGTTTTATACATAAAGTACGAACCTTTAATGTATTTCAGGCAGATTTGGTGTTTAGCGTAGCACAATGGCTAGAGTTTTTCCCAAACTATGTTGGGGTCGGCTACCGTTACTGGATTTCGCTGAAAACCGTAGTTTACATGGAGCGACTGCCTATCGGGCCTCCACAAACCATTTTACTGGGGAACACAGTATCCCATAGTAAGACTGGTTGTCAGATTTGACTTAACGACTGAAAAAGATCTATGTATGACAGCCGGGACTTTCCGAAACACGGAGGGGTCTCGGTATGTTATAAATGGTCACCCATCAACAGACCAACCGCGGCGAGAGCGGCTTAACATAACGCACTATTGATGTATTAATCTAAAAAAGTAATGTGAAACTGTTTGAATAGTTCAGCACTACACGAATAACCATCAATTTCACTACTAACAAAATCTCAAACCTAAAAACAATATCGAATTTCATTGGCTCTGATAAAAAAGGGTCATTAGTACATTGACATAAGATAAAAAGTACCCAATAAGGTAATGTAATACATTCAACTGATGCCATTTAGATACTGCGATATCTCTGATTCCTTTAAACGAACGGTTTTATGGCATCAGATCTGAACTTCCGAAGTTTCAGATGTTATGTCGAAGAAAATAAAACTTCATTTGTAGTTTTAAGAATCACATCGCGAAGTTTTACTTTAGCTGTTGACAGATAGATCAAACATGTTATAAAATATTATGTGTGATGTGAAAAAGTAAATAAGGCGTGTAATGTCACAAATTACTTTAAGGGTAAATGAAAATTGCATTGCTATTTATAGTATGTATATTCACCCCGCATTCTTAAATCTATAAGTGCAAGTTTATATATTTTAAGTTATTATTATTAATTTCAGCCCACGTTGTCACACTACCGGACAAAGGCCTCCCTCCCTTCCTTCCAATCTTCTCTATTGAGAGCAAACGTGGACCAGTCCTTCATAAAGGAATCCAGCTCATCTCGCCATCTCCGTCTGGGCCTATCACATGGTCGTCTGTGGTTTTTTGGGATCCATTAAGTTAATCATTGTAAAAAAGGAAAGCCCAGATCATGACCCAAATGTATTGGTTAAATGTTAATTTACTAATTAATATGTGTGTCCACAATTATTTGCCATAATATGTTGCAAACACAGAGCTACGTCATGCAGTAAAGCCGGAACCCCACCGCTGCGCAGGCTGTGCACGGATGCGTGGCTCACCTCTGCTGCGTGGGCTCATTAGTTCGGCGGCGTCGGCCTCCGTTTCCACTGCGGCGCACGGACACGGATGTGTCGCCCACACAGCTCATAGCTATACGTGGGGTACAGTCTCGAGCAAAAATATGTATACATAATAATATGCGAAATTGTTAAACGAAATTAGTGAGATTTTTTGTCGAATCTCTTCTGCCATCTAGCAATCAATGCATACTGACAGATGACACTTGAAAATAAAATGGTTCAAAGATTTTTTTTAATAAAAAAAAAATTTACTCAAAGTCAATATATTATTTTTATAATATAGACAATAGCTCTTCCAAGTAACAATATAATTTAGCTATTGTGTAGTAACATCTGTTTTACTTATTTGTATTATAAATTACTTAGTTCTTACATACATTATACTTATCACAACTTAAATGTATGTATATATACTAGGAACATTAATTGTACCTCTTATTTATATTAGCTTATTCTTATAATAATGCTTCAACAATATTATATGTGTACATATTTTTGCTCGTGACTGTACATAGTCGTGGGTCGCAGAGAAATGGCCGACCCACGCAGCTCGGATGCGTCGCACGGCCGTGGGTTGAGCTACGTTCGTGTGTTTATGACGTCATTTGCTGCGTAGCATGTCCGTGCGCTGCGGTGGAAACGCTCTCATACATTTTGTACTAAAGCGAAGCTGAACACACGTGCACAGCCTCTCCGTGCGCCGCTGTGGGGTTCCGGCTTAAGTCTGAATTTGATGAACATTCAAAATAGCCAACATAATTTGTAAATTTCGTTTTCCACAACAACTTTATTGGAATTGATTTTGGCAAATACTTTTAAAGGTTGGCACAATGTCAGTGTAGTTTGAGCTACCAATAAACGTGAAACTGTTCACCCTTCAAGTTTTTATTTGTTTATTTAAAGTAGATCGTTGAAATTCTGCTAGCTTTTACGAACATGTGAAATGAAAATGGCTCTAAGTATTTTTTCGTCATCGTTATTACGTTTGTCTTTACTATTCAAAATAAAGATTTTAGGATAACATTTTATAATATTTCATTGTCCTGCACTAAAAAGACAAATCGAACTGCCTCGTTGGCCTAGTGGCGCTAAGCGCGACTGCTACGCTAGAGGTCTTGGGTTCGATTCCCGAGTCGACCAAGGTGTTATTGGGTTTTTCTATGAAATTCTCAGTAGCAGGTCGGAGGTTGGATTTGTGCCCGTTTAGTGGCAATAGGCTCGCCCCCTATTATACTACCCCCTACTATACATGGGACCTAGACATATCGGCGAACTGTGGGTGTACATTGGTACACCTCTGCCTACCCCTTCGGGGGTACAGGCGTGATGATATGTTAATGTTATGTTAAAAAGACAAATCATAATAAAAAAAATCCAAATTATCTGGTCACGTAGTAAATTTACTGTGTTCTTAATTTCGTAGGTCCTTATATTGAGTCGTTCTAAGTCAAAATATCACTAAACACATTATTTATTTACACCTACAATTCTTACTTAATTTTATTTCTCACTTAAAAACATTTTAAGTTAGTTTCATTTTCTTTACTCTGATAGATCTGAGTGAAGAAAATCTGATAGACCTTTAGATAGTAAATTAACGTCTTAGTCACCTTACAGTAAACAATAAAAGCTCAAATAGTTACAAGCGAGTAGTATCCACAGTACTGTTGCTCAACGTTTACTATAATAATATAATGCTTACAATACATTATTTCGACGGGCCTGTTGGTCTAGTGGTTAGAGACCCTGACTGCTATACCGGAGGTCGTGGGGTCGATTCCCACCCGGGACAAATGTTTGTGTGATGAGCACGATCATTTGTTCGGTGTCTGGGTGTAATTTATCTATAATATGTATGTATTTAGAAATATATAAGTATGTTTATCAGTTGTCTGGTTGCCATAACACAAGCTCTGCTTAGCTTGGGATCAGACAACCGTGTGTGAGATGTCCCGGAATATTATTATTATTAATACATTGGTAGTGTTTCGTCACTAACCACACTAACGGACTGACGGATACCCTTATCTAATTTCTATCCAATAAATAACTTACAACTCCATTCGGGTTTAATTGTTTTGTATCCAGATACGATTTATGAGCGCGGTCGCAACATTTTCCGCGGAATTTCACTGTTCCGATGGAAGTTTGATTTTATGGATAACAGTTTGTGAAATGAGAACGCTACATTAATTTTAGAGGAATTTATATACGTAAATAATTTGTGAAATATCTATGTAGAACAATAATCTACAACAAATAATTATAATCAAATCCCACATATAATATTTAGCTTTTGTTATGTTGGCTTCTAGACAATTATAAGTATTGCATATAAGGGGATGAGTAAATTTAACAATCAATACCATTTATATCAATTACCCCATTAGCACCATTAATCTAATAGAAATAAATCTCGTTAACAATGAACTTTACAAAACTAGTTTGCTTCAGTAACACAATGAAAATACTTGTGCAAGTTACTTCTCAGAGTTCTGAAAACGGCACTTTTCTGTTAGCATAAATAAAGAAGGCATGTCTGTTGCAAGGATGAGCCAATTTCATATTCGCAGCTTTAGAGCGGTTTCTTGTAAAAGAAATCGTTTTAGTCAAAGAATAAAAATAAATAAACTAAATAGACGGGACGATGCATTGGTTTGGTTTGAATACTTCATTGTGTGAATTTCTTACTTTGAGATTGGTGTCGTAGATATCTATTTTTTTTAGGTAAATTACAGTTTATTAGCTGACTCTCTATTATTATTTACAACCAAATGACTGGATATTATAGTTTCCCCTAATTACTAGTTTTTGCAGTAGAAGAGACTTGATGACTAATTACAGTTACATATTTAAATCTCATTAGCTAATGAACATGCACGATTTCGTTGAACTACCAAACATTACTGCATGTGCAGTTTTCTTATATAACTTAGAATTATATACGGTATACAAATTATCGTCTTAGGGTGCGTCCAGACCTGACGAACGAGTATTACACGAGCAGTTCGCGAGCCCAGCATACCGCGAACGCACAAGTATCAATAACGCCTTCAGCCATATTCGCGTAATGCTGAAATTGTACTGCGGGATTATTAAAACCCATCAGACATCACTTCCACATTAATTACTCAAAGATTTCAATCTTAAACCAATGTCGCATCTACACATGTAAATTTGGTCTATGGCCGGAGCAGTTTGAACGCTAGTCGTGGTTCGAGAGCTAAGTAAATAGAGCGCACTCGCCAAGTTATTCCGAACTTGTGCATAGGTACGTCGCGACCGTTGCTTGCAATAAAATTTGCTTTTTATGCAAATGTGTATTCAAGAGAGGGTTTCGAAATGGTGATTTAAAAAAAGGCTTGTAACAACATAATCACGATACACAGGGTTCGTGCAGTTAAGTAAAGTACGTATCGATTGATGTAATCGTGGTTTTGGTTTAGCAACCATTGTCATGAATGACCACATAGATCGGATAATCGTGAATTCGTTTATGTGCCTTCGGAAATACTCTGAAATATGCCTGGCATGATTTTTGACAGTCGTTAGGTTCCTAAAACGCATAAATGAGTATAATAAAAACAAGCCAAACTATCTGTAGAAAACAAAAGACAGAGTAGTGGCTGTAGTAAAAACGAATCCTAAAATATCAAGTTTACTATCTCTACAAAGTTCTTAACTACAACAATATTTTGTAATTGTTTTGCAACACTTTTCCTCCTAAACTTAAGCTCCTAACAGTACTCACTTATATTACAGAAACGTCAAATACCGAAACATGCGGAACCAATTTCGAGGGCACATATTAGAAGGAAGCTGACACCAAATTGGACTTTAACTCTATAGAGATAGGGTTGAAATTTGGAAGTGATGTGAGGATATTTTTTTCGCGTAAGACTCTAAAAACAATATTTAGAGATGGGGCGCAGTTCTCGGACAGAGAATGATTGTGACGCATGGTCTCGAGACCCTCATAACTCGACACGAGGATCCAATTCGACTGCCGTACCTTTTCACTTATTTTAGAAAATTGCGCTTCTTTATATCAAGAAGGCTTGCATTTGATGAAATGGATTTTGAGTATTAGATGAGCCGATTTGCGTATTGGCGATTTGGGAAATGGTATTTTCACTTTGTGTGTCACCTTTTTGATAATTTTTATATAATAAATTATTCTCATTCACTGAAGCTCTGAATAGAAGTGGAAGAACAATCTTACATTTTAATTGAGTGTACTTACGTAATAATGGTGCAAAACTAATAAACAAGGTTCTGAATTTTTGTCAACTATGTTCCACGCATATTAAGAGAAGTGAGTCTTTTAATTAACTTGAATATTGATTATGATATCAGGCACGATAATTATATCCTCTTCTCTTTATATTATTTTTAGATGCCAAAATATTTGATGAATTTATATAATTTACAGAGTGACAGAAAATGTGCTCGGAAATTGCTGAAACGTAACATAAAGTTTTTATTTATTCGGTAGATATAAAAGAAAGTCTTGTTTATTTGGGCTAATCTCCATCCATAAGGAAGATTTCGATGCGGTTTTTATCGCCGTATAAAATGTTATAGAGGAAGGCTTAGGTTTATTAATTAGAGCGACGCGGAGACCGAGCATTGAGCAATGAGAAAATTCTTGACAATCTTCTTTTTTCCTCATCCCTTTATCATTCTCCTTCAAAGCTTAGTTTAATGTCCTTGTAATAATGGGTAAGTACTCGATCAGTAGTTAATTTTTGACTTTGACAGCTTAAATCCAAGCAAAACGGTGAAATTTCTTGGCGACGACATTTTCCTTGCTATTATTATCGTCAGAGCGAAAAAACTGTGCCTAAAGTATTTTGAATCAGTACATAAAAGATTTTAACTAAAATTATTAATGCATCTCATAAAACTATTTTTAAATAACAAAACAAAGCACCACAAACCTACGGTCTGAACAAAAGGCAATACGTTTTTAATGCTTTTAAAAATAACATCCAGTTATAACGTTGCTTGTATTTTTTTATTCATACCGTATGAATAATATGCGTTGTTTCAAATGCATGCTTTAAAATATATGAGTGTGACATACAACGGTATTTTTATCACTGCATTGATCGCCTCTGAAAATAGGTTTAGCGGTGCAGTTGCGACAGATTTAAATCTAAATTTTGGTGGGTGGTAGAAGTTATGACAGTGCCACAATCAGAAAGTTAGTTGATTTTAGGGACTGAAAACGAAACAGTCAATATATTTATAAAAAACGGTACCTACTGCAATAGCTACTGCAATAGGATCACCGGAACACTTAAATATTCTTACTGATGCCTAAAAAACTTCACAAACAATAAACTATATTAAAACTTACTTTTGTCTATTTTCTACTACTATATATTTACAATACAGTAGTACAAACAATGTAAAACATAATAATATTAAGTACTTAATATTCTCAAATCAATGCCCATATTTCCTCGTGACAATATTAATTTATAATCAACCCAATAACCCAAAGAATCTCAAACTGTAACCAAGTGATTTTCCGAACAAA
The DNA here is from genome assembly GCA_905146925.1 of Autographa gamma. NCBI lineage: Eukaryota > Metazoa > Arthropoda > Insecta > Lepidoptera > Noctuidae > Autographa > Autographa gamma. Next base: position 10,100,041 of record LR989855.1, read on the forward strand.
AATTGTTTGATCATAAGTCAGTTCACGTCACACTGTCACTTAATAAATGGCCGAGCTTTCATTTAGTTTATCACATTTATCGCTGACTATTTAAGTGATCCATTCCGATTCTGATCATGTTTAACAAACTGAATTAGTTATTGGTGAATAAATTGTGCCGAGTATTTTCTTTCTCGCAGACGCGAGTAAGTTTGGATAAATTGGTAATGACTTGATACGATTGCCAAAGTGCGTGTTTGACCTTCATCCTTATATAGGGTGTTATCGAAAGGTTATATTTATCCAAAAGGGGAGCAGAAGTGAACCTAGTGACATGAGGTGATATCTAGTATAGAGTTGGTTTTCAAAGATTGGGATCAAAATGCACTGATTATTAAATTGATAGCCAATTTTTTGTTTCATATCAGAAGGCTGAAGTGACGTATCCTTTCAGCGTGTAAAGTAAATATTGACCCTCGTAAGGTAGTGACTCCTTTGTCATCTTTATTGGCGGCGAATAATTGATGAAAATAATCAATTATAATTATTTAACGGACTAATTTTGATCTGGAATTTTGTGAACTGAATCTATACCAGATGTACTCTTAACCCCTTTTAGATAGAACCTTTCGATAACATGCTGTAATTCAGTGTAGGTAATATTTTTATTGACGCACTTTAGATTTATGTTCCTTGTTCATTTGGAATTGCTTTCCTTAAACCTATTCACCCTCAATTTCTCCTGCAGATGAGTTTTTGATAGCCATTTGAACCGACATAAGACCTTAAAAATCGGTAGTCTTGGAGGATATTTATTACATCGATTTATAATGTAAAACCTATTTCATAATATCTGCAAAAATAAGTATAGTACAGTAGATAGTTCACTGAATGCGATAGTAAATACACATTCATATTTACTTAAACTTATTTTGAAAATAATTTAGATAAATGTCTAAATACTTATATTTTTTTTATACCTAACAGTATGAAAAAGAATGTAGACAACGACAAAACTTTTCCCAACTATTGTTTAAGGTGTTAGTCATTACAAATAAAAGTCTTAAAAGAGAAAAGGTTAAAGAATGGTACCGTATCAAAGAAACCGGCAAATGGAAGAAGGGTGCAAGGCTTTAGATAAATAAAATCTTCATAGCTGTCAAGTCCTTGATCGCGATAATATGTTAACACCCGACAAAGCTCAGATTCCTTTCCTAATCCGAGAAAAGAGTGGGGTAAAATATGGCGGTGTTGCCAATCTTATAAGTAACTTTATGGTATGTTTTTCGGAAAATACAATTTTTAGTTGATTTATGAGATCATTTTTGAAGATGAACTACAGTCTACAAGTGATTCAAGGATTGATTTTTACTTTATGTATGGCTTTTAGTAAAAGTTTTTCGGTTGTTGAAACTTACAGTCTTTTAAGTAGTACCTGAACATAAGGCACTTAACAATTTACTAATCAAGTAAATTGATTAAATTTTAGCACTTGTTATTGCAGTTTTTTATCGTTGCAACACTATCATTTGGTTTGCAACACTGGTAGGCGTTGAGACTACCCCGGTATCAAGCACATATAAATAAATTATCAGCCCATCCCTGGCAAGAGTTGAGATACTACTTGCTTTTTCATTTCTGTACGTTTTGTATGCATTTCGTTCTGTACATTTCTATTTTTAGCACAATTTTTGGTTTTGAATACTTAATGTAAAAACAATCAAAGGCAACCTTTCTCACTTTTAATCACTATGGAACAACAGGACATGGGTATAAAATGATTTCCCTTGAAGTACACAGACGAATCAAATGTTGTGGTGGCCAAGCGGTTCAATGAACGGATTTGTCTGCACAAGGTTGCAAGTTCGAACCCAGGCAAGTACCAATGTGGCTTTTTCAAAGTTATATGTACTTTCTTAATTATTCTAAGACACTTCTGACCTGAAACCTGGATTCCAAAATTTGGGATCTGAAATCGCCAATCCGCAGTGAGCAAGCATGGTGATCAATGCTCATGCCTTCTCTATATGGGAAGAGGCCTGTGCTCAGCAGTGGGCGTTTATAGGCTGGATAATGACACAGACGAATCTATTGACTACTATCATAAAAAAATAGTAAGTACAATCGGGGACATCTTCGCCTTATCACCTTACCGTCGAGAAACGGTTTTCGTCGCTTGCGCTCTTTCTAACGCTAGCGACACGCGGCGACGCCCCCTTATTTCTGATTTGTGTTTTAATATTATAGTACCTATCATGCCAGTGTCATTGTTAAAGTTGACACTGTGCACGAGTGAAACAATATATCGTATGTAATGTTCGTTGTTGTCGTCACTAAATACTACGAATGTTTTGACGACTTGCGCTATATGTTTCTCTTATGCACATATTTTCATTAAAATGTGGAGTCGATTACGTAAACTATAAATGCTAGAATATTAAGATGATATTTTTTTATTCGATTTTCAGTATATTTGCAAAAAAAAAAATAGAGTTACGAAAAAAGCTAGCTTTACCGACAGTTATGTGTTAACACATAACACACGTTTATTGCTCATGTCTCATAATAAGTTTCTAGATTTCTTTTTTAAACGTCTTGACAGATTTCAACATTTTTCTATTATTTCGATGGGTGATTAAAACGAAAATGACGATTTTTTACTTCATCTGTTGAGTGTGTTTTCTAAATCTGTTTTTATAAATGGCTGATCTGCGACCGGAGGTTGTGGGTTTGATTCCCACCCAGGACAATTTTTTTTTTTAATGAGCGCAATCGTTTGTTCTGGGCCTGGGTGTATTTAATCAGTAAAATGTATTAGAAATATATGAGGATATTTATCAGTTTTCTGGTAACCATAAAACAAGCTCTGCTTACTTTGGTATCAGATTGCTGTGTGTAAGTTGTCACAGGATATTATCATTATGTTATAGTATTATTATAAATACTACTAATGTCTTTTTTTTTTGTTATTTCTGTAATTTGTTGCATAATGTTATGTTTAAATGTAATTTGGGTTGAGAAAATATGAATTATTATTTAAAGCTAGTCGGGATTTTTATGTTTTTAATATTTTGTTTACTTAATAGTAAAATTGCATCACTACCTACCTTTAAATGTTATTATTAGTTGCTTTGTTTAAGTTAATTTATGTAGGAGGCACAATGCATTTTACTACTACTAAAATACAAATTAGATGTAAACTTAAAATGTCTAAATAGTGTTTTAATACTATTTACTTACTAAAATCACCGTTTATACTCCAGTTTAGAGTTTTAAAGCTCAATAAACCCAGTATCTGAACCTTACCACCTTTCCCTGTGTGTGTAGCAGGTATTCTTTTCAATGGAGTCTGGAGTGTAAATTTAGTTGCGCTTGTGATAGCAATATTTTTTAAGTTTGCGTCTACACCTAGGAAACAAGGAGTAAACACGCAACAAGGAGACGATGCTGGTCGGTCAACGACTGGCTCCATGAACTTCAGCATGTTTTTATAGAAGTAAGGAATAAACAAAATAAAAAAAATTAGGTACTTCAAAATACATTTTTATTTATCAGATTATTAAAAGTATAAACATAATGAGAGCTACCGTTATTACGCTCACGTGTTGATGCCTCTAGCATAGTTCAGAAAATGACAACTTATAATTATAATTAAAGATTCGCCGCGCTCGTCGCGTTGTGTTGTTTTTTAATCGGTTCTGAGTTTCGAAGTTCTCGTACTACACAAACAACTCGGTTTAACTGATAAGTTGTATTTACTAAGATGGTATGTTAGTTAGATGTAGGATATTTTGTGGAAATAATATTTAGAAATAATTTAATAATTAAGTATTTGGTAGATAACTCGTTTTGATTAAAATAAAACTGAATAATAACGGGTATTTAGTTAATTGGTAAATCTCGATATTTCATCCTTCATAAAAAAAACCTTGAATGAGTAGTTCTAACAATATAATTGTTCACTCTTGTTACTATTTGCTATCAAAATTATGACCCAAATCGACCATCGATCTTGGCGGTGCAATAAGCAACCACTTAGCATTTAATGAAGCTTACAGTCAATTGCAAGTAGGGATATTATATCTATCTTATTAAAATTAAGTTTATAAGAATAATAAAAAACTTGTGAGGTGTCAAGGGACACCCGGATGGAACGAAGTTCCTTTCGATTAATTAGTGAAGTAATTGTAATATATTTATTTTTTAAGTTATAATCAATAATTTTTTTTTTAACAAATATAATGTAATATAAACTTAAGTAGAGTAGGCTCAATTTTAGTACCTAATGGCTGAATAGTAACATTTTTAATTTCAGTTATAACTGATATTATAACTAAAGTAGGAAACATAATGTTTGGGATTCTATTTTATTTAAATGTCTTGATAAATCTGGATCAATGGTAGTATAATTTATTTTGTTGTTGATTCTGCTGGATTTATAAAATAATAAATTCCATTTAGGAAATAATAAAATTAATATTAATAATTTAATTAGGGTATTTTTTGTTTTTTTTTTTTTATTTTATTTTAAATTATTAGTTAAATTTAATTATTATTAATTAATTTAATTATTATTAATTAAATTAAAGTTATAATTCTATATATTTTTTTTAATTTAATATTTTTTTTTATTTTTAATTTAATTAATAAAAAATATATAGAATATACAAAAAATAATATATTATTTATTAAACTAAATTAATAATTTTAAAATTAATTAAATTTAGTAAATTAAAAATATAAAAAAATATATATTTTTTAAATTAATATAATAATTATTTATTAATTAAATCTAATATGGAATAATTATTTATTAATACACAATTAAATCTAATATAAGAACAAACTCTAAAAATACTAAAATTAAAACTTACATAAATAAAAACTAAACGGCGTCAAAGAACTCATCGTCATCCCTGTCAATGGCGGGGAACGTGCCCAGAAGGCTGGGAGCATTGTCACGTTGAATGGCTATGCCAATTCTCCGTGCAAGGAACAAACCAGCCCTCTGATCACGAGTAGATTCTACCAATATTAATTAGATTAATTTAATAGATTATTAAAAATATTAATTTAAATAAGGAACTTCGTTCTACTTATCGCGCGTTGAGAAAGGGGGCTAGACGGCTTCGTTCCAAAAAAGAAAAGTAAAATGAAAGCATATAAAGAATATTTTTTTAGATTGTATACATAAAATCAAAATAATTGTAATCATGAATATTCATTATGTTGTAAAAATGCAAGTAATATCTAAGTTTAAACTTTTACAAGCTCATATAATAATATAAAAGTGTAACTGTCGGTTGTGATCGACAGGCGAGCCACGAGCTCGCGGTAAAGACTACGGTGGTTTTATTCCATGTTTGTCATACCAGATTATAATGCGAGGCGAGACAAAACTGTTATTTCCCGGTGTAATGCTATAGTATCACATTTAGTACTAAAAGTCCGGTGAAGCAGTCAAAGACTGCGCTCAGGCTAACTACAAAGATCTCTACCAAAAAAAAATCGGATTATAGGTTATCAATCACAGGTTTAAAGAAAAATACAATTATATAATTAATAATGGTCCTTTATGCATATTATTATATTAGTCAATAAATGTTATTTATTAGGCTTACGTCAAATAAACAAATTCTTATAACAATAAAAAAACTACACTACGTAGTAGTAATAGTAGGTAGCTATTTTACTGAATCCATAATATTTATTTAAATTATTTTTAAATCATGTTTAACAGAGTTTTATAAAAAACTAAAGGGAAGTCGGGCATGCACTTCTAACTGCCGGGCCAAAAGACGGTTATAATCGAATAAAAAAAAAAATACCTTGTATCAATTAGATATTCTGCTTCAATGGTTTGATAACCAAAATAATATTTATGATTTTAGTGTCGGTCCAACTATCCGAAAAAGACAAACAAAAGGTATATTTCTGTCCTTTTCTAACGCATAGCGTGCGCGCAGGATAGAGAGAGTTGCATTTTGTGCATTACATTACAGTTCTTGAGTACACTTTAACGATAGCAATAAGCTGTCGCGAGCAAAATTGAACTGTTTGACAATAAGTTTAAGGTTTATAATAAGATGTTACTGTTTTTTTATTGTTTCTCATAGATTTTTTGTAGCTTTTATTCTACACCCGACGTTCGTTTAGTGTGTTAATGTTAAAATACTATAATAGGTATATGTATAGCAAAAAATTGGTTGGCATTGTTAATATAATATATACTACATATTATATTAACAATGCCAACCAATTTTCCAATAGCTCGCATTATAGTCGTATTATATCTTTAGAGGTTAATAAGAAGATTATTGGTGGGACTTATATCACTACTTTAAACCGTCAGGGGGCTAATATACCTCGAATGACTCTTTAAATATAATAAGACTGCTAAGAATTATGCTACTATTATATTACATATCCTCATCAGAATCAACGTCCCAATTTAATCATTGAAAGTTAACAAACAAATCTCTAGCAAAAATTTCTACCTATATAGATTATATGTATTTTATTTATTTTAGAGGCTTTCTGATTGCCTATTAAATGTTCTGTTTGCATAGAAAAGACGAATTGTCCATCAATGGTCGTCGGAGTAAAAGGTTCGCCTTCTTAGGTTCTCAGCCTCCGCTGTCAGTCTTCTTCGTTGATGACAGGCCATGTCGTCACTTCCCGCGGGCAGTTATTTAGTCTTCCATTCTCTTCCCATCGTCTAATCCACAGCCTTACTGTAAGAGCGCTGCAAACAAAATGTTTAAACAATTAATCCATATGTAATACAATTCTAATAAGTTTACAAAAACAACCAAAGACTGTTATCAAAAATAGATTTCGAAGAATCAGACAAGTTGGGTTCGAACTCGAGACTGAAGTTATAACGGGTAATACCAACCTACTAGACTATCACTACTCTCTGCTAATTTGATCATCTATGTATTACCTACTTTGCTCTTCCGTGGTCTAAATCACCTACACGATTATAACAAATTCTCTCTCAAAAATTAAAACGACTATTTTAATCTACTCCAATAAAAAAATGTTTATTAGCGCGAGCTTGTTTATTAATACATTTTGCAGTGGCACCAGTGGCTAACTTTGATGAAAATACTTGACTTAACCAAAAACAAAATATATATTTTTTCAATCCAGTAAATATGATTTTATTTCGAAATAATTTGGTCATAATAACTAACATGCGCTTTGCGAAAACAAGTACTCGCAAGCTCTGGTTTATGACTCTTTTGTTAAAAGTGAGCCGACTAGTTTTTTATCTATAGCAGTAGAATTCCATTGTTATAGCTCCGGCCAAACCGGCCGACTTTGCTACTTATTGTTTCATTTTTGAAATTACAATTAACACGTTTATTTAATTATTCTTTTAAAGGTTCTAGATCTGATATTATAATAACCGTAAAGAATGAAATGTTATTAAAAAAAACACCTAGCAAAACACTATTATAAAAAGATTATTCTTTAAAATAATGTGTATACCCTAAACAAGAATATAGCCGAACTATCTATTTAGCTATAACTTTTTCTATTTAACATATCACTCGTTTGGTATGGTTACATAAATCCCAACAAAAGTATGAATGAAAATGCACTGACTTACTTCATACAGTGCGTTAAAGCTGTAGTTCTTTTTAAAAGTATGTGTATTCCTATATGTGACGTGTAATATAGGGAAGTTTGGATAAAAAAAAAATAGAATTGGCCACAAAGATCACGATCATCATGACTCACGCAATCAATTCTGATAACATCCCTACTTAGCGTCACAACAGGCATTTTTACACATTTGTATTAAACTCATTATTAAAATGTCACCGTGAACAACACTGAATAAATCTGTTTTCATGTTAAGTGCAATAATAATTAGTATCTAAAACAATTTTGACCAACTAGAATTAGGTATTATGTAGTTCACGTTAATAATTTATTTTTCTAACCCACTACTTTGCAGACTCTTTATCTATCTGGTTTTAGGCTGACTTATAAAAACATAATGATTAAATATAATTAAAATTTTAATACTTACAAATATTCGCAGGTCATCCGCAATTTAACTAATAAATTTATTCACTCTTCGATCGGCAATTTTAGATATCACACAAACAAAATAAAAGTCCGGTAAACACGCTCGAGTATTTGTAAACAGTAGTCAAAGTAACGGAGAAAACAGCGAACGTCAACATTGAACAAACAGTGAGATGCGACTGACGTGCACAAAAATATGCAAAGCATATATTTCCATCTCGTTACTGCAATGTCCTAATTGGTCAACGTCCCGGGAGGGCGGAGCTTCCGTACCAGTCGCCTGCGTCGAACGTCAAACGAAATCTTTTAAAAAGTGATAAGGCTTCGTTGTCCCCGATTGTACATTGTCTAAAAATTGTTTCAACGAAACAACTAAACCGTAAAATATGTAAACATTACTAACAAGTTAACCTTCTGTTTACACGATGTTTATGTGTTAGTATAGGCCTGAAAGCTTCGGAAGTGCTACTTACTATAGCGGTTATAATTAGTTCGGCGGGATACGAGGCCTGTCGGTGACGGTCTAATGACGAGTTTACGTAAGCAAGCCAACAATGTATGGATTGAGTTGGTAACGTAGGTAATTTTAGATGAAATAGATCTAACTAATACTAAAAATAGAGCAACATACATTGTTTGTCTCGTAATAGTTTCGGGTTGTTAAAATAAAAACTATTATTGTATTTTGACGGGCCTGTTGGTCTAGCGGTTAGTGACCCTGACTGCTATACCGGAGGTCGTGGGTTCGATTCCTACTCAGGACAAATGTTTGTATGATGACCACGATCATTTTTTTCTGGTCTGGGTGTAATTTATCTATAATATGTATGTATTTAGAAATATATAAGTATATTTATCAGTTGTCTGGTTACCATAACACAAGCTCTCTTAGAGCTTAGCTTGGGATCAGATAAGTATATATGAATTGTACAGGAATATTATTATTATTATTATTTTGCTTACTAGTAAGTATAGATATATTTATGTATATAGTATACAGCAGTAACTTATTTTGCTGTTTATTTAAAAGTAATTTATAAATACTAGAATATCACATTACTCTCTATTACTGTTATTTGTGTGATATTTGAGATACAAGTATTAAACATAATAAATTTAAGGTAAATTATGTAACCATCTGTCTTGATAAAAATACAGTACGCAGAACTAATCTAAACCCCATTCCTTAATCAATAAACAGAAAAATAAGCTCACTGATGATTTATCCCCAACATAACTCGGTTTCTGCATTAAAATTGTTATTTACGAAATGCAGGTGAAAGTTAATTAGAGCGATGCGAACGATCATAAATCACTATCAATCATGTCAGACAACGCAATTTTGGTAATGTTGTGCCTACAGGCCTATAGAAAACTTTCTTATCTGATGTAGGTACGGGCGAGTTTAGGCACAAGATAAGTACTTGTAAGTTAGACTGAAATTATAACAAAAATATCATGTATTTAATGAAGATTAGTTCAAAGTAGTCAGACTAGGAAAAACAAAACAAAAATTGCGTAAATTATTGAATTTTTCTCAAAAAAAAACAGAAAAAGAAATCGAACTCTAAAAAACAACTTGTTAATTATTTACCTACTTTCGATCCAGAACGACAAATCTAACATGAAGATTTAACATAATAATATTTAGAAGTAAGCTTTTTCTTTGTTGCATCTTCATGAAAATATTTTCTGTAAAGAAGTCAATTAAATTCGTCGCTATGTAACAAAGTGTATGTAACTAAAACATGGTATGTAAGTAAAGAAAAAGGTTAATTTTACTTCAACGTGGTCGGAATAGGCGAAGACTAGTTCAAACGAAATTGTTTTCCCCAAACAAATCTTGATTTGTGGGCAACCTCGGGAGAATTAAACAATTTTCTTTTTGTGGACTTGCCCACTGATGTCCTATATACATTGTATGACCGAATTCTCTGTTTGATGACGTAAATAACTAGTGATTGCGAAGACTGAGATAGAAGTAATTTTGGAAAATACTAGCTCTTCTTGGAAGATACTACGTAACATCCTGCTTTGAAGTGTATGGTCTTTAAACGAGCAGATATGAAGCAATTACTTAATAAAATCCAAAACATTTTAGCCTTATCTTAATGTAATGCGTGAAGCAACAAATTTTAATACAAATAGCATATTTTTGTTCTAAATTAGATTATTTTATTAATTATCTACACATCGAAATAAAATCATTGATAAGTTTTAGACGGATAAGGATATCGTTAAATATCCTTAAATGAAGTAAGTAGCTATGAACTAATTTATCCATCAATTGGAGAATTAACTAGAAATATATAATTATATGTGTTATTTCAACTACGATGTAATCTAAATTTCATACAAATCTATTGAGAAACAAAAACTTAACCAAGAATAAAGTTTTTCTTATTTAATGGTTACAGCCGACAGCAAGGAAAAGGCTGTTAGGATTGATGCTCGCGTCAAATTGAGCGCTAATCTTAAATAATCCGCGATTATAATTTGTAAAGGTTTTTTGTTTGTTCCGAAACATTTGTTTGAAGAAGATTGCTAATACTCTACATTATTTTTAGAAATGAGGGTGTAGTTATTTAAACATCTATTTGTCCCTAAAGAATATGTTCTAAAAGACATTTTTGTAGGTTTGTTAGGAATTAAATTATTCACCAAATCGACGCCCAACCTGGAATGGAACACCAGTATTGTGTTCGAAACTAATCCTGAACGCTATTTAAATTTCATCCTATACTATATAAACACAACCTCTGGTATTCCGACACCATTCCTTCAAATCCACGATCTATATACCGAGAATATTTTGTGCCAATATGCGGCGTTCTACCAAAATGTTTCATGTATATTCCCCATCGACGTATGATATGCATAGACTGCTACTATCGCTAGGTTCCCCTTGTGCCAATCGAGAGCAGTTCTTAGTCTGATCCTAGTACATTTCGTTTTTCATTTAAGTTCATTTTCGCGCAACGAGAAACTTATATAAGAAAATATCGATGGTTTTGACATTGTTAGGATAATATTAGTGTTTTAGATAGATTTTTTAAAACGGCAAGCTCCATCTTCATACATAATTCACGACAACACTTGTCCACACTAGTGCTTACGGTTTAAACTCTGATAGACTCACTCTATAGTTTCAAATGCAACCTCGTTGATATTCCCTAACAATCCTTTGGTCTGCCACATATTGAGAAGGGTCAAAATTACTATGTCGTTTGTTACACAAACATGTATGTACACTGTACAGCCAAAACGTCGATCGAGACCCGATCATATTTTGCCAGTGAACGGGTTAACCGTTTGACAGACCATTTCATTAACGGAACAGGGTATTAATAATCATTCTATTATTCGTAAATCTACTTCATGATTTAAACGTTATTGTTTTGGTTTAGTAGTGTGAAATTTTGTTAGTTCAGTATTGTTTTAGAATTTATAGTTTAGTGTGATTTTGAACTATTGTTGTTTGAAATTTATTTACGATGACTGATTTATGTGTTTCATTGAATCATGCATCCATTTGGTTGTTAGGTTTTTGTTATTCTGCTGTCAATTACAGGTATTTAAATACCAGTTTATTGAAATCCAATAAGTTGACTAAATGCTTTATTTAACATTTGTATGTTAAATTTTTCTCTTAAAACTCATTCGTTTTTTTTATAAAACATTGGCGTAATAATTTACTTGCTGCATCTCTTTCAACTCGATCAGATTTTTGGAAGTTCAGCAAAAGGTTTTATGAGGTGACATCTACAGCCCCTTCAGTCAAGTTGACGGTCTTTGATCGCAAAGGAATAAAATCGTTAAATAAATGCATGGTTCTGACATTTTCGTAGAGTTGGACCATTCGATAACTTGTAATTTGTTAAACCTTTTGCCGCGTCGCCTGATGGCCGGAAATTGTTATTTTACATATAGGTAAAATATTTAAATACTGGCAAACATTGTACAGATGATGAACAGAAAACACGTGTTTTGTGATTCAATTAAAATTCAACAGGAAAACAGGCAAAATAAACAGTAATATGTGACGACAAATGTATTTTTATCGTTAAGTAAAGTAAGCGTTTACAGGTTTGGAACTTGACTTTCCCAATCCGCTTAACATAACTCTATTTTTTGAATTACATACCTCTCAACAAAACATAGGTAAACGATAACCGATTTTCATAAAACAAACAAAACAAACAAAAACTATAAAATAAATCGTTATGTAAAACGTTACGTAATTATAGAGTCTGATTATAAAATAAATTAAAGGCAACACTGGCCATCAAAATTTTACGCAACTACTCTAAAAACAAAAAAGAATTAGGCCCCGATCAACTTTCAAACAAAGCCGACACCGAATTCGAGTAGCCAGGGTCGCCAGCAAATACTCATTTAAAACTATCTATCAAAATAGACGCGGTATTATCTAACTAAATATATGTTTTCTATATTTACACGTAGACTAAATAATAATATAATTGTACTTTGTGAATGTTACAGATGTCATAAATGTCTGAAGGTTGAAGTTAAATATATAAACAATTATTCGTAGTTGTAAAGTTCAATCAAGCCGTAACCTAAAGCTTTTTGATAATTTAAGGTGTCCACTACAATACTACATTACAAGAATAGAATTGTTTAAAAACCTAAACTATTTTTGTTTCAGTCTTTTATCATAGCAAGTTGCACGACAGGGTTATCGCTGCAACAACCAGCTTTCCCGTTTCCTGGTAATTCTCCCATTATCCTGGCTTTTCCACTCCCTGATCTGTCAACCCTGCAGCCGTAACTTTCGTTTTCGCGTGGGTCGGTACTTGCCTTTCTTTTACCAGGGCTTATCAGGATTCAACGGTATTTATGATCTGTAACAGCGCGAGGAGGGTTACCTAAGCATTAGCGGTAAACCTTCGACTTTATCTTTCCTATATTTTATAACACATCCATCATTTTTTATAGAACACAAGGTTTGAAGTTATTGTTTTCGAGAATGTATTGGGATTAAGGAGTTTTGTAGGCGATCTATCAAAGTGAATGTTATTAGTCTGGCTGGTTGCTAAACTAAATTCTTTTGTAAAGTAGCTTGGGTAATACACAAAAAGCCTTCCAAATATTTATCTAAAGGAGCCTTAATACATTGCGTGTAAGATCGTCGTTATATTATGTTGTTCGGGTTTCGGATTCTAGTTTCAAAGACGACTACCTAATTACGTAGAAAATATTTGTTACTTTAAGGCAAACAAATTGAGGTAGCTCTTTCTCCTTTTTTACTTTAAAGAAGGAATAAAAAAATCGTTTTTCTACAGACTAAAATCAGTTATGGCGTCTTGTTATTTGCGAGCAAGTTTAAAATAAACATCTACATAATTCTATAGACTGAACAACTTTGGTGTCAGAGTAATGTTACTGAATACTAAACTCTTTCGCCTAACTCTTGTTTAGTGCGTGATTGAAATAACAATACAATTCTGTCAATTGTCAAAGAAAGTTTGAGACGTTTTTTCATACAAGTATAGAAAATAAAGTGAGACATTTTCTTGAATTCATGTTAAACGAAATTCTCAGTACTAAGCTACAGCAACTTAAAGCTCAACAACTTTTATGTAAAAGTGTTTATATGACGGGATAATGAAAATTTCCGTTTTCTGTAGTAAAAAATACTTCGATTGTTTACGGAAAATATCAGTAGTTTTACAGACAATCTTGAGTCAATCGTATATAAACTCTCAGAGTTACGATCCTATCCGACCTTTTCATAAATTACTGTACTAAAATAAAATCATCGAAGACATTTACACGGATACTGGATCTACTCAAGAGAATAATAAGACTATGAATGATATGAAGTGAACTCAGCACTATTGCCATTCCTAAGGCATGGCAGAAAATCCCTTAGGGGCGCCGTAAAAAGGAGTGAGGAAATATTCCGAGATCGGTGGCATACTGCGTCCGCCAATAAGTTTGTAATGACGATGCCAATATTATTGGAGATTCGCAGTATTAGAGCTTCCAGAATGAGATTTATTTGATTTATTTTTAGTTGAAAATATAACTCATCTGAGCTCTTCTTGGTAATAGTTAATACCTCGTTATTAGATTTTATGATGCCTCTATTTAATACCTAGAAATGTCGTGTTTATGGTTATATATGTTTCAATAGTTAAAGTCTAATGAGTTCATGAAAATGAACCTATAACTATCCACTTCAGGAGTTATTTATTTGGATCTAAGAGAGACTCTCATCTATCTCTATCTAACTAATATAGGATTTTTAAACTATTTTAATTTCATTTCATTCAAATATGTTGTACAAGTTACACGAACAATCACATGGCATCTCATACAGAAAACGTTGAAGGAGTCTGTATTTCTAATTTACATAACACGCTGGATTCCCCTTTACAAAGGTGCGTCTTTTGTCAGGGAGGAAACAAAGGGAAGTGAATACACCTCGGTTGTAACAAAAAGGTTGAATTGTACGGAGTTACGGGTAAAGAGATACGAAGTCAAATGTGTGAGCCTGGGAGCGAGGAGAGGCGGGGATGCGGCTTCCATTGTAGCCTACAATGTCATTATTTATGGATATGTAATTTTTAAGTTTATTTGAATATATTTTTAAAAAAATGTTTAAGATTTTTGATTGACTTCAGTATTTCTACATGATCTTTTTAAGAGGTTATACACTTTTGGTACTTTTGGTCGCTTCTTTCGAAACAAAACTACTAATATAATATAAGTTGGTCGTCAGCTTGCCATGAAATGTAAAATTATGGTGACAAATAAATAACAATTATATACTTTATAGTCACCTTTATACATGGTTTCAGCAATAAGCGCAGGGCTTATTTATTAAAAGAGCGGTAACATATCTGCGTAAAACTACTTAACATTACCAAAGTCATCATCACATTTAATAAAAACATGATCAAATTGGGCACACTTAAGCGTCGAGCTCCTTCTTACCTTACTATATTCGTATATGAAAGGGAATTATCGCGCGGCAGTTTCCAAGCCTCCGGCAGTCGCTTTGTTGTTAAAAGGTTGTTTTGTTTCTATAATTGTGATGTATGTAATTATAATGTTACTCATTTTTGAATAAGTGACGCAGATTAGTGTTCTTAATTAACCGTATCTTCTTAATTAATATTTGGGTATTTATGTGAGTGGAATGTAAGCCTTTCCATAATGTGGTGTATGTGGGAGTTTTGTTGAGTAATACTAATAGTCATTATTTCATCTTTTCATGTCAATGAGCTTTTAAGACTGTTATGACTGTTTTTCATACTGCTATGTAAGGATTGTGGTTACAAGTTACAAAATATGTAATAACATAAGCTGTTTTGACATCAACGTTTAAAATAAAATTACCCTTAAAAGCTAAAAAATACCACAGTTCTTCATAGAAAGAAAGAGATAGACATACACTCAAACAACAAGTTAGACAAGGAGGTAACAACACAACATCAATAACTATATGAACGGGCGGTAGTTGGTAACTTTGCTAAAATATCATCAGACCAAATTCAAGGATGGTGCTCTACAAAATGACTACGATTAACTGAAAAGCTATTTTGCTAAGTTTAAATGGCGTGCCGTGAACTTCGACGATTGTATTTGAGAAAGAATTGAGGTCTTGCATTGTACCTGCTTTCCGTTAGAACTTTTCATTTAATATTAGTTTTGCAGTTTATAAGATAATGTGTTCATTGTTTGAGTTCTGGAAACCAATTTGCCTTGATTGCTTGTTAAATGTACCTTTGAGTGGTACTTACTTACTGAATAAGAATAAAAGCCACTTTATTTAGATTAAATTTCTGGAATTAAAAATAACCTAAATTTATGAGACATGTGAAATCCGTTTTGTCAAAAACCTTTTTTAAAATTAGCTTTCCTACTATAACTAAATAATTCACTTATGTTTAGGTACAAATACATCACCCAGTTAAAGATAAAGTCGTTCTACTTCCGAGTAATAGTTGTCAGGCAAAGTTACACAAAGGCATTAGAAATTCAATACACACTTCAATTCAATGGAAATGGAAGAAATAAGTGTTTACACCCTTATCTATGCAGAGATAGTAGTTATTAGTTTCCTATACGGGAAATTTCCATTTTTATATAAACATTGTTTCTTTGACATGGAACTTTTGTTTGTACAATTCTCCTAGAAACTTCCAAAGCATTTCCAACTTTATCCCAACAACAAAAGGCTGGTTTTACTTTGTAGAGTGGTTCACTGTTGTTAACGTTGAGTTAGTTGGAAATAAGGTTGCATAAGTGTTTGTTTATACAAAATATCTTGTGTGGACTATAAAGGATTGTTCCAGTTTTTCAAAAGAACTGCATCACTTGTTTTCTATAGACGGTAATTTAAATGTTTCCTTTCAGCATTTTCTGGTTCCCACAATTCTAAGAAATGCTAGCACGGCAATAAGTCACCTGTTTACTGCGTCTATGGTTTTGAAAAAGTAACTTAAGTTATGTTTAAGTGCATTATGTCATTGAAATAAAACTACTTTTACGGATTTTATAGCGGTTTGTACATATTTAGATTTTAGGTCCCGACGTTGCGACATCTTTGCAAGTATCATGGTGTGAGCTCACATTGCGTAGGCCGGAACACAAATAAGTAATTAAAAAAATGAAGGTAGAACGAGCAACATCAACCAACAAGACAAACACCACCTCTCTACTAAAATAATACATCGTTTCTACCGTACAAGTGATATTTCGTATCAAAAAATTACACCCTAATTCAAACAGAAATACGTTATCAAAATCCAACTAAAAAGCAATAAAACCTGCACGTACAACCATTCGAAGTAACGTTCTAATAACACACTTGAAACCAAGTCAAATAACATTACTAGGTAAGATTCGCCGTGAGATACCTATAGTATTCGTACAACTTGCGATGTGTCGAAATTCGCTCAAGCTAGTGCCTTAAAACCTTTTGACAGTATCCGATACGATATTAGTATCGGTAACCGATACGATATAGGTTCAACTAAAATGTATGAAACTAACGAATCCGATATCCAATACCGGACCGGATGAGAACATTTTTAAATTATCGGATATGTTATCGGTATCGGTATCCGATATGATATTGGTATCGGAATCTGTTATAGATATCATATAGGATACGATATTACGATATTGTGGGCAAATAAAGGTATGAAACATGTACACGTCTTTCAAATTATCCTTTCCGATAATGAACATGGGATTCTACAATTCATTTTTTTTTTGTCGCGATTTCGTATCGCAGTCTAATACCGGTATCGTATCGGATACTCTGAAACCAGTCTAACGCCTCGACTGAATTTATACGGCGATGCCTATAAAATGAGAATGGTATAGTCGACAGGCAGATATCTCAGCCAGTCCTTACGTAAGCCTCGTAAAAATGGGTTTGGAGGTGAAAGGAGTAACGCGAGCGAGCAAAAAAATTTTGATCCTCATTTTTTTGTTTATACGTAGTAGTGTTTTAAAGGCAGGTCCTTGGAGAGTTGTAGGTTTTTACTCTTACAGGTATAAAAAAGGAAAAAAAAAACAATTACAAAACTATGTTTAGCAAAACATACAATTTGTGTCAAAAGCGCAATGAACAACTAAAATAGATTTAAATATTAAATGTGAAGGTAACAGATTACGTAATTCATATAAATAGAGAATTTGTTAGCGCATACATTATTCCTAAAATTGTAAAACATTAATTAATTCTAACTAGACTTGATTGATTCGACAACAAACTGAAATTAATGAAATTTCGCTTCAGTTTTAGGATGCATTTCATGTTGTTTATTTTCAGTAATAGTTTTAAAGCTCTTTTGTATGAAATAAATTCATTTTCTAGTAAACCTTTTACCATTTAGTGCTTAATTTTGTGTACCAATTGAGATAAAAAATTCCATTGCAATTTTAAAAGTGTATTTTGATTGATCATAATTGTTTGCTTGATTTAAAAATATTACAATAAATCTAATTTGGTGTGTGGAAATATATGTGATAATCGCAATCATAATTTGTTCCTTTCTAGGAACGCCCGTAAAGCCAAATTTTTACTTAACATATCAAAATTACCCGCATTTAAGTAATAATATAATATTTTTTCATAATTTGTATTCATCAAGAAACAGATTTCCATTCCAACATAATTCCATTCTTGTGTACAATTAACTTCAATATAGCAACCCCTTATAAATTCTCCAATAGCGTGAAGCTACAACCAAAACATCAACATTACCACTACTTAAACTAATCAACATACTTCAAACAGCGCCGCTAAGTTTCCCTATAAAATAAAAACCACAAAGTTCCTTACTTACGGAGGAGATAGAACAAAATATTTACGTTGGGCATCCAGCGTCTTATAATTAGTTCAGTGTTTGCGTAGCTGTAGCCTACAGGTTGTGAAGACGGCCAGTAAACTGTTTACATAAGGCTGGACACAGAGTAGTGAGACAATGGAGGGTGTGATGTGATGAATGTGTAGGTAACTATACTATGGTACATGCCAAAATATGGAGTGTCATTGTTTTTCAAACAACACATAAGTTCATGATTATGTGTCATAAATATGCTAATACTAACTAAGGATGTATGAACGGGCAATCAATTTATCACTTAGTGGACATAGCTGACAATAGTATACTTGTATAAGTCTCATTTGATGTGAACCACCGATATTGTAACTAACGATTAGTGTTTTAAAAGATTACCAAGATCACCCATTTCTTTTTGTTTTCTTTTTTTTTTTGTTTCCCTTTTTAGAACGTTTTCCTTCAGCAGTTGATATTAGTCGGCACACGCTAGACCACTCTACATATTCATTACTCTGTGAAACCGAGATCCGTGTTTTATTAGGGCTACATTATACCATAGCCGTTTAAACAGGTCCTTTGTTTGAATACCTTAATTTAAATAATAAATTTCGTGTGTTGTACAGGTAATTTTTGGCGGAAGCCCTGGCCTGATTACGTAGGTTATTATTTTTTTATGGCTAATTGTATTTGTGGATTGACAGCAATAACAATTTTAGTACTGTTTATCACAAACTATTGAATTAAAGTTGAAAAAACTTAAGAAACGAGATTTAGAAATATGTTTATAAGGACCTATTACTCGATTAAAGCATTAAGTTATTTGTATGAGTACACGACTCTCATTAGGTCTGTAGTAATAGTTTATGAAATATTTACTAACTTTCAGGATTAGTAAAATGATTTCATAACATAAAGTTTAAGGTATAAATATTTCTAAAACAAAATAACACACAAAATACGTAACACATAAATAAACGTCGTCTCCGTTAAAAAATAACGGCGGAGGTTGAAGGCTTCCGTTATTTTTCTGGTGTTAAAACTACTGGCGCTGAAACTTACGGCTTTTGACGATAACGGTCTTGCGAGGCTTTGTGGGCGCATACGTTATCTTAATGTTAAGTCTTAATTCTTATGGAAACGTCGGAAATGGCGTTAGAAGTTTCCTAGTAGAGTAGAGTTATGAGTTTTTTGGAATTAATGATGTTGTCATTTTAAGAGTGTTTCATAGTTTTATGGATTATTTTTCGAAATAAAAAATAGAAGAACTTATATTTATCGTAAAGTTATTATACAGTACTTTTAAACATTCGTAGAAGAGGGAAGCCTTTGCTCTGCAATGGGATAAGACGAGTCCAATGAGTTACATTTCTTTTCAAACTACATTGTTACATAAACTCTGACAATATACTTTTGAAGCTGATGTTTTTTTTAATGAATTATTATTATCTAACTCCTTGGCACAACACATGTATTTTCTCTTTACCTGATCTCTAAAACGGTGTTACTGTATACAACACTAACCTTCAGTAACTCTGCTCGACTGAACTTTGTCTTTCAGGGTTACAAATATCTTTATCTATTACGTCAGTTCACAACCTAATTGATTGACTGTCTAAAGCTCTTATTCAACAAGCCTGAAAATTATTTAACCTGCCAAAATATTATTATACAAATATTTACTATTAATATTTAACATACACCACATTTAATTGCATGAATATTGAAAATTGTATACACTTTGATAAATACAGTTGAACGTTGAACGTTAATATAATAACATAATACAATATAAATAATACTGTAATCATATTACATGAATACAATTAAAATTATGAAATGCTATTATCGTTATAGACTATAGAAATTCTTGAATAGCGTATTGTTAAATATTATAAATACACACATTATTTTCATTAAAACAGTAACATACGTTTTAATATTTTTTGTTTGTCTCAAACGTAAAGTTTTCCTAACTTTTATTCGTTTCAGTCTATTGTCAATAGTGTAACTGTAAGCCTTCTATATCCCCTTTAATTATTTGGCAAAATTATAGCAAAAGTCTAACTACAATCCAACTAAACTAAATCATTTGAACACAAAAACAAGTGAATAATATCTGTATCAATAGTGTAATTAATTAATCATTACCACAAAATACAACAACATATACTAATTAGACCTATACGATCTAAAATACGTACCCTACACCCCAAAACTCCATTCAAATCGTAATTACAGAACATTTAATAAAGTCTTAAATATGTTTGCAGACAAACTCTACACTTGATTACACACTTGAAAGGTTTCGCAGGCATTTGGAGACGTAGAAACAATAATTTCTCGAACCGAGCAGAGTTAGGCACGCGTTATGAGCAAATACATAGGTACTGGTAAAGTAGGGTGATATTAAAGATTCCGAATGCTTTCCCCTCTTATTGGTTGCGAGTTACGTATGAACTCTAGGTGGAGTGATATGGTAGCATTTTAGTGAAGGATGTTTGTTAAACAACTTACTTAATGGGCCTAGATTCAGATATTTAAATGCATATCAGTGATAGATCAGTGTAATTATTGTTGGACCTAATTTTCGTCTTCAGACAAGCCTACATGAAATCTCATAGAAATCACGAAGAGAATGATCATAATGTCCAATTAATGATCGTAATGACAGTTAGCAGAATGCCAATTTTCGTAAAAATTACCAAATGAAGCAGGTCATTCGGTCAATTCACGCAACTCTTAAGTATCTAAATTGATGCTCTATACTTCTTTATACCGTAGCGGTAAGGAATCGACGGATAGCGTTAGACTTTTGGATGTCGTATCAACGCAACGCATTTGGGGCATACAAGGGCTTATTGTCATTAATTTTCAAGAATAATCCACGAACTTTAACAATCGGTGTCGAACACCGTGTGTGGTGTTGAACTGTCAAAATATGAATACGGTAATGTTAAGTTATTATAATTATAGGTGTTATTTCAATGCTTATGTTTTAAATAATATTCCATCGCTCACAAACAATTAGTTTTATCATATTTGCCGACGATTAATGCATTAAATATGATAACAATCCAATCACACTTAGACCTAGACGCATTTATAGCAATAATAGGTATACACGACATTTGAGTGATAGATACGGCTACAATAAGAGCAATCAGCCTGTCTGGCCCACAAAAACCGATTAGTGAGGCACACTGAGTGATTACATGTATTATGTAGCCTGCATTCAATTAATCTGAGATGAAAGTTAGCTTCTAGAATTAATAATAATCTTGTTAGAAATATCTTTCATTGTAATTGTTCGAAAATGCAATTATTACATAAATAATTACGCAAAAGATTTCGTTAATGTGAAACCTTAGTGGAAAAAGGTATCATGAAAAGTTGAATTAACACAAGGTATTAAAGCATGTTTTTAAAATATATTATAATAAAAAGTACCCATTTGCAAATAAGTAGTTTAAGCCGTAATCCTAAAATTTTGAGTTAAGTCAATTAAAATAATAACGGAACACAAAAAAAAATACTTTATTTAATGAAAACTCAGCATTTTTATTTTTCTTTTAATTTACATTAAACTTCACGTTTAATTATAATGGTGCCAGAATTTTAAAGCCCACTCATATCAGGCTATCTGAAATAAAATATTTGAGCAAAAATATTTCACGCGACACCAAGCGGACTTCTGCATAAATCTAATTAAAAATTCTCTGAGTGATGACGTAATGTTATTACAATGTTCATTGCACTAACCTAGGCTAGGCTAGTAGTGATAATAATCATGCACTTTGATAATGGTGTTACATTAATAATTAGAATCAAAATAGTGCATCTAGTATAGCGAACATATGAAATTACTGGGGCAAATCGAATGAATTTGTATTCTTTGTTTTATAAAGTTACACATGAAGTAGATCACAAATAATTACGTATAGTAATGAGGTTTCACAGGTAATGTAGTGCACCCAAAGGTGAATAGGAATTATGTTGTATGTGTCGAAGGATGAAGGTTATGTTTATGGTAAGTTAATGGCTATAAAAATCCTATGAAATCCTATGTATGGTTGGTAAAATCTTTGGAGTATCCTGGATCATTCTAGCATACTACAATAAACAATGTATAATATAAATATCTATAATAAAAAAAATAAACATTTGCAGTCTGTATCATGAACATTGACGTCACGTAGAATAGCAATTTCTGAAATGTTGTTCTAATTGTACCAGCCATTTCTATGAAATAGAATGACGATTTAGAACCTTTGTGTGCCTAGTACTTACAGTACATACAATTAACTTCGCAGTCTTACCCTTCAATGGTCTGGGTTAAAAATAGTATAATAATATAACATGAGTGGTTTGTAACAAATCATGACCATAGTTTTATTTGACGTCAACGCACAGCTTTGTGTAAATACAATTTTGGTAATCGGCGTGGATGACGCAGTGTCAAGTGTTAATTTATTTATACGTTTTTCAACTTCTACTAAAATGTAAAGGTCACGGCTACTACTCTTTAGCAAAGTTCATTAACGCCCTTCAGTGTATACATTTTTCATTAAATGATACACACAGATATATATTATTACAAGATATGTAGCTTGCTTAAATACTAATAAACTAAAAATACCGTAATTAACGTTAACGTTTTTTCACAGTTTAGGATGTAAGATAAGAACTATTGCAAAAAATACTAACCGCTAATTGTGAGGCAGCATCAGAAAGTGACAGCGACCTTTTATGTAACATTTTGTTTTGATTTTAACTTTTAAACGATTGCGCTGCATGTTTATAATAACATAATTCACGGGAATAAGCGCGTCTACGTAAAAATACTTTTTTTTCGGGCTTGACGTATCGATTTGGTTTGAGCTTTGTTTTTATGTATTTACCCTTTATAAAAATCTCATCTTATTTAGCTTCTTAATAAAAAAGTACCTAAGATTCTCCTAAACACTGTCGAGATTTTAATAAATAAGGCCAATTATGTTCTAAAAGTACAGCAACGTATTCTAAATAAAGATCACAAGTTGCATGTTTACGGCAGTCACGTGCAACAGCAACTTACAAGTCAAAGGCAATTATGTATGGATGAGGACCTGCCGGGGATCGATGGGTTCTGCCTTAACTTCGCCATAAATCCTGAGGATCAGGGATCGACGACAAGTTTTAATTTAAAACGACTTACCACACGAATGCTGGCGGCGGTGGGATTAAAACTTGCTCACTCGGATGTATCGCTTTCACCTGAAACGAAAAACGAATTAAGAATTCGTTAAGTCAGACAGTCTTTTGACATGTTTTTTTGTTTTAATTGCTCTTAGATAAGACTGGAAGCCGACGCAACATAGTTGGGAAAGGCTCGGGAATCAATATTGCTCTTAGTTAAGACGAATGTTTCACACTTTGTTGGACTAACGGAAAAGCTATAAGGACGAATAATAAGTTTTAAATGGTTGTTTGGTTGAGGGAACCGAACGTGGTTGTGCTTTTATTTCTTTATATCAGCAGTGACGAGGTAGAATGGCCATTACAGGCAAAATGAGAAACGGTATAGTTTTAAAATGTTTTGAAAATAACTTGAGATAAATTCATTTCACCTCTTCTCGCACTCTAAAAGTTGTAGTCTCAGAGTTGTAAAAACATTAATAAATATCTCATTTAACCCAACCACACTGAGGGAGATGAAGGCAGAATTAATCACACAAAAGTCTAAAAAACTACCAAAAATACTAAAAAGCAATTTCTGTAGGTTTCTTAACTGTGATAAAATATCGAAACGGAATCAATAACTTTGCTGCAAGTTTTAATCCGAGGAGCGACGGTGATCGTCGTCTAAGTCCTTTTAAATTAAAACTACTGACACATCAGACGAAGAACTTGTGGAGATGCTAACGAAAATAATTTTATACAGAGTAGGATAGATATGTGGATGATGATTATTAAGGTGATGTATTGATGGTTAATTGGAGTGTTCTGGCTCATGAAGAAAAGGAGGTGCTAAGTCATTTACATATTTTTCCCTTTTTTAATTTGCAAGCTTTTTTAAGGCTTGCTTTGTAAGTCACAGAAAAATATTCCCTGTGGTTTTGGCGATATAATCATTTAAAACAAAATTACAGACATAATTACGTCACAAAAGACTTACGGCTACATTAGCATATTTTTTTTTTTGTAATTATAAAGCTGAATAAAGGTTATTTTTGCTGTTAAAGTTGTATCTGTAACGAAATTCAAAGGAGCGTCGTAGAAAAATATTTGTTTAACACAGCACATACGCAAATATGTAACGTACACTTATTAATATAATACCGCAAAATATGTTAAAAGAATAGCGAACGTTCACACGACAAACCTGCCCGCTGCGCTTTCATGTCTACACACTTGTTACCACTAAAATAATTCAAAGCCACAGCCTAGAAAACAACACAACACATCATTGTCGTACTGGAAGACCCAGTCTACAAAATCTTCGTGTTTTTTCTACTCTGTGTTAAATAATATGGGTGTGGTTATCTGTAATGTACGAGGACCAAGTCCTGCCTCCGGTATTACATTTACATAATGTACTTAGCGCGAAGAGCCGCATACAAAGGCTCTCCCCAGAAAGTGATGAGATGAGTGCGCGTCAAAGAAAAATGAATTCTTTCACATACTCTTTAAACGTATATTTCTTTGTTATAAAAATATTTTGCTTGTATTAAATTATTACACGGTATTTTACTCGAGAGAATGTTCGTAGAGTTTTCGTTTGCGGTGCTACACTTATACTGCTTTTTAAGTGTATAATAGAATATAAACTATGTTATATGGGTTCAAAATGACCGTCCAGTTAGTCATTTAACGAAACTTCTATCTAAACTGAATTTTCATCAAACTTTTTTC
The DNA here is from genome assembly GCA_905146925.1 of Autographa gamma. NCBI lineage: Eukaryota > Metazoa > Arthropoda > Insecta > Lepidoptera > Noctuidae > Autographa > Autographa gamma. The sequence continues at coordinate 10,125,282 of LR989855.1, forward strand.
CCCCGTTAGTTTACATAATACCTAAAAAACACAACACTACTGATAAATTTTTTTGGAAGAGATCTTTGCAGTTAGCCTGAGCGCAGGCTTTGACTGTTTCACCGGACTTTAAAAACTTAACCACCATCTTTTATCATAGTATTTTAAAAATCATGGTATTTTTTGCAAAATCAAGTAAAAATGCCATCAAAATCACAAAAATTTAAAAATAAGCAAAATAAATGTAATTTATGAAAAAAACATAAATAAATTAATTTAAAATCCATATTAACTAGACCTCCCTATTAATGAGTGATTCCTTAAATACGGCGTTAAATCTTCATTTGTCGGCACCGCCGGCGCCCGCTCGTACTGCGAGCCACGAACCCCCGACTGGGAACCAAATTGAATAACGCTTGAGGAAGCGTCGGTATCATCTTCATGGGCACTGGCCGGTGGTCACACCGAATAGAATTTGGATGGTCATTATAATTATATCAGAGGTCAATGGTCGATAACTGGATTCTTCTACCAAGAGGAAAGAGCGAGCAAGCGAGCAACTACTCTGATTTTATTTTAGTGAAACTGTTTTAGCCCGTTTTTCTGAGTACTTTTTATTTTTTTAGGGCCTGTAAGCCGTTCACTATTTTTGGTTGGTCACTATTTTATTGATAAATACATTAATATTCAAAGAGGTGACTAGGTTGATAAACAGACAAAAAAACATCTGATATTTTCCATGAAAACTTCTATTATAATCTTTTTGTTTGTTACTTACTCATGATTCAAATAGGTAATAAGCTTAAGGTATAATAAAATCTATTAATAAACAGCCAAAACTTCGCAAGTTATAAACAAACTACATTTTGTCACCCACATAAAACGTCAGGACGGAAACAAAAGCCAGCCGTCGATCAGTCGCATTGGGCCGAGTGGAAAGTTGGCACGGAATCGTTCCAAGTTGTTCGGAAATCAAACACATAGACTACGGTTATAGCATAGACAGGAGATGAAGTAGACGCGACGAGAGTTTATCGAAATTGTTTATTATGTCAGAAGAACTCACATATAAATACCATTTTAAAATGATATGTATATCAAAGGTACATTACATAACCTAAGTTTTATTGAAAAGTAGGTGAAGGTTGCTTAAAAAAATATTGTAATACTCTAGCATTACGAGCACTGTCTATTTTTTTCCTTCTAAGAATTGTGTGTGCACGAAGATATTTAATTTATTTTCCCAAACCGTTTCACTTAATTTAGAACCTGAATAACATCATTACACTGTTTTTTAGTGAAGTCCAAATAATATTAATAAAAAAAACTAAAATGAAAAATATTCCATCACAAATTAAGGCTCGCTTCGGTGTAAATGAAACTATTATGCAAGACTGGCACCGGATTGGACTGGCTTAAGTTTCATTGTACAGTTGAGCTTGTTTTAGACTGACGGTAAATCTTCAACGATTTTACGGTTACTGTGAAGCTAGATCGCACTTGTATCATAATAAAGCAGACGAATTTACATACTGCAGTCTTTATTGCCTGAAATTTCAAATTTGATCCCTCTGGCTTAGATTTTACTGTTTTCGTAAAACATTTAGGTTGACTGTTTTATTTGATTCGTTCATAGCCCGTTAGAAAACAAAGTTTATTTACTTATTTACAAGTACTTAAAAGTGTTGTCTATTTTTTTCAGCGGAAAGCTACGATTCCATAATTGCATTTTTTTTAATACCTTTTGGAAAAAGCAGAGAGGTGTGTCGAAATCTTGTCAGCATAAATTATCGTTCGTATGCTTACCAGAAACCTGCATAAAAGTTCCTCTGAGTTATGTTATTCCTATTGTTAGTTAAGAATGTAGCTTATTTGTATTTCTAATTCATTTGACAATCAAAGAGTACCTAAGTAAAACATTCAGAAAACGTCATATACTTTCACATTTGACATTAAAATTGTAACAAGATTGAAAAGCTCTTATTGAAGTAGCATTTCTTTTGTTTTTAAATACTTTTTTACTTATTCCTTAGTTTATTTTCTATTCCTTCCTTAAGTTTATCTTCTTTATATAAGATACTTCCCTTGTGGTGTATAAGCCAAGTTGTCGTCTAAGGTACTCTGGGACTCACATAAATTTATGTGTCGTGTTGAGTGTACTGTATTATTCTATGCAATTCTGAGGCAAGTTTGGAACAGAACAAATGATCTATGTGGTAGCCATATTTATGACTTTTTCTGCTTTTCCGTCCAAATGTTCAACTAAAAATCACATGTCCTAGGATTAAAAGGCAAGTGAGTTTGGGTTTGAATATGCAAATGTCTTAGTATCCTTGAAATTTTAAATTATTTATTTTTATAGCAAATTCTTGGTTCTACTAGAATCTCAAATACATTTTATTATAAAGCCTGAAATAGGAAAAAGTTATGTATTCTCTTTATTGTTTCATAACATACTTCTTTTCAACACACCACTCAAAAAAATAATGAACAAGAAGTCGACCAACTTCATTAACTCCAACATCCAATAAAATTATAATTATGACAAAACAAACAATACAAAATCAAATCTTCAGCTTGTATACTGCATCGGAATGCAACAGTAAACAGGAGATATGCATCGATTCCCCGCTCGGAATCCGGTCAAGTGTTAACGTATATTACACGTCACTGTAATTGGCTCGCGATAATGAAGTTGTAGCGACACGACGGAGCTCTAGTGATGCGCTTACTCGAGTTCGTATCGATTTATATCGAGCTGAATTTATTTTATTTGAAATCAAGATTTTTGGTCGGTTTATCAATAAAATAATAATCCAGCCCATAATCGTCCCACTGCTGGGGACAGGCCTCTTCTCATTTAGAGAAGGCACGAGCATTGATAAAATTAAATTAGGTTTATCAAATTAAGTTTTTTTTTATACAAGCGATTTGGTACATACAATTTAAAATTGGCTGAGTAAACAGGTAAAAATATAACATAATACGTAAAGTAAAGTTCTATTTGTGAAACATGGATTGCGAAAGTTTTGCATGACAAATTAAATAAATAGCATATGAGCTTTCAAATCTACAAAATCTTATGAGCCTGATACTTACATAGTTAGTTATATTATTTTAGTTTTGACAGGCGTTTTACAAAAAAGTTCTATTGATGACAAGGGTCCATTACCCTTGAGGTTAAACTATAAAACAATAAACTTTTCTCTTTCACTCAATAACAAATCTGTTTTTTTTTTCATCACCCTTAAAGCTAGTAGGATATAAGAACCTGTCATTTGCTTTCTTGCAAAGAGACATAAAGTTGACATGCAATATCCTAGGAAATTGACATAGTAATTGACCTTATGTTCACACACTAGTGATGTACCATGATCAGTTTGAGACGATGCAATTATCGACTATTAATTCCTTAAAATCCACATAGTAACGGACTGTTGCATGAAATTGTTTACAGGTACATAAATGAAATATAAATGAAGGCAGAGCATAACAATAGACATAAATTAAATTTTGTCGATAAATGTTCCTCATAATGATCGGAACTAAATTACCTTTAAAATGCTTTAAACTCAATTTGAAGCTTAAATACCACACATCCGCTACAACCCGATACAATATTATTAAATCTATCAAATATTAATTTACTCGATTTCGTAAATCCGATTAATCGATATTTGGGCATCACTAAAAATGCTCGCTGAATTAACTTCACTACTGCTGGTTATTCTGTCACTTCAGTATTTCAGTTTTCATTTAATATAGGTTCTGTTTCAGTTTCAGTAACTTTGTATAAGTTTCTGATATGCAATATGTACCAAGCCTTCGGTGTTAATGAAATTTAATGTTGACTGTTTAACGTTTTGATACTTTGTTGGTTTGGCAATTTGTTTGTCAAGAACTGAGGTAGCAACTTAAGACAGCTTTGCGTTGAAAGTTCTTGGTGTTATGAAAATTCAATGACAAAAGCAAGGTAATAATGTACTTGAGATTTTGTTGTTGAAGAATGGACAAAACATAGCACGGCTTTTGACGTCAGTAGCTGAATATAATTTGATTTGGTAAAAATGAAATGTTTTCTTTTCCTACCTTGCACTCATTGAATGGATAGGTTTAACATGACCTTATACTGAAGGTGTAAAAGAGGGCAGTGTTGTGCAAAATATACTTAATTTGGTTACAAAAATACTATCATACATAAAGATCGTTTATTTGCCAAAAACACGAGTATGCAGTACAAACAGTTTTGCAAGCAAGATGGTACAATAAAAAGACACGTCCTTACATGTTTTCATAGAACCAACATAATGTAAAACCATGCCATAATGCATTTTATGGAATCCTTCCATCTAAATATATCCAGCAAATTACCGATATCCAAATCCACGAACCTGGCAGTTGAAAATGACGTCTGAAATATAATGTTCAAAAGCTTTGAAAGATGCTACATAGACGCAGTTTGTCATTGATATTGACTGCGCCGGAGGCAAGCTCGTACGTTACCGACGTAGTCTTATTCCCGACAGACGCATGTAGATTCGAACTCATGTTAGCTTACACTGTGAATGATACGTAATTTTAGATATAAAATGCAACATGTATGTTCTGATTTGTATGGGTTTGGTTTGGTACGTTTCCGATTGAAATGTTTTGGAATGTTACATGGTTTTGGATTTTGAAGTTAACTAAGATTAATTTTTGTAGAAATTACTTTGGTTTTTAGATTTTTAACTAGGTTTGAAATTGGTTTTGGCAAAGGGTTGTAAACATTTGCGTTGGCATCTTAGACGCATACTTTGGTAATTTTGATAAATTATGTGAATAAATGTTTTTTTTTTTTTGTAATCTGGTCTGCATCTTAATGATGGGCAAATTAAATGAGTACATTCAATTTACTTAAGAAGAATAACGTATGCCTAATATTTTGTTCAACGAATACGTCTTTTATCATGTATGAACTACAATACGAACGCCTTGCTTGAGCAAATCAGCAGCTCACATCTATTCGTAGTCGGATATTCAGTCTGACACCAGATATTCTAAAGGTCTCGGTCATCCTGCGAGATTACCCACAAACAGCGATACTACAAGAGCGATGATAAATCCGTTGTAAGTTCCGCCCCGCGCCCCGCCCCGCTCCCCGCTCCGCTCCCCGCTCCGCTCCCGCTCGGCTCGCTCACACTACAAGCTGTTAATTTCCGCTGGCTTGTATCGGCTGAGCGTAGCGACGGCGGTATTATTACGCCTTCCCAGCAGTTTGCGACCTGTTACATAACATTTGTTAGGCAGAGGTCTTGTTACGAAGAGAAACGGTTTATGCAAGACGGTGACGCGTTTCAATATTACCCTTTGTGGAGTTGCTTTCTTGAATTTATGCTATTATATGCACAATACGCAGCTATTGGCTCGTTACCTTGTACATATAAATTATTCTGTAATGTAACAAGCCACTGCCTATCTGCAAATGGCATGTAAATTTCATGTTTGGACTCATTGTTTCATTTTGTCCTTAACGCTTAGCTAAAAGTTCCTGCAGTTATGTTCTCTTTTGGCATTCATAACGTTACATTAAGGGCAATTTCATCAGAAATTATAATATTAAATTTCAGTAAAAAATTGCTGTACAGTCATCGACATCCAACTATTCATATGTTGTATACGCTTTAAAATAATTGGATCAAAAAGGATTTCATTATAATACAATCAGCTATATCTACACACTCTTCAAGGGAATCTCAAATCCTAAGGTTACCCTGTTATCTGACTATAGGGCTTTTGATTGCTCTTAACGACTATCATTAGATATTCATATGACAATTAGGACTAAGGGCTTAATGCTCGTTGTGAGGACCCTAAATCACTTACACGCCAAATGTGGGAGGATCTGGAACGACCATATGTATATGGGGTTTTTATCTTATGTATTCCAGTGACCGGTCTCATTGCATGTTGAACGTTATCTTTAATCATATTGTAATTCTATTTTTAATTTAGGCTCAAAGGATCTTGAACTACTTATAGTGTAATTTAATAGACTTCACGGCATAGTTGGACTATGGTAAGTTCGATAAAATCGATTTCTGACAACTTGTTTATTTGCATTCATAAAAATTGAAATTCTTCTTAAAATAAAGAACTCTTGACAGTCTTTCAGGATCAGTTAATCAAAACGCACATTTCTTCAGTATTTTCTTACAAGTGTGCTTTTGTCTGTAAACATCTAATTCAAACAACCTTCTCAAACTCATTGACATTTATTTCTAGATCAAGTCATAAATGATTGAGTAACTGCACTAAGTGATGACGTAATCAATACTAAATGCAGCGGCTCAAAGTAACGTGCTGTTAGACTAGGTTAACGATCAAGTTAAATAAATAAACGGAGTGCACCCACACAGCCTCACTGTATCAAGGTATCTCGGTATCTCGGTATCTTGTGCCTTATCAAAGAGATTGCTATTTACACCAGATTATTAACACGTCATGTAATAGTTCTATAAGATGTGTAATGTATGTATGTATCTATTTGTAAAGGATTCTGAAGAAGTAGGTAAAAAGGGAATGTTTACAAAGTTTTTACTGATTAATTTGGTTTCAAGTAGAGGTAATTAATACTATAAACGTGTTAATTTTTAAAGAAGATTTAATTAAAAAATAATAGGTACTACCAATTACTTATCTTTAAAATCTGTTTGATTTTTGAATTCTCTCTTTTTATGTCTCCTTTTTACTATTGAAATGTTTTAGATAAATGAATAAGCTATGTCACGTTCTTCGTTTTTTATTGATCGTCAGAAACTGTTTTTATTTAGAAATCTAATAATATAATTTATCTTAATAAATGTTGGGTTTCAATAGTTTCACTTGACAAATCGCTCCTCTTAAGCGCTATACGCCCGGCATTATCTAACGTTCATAGGCACTGGTTGGATATTGAGGAAATGACACAGATGTTTCGGATCACATGTAATTCTAGGTATGTTCGTGCATCTTATGGTGCATCCAACTGCCAGCATTATAACCGGAAATTTGGTATGTCGCAGTCTATTGTTAGTTTGCTAAGGGAACTAAGTTTTATTGGTGAAGTGCTGAATTGTGAGGGCATTTTATTTGCCATCTGGTATTTAAGCGTTGGAATCAAAAAGCAAGCTATCAAATAAATAGGTCATGGGAAATTGTTATATTAGAATTAATGTTAGACCGGTAAGTCACATACTCGTAGTGAATAATTAGAGGAAAAAACAAATGCATTTATAAACACAATTTTTAAAACATAAAATGTTGCGTTTGTTTACCAAAATAAAACCTAATTATGTTAATAAGCTGTTCCGCAGAGTGCTTATTATCACTAAGACTCATTAAACATTATATTATAATGATGTAGCTCCTAACATAGTTTACAAATAAATTACCTACAAAATTTTAGTGCAGCCATAACAGTAACAAGTATGAAAGTTCTATGAGAACGTGGTTCATTCCTCAGATCCTAGAAACTAGGTTTATGGCTAGCCGGCAGCGGCACGTGTCGAATTAACTCTTACGGTCCGGTTCCGGGGAAATTACCGGATGAAGTCGCACTAGACCGCCTCGTTTGCCTAGTGGTTCTAAGTGTGACTGCTACGCTAGAAGTCTTGAGTTCGATTCCCAAGTCGACCAAGGTGTTATTGGGGTTTTATATGAAATTCTTAGTAGCAGGTCGGAGTTTGGATTTGTGCCCGGTTAGTGGCAATAGGCTCGCCCCCTATTACATGGGACCTAAACATACCGGCGAACTGTGTACATTGGTACTTCGTATCATTGGCACAACATCGCTGTTTTAACCGGTCACTCAAATTTACGTGAAGTCGCAAACTTGAAAGTGTAAGGTCTCGAATACTTCGATAATCTTTTCAAATATGATGCAAAATTTTGTAGTTTGTTACTGTTTAGGTATTGCGATGGCTTTAGCTTATTAGCTTTCGTAGCAAGAGCTTAAGTAATAATGTTAAGTACGTTACACGGGAGACAAGTGGAACAAGTGGGAGCTATTGACACACTGTTTTACTGAATGTTTTACACATCAAATATAAACATTAATATCATACACACACACACACACACACACACACACACACACACACACACAAATAACAAAAGCAACAGCAGCAGCAACTTCGTACAATCTAGTGATAACATTATATTGTAACTAATACATTGATGTAGAATTGTAGACAATGAAGTTGTTGCTAGATACCCATAGATTAAGATTAAGACTAAAATAGATAATAGATTCCCATAAATAAGACTACGTTCTGCTTATTTAAGTAAATATAATGTATGGTTCAATAATTATTTCTAAGCTACTTAGTTAGAATAGATTAAGTACTAGGAAACTAGACATTACGTGTACAATCTCTGGAAATAGATTTTCTCATTTTAACCTATACTAAGTGCTATGTATATTAACTTTCAATTATAAGATCACTTATGACGATAAAAATCTTATAACCTTGAAAACTTTAGGTACATACATATAATCATATAATCACGCCTCTTTCCCTTGTAGGGGTAGGCAGAGACCATTCTTTTCACTTGCTACGATCCTTACATACTTGTTTCGCTTTGTCCACTTTCATTATTCCATTCATACAAGCTGTTCGGTTTATGGTATGCTCTTGATGTGGCCTTTTCTCATTCACACTCGCCTTATACACTTTTTCGTCAATCGTTCTTTTATTCATTCTCACGACATAGCCAAACCATCTCAGCATACCATTCTTTATTTTTGTCTCAACATCCATCATCTGACATACTTCACCCACCTTACCATCCATTCCTCCTCTTACATGCAACGCAGCAAAGCGGCTCTCCGTGGCCCACTTTTCGCCCCCGCGAGGAACGAGACGTGATGGGTGGCGAACCACATCGCCGCCATTTTGGATAATTAAATTATTTTTATAATTATCCATTGCGTTCCTGCGGCACACTACCAACAAAAGTTTCAAATCCGGAATATACCGCCAAAAAAAACAAAAGAATAAAAAAAGCCGAACACCACAATAAAATAAATACAAATTGTCAATCAAGAGCAATCTTGGCATCTTGAATAGTATATCGAGTAGACTCGATTCATCCGGCATTTAAATCAATCGATACTCAATTCGCACCATTAATATTGTTTCCGACATTTTCCCGCCTGTTTCATTATTTACCTAGTTCCATTAGTGTTCCAGTTTTAGGTTTGATGTATGGAATTAGTTATCCGTCGATATTGTATGAATATTTTTTGTTCGTGTGTCACTTCTGACGTCCTCTATTGTTTACTGTTCAATCCTTTAGAGTATGGTATCATTTATATTAGAATTTGTTATGATAATATGTTCTCGTTTATTAATGCATACTTATAATAAAAATAATTGCAATCCCTCGCCACGTCTTTCAGTTTGTCTGAATGCTATAAATTCAAAAACCACCGAACGATATTTACATTCGTATCACTCATGCATATATTGGTTTAAGAATAGTGTTTGTGTATGTTTACTCCGGTAATATTTTTTCATTAATGTATAAGCGGGGCCTTTGTTCTACAGTACGTTAGATGCAGTCACATACTACGTCGTATTCTCGCATGCCAATAAATGTATAAACAATTAAAAAAATAATTGAACGAACAAAAAACAAAACAAATTCAAATAGATTGTATTTTAAGGGTTACAAATTAGAACTTAAAGAGTCTCATTCTACCAAATTGTGTTTTAAATACTATTATTAGTTCTGTGTTTAGATAGCCCACATGCATGCACGATTGAAATAAACATGAGCAATTTATTCAAAGGGCCAATTATGTGGTATTTTAGTAAAGTTTATTATTTAGACTATGAAAATTTAAGGTCAATGCACCTTGTTAAAATATCGTGGAATTTGTATTCTCAACATGAAGATGTGTAATCAACGTTCAATTACACTTGGTTTAAGTTTACCTGGAATAAAAAAAAAGGATATTTTATACAAAAAAATGTAAGATTTCAAAATAATTTGAATACTAGAGTAATAATTAATTCATAGTGCATGCTTTCTTTAATTGCATCTATTTTCACAAATATCCCGGTCCCGTTGGTACCGTTTGAGTTCGGAACCCTTAAAATAAAGCCCTGAGACGATCTTATATTTATTTATTAATGGCTTGTAATACAATGTAATACAAGACATAAGATACAATTTTTACGTCATTACAAGTATCTTTCCATTTGTTCCATTCTAAAAATAGCATATGTTATTAAGATACACTATTAGCGTAGGTGGAATCAAACAGTAACAACATTAGTTACAGGTCATAATACTCAAATAAAGAAATATAATAAATAGTAGTGGGTGTACATTGGTACACCTCTGCGTATCCTGCGTCTGCGGGATACAGGCGTGGTTGTATGATAAAATAACACATACCATCACGCCTGTATCCCCAAAGGGTTAGGTAGAGGTGTACCAATGTACACCCACAGTTCGCCGGTATGTTTTAGTGATGGTATGTATGTATAATAAACAGTCTGTAATATTTTAATAATAGTATCAAGTGTTGGGCGTCAGTCAGTTAGATATAATAATATTTTGTAACTTAACGTTATACAAAACATCAGATCAAAAACAAAATGGGTTTGAAATCAAAATATTTGTATCGCTCCAGTAAATCCGCTTTCAGAGGTGACGTCCGTCTTCTTTTCAACTTTTATTTCCTACCTGACTGTTTCTGTGGGGCAACACTATTGGGGAATGGTGCAAGTGTTGAACTGTTATGTTTTATAGTGCATTCAATTACACATAGTGTGAGTATGATACAATACTTTACAATACTCGTAGCTAAGTATAAACTTCATGGTCTAGCCGATACCTGTCGTAAATAAGTAACACACAACTGAACCTATTACCCTGTATTTTAAAACGAAAAACACGACAATATGTGTACGAAAAACACGACAATATGTGACAACACGATACAATATGCCATTGCACAAATCTTTTTTGGCTTACACTGTTAAAAGAGTAATAACAATTGTAAACAACGTCACATACATTGCATTAAATCCACAATCAACACACCCAAATTAAATAGCTAAAGTACTTGTGCTATGGATTCAGAGACAACAAAGATCCACAACAATTAATCTAACTTGAATAGTGTATTTAAAAGTTGATACATAACTCCATAAATTTCATTTGTCAATTATTTACTGCAGTATTTTATTGATTTTTTATTTGCAATTCAATACTCAAATCTAATAAAACAACAGACAACTGTATTGTGAAAAATACTTCTCTTAACTTGCACCACACACCACAAAACATTGCGATCAAGAAGTTTAAAATCCCTTTGTGGACACATCAATCTTGCTTTACATCGAGTTTACAACCACTTTGTATTTATCTTATTTATTTGGGACGAATCTATCGGGCTTGCTATAAACAGGTTTAATATGAAATAATAGCTCGCATCGTGGGGATAATATGATAATTGTGTTGTGATATGTGACTAACAGGGGAAAATGGTATTCCATATTGGGAAACTGGCTTTTGAGGTTGCTATTGAGAGGTTTATGACTATGTTTTTGTTTAATTTTAGTTTTTGTATTATAGGTAAATTAAATGTTAAATTATGACATGGCTTGAAGCTACGGTGTATATTTAACTTAATATGTTAAAGCTACTCGTACCTTTTACTAAAACCAAATTAAAGATCTTTTAATGCACCGTTGTAGGTATTCATTTGAAATTGATTGATTTGCATTTGAAATTGACATCAATACATCAATTTGTTTATCTAATAAAGAAAAAAGAAAAGGCTTATAAAAGCAGGAAAAATGTCTTATACCTAAATCTGAAATATGGCTATCATCAAAATCTGTGCCTGCCTATCACCTAAATTTGTTCGCAAATTTGTCAAAATATGATAATACGACGACATGACTTTATTATTGTCAAACACGCGATGGTATAGTTTGCGAGGTACTTTAGCTTAGATGTCTGTTTAGGTGTTCTTAGGTCTAACAACTATCTCTACTTCTCTTACATTTATGTGCTAGAATATACAAATGAGATAAACATAGAGAATAAGGTGTAATTAAGACTATCAGTTAATAATGTTTTCATTTTGTCAGTACCTGTTAACTCAAAATCAAGAAAACTTGTTATTATAGATAACTTTATTAAGGTGGAATTTGCGAGAAATAAAATAATTTAAAACATAAGTGTAACAAGAGCAGAGTAAGAGCCGATTTCACTTGAAGAGTGAAGTTGATTTCTCAGTTTTGTCGTTTAATTGAGTTTAATGCTCTAAAAGACATTAATATAAACTAAACGGAGTTTAGAAAACCCACAAAACGTATAATTTTTAATAAGGTAGAGTGACTATAAGTATAACGCTTGTTGAATGCCCCTTATTCTAAGGCATAAATATAACAAGTCGGTTTGAGATTTGAAAATTATAAACTCGATCATATTTACCTTAGTTCCTGGGAACTCAGTTTTGAATGTATCTGGTGAAATCAACCCTAAGTCTAGCCGTCGAGCTTGAAATCGCTAACGAACATCGTCTGGCCGGTTCGACCGCTTTATTAAAGACCAAGACTTGTTAGTAATTGAGCGTCGACTCATATATTCATGACTTAACGGTGACGTCACACAGTATTTATGTCTATAATGTTTATTTTTCCGTTAGTCTGCTTGAAACAAAAAAGTAAGTGATATAATTCTGCCTCGTTGGTCTAGTGGTTCTAAGCGCGACCGCTACGCTAGGGGTCTTGGGTTCGATTCCCAAGTTGACCGAGGTGTTATTGGGTTTTTCTATGAAATTCTCAGTAGCAAGTCGGAGTTTGGATTTCTGCCCGGTTAGTGGCATTGGGCTCTCCCCCTGTTACATGGGACCTAAACATACCGGCGAACTGTGGGTGTACATTGGTACACCTCTGCCTAACCCTTCGGGGATACAGGCGTGATGGTATGATATAATTCTGAACTTTATGCATGGTTAGTTGAAAGTATAGTTCGACTAACGATTAACGTTCAAAACAATTAAGTGGAAATATTCGAAACCTAGTGGGCTCACGCCTCTGCAAGTTTATTGAAACAACAGTTTATTTTTGAAACAAACAGAAAATACGTTTATTTAAAAATAAAAAAGATAATAGTTATGTTTCTGATTCGCCTACGTTGAGAGTTATTAATATCTCAACTGTTTTTTGTGATGTCACGTAGAATGACACAAAATATTATTTTTAACGGCATCTATTTCTGATACATTTTTTCATGTTTTCTTTGCAATAGCCAGGTCTCATACTGATTTCAAAAAGAATGATCAAAATTTATATTCAGTGGTTTGTTTTTTTTATTGAAGTCCGTTTTTTCGTTTTATTTCATGTGTATTGTAAATATTTAATATTAATTTAAACTGTACTCTAAATCTTACTTGTCTCTGGCCCTAACCCATTATTATTCCACCTGCCACAGCCACACAGCAAGTTCCCTGATTTTAGTTACGAACACCGATATCCTTGTATTAATTGCTATCCCAATAATTGCTCAACTGTATAATACAATCCTTCACTCCGAACATTGTATGTTAATAATAATATAGTGGTTCCGTTTCTCAGATCCCAAGAAACATACCTACGTGTGGCTCAAACTTGAGGCAGAAACATACTTACGTGTCGTGGCGTGGCGTGACGCGCCAGAAGCATATCGGTTTCATACATTTTATATGGTTAAAAACATACTTACGAGTCGTGTCGTGTCGACATGCATATATGTCTCTAAACGCTTCTGGATCTAAATGCTTCTGGCGTGCTTCTGGCTTGCGTCTGGCGCGCCACAACACGCCACGACACGTAAGTATGTTTCTGCCTTTAATCATTGTATTGATCCAGAAACCAAGGCTGAACAGAAATAACACACAGATTAGCCGCCATAAAATTATAGCTTATTCGTAACTACAGTGAACCACTAAAGGTAATTTATTTTACCTTTACAAAGTATCTTTTCAAGGGGAAGGTTAGGCTGCTCTATCTTCGCGATCTTTTGAGGTAGGAAATATTCAGGGTGATTATAGATTACGAACGGGTTCGTAGCTTCTACGAATGATAGCGTAACTTTGGGAATGTTATATTTTGTTAAGTATATTATAAGATACATTGAAAAACCATATTATGACAATTTTGTTTAGTAATTCTTTTATTCGTTTTGTAATTAATGAGAAAAATATTTTTGAGATTAACGCGAATGTTAGCAAAGGAACTAAAACTACTTTTCACAGATTCTATCCCGCGATAAATTCCTTTATAAGTTTCATTTCCGTTCCAAAATACACATAATACTACCCATATTTTTTTGATTTTTATGGCTGAGTAACCTGAAAGTCTATAAACAAATGGTACTTTCAATGATGTCTCTTGTATTTCACCGCACAGCTACCAGTAGCTGCGAGACTGACTGTTGATCGAATGGTCGTAGACTCAAATCCGATTTCGTTTGACTATTGCGTCCAATTCCCAGGAGCTCAGCTCAGCTTGTGGAGTTCGGGTTCGGTTCGGTTAGGTTTGTGGCTCTTAGATGCAGGATATCGATTTTTGGTTGAACATCACTTTAGATGTAAGTTACAAAGGAATTCAGGTCCTTGGGTGAAAGAATAAACAAGTTTATTTGGATACAGTATGTTACCCATCATAGTCATATTTAGTAGATATAGAACAGCCATTGCCAATACAATGTATTTCACTTATTCAGTTTAAAATGAACTGAACGATCCCTTATTGCATCAAAAATAAAACAACAAAAGTCTCTTTACTTTTTGTAAGTATACGTTTTTCCAATTAAGTTTCTCAAAGCGCACTTGAGTTTATCGACAATCTTTCCTAATTTCAGTTGAGTGTGGTTCATTCCCCTTTAAAACAAATAATTTTAAGGTTCTATTTGAGTCTAGGTCTTAAGCATGTATGCTCGTATCAAAGCACAGCACTAAAGGAGTAATGTGTGGCTAAAGAAACAAAGAAAAACTAAGATCGTTTGCGTTCACGTATGTAGTTGCATGTGTGAGTGCGTGTGTGCATGCATGTGTGTGTGTGCGTGCATGTGTTGCCTTTGTCTGCAAGTAAAACAAAGAGAATCGATCTTCTCAGCCTTCAAGCCTTCAGTCAGGAACATAACACTAGGGGCTGAAGCGGTAGTTTTGCAGAATCCTATTATGACTTAATTCCTGACTCTGATTTGATAAATCATCAAATTTTCTTTCGTTGAACACATAGTGTCAAAATATTTTTGTCAATTTGATATTTAGAAATGTCTGTTACTACAATTTATAATTGCTACATTCTAATTAATCAAGCGAATTCTTCTAAATTTTAATAGATGACAATTTATACAAAATAGATTTGTGCACTTTAGCACATCTAGTCTTGATTAAGTAAACATCCCTGCTACAGACATTGACGCAAAGACGGAACATAAAACTTATTAAGCCTATAAGCGATTTGAAATTTCAAATATATTACCCAAAATAAATAAAATTAATTAACTGTAGCTATGCAAACTGGGATCGGATCAAACAAAGTTGAGTTTTAAAGTCAATGAAAATTCGGGCACCAACCCCGTTTGAAACAGTGTCGGCGGTTTCTGAGAGATTTTAATTAATTTCCAAATATTTCCGTATAATTTGTAATGTTTATAAAATATCGTGTTTTGAACATGAAAGTCAAATAGATCATTGAACATGTTTAAGTAAAAATTTAATTTCTAACCCTAATTAATTACTGTAAGTAGATACAAGTTACCAATGTAGGTAAATAACCGTTTTAATTGGAGATTTAGATATTATTATAATTTTAGTCAAAATAATTTCTGAGTGGCGCGCCTAAAATGTCTCCACAATCTAATCTGAAACAATTGGTCAGAAGCCAAACGCTTAGTTGAAGTCACAATAGTATTGACAACTCATACAGTAACTAAACTTTTACAATAAAAGAAACAATCAAAAATCGTAAAACCACACTATATTTCGAATAATAGACCTAATTAATAGTCATGAAATAAAATGAGGTTTTAAATGACATAGTTGATTAATCTATTCGGTTTTGCTCAAAATATGTACAATAGACAATGAAACAGTATAAAATACGTAGACATGTTATATTTCTAAAAAGACAACTAGGTTCTTCATAAAATAAGAAAGAAATAATAAAGATTTTACGCATTCATATTGTAAAAATATGTGGATAAGCTATTCAGCATGTTGGTGGCGTCATTTTAATCTCACACTAACATAAATGAATGGAGACAGTTTTCAGTTAAATAATATTATAGGAATCAAGTTTTGAAGAATGTTTTTATGTTACACAAGAATAAACAAAATTTGAACAAAACTGTAAGACACTAATTTGTCATTCAGAAATACATATGAATGACGGGTTAAGCTACAATAAATATTTGATGAATTAAGTGATTTGGGTGTTAGTCTTTAAACATCAAATATCGAGTTTCACATAATATTATAAACCAAATTATAAATTTTACAATTCCTTTTTTTTTGCTTGAATTTTAATTAATTTTATTAAAATCTTTCAGCGTGACCTAAGCTGTTACTTCTTGAACCATCATTTCATCCCAGGTAAGTCTTAGATCAAAACTTATTAACATTTCCCAGCCCAATAAAGCGAAGATTATATTCAAATGGAACGTAATTCAATCCAAACTGTAGGTGTTCAACCGGAATATCTACGCTTTAGTAAGACGAAGCGTAACAGAACTTATTAAATGGAGATCTTGTATAAAGACGACAATGCCGGGAATAAAAGCTCCAATTTGCTTAAAAGTGTCTTACATCCACGGATTTACATGTTTTAAGATAATTGTTTTTACAAAAATTGTATTTAAAATATTCGTAAAGACGACTTGGTTTGGGTTCGTTGGTATTCGTTATTATTTAGCCACTATATAAGTAGAAAATAAAATACCAATTAATATAAAATTTATACTAAATACAAATTAAGTGAAATTATTAAGAATACTGCAGTAAGCCGTATTCGTGTCATGTATAAAGATCTGCTAAAACTATTCTAAAATTTATATTGTTTTTAGAACTAAAAACTTTCATTATCTAAATCTTACGAAAACAGAAATAAACAAATTAACGACTTATCTTTTATTGCACAAACCAAATTATTGATCATAAACATGATTGCACCATGAAACTTTATATATTTTCCGATTTCTACCAGCGTGTGCATCGACTAAAATAACAATAAAACGTTGACAGCGTCATCGTGCATTGTTTTCTATTTTCGTGCAATTTTGTGCATAAAATGCTTTACTATGAGATCCTGTCTGCCAATCTTTCGGACGTTTAGAAAGGTATTTAGTGTACCCCAAAATTATTATTAATAGTTAAATATTCATAAAAGTGTCAATGAAGACAAAAATTCAACAAAAGGTTTTCATCATAAAGAACTAGCTGTGCTCCGCGGTTTTACCCGCATACCTTGTACAGGTTTTATAGCTATTTTGTTATTGAGAGTGAAAACAAATCCAACAGAAGAAAGATCATGAAAATCGATCCATCCGTTCTTGAGTTATAAGTAGTGTAGTTAATTATAATTTAAACATTGTATTAGGTCTCATAAGACGAACTAAGCATGTGCAGTTTTCTATTCCAGTTATTTCTCTAATGTAAGCACCTCTTTAGTATTCCTCGGATAAAACCTGAGAAAGTTATTGTTATGGTTATTTCTAGCTGAACACGCCTAAGTATTTGCAGGTTTTTAGTACAAAAATATTCTATGTGGAGGAAATCCCCACACTGTGTTATATATACGCTATTGTATTTACGTGGTTTTTTATATTAAAAGTTCCATTATAAGTCCTACCTTTACCAAAATTGCTTTATTGGTTTTTATATCGTACTATACAATAAGCTTCTACATAAATCTACATGTACTTTGTTACTACTGCTAACGTGTGCTAAGTTCAGGGTTACAAGCAACATTGTAAGGAAACCTAGACTCACGAAATACATTGTCTTTACAGCAGACGATAAAACTCAAGAAAAATTCATTTACCGCTATTAATAAACTTCAAAATTGCCCTCATTGTCGTAAAATAAATTAGTGCATAATGGCCTTTAATTTGTTTTTTATTGCCTATAATAATATCGTGGCCCGTACTTAGTTGCTTGTCTGAGGTTCACTGGAATTATTTCACGCAGACTGATGTACAATATATAGGTTGTATTATATATCTATAATGTTGGTATCTCAAGGCTGGAAACATTGTAGTGAGAGTTTGTACCTATCTTGTAAATTAAAAAAAAAATGTTGTACAATTTATGTTAGTTACCCTAAATGAGACTATGTTATATAACAAAATTAAATGTGAATAAAAAGATTTTTTGTGTACTTGTTTAATCACTACCAACGTAACCACCTACGCTTTGAAATATGTCGTCAACCAAAGTTATTTTTAATTTTAAGTACAGTCAATTTAAACCCAATGTTAAATACAGATTAAATATAATATTCAAACAAGACAAGTGATTTGTTTAGTGCCAATTCCTGAACTTCCTTATACGTCACAAACTCACCTTCACCTTCTCTTTAATTTGGCAGATATAGCTATATCTCGGACTTCCCCTCATTAGGAGTAAATGGAAGGAGCTGCACCGACAAGAGCTAGGCTCTTAAGTTAAAGAAAATATATTTAGTCAATGTCAAAAAAAATGATACCGTAGTTGTCAACAATTTTCAAGGTTACCAAGAACGTCAAAGGTTTACCTTCAAGGCCTATGTAAAGAACACTAGTGCCTTTCGAAACAAACATTCTTACGCACCAAACTATGTTAGGGTGAAAGATATCCCTTTAGTTAATTTACACCCCTCCTTAAGGGGCTCATTAGCAATTTGGGGGAAAAAGTGAGATACGTTCCGTGCCTCCACGTAATCACATTAGCGCAGTATGAGACAGAAATATATGCTTTAACATTTATTTCCAAAGCTTATTCGAGTCCCCGAGATATCTGTGAGGGATAAAAGAATCGTTTCCTTTAGAAAAGGAAATAAAGGGCGAAACCATGAATTTAAGTGATGAAATTGTGGAGTGTTTGATAGTAAATAATTTATTTTATTTAATCATTTTACTTTGTTTTAATATAATGTTTGTTACGGTTATAGACTTGGTATTGTTCTTGCTTATAGCAGTCATTAATCAATCAAGAATTTGAGAGTTTTATAAATTATATTATAGACATGAAAAAAGCTATTTTAATTTGTTTTCTATTCAAAATATTTATCTAAACAATTAAGAACATTAATCTAACCTTGAATCCGGCTCAGAAAATATTATTATAATGCTCCGGTTAGCTTATAAAATAATGCTAAAAACGTATACTCACTTTATATTGCCATTTTCAGTAAAGTATAACGTTCTTAATAGGCGTACTTGATGCCACATACTCAGCTAGTCTTATCACATAATAGCTTAGAAAATAGGTAAGATACTGAAAAAGTCACATTGATTGACCTTATTCTGAACCCTAGAGGTCTTCATGCATACAAATTAATTAAATAAACCATCTGGGACAGTTACAAGACTTTCATTTATTTCTTTGTACATAAATAATAATAACAATCAATTCTCCTCAAAAATATTTAATCGACTATTCTGAAAGTATTTCATTATTTATTCTTATGAATAAATGAAATATAATCGGTTTCATTTCATAGAAATCACAATTTGTATTCTGGTCTACACAATTAGTGATACGCCTACGAAGCTACGTATCGCCGTAGACGCGTAGCAATGAGCTACGCCTCGTAGACGTTAACTGAATAGTGTACGTAGCATTATGAAGCTTTGAATTAGTCCCGAGATATCACTGAAAAGATTATTCTATTTTAAATGTCTACTGAAAATGGAAAATAATACTTTAAAATTGAGTTCAACATATTTAATTTAGTGGTAAAAAAACGTGGTTTTACAATATTTTTATTTGCAAACTGTTTTTTTTTTCTTTGACCAGTACTAAGTTGAGCATTAAAAGTATAAACTGAATTGTTTTGCTAACAATAGAAGTAATAAATTACTGTGGACCGTAGAAGTCGTAAAATACAGAGATTATTGTTGTGATAATCAAGAAAAGTCGGTTTCGCAAAATGTTTATTTAGATTATTTTGTTGAACAGTAAATACGTTGACTTTTTCAATATAGTTTTATTTACAGAAAACGAATTTGTAAAGATTAGACCCGACAAATCCCAGGACCAAATTAAGTTTTCAAACTCGACGATCGGTAACGTGGAATTAATCTTTTTAAGTCTAGCACATAGGTCCAAATTGGATTTAATAAAGACGCACGACTGGTAATCCAAAAGTATATTTTCATTCGGTACGTAGTACCAAATAAAAAAAAACAACGTTTAGTAAATTGGATTTTTGTAAAGGCATTTATTTAAAAAATCCATAAAATCGTAATAAAAAAAAAACGTATTCTTTGAATTAATTTCTCACTTTTTTTCTTGATTTGTTTTGGTTATGTTAACCGCCAATAACATAAAAAAATCACTACAGACTCTATATAATTATTATTATTGTGCTCTACAGTAGTAACGTCAAAAATCAACCCGTGTAAGCAATTACTAATGTGTCAAGGTCAATGTTAAAATAAAAGGTTACAAGTTTACGTAAAATTGCTTTTGTTTAAGATCGATAGCCGCGAACGTAATGTTAAATGAGTCGAATGCTTTTTAACAATGTTTGCACGTATAGTTCATCCATTAAATTTAAAAGCATTGTTATTTGAAAATGTATTTAAACATGAGAACGTGTATTTATTGGATATTATTTAATGTCATTATGATAAATTATGTTTTGAATTGCCTTTTTGTATTTTGAAAAAGTTGTATCAAATACATAGTGTCATGTATTTTTTACGTTTGTGTTTTGTGTGTATCTAATTGTATATGTGACTTGTAAGATGTGAATTAAAATGTGTTCTTCGCTTTATTTATAATTTTATTCAAACTAAAAACTACTAATTGTACAACCTTCATAGTACCTGCGGACTAGATGCGGAAGGTGGAAGATCGAATGTTGTCATTTAAGTTACGAGAAGCCTATATCTAGCAGTAGACTGCGATAGGCTTTTTTCTGTAGCTTATTTACAATTTCTGTTCTTCGTTACAAAGGATCATAAAACCCTTACTTAATCGTCAAGCCTATAAACAAAGTTATTCTAGGCTATTTTGGTCCAATTATTAGCCGGAATTAAGCCAATAGAGAAATACGATTAAGAATCCAAAAAACAATAACAAACTCCCCGTGACTCCAACAAAAAACTCATCATAAAACCCTACCAAAACTCAAAACGAAGAAAAACTTCTGAAATGTCTCAAAAAACTTCATAAATTAATCAATATAACGAACAAAAGTTTGTTTTTCGCGATTGAACATTTTAAAAGTGTAGGCGTCTCCAGGTATTTATACAAAAAGATATTGTAAGTAGGCTACGAAAAAAACTTGGGAATTTCGCATGTGTTCAAAGGAAAGTTATAATAAGTAGGTACAAAACAGATACATACATCATTTTATACGTAAAATCGCGAGAGAATGGTACCTTTATGAATTCCAATACGTCTTACTTCGAACGCAGGTGTCATCTCAAACGGGGAAAAATGTGTACTTTACTTAGAGTGTGTATAAGAAATGTGGTTGAGTTTTAGAATGATGAAAATTTGTCACTCACATACTTATGTTGAAAGGATAGGCTTCGTTTCAGTCACAGTTGACAAGATATGATTCCTGATTTACTCTGTTTATGATATCATGATAGGTGCTGTTCTTATGCAATCGTTATTTCTAAATGGGCGTTTACCAAGATTGGATAGTTAACTTTTGAAAAAATTGTTTAGCGTAGGCATTTTGAAAGTTTGATTTGGATTTGAAAGCCATAGTTCTGCTTTTGCAGTTTATTGCATCTTGCAATTTAGCGTGTTCCGTTTTTAGTAATGTCTATTTATACTTCCATTTTCGTATGAAGTTAGTGATGGAAAAATAGATCAAGTAGAAGGATATTACCTATTATATAATAAAGTAATTCTTTTGTACAACATATTATGTGTTATCATGTAGTGTAACATTCAACATAACTAAAGGACCTTTGACCGCTTTTCCACAAATCAGAGAATTCTAAATCATAGCAAAATCAAATAATGTTATTATTTAATTAAAACCATTTCACAAGAATCTATAAATACCAATAAATCAATGCGCAGTTTAATTTGGTTAAACGAACTCGTCTGGAGCAACTTCACAATCAGCGCCGACAATGATACACCGAAATTGTGGTTTCATACAAAGCAACTGCCATCTGGTTAAGCATTAATTAAGGATCAATTCTGTTCACGTTTATTAAATACTAGCTCTACGCCGCGGTTTCACTCGCCTTGCTTTTCATCTAAGATAAGGACTCTGGAGGAAAATTATAGGCATTTCAATATCACATTATTGAAATGCCTATAATTTTCCTCCAGAGTAAAGATTTTTCAAATCCGACTTCATAGATTGAATAAAAATAGAGATAAAATAAAATGACTAGCGATATTGTAAGACGTTTACTTCATAATTGTGTATCTTCATGTTTTAAGCTAATATTGTCACGGAGTAATTTAACAATTTGTCTTTAACTCCATACATTTTAAACCTTCCTTCTACTCCTAAAAAAACAAGATACCGAGATAAGTTCAAAAAAGTGTTCTTGTAATATTTTCAATAGTCTTATTGACGCCTTAGATTTCTAATATCACGAACATAAAGCATAACAAAAGTGAGACAGAAGATAATAGCTTTAATAGGAAACATAAAGAGTTACGTGTATTTGTTTCCCTTTATTTACCGAACTAACACCGAATATTGAAAGAGGAACGGAAATTAAATCCTGTTTAAAAATCCTCGAACGAAGCTATCCGTAATCATAAACACGAAAATCCGACCATATCCACTGACGTCACTATTCGAAATGAACCTACATACATTCCAAAAGTCCATTTACGTCTATATACATTTTTAATAACCAAATTCCGCACGACGTCAATTTATGAAACGAGAAAACCTGAACGAAATCACTATTATTTTTATAAACCGACCAGGATAGTAAAGGCATGTAAATATCAAATTATAGGACTTCTATCAAGTTTTTGAAGGGTCTCGATCTAAGCAACTGGCCTGCAGGCATCTAGATCCGTTTTTTCTTTCACGTACTGTCCTTACAGCGCATACTTTATTTCTATTTGCCTGTACTGCGAGGTAAATGGGGAGGGGGTGCGGGCTGAGGGGCCAGGCACGCGCGGTAGCGTCGCCCCAGCCAGTAGAGGCTGCGACGAGCGAGCGAGCGCCTGTCCGCGTCGCTCCCGAACCAAAGGACTGGTGACTCTCCATAGTGTCTGTGACGTGTTTCAGTGCCAGCACATGCGTGGAAATGACCATATCGATGATTGTGAACAAATGTTTGTGACTTGTGATTAAGTGGTTGCGTGCGACTAAGTAAGTGAGTTGGGTGCGAGTTCATGTGGTTGCGTTGCATAGGTATCGCCGGTAAGTAGTGGTGTTTTCTGCAATAAAATTAGCATAGTAACAGGATTGGTACGATTGAGCTATATAGTCGACCAATTCACGCGATAATTAATCTTATTTTATTGTGAAAAGGTTATTTTTTAAATGGCCGTTTTATAGGTCGAATTTTACGTTATTTTGTGCAGGGTAATGAGGTTATAGGGGTTGAGTGAATTTTGATGGTTTTTTATTGAAGCGGGTCATTAAATTTAATGTGCACGAACCGATTGCAGTGTTAATGTTTCGTGATGGTTTATTCGATTAATTAATTTTATTTCGCAATTTAAATAACTTTGTTTTGTAAATTAATTTGTTGTTAATTAACCTTCAATAAACAAGAAAAGCGGCTAATCAATTCTTAATTAAGGCCACGTTTTCATTTATAACTGAAAGGTTTTCCGGAAACGCACGTGCCGTCGCATTGCCTGAAAACTCTTATTTTCATCTTCGTTTCTAATAACAATTATTTACCTATCTAAAATTAAATCTTTCTATTAAATAATATTATTTACATTTCCTTTTTTTGTTTTTTGCTTTTCGTTAATTTGTATTCGCAAAAAAAAAAAGACCTATACGGCATAAAAAATGTGCATACGGCCGATCGTAACCTTGTATATAATGTAATACATTATAAACTGCATTTTAGCTTCACAAATTCCCTCAGGTTTCAACAAGATTCGCATCAAGAGCGCACTGCATGAAATGTACTACAGAGAATGAATATATTTTAGAGTATATTGCTACATATATTCCACCTTTCAGCATTTAAATCCATTTAATAAGAACCTTTTTGCTCTCAACTGCAATAACTACGCTATTTCTAGGTATAGGGGTAAGCAGACAACGCTACAAATAAACCTAAACGCCAGTCTACCTGTAAGTTATTTTACAACCAGTTGGGCGTTCCTATTTTAAAGGTCACGGCAATACAGAAATAGGTGATAGATATTACACACACCAATTTAAAAAAAAAACATCATTTAACTAAAGTATTTAAAACACAATTCAAATAATATGAATAGACAACAATTAGAATACATCAATCTAATTATTCTGACTATAAATGAAACTAAAGAAATTTATACCTACCTTATAAGTAACGTTTAACTATTGTCAATCAATATGAATACGAAGATTCTCCGGACTTTAAGTACAACCTGTATACTATTGTTGCTATGTTAGAAGCCACGCCTAATAACTACCTAATACTTACCAAGTAATAGGCAAAGTTTTTAATACTAATAGGTATATAAAGTCGCTTTACTTGCGACTAGGTTAAGGCGCACTAATAACAAACGATATTGTTAGGTACTATTGGTTACACCTGAATGTAAAAAACACTTCAATTGAATTGTAATTATACACCATTTGACGAAGACATTGCGTTAAAAATATATCGAAGAATTGAAAACCTACCGTTACAGAAAACACAGCATGCAACTGAAATCAAGGATAAAATCAACCTGAAAGTGATACAGTAAGGATTCTTCCTAGCCGGAGCCTTTCTAAATAGAAAGAGAATATGCATATAGGATCAGTACCAATCATGATATTGGGTAAATTTACTCATAACTAGCCACATTCACACAAAATGTTTTTTTTAACATCACCGACCAAAATTCCTGTTCAAAAAAGGTGAAGATTCACATGACCTTTTAAGTTAAAAAGGGTGTGGTCAATCAGTTTATTAAAAGGATTACCTATAAACGCTTATTGCCTGATTAGTCTCATGACCGGGCCAACTGAAGTCTTACAAGGACAAAGCCCGACGGATTAAAAACTTATGCTCGATATAATGACGCTGATTGAAAGAAACAATTGATATCACAATGCCATTGTATTCTGAAGATAAAATGATTGAAGAAAACGAGTAAGATTCCCCCATAGACATTCATATATACATAGACTGCTACTATCGCTAGTTTCCCCTTGTGCCAAGCGAGAACAGTTTTTAGTCTGTGACTAGTACATTCGTTTAAAGATTTACGTTAATTTTTGCGCAACGAGAAACTTACATACCAAAATATCGATAGTTTTGACATTGTTAGGATAATAATTAGTGTTTTAGATAGATTTATTAAAACGGCAAACTCCATCTTCACACATTTATTCACGACAAAACAAGTTCATACTAGTGATTACGGTTCAAACTCTGATAGGCTCACTCTTTAGTTTCTTATTAACTCTAAGTATTCCCCCTAATAGAAAGTATTGTAGCTATAATGGAGGGGGAGAGTAATGTTTGTATGCCAACATAACGGGAACCCAAATTTGCCTACCGATACCGTTGCCATAGACGTGGGTGGAAATGATTACAATATGAATGCCCATTCAGAAATCCCATGGGCCTTTTATTACATCCAAGCTGGGATTGACACAAAACAGAAAATAGTTATTTCTCCGGAGGATAAAGTAGTGATGACGGCAAAGTTGGGTTTAAGGAATACGAATAATGTAAATCTCTCTTAAAGTAAGAACTCAAGTAAAAAACATCAGTTGACACTAGCTTTTTAGATCAAGAGCACATTGATTCTAATCGCTCTCGGCTAATAGAGAAGTCATAAGAATCTTTTAAATAATTTACTGACTATTTGACCGACAAACACAAACTTACCCAAGGTGAGACTATCGGAACACCAATCAATATTGATAGAAACAGAAACGCTGTTGATTTAGATAAGTCAAAGATCAAAATATAAGTTCATGGATATACAAGAATAAGTTTTCAATGGTATTTTTCCCTCACTAATTTGGAGACAGACGTGCGCAACGATTGACCAAATTGTCTGATCCAAATTAGCTTTTAACATCAATTGTTATCAATTCCAAAATATTCTTAAGTTGTATTCTTAAGCTGTAAAATAAACTCTAATTTACAACTTCGATTAACTTAGGAACTGTAAAATGTAATTAATCGTTTTTTCTTGAGGAAATCCGCGATGCTTACCCTTCGCCCCGGGGAAAGGTGAAGGGTTATCCCAATTATTTACCGACTTAAAGGAAGCTAGAGCCAAATTCTTGAAAAATGTTTTCATAATTTTATGCTTCATAAATGCTGTACTTTTTTGAAGAAATAAGAATAAAACATGAGTTGTCGATAATTCAGTTTTCAAATAAATTGTTGAAAAAACGAATCGATATTTCTTCCTCTTAACTTATATTATTAGAATTACAAATCGAAGACATCCAAATGGTTCTTTAATTATGCAGAATACGTTTTGGTAATATTATGCGAATGACGTCATAGGAATGGCGCAGTTGGGCCGAGAATGAAATTTTATGTTTCGTATTTTAATATGAAAACGGACGGAGTTCATTAAGAAAATACTGCTTTGTTATTCTCTTTTATATGTTGATGTTTTATTGTTTTATTCACTTAATTAGAATTGAAATTTCTAAGAAAGTCAGGTTCTACGTATCGTCTTATTTCTTTGAATATAAAAGGGTCGGTTAGAAAATAAAAACAAGAGGATCTTTATATTACATAAAAACTAAAAAATAAAATTGATTTTTTTTTCTAAAAATGCCGTTGTAAAATAAAGTTATAGCTTATATTGTTTCATATTTAAATATTTATGTAAAACTTGAAATAGCGAAAGAGGATCTACGTAAGAGGCTTACTCTGCATGGTTTGTCCGCATTATATGCAAGAGAGATTAATTTACGAATTTTAAGATCTCTTTTTAAAGTACTTTTTAGTAAATGTATTTTAGTTTGTGAAATATTTTGTTTGGGGTTTTTCTGTTAAGTACCGATAGATGGCGCTACGGTTATGGGTAGTCGGATGTATTTATTAGGAAAGGTGTTTTCTCCGTACAAACGTTATCGCCTGTTTCCTCACTGGTTTTTAAGCTTAAATAAAAGATTTTTACGGTAATAAAATCATGAAATACTTTTGAACAACAATGTTTGCAAGCACTTAAGAATTTCGACTAACAAAACATTGTTCTTAGGTTTTAGAGAGCTAGAAATATTGAGTTCCAGTTCATACTATGCTTTTCACAATACCAATGAAAGTTTATAAAAATCACCAAACACATACATGACCTAATAAAATGGTAATTAATGCTTTTACATATCAAACCTCAGAAATTTTATTCAGTTACTAAAATTAATTAGAATTCACGATATTTTTAAAGAACACTTTTTACTAAAACTTAAGTTGGATATTATCGTACACTTTAGTTTTATAACGAGACTGCAGTAACTTAATCGCTTGCACCGAAATGCGGCAGACGTTTCTTGACTTATATAATCGGTCAAGGAGGCTTTTAGGCTCCAACTCGCAACAAATAGAGATAATACATGTGTCGCACAGATATAACAAAGAGTTTTATGTTTAAAGACATTTAAAAGTACCGAACTGTAAAGTCGTATAGAAGTAAGCTTGTCAAAAAAGAAAATACTAAGTATGTTGTCAAGTTTTTACGCATAGGACATGTATTTATGTAATCGAAATATTTGTAGTGATTCTAGATTTTTACTATTTATCTCATTTAATATTTTGTACTTTGCACTAGGTGTCGAACCATAGTAGAGAGAAAATTTATAAACTGGATTGAAATAAAAATACTTAGGGGTTGTATAACGATATAAATTAGGCTTGAAAGCCATCTTGCAATTACTCATGCACAATGCACATCAGCTACCGCGCAGTCGCTAACTCACGACCCGTTTCCCATAATCTCTCCACAAATTTCCCTTTATCTGCTGTCTTGGTATAGAACCAGTTGATCCTCATCAAAATGTGTCTACAGACAAGAATCGATCACTTTTCAAGTTTGAATATTTGAATAATTAACGGGGCACTGGATTGGGAGCGGAGTATTGATTTTGTGTAAAAATAACACGGTACATTGGTTATTTATTCAACATGAATATGTAACGGAATGAATTAGGTGATTCTGCTTTTATTTTATTTTATCTTTGTGTTGCAACACATTTTTATCGAATAAATAGATTTGTATTTATTTGATTTCAATTATATTTTCATTGCGCCTTTGTTTTTTATGAAATTTATTGTTTCATATTGTTTTGATTAGCGATGTATTTGTAAATAAATCATCTAGAAGCATATTCACTGTGTTATAAGAATTCAAGAACAATAAGACAAAATGACGTGTTTCTTGTAAGTTTACATAATAACTGTTAAAACAATAAAATATGACTAACCTAATATAATACGATATTCACATCTCTGATATTGTGTATTACATCATCCGAACAAATGGACGAAACAGGTTATAATGAAAACAGAACCGCCTTTTCCTTGAAACAGGAAAATGTACATGGACTTTTTCCGCCCAGGAAAGAAGATTCTATACTTTTAATACTGGCTTAAACCACCAGAGTGCTTATATACGATGAGCGGTAAAACAGGACTTCTCCGTCGAGTAAGCGAGACGACAATAAGTGCAGTGTAACGCCGTCTCGCTTCCACGTTAGCATCAGTCCTGCTTTAAGAGCTTGTGGTGAAGGGACTGATATTAATACAATAAGGGTATAAGTTGACTCAATAGTGTTTAAAATAATGATATTAATCTAAAACGTTTTTGTACTGTTATTCAATATAAAGTTTGATATTAATAAGATCTTTTAAGAAGGTCTACTTGGAATTCTGACTGAGTATAATTTGGTTGATTTAAAGTGGTTTGTTAAAATGTTTCTCAAAGTAATTAGAAAACTATAAAATATTTCGGAACATTGTCTTTTCACAAAACACAAACAGTTAAGTGTGCACAGACCACGTTAAGAAAGCATTTTTTTTTTGCAATTTATTAAAAAAATATAGGAGAGAGTTTGTAGTGCATTAGTTTATATTTAATCACTACATTTTTCGCTTCATAAATATACGTTTTAGTTTTAAATAAAACGTTGCCAGTACTCTTTTCTATCCTTTAGCGGCGTTTGAAATAAGAACGGATATTTAAAAATATCTTGTTGGAAAGAATCACTGTTTGTGATGTAAATTTATAATTTAAAAAGTATACACTGCTCGTTTAAAAATAGAATAGCTTTGAGTGGTCTTTTTTCTGTAAGAAAATTATATAGTTTTAATGTAGTTAATATATAACAAAGAAGACTAAGTAACTGTCTTTGTTATAGAGTTAAAGTGGAGGTACCACAAAAGGTCAAAATTAAATGTAAACCTTACTCCCTTAAAATAAAATTAAGTTTTACTGATGTGCAGTTGTTTTAACTTAAATCATTATTTTTGACAACATGTTTGAAAAACATAAAGCAAAATAATTTTGCAAATTATCAAGAACGTGTAATGAATTTACAGCGAGACAATTTGAATTAATACAGAAATGCAAATTTTATTCACATAATGTTCGCGATAACGACCTATCCATTAATTTTTTCACTGTATTATTTTAAAGTGAATTGTTAATGAGTTTTTACTTAATGTTCTTGTTTTTCTTTCACTTTTCAGATTATTTATTCGTTACTAATATTTTAAAAGGTTAATTATGTATATTATAGCAAGTCTCTTTTAGAGATTAAAACATCAAAAATGAAATGGTGTGTTTTTTATTTCCATTGACTTTAGAGAATACATAAGCAAGGATAGAGTGCGCCTTTGAGTCTAATTTACACTCGTGCACACTGCCCATACTCCGTAAGGAACACTCTATAGTTTGCTTATTAATAATCTAAACCTTTTTCAAAAATAGTTTCTAAAATAGTTGACAGTAGCTACCGAGACAACTTAGCGTATATCTATCGGTATGTTGCGTCGCAGAACCCGGTCCTACATCGACGTTCAGTCTAACCATCAGGTCACGATTACGTACACCAAACAAGTTAAAGCAAATAAATAGTACCTGCAGAAACCCAGCAATATCAAGTCTAAATCAAGCTACAAGCATTTCGTACGTAACTATTTCATTTAGATTCAAAACATATTACAATAAACTAACGATAAGAATCTAGGTCAACTATTTTGTTCGTACATACAGCCATTTAATTTCGAACAGAGCTTTAGTCAAAGGCCGCTATAAACTGAGACCTTTGCACGGTTTCTTTACGCCCCGGAGCCTTTATAATTAGCTCCGTAATTATCGTCTTTTTTCAAAGGAACGTGATTAATTTCCTCCTGCAATTATCTGTCCGTATTTCGCTGCCGAAATACATAATTATCGGCAAAGAATCTAAGCTAAAATCTTCTTAAATTTACGAATTTTAGACCGAAAATGTAACAGAGAAAATGTTTAATGTGTTCGTTATTTTGTTGGCTTGATTCGTAGAGTAAAGTTTCAATGTATTTTCCTTTTTGTGTCGGTTTAAAATTGCCACATTACTCTCGACTCTGAAGCCTTCTTGTACTACTTTCAATCTATTTTCACGAAATGTTTTGTGGACTTATGATGAGGTCACGTTACATACCTTACTTCTTTTTCCTTCAATTTCATATAATGAGAATAGTTAAATGTGTGTGTGTGTGTATATATATATAAATAAATAACGTTTAAGTAATAACAATATGAGATGATATGTAATTAAATCAACTGTTAAGTTCAATCTTAGCAACAAGACATTGATTCTCTTCCAAGATTCCTCCATTTCGATTCTCCGAGAATCTAAAACGAGTGTTACACAGGAATCCAGGAGTCCCAGTTAGAGACTGTACACACAATATGTTTGCGGTATTCAAAGCAAGCTTGCAAGTAGTGGCGTCATGCCAATAGTCAGTATTATTAGCAAGAGGTGCTCTTTGTTAGTCGAGCGCTATGCTATCAGAATGTACGTCAGACGTAATATTGTTCTATAGTATCTGAAAAACAATGCCCGTTAAGTGTGCTGCCAAATGTTTTTGAATTCAGTTTGGTTATGTAAAGGACGATATTTTTGGGTCGCATGAGAAACAATTGCCAGTTCATTTTAGTTTTTTGGATGAACACGAAGTTTACATAGTAAAATGCTGACTCAAGTGGCTTAGCGGTATACTTTGCATAAGAAAAAATATTTAAGGCACTCAACTCGCAAATCAAAATATTGCATAATAATATACAAAAAAAAATACTAATAATAATAATAATAATCCAGCCTATAAACGTCCCACTGCTGGGCACAGGCCTCTTCCCATATAGAGAAGGCACGAGCATTGATCACCACGCTTGCTCTCTGCGGGTTGGCGATTTCAGATCCCAAATTTTGACAAACGGTGAAGGAAAACATCGTGAGGAAAAAAAAATACTACTAATTCAAAAAGAACACCCAAAGACAATACGTCTATAACCCCGTAAACAAAATTAATATCTAACGAAGTTAATAAACAAATAGGAGTACCAGTCCCAAAAAAATCACAAGCATGACAGTTATGTTATGAAAGATAACAAATAGGGTACTTCACCGCAAGTTATAAAAAGGGGACTGCAAGTTAACGAGGAGTATAGGCTATGGCCCAGTAAATTACCACAATGAGGAAAATATAGGAAGATGCGTGTACTAAGGAGGTTTCATAGCGGTCAGAAACTGATATCTGACAAATAATTAGCTAGGAAAGGGACGTTGTAGTAACTAAGTTAGAATTCTAGGAAATAAGGACTAAGGAGGTTGTGTGTCGTGTCATGTAACAGTTTAATGATCAGTGCTTATAGTACATGCTCCTAAAAGGGGAGAGATTGTTGCGATTGTGGAAGCGAGATGGCGCTATACACAGAGGATAGCGGCGTCTCGTTTACACAATGGTTACAGACTGCATGTATTTTATTTCGAAGTTAGATTAGATTAGATTAGATTAGAATATTCTTTTTTAGAAGTTATGCATTAAGTTAAAGTAATATTGTAATTGTTACAGATTCTACTAATGATATATAAAAAAACAATTTAACTCTAAATTTTTAAACTTTGTATCCATAAATGTACAGTAAGCAAATTTAGTTAAAAAATATCTAAAAATAATAATAATAATCCAGCCAATAAACGTCCCACTGCTGGGCACAGGCCTCTTCCCATATAGAGAAGGCACCAGCATTGATCACCACTCTTGCTCTCTGCGGATTGGCGATTTCAGATCCCAAATTTTGGTTGGGAATCCAGGTTTCCTCACAATGTAACATAAATATGTTACGAAACATTATAATAATATGTAAGGCTATTATTATACAACAATAGCCTAATATAAAGAAGAATCCTTAATACTTTAAAGATATCTGTATTATTTGATCAAATCAGTATCCGGAATAACCTTAATGATACAAGAGGCATTGAGAATATTT
Organism: Autographa gamma; assembly: GCA_905146925.1. Taxonomy (NCBI): domain Eukaryota; kingdom Metazoa; phylum Arthropoda; class Insecta; order Lepidoptera; family Noctuidae; genus Autographa; species Autographa gamma. Next base: position 10,158,100 of record LR989855.1, read on the forward strand.
TTTCTTTTTTTTCCTTTTATGTATTTCGTATAGCTTCAGGGGTTTCTTCAATTATATTCTACATCATTTATTCTTACAATGGTAACACGGCCATTTGATGTGCTTGGTAATCAGAGATTCTATGTGTTCTCAATTATTAGGGATATAAAGTATATATTATCTAATAATATATATTTTGCATACAATTTACTTTAAACACTTGTTCATTTTGCACGATCCCTTATTGATTTGATATTATTGTTAAGACAGCGTGCTACTGGGGAGTTTGTTGCGCCGTTTCTTCTCCTCAGCCAGAGCACTTAGGAAGCGGTGAATGGTGGGCGATTTGGGGTCGGTTCATGTCTGGCGGGGGTGGCGGCGCGTATTGTCGGTCGCGCGGCGCTGGGGCGGGCTTGCGCGTGGTGGAGCGTTCGGCCTTTCACACTGAACTGATGCGTGGGTGCGTCTTGTGTGAGAGGTCGGATGTTTTATCGTGTGCTCGTTCGTTCTGGCGTTGCGCGGCCGGTATTGCGCGCTGCCTCTTCCGCCGGATATGAACCGACCCCTGGGGTGCTGTCCTTTTTGTATTTTTTTGACGTTTAATAAGTGCTACTTTGTAGCCTAAGTTAAATAAATGATTTTGAATTTAATTTAATTTAAAGTATTCGATACAAGAGATACGACATTAATTGTTTATCAGAAAGAAAAAAAAATCTTCGACAAATTATGGGACGTACTAATAAATATATAACTATAAAGCATCGATAAAGAACGAAGAGCTCCACCACGTCTTCTTTCAAACAAAAAAGCACATCTGAATCGGTTCATTCATTTAAGATCATCATCATCATCATCATATCAGCCCGGAATCACCCACTACTGGGTTTAGGCGTAGCCTTTTTTCTGCCATTGTTCTGTGTCTTGCGCGTCCTTCATAAAGGTCCTCATTCGTTTACAATGCCTCAAGCAAAAACGTCAAAAGTTGAACACACTTTTATGTATGTGTATTTTTATAAGTATTTATAAATTAAAACTATCACCATACATTAATATGGCAAATTTTGGAATACAATACATTTGTAAATAGAAAACAATGCTTGACTGATACTTATTACGCTATAATAACATAGAACATAGCAATTTGTAGCAACCCGTATTTAAAGCGTTGATTAATGATATCAGTCTTACAAGTAAGTAGTACTTACGAAATGGTATTTAAATAAGATAAATTTCCTTTCAAGAGGAACGAAAATGACTAGGAATTTATGATAAATTGGCGTGATACATTTAATAGAATTAAAGGTCTGTTTTTGTATTCACACAATTTTAGCTAAGTTTTTTCTCTTCGTAATGAATTCTTCTTATGAAATTATTAATTATCATGTACTTTACTATAAAGTTCCATTGAAATAGATAAAAACTCTTCAATTTGAAAACCAAGGCAAATTAATTTATAGTTTTGATCAAACAATTTCAGTCAATTTGTTGCAGCTGCAAAACTTAGAGGACAGATAAAGTAGTTAAGATGCGCACAAACTGATCGACTCCCAAGGCACAGTCTATTATTGGTTTTAACTTACCAAAGTAAGATGTTTCGTACTCGGTTCCCCGGAACATCGAAAGGCGACCTGAACAATAAATATTTCCTGACAATCCTCCCGGGAACCACCTCCTACAACAAAGCATTTAGACAGTTAGTGCTAATAAGTTTCCCAGAACTAACAATGTAGCTCCCTACATTTATCACTCGTTTTTCTAGAACCTTCCTTGGACTTGAACTGAAAAAAGTTCGACGTACGACAGAATCGAGCTCACAAAACAGGAGATTTATTGGTCCAACCGCTATTTTGCGAATTAAAAGAAAATACGAACAAAAACGAAGGCGAAATTGCCAGGCGCGGTGACCGCAGACAAACTGCCTGCCGCTTTCGAACGCCCCCAGAATTCTAATAAAGAAGCAAATTGGAAAATCGCAGGTATTCGCACTCTACGATGACGCTGAATTGCGAAATCGGCTTACATAATTAACGAAACCAAAAAATACGTGTCATGTAATAATTTATTGTACAAATGCCCAGTTTATGTTGTTCCATTTTCGTTGAGTATGCCAACGGTTGTTAAGCCATCATGTATTCAAGTAGAACGGATGTCCACTGACGTACCATATTCATAAACCACTTGCTTAGTCAACTTCCTAAGGAATTTGTTAAGCATTTTTATGAAAATTATTCTTGTAGAAAATGTTGGAGGAATTTTTAAGTCGACAGCGCTGACGAAAATGTTAAAATTGTTTTAAATAAAAATCCAGTCTGCTAATGTTTGGTGTATTTTCTGGCAAACGTGGTTCCATTGTTATTAAAATTTGTAAAATCCAATAAAGCTTCATTTACATATTATAATCATAGTGTGTTATTCTTGGTTGGATCAAACTGCTACACTAATTTAGAGGTTCTTTGTTCGTGTTCTACTTTAAGTTTTCTAACATTTCCATTCGTACAATAGAACATCATTCATTAACATGTTAACATCATATGAGTGCTATCTATATATCTATATCTATAATCACACTACTTTCACCAGTGTTTACCCAAAATCATCACGCCTGCTTAAAGACAAGACAATTACATAGAAATGCGGATAAACCTCCTTTATACAACCTTAAACTTTAATCAACCAGCAAGAATCCTCCGAGGCCTACATAAACTTAAGAATTTGCTCACACACTGCCCTAAACAGTAAAATTTTGAATACGCAAGACGCAATAAAGAATGTATATGAGTACTAAACAACTCCATGGTTTGGTCACGAATAAAATGTTTCAGTATTGCGCGAGTTACATTGCCCCTGGGTGCCGTTACTTTCAGTGCTTGCGTTCCAGCACATTTCGAATTAAACCGTATTTACGACTTCCTACTCGTTCTGCGAGCCTGGTATGCTGACCAAATACTTCTGCGCTTTTGTTCGTGTATTTATTTAATTCTAGATATTTGGGGTGCTTAAAGAGATTTATTTTGGACCCTGCAGGTTTTACTTTTTATGTTATAATTAAAAACAATGTAATACCCAAGTAACGGTTTACTTACGTGACGCAGTTTGCGGAACGGGAGTCCTTAACCACGAGGCGGCAGATCGTAACACATAATGTAATATGAAGTACTAAAAACACAATATATTGCTGCGAAAAGTTATGAAAATTTACATTGTGAAAGTAAAGTATGCAAACCCCAAATAACAAATATATTGTTTTAATTAAATTATCTCAATTCGCTAGTAGAGACGTGAAACATTCCAAATAAAACAAAATCCGGTAAATTAAAGAGAAATAAATTCATACTAAAGACAAAATCTGTGCTCAAAAATACTAGAGACCGAATAATCTAGTATTCTAGCTTAACGAGGAGCACTAGGAGTAAGTGACCGTAACTCCTTTCCGTCCAATTACTTAAGTTAACCATGAAATTTTATTACGAAGTTCAAACATATTGGCGTCAACATTGTAAGATGTGTAACTACCGTTTTTATGAGTTTACATGACACGTTGCTTTAGATAATTTAAGACTTTACTTAGATGACTCCGCGGCTCCGCCCGAGTAGTCGGTAAAAAATCCTGAACATTATTATGATAGGCATAACAGTGTGTAGATAACAAATTAGCTGTTGTTGTATTAGATTTAAGTATTGAAATGTAAATAAAAGAAACAAAATACTAAATAAGCTTAGATAGTTAGTAGTTTTTATGACATTAAACTTTATTAGGGAAACAAGTACATTATGTAATTCATGTCTTAAGCCATTAATCATAAAATTAATTATTTAAATTAGTATGCTCCAATATCGATCCACTTACTTTATATATCTTAAAAAGCATTTGACGCTACTTTCCATGTCCTCAAAAGACATTAAAATTCTAAACCATTTTCTTCTTGATTGAAGAATAAATTATAAAAGGATGTGTTACAATGCGCCCATAACTTTATTCATTATTAATTAACAAGAACAATTATGCTATAATTAAAACAAGGTAAGTTAATTAGCGACAGCAAAGTTTTCGTTAATTAGCGAAGTTGTGAAGAAATCCTCGTGGAATATTTATAACGTAATCATAATATTGATTGGGAATATCAATAATACTGAACCTTTTATTTACGTGTTCAGGAAAATGTAAATATTATTACAAAACAATAAATAAAGGCGTGTTTTGCTCTTCATCATTATTTTCAGCCCTGCATAACACTGGGTACATGCCTCTCTCATCTGTCTCATCTCTAGCCAGTCGCATATCTCTTCCTAAAGTTTTATCAATTCCCTAACAATTTAAACGATTAAAAAGCATTATTGCTTAAACTCATCTAATATCATAGATACGACATTGTACTTTTAGAAAAATAAGTGCCTATTTCCACCAAAAATATACCCAAAAAAAAGGTTTCACGCATCGAATCACCCTTTGTTTGCGTGCCCCCATCATATGGACGTCCGATTCAATGAAAGTAGACTAGTCACGCGATTTGATAACGTAATGTGACTATTGAAAATCAATGCACGGGGTTAATCATTGACTTGCTGACTGACCTTTTTGATAAAGGGATCGACGTATATCGGTCAAGTGGTTTATAGATCCATTCTTTGATATTTTCTTGCATGGCTGGATTTTTTAGAGTTAAATTATTCGGGTGACTTGTTTTAGGTTTTCAATTTAGCTTTGACATACAAAGTTCAGAATTAATTGAATGCTGGTAAATAAATGAATTTGAATAGATGTTAATTGAATCTTGAGAACACACAATGCAATTTAAAATTATCATCGCTCAGTCTAATTATTTCATACTATAAGAACTTTGTAATTACAGAAACAGTCAGTACAGTCTTATATGTATAACAGATGCATACCGTGGTACTATGAAAGTCTGACAAATATCTGAAGAAGAAAAAAACGCTGACTTTAATGTCACAGTTCAAAAGCAGTAGGTACTCAATAGAGAAAAATTGTTTGAAATAGGTTTTACGTACCTTTACTTATAATTAGAGGTAGAGTAATAGATCACACGAAAAGCCTCTTTCAGTAATTCCTTAGAAACGAATAATACATTACGATCATAATCCATTGTTCTCAGTTAAGCCCACGTTATTCTAATAGTTATCAAGTTACAGTACCGCAGAAGATAACATCTTGATGAATAAATTAGTTTCCGTCATTACGTGTGCGTGAGCGTTTATGCCGAGTCATTGAGATACGTGAACCTTCTTCATTATTCTAGGCTTGTTTACCGAAAATTGTTTTAGGTAATTGGCGTTTGTTTTCTGTTTTGATCGTTTGTAGTTTGAGGTATTTGTGGCAAATTATTTAGTTTACTTTTTTATTGTGTTAATTGGCATCTGTGTTTAAAAATTGCGTTCAACATTTATTATATGCCAGTAATATTCAAAGTATTATATTTTCCTTGTTTCTTTAAAGTTTCATGTATCTCTGATTCTTCTGTCTAACATTTTTTTGCAGATGTTCCCATTTATAATTTCATACGCAGTATGTTTTTGTTATTGAACTTTATAATTATCTCGCTATTTTCGATTTGACCTTTAAATAGAACAAAAGGTGAGACATTTACAGCTTTAGGACAAAAGGTAAGTCACAATAAATCGTGCCTATAAAATAGGCTTTCAAATTTAAACAATATTTACTGCTTATAAAGCGACCGTGTAAATATTCTAGCAAAACAACTGTTATAAAGACAACGCATTTATTTTGGAGAAATTCTTACAAGTTAATCCTCGAGTAACTGAGCATAAACAAATAAAATTATCATAATTAAACTTTTTGGCTGTAAATCAACGCTCCGGATTCTTCTAGGCGAGACTTATTAAAATAACTTAGAAATATTGTAGAGGGACTCTTTCGTAGAATAACGTAATGAAGATACTTTATGTTTTTCTACGAAAACATGGCACACCTACTGTGTTTTTACGAGCTTATAACAACATCAGAATTATGCATTTACATTTCATAATTCTTGTAGGTACCGGTAGTTCTTCGATGAGGTAATTATCTGGTATTACAATAATCTACATTTTCAGCACTCTTCAGTACACTTTTTTGTATTTGTTATTGTCAAGAGAAGGTTTTAGGAAAGAAATGAAAATAAAAAAAATCGCGCGGAAAATTAGAAAATTGTAGTATATTAAACACCATGTTAAGTAATCCTGTCTATTGTTATTTGATAGTGATTTCTTGGGTTCATCTCCGCCCCCAATAAAGGCACCGGGAACGGGATCTATGTATGCACGCGGGTGAAACCGCGGGGAACAGCTATTGTTTTATAAATTTTGCTTACCTCCGATATCGTGTCGGTATTCGATACTCAAATAGTATCGGAACAGTCAAAAACTCTTAGTGTTGATAATTGATTATAACAGGCAATCGTGATGTTCTATCAATATACTTAACACCACTTGGTAGTGTTTCAAGAAGCAATCTCAAGTCAATGGCAACAACACTCATACGAATCTGCACTTTATTAATTAAAACATAAATATTTTACGAGAGTCAACACTGCATATTAGTGTCATAACCTAACTAATATTCATAAATAATAAACACTCATAAACTTCCACTGAGTATTGAGCGTGACTTCTTGGCGATTCTGTTCCCCTGGTAACTGACCTGGTGAACTTAACTTGGGTAATAAAGCATTATTGAATTATTCAAATAACTATACTTAAATAATTATAAATGACTTACTACGCGAAACGAAAAAAAACTAAAAAAAATATAGAAAAAAAAAGCTTAGCTTTGAAACATAAGTACGTTTTACTCAATACTGCATTATAAAGAATAATTCTTTAATTACCAAAAAATAATTAACATAATATGGGAGTACTCCTAAAGAATTCAGCTAATATAGTAATCTTTTTACACCTCATGAATGACGTCACAAAGCCGGCTGTAAATAATTACTTTCATTTCAACACTCATTGTTTCCAAGTCCCAGTTATGGCGATGACGTCACGAATATTTTAGTGAACTTCCTACATCGGTTCGATAACGCAAATGTGACGCAGCGTTTTTGCTGCGTAAAACGAATGAAAGCGAACTCTGAAAACGTCGAGTCATCCTTTTGCAGCAAGGTTTTTATACCGCACTCCCGTTGGCAATTAAATTGAGTACTAAGTTAGAAAAGCGATATACTTAGTATAGCAATATTTAATTACGGAACCGTTTCTCTTGTAATTTATTAACTCGTGGGTGACGCACGTTTGTGAATGAGTTTGTAGGTTGATTACTTTCTTTTAGAATTTCATTTCGATTTTGTGTAGAATGTAGTTACTCAATTTGTTTGTGGCTGATTTTGTGGACGTGGCTTGATTAATTACTGTGTTTTTCGTTTGATAAAAAAGAATTTTATATGTAATTTTCTAATGTAAGTTCTTTTAATAACAGCTGAACTTGGAGAATTAAAATCTTTTGAAGGGTGCAAATAATGTTACTTGTCTTTCTGTTGCATGCAAGCGGATTGCGTAAAGCAAGAGAAAATTAAGACAAAGAACATTTATGTATAGCAGAAGTGAAGGAAAAGGACAACAATTAAAAGGGTGGCTTAAGCCGGTGAAAGTATGGAATATTCCTTCGTCTCATACAGAACGGAGAAAGTCCACGAGGTTTCCCCCGGGTCAAAAAAACAATCAAGAAAAGTAACATTGTCACGACGTACAAAAACAAACCTTGAACTTTATCGTACTTATTGCATTTAGGGGACAAATACGTTTTTTGGTAATCTATCACGTTGACAGATAGACGGTCTTTCATTAATTGGAAAAAAGCTGTTATTGTCAGGTCACATCAAAGGTTATATTTCAAAATTTCTTTATATTTACATCGTGTTTGCTAATGAGTAGTGACAGCGTTACACGGCTCAGCAGTTGATATATTCCCCAAATATTTCCCTCCGAAGAAAATTACGTAAGCCGCCTCGTAACGTTCCGGCTCAGTGCACACAGCACACACGTTGATTAGATTACCACAGGGGAACACGACTGTAACTTTCTAATATGTAGTAATCGTTAAAACGTGACCTTTATTGCAATAATTACAGGAGCGAAATTCCTTTGAACTTATTTCGGGTAACCAATTACTTACCCACGCATCTTCGCGATTTGTATAAGCTCGCGGTCTTTGAGTAAGGTACTAGGGTTGTCAGTTTGTAATGAGTTAGAACACATTGAAAACAAATTGCACGATGGTATATATTTTTTTCCACTGTTAACAAATTACTCTATACGATACAAAAATTTGTTTAGGCAGTTAAAAAATGTCAAATCCATCTCATTAAAAAAAATACTGTTCCATCCTATATGCAAAAATAGATGATTTAATTTAATTTATGTATATTCGGAGAATATATTTTATTTGACAGGATGCAGATGAACGGCAAGTCTAATATAATTCGGAACCATATGGCAAAATATAATGTCTGACCTACATACAGATAAGGTAAAACTCCGTTTTTACGTAGCGTGTTATACATAAATCCTACACAAACATATAGATTGGAACACAGATAAATCTGCAAGCAAAACACATTTTTTACCGTCATCCTGCAACCTTTAGTTTTATATGTCGCAAAGCAACATGGCCAAAAAACTGTCACCATATGGAATAAAATAAAAATTACTGTACATGAAACACACTGCGAGAGCTGGTTCGAGGTAGCGGTATAAATTTGTATAAAAAAAACCATGACTCAACTCAAATATTCTGAGCAGCAAAGTGACTAATAATTTTGATAGAGAAAAAAATGGTAATAAACTATAGCTTCCATAGCTTTAGTATAAAGGAAACGCTAATGAAATTATAGAGGTTCCCTACACTAAAAACTACTTAAATCATAAATTATAAATTCAATCCAGCATAATGCGGCATAAAATATGACTGAATAAGTCATAAAGTACTCACTGAAGCATAACAGCTTTGCAATAGAAATGTGGGACATAATGTGACACATTTTGTTTAAGTGGCAGTTACGACTCAAGCCGAATTCGACGACGTAAGTACTCGTAAGGAATAACGTAGATTATATAATATGCATATGCATAGTGGCGAAATGGATGATGACATGGATTCAGTGGCGCCGAAATCGTGTTTCGGTGTCTTAATGACACGTTTAATGTTTGGACTGACAATTTGATTATCGGTAAATTGATTACAACCAGACCTTTGGATAGGTCTGTTTTAACAAGCGTCGATAACATGACATTAAAACTATCTAGACAAACTAGTTCCAAACTTTAATGTAATGTCCTAATCCTTCAATTCAAGGGATATTTATAAAAAAAAAACTTTAATAACATGGTAACAAATTCGGGCTGAAATGTTACTTTAAACATTCCTAACGAAAGCGGATTCTCAATTTTAGGGAGGACCTAAACTTATTATAAATACTTCAGAAAACTTGGAATTTACATCTCAATTTACTCAAAAAATACAGACTGTTGATATTACTAACTTCTTTGAACTACTTGAATGAGCGACATTAACGTATCCTTAAGTGGTTCCAAAAATATTACTTTTGAACTAACATAATGTTTGTCAATATTTTCTAGTGCGTCATACAAAATAATGTGGTTTATTTTTGTAATAGGTATGCTAAGTTTAGGTGCGCGTATAAATAGCTCTAGCTTTAGGTAATTTATGTACTTTTCCGAATAAATGATGATGTTCTTATACTTTATTTAATAGGCCATTCTGAGCTCAAATAACCCTTTTATTGTAAATCAAAAGTGTTTTCAGGCATGTAATCGATGAACACTCTAAAATAAAAGAGGGTAACGCGCTCAACAGTTAGCTGAAACAATGTGATATGTGAAGTAGGTATATTGCTCATGAAATTCAGCTTAAGGAAATTGCTCCTTCTTGGAGGAACCCTTGAAAGCGTTCAGAGGGGAAAATTTGATAGCTTATAGCTTTGATAGCACGAGAGTGATGACGAAAATGTTTTTGACGTTAACGAAAAATGGTTTATGTTGAAGGACTTTTTTTGCGATTTGTTTAAAAATATGTTTGGAAAGTATTCGTAAATGTTATAGATTAACTTTATTTCGAAGTTTGATGCTATGAAAATTAAACTACAATATTAAAAATTCGGTTTTGTGATAGAGTTATTCAAAACAACCTATTGATATTTATACCAATTTCTGCCATCTCATACAAAATCGTTACCAGTATGTATTAACATAGCAACGTCCGCAATGGGCCACTCTTGTTTTACTGTCTTGCGTAATGACTGGCACATGACATGACATAAAACCAGGCTATACATGGCATCCATTAACTCTGATTACTAATCACTGGAAATGGAATATTTCGGTAACATTGAAGGCTACAACTAAAAACTTTATGTCCACTATAGAATTATTAGTCAGGTTTCATTCGTTATAGGCAATTTGTATTTAATGATACGAACGTCGGTATAGCGATTGATTGTAAGGAAATTTTGTAATAGTAGGATTCACGGTTTAACTTACATTGATACGATAATTCCCTTTGGCCTTCGAAGATTTTGGGACAACTTTATGTGACATGAATATATTAAAAATAATTAATCATAGGTGTGGTTTTCCGTAGGTACCTAGGTGGTACTTTCCGTTTTATATATTCTACAACTTAAAATTAATTTACTAACCACTGAAAGGAAAATGTTTTTACATAAAACTTATAATGCTCACTCAAATTTTCAAAATCATTTTACAAAGTTGACTTATTTTCCATACTAAGTAACGAAACCTAAGTTAAACCATAAATATGAAACTTTGGCTGAGTCGCTGATTTGATGGAAACCCGCGCACAGATCAAGATCGGTTCGTTAACTTTAATTTTAGTACATTAGACAGATTTCTGAAAATCCCTTACACTGATCTTTTTATTCGCAGCTTACAAATTTATTTTAATTTAATAGCATAATTTTTGTGTTTTTCTATATTAAATAAAAAGTCAAAAAAATATTTTTATATTTCGACATTGACATTCATCGTTTTAAACGATTTTACGAATAACTTGATTTGTAACAAATTACAACACAAAAAATGAAATAAATAAATGTATTATCAAAAGGATTAAGTGAAATAAGCCCGTTATCAATATTGCGATCAAAGCTTTATACTAGAAGAAAATAATTTCAAAGGCGTTTCAAAGGCGAGCCAAAGTGGATTTGTGTTGAAAGGGCAGAAGCCTTTACAAACTGTTCAACTAGGGCGTCTTCGTACACTGAACAAATATTTGCCGTGAGATGAGTTGACACAGTAGGCTCGTGTCGTTCACAGCAACTAAAAGTATGGATGGACCCAGTTTCCTAGAAACACTATGTAACGAGTATTGGAAAATTTGTGGGTAATGAAAACATTTGTTGTTAAGTAAATAGTCCAATAGCTTTGTCCTCATATTACAGCAAAATTGACATTGTGTCCATACTTTATTTATCTTTGTTTTTTGAACAGACTTCATGGAAATCCTAAATATTTGAATTCAGTACAAAACACAAAAAATACATTTCAGACAAATTTTTGCATGCCTGACTTGGTAAACCAAAAATAAATCAATAGACTAAACCAAAAATGGTATACTATCACAACACAAAAAATATATTGGACTCATCCTATTGCCAGAATATGGGCAAGATTTATAGACAAATAGGTTAACTACAGCAATGAACAGAGAAAGTTATTGAATGGTACGTAAACTCGGACATAGAAATAGCCAATTTATGGCTATCGTAAATAAAATTATAGCTGTCCACACCCGTATTCATATTTAAGTGAGTATGTGTGACATAGTAATAATTATAGTCTGACCTCGATAAAATGTTTGTTTGATATAAATATGGTATGGTTAGCATTTATTTTAGTCTATCGTAAATGTTGACTGGCCATCTTAATTAAGTCATATTATAATATTTAGGTTCTATTTTTCCAAAGGCTAGAGTAGACCAAGTTACGGAACCATTAAAAAATATTACCTTATGAATATTATATATATCTATGCTGTAAAAATATTGCAGTTACCTAAATATTCGATAATAGAGAAAAAAATGAAACTGCAGACGGTCTATTTTTTACATTCTATGTTTAACCAGTAATACGGGAAAGTGGAATACCAGGTAACCAAGTAACGTGTTTCAACTGAGTTACTGCGAAGTTGCTTAAGGAGCATTGGAAACACGTGCTTTTCTTGTAACTAACGGTTCCTTGCTAGTAACGATTGTCTTACATAAGAGTATTCAGGTAGGCTACCTAGGTAGGTTCAATCATAAGAGTAGCATGAGGCAAATCCGGGAACTAAATGCATTGTTCAAGGGCAGAGACTCCGGGTGCCATGCAATTCTAGCAGAATTTTGACCCGACACAATATAAAAAGATTTTCATGGAAACGATTAGAAGAAGATGAGCAGACGCCATAACATACCCATATTTATTCCTATGTATTTTTTGTAATTGCATGGGTGTAATCAATTGTTGGTGAGCCTAATAAATAAAATAAAATACCATAAGGTCAAGATTATCAATCCATTGACATCTTAAAATTTAGGCAGCGTTGCGATCGAATAATGCGAAAATGTCCTTCTGCTAAATTGGTATAGTATTAATTTCTTAGATCAGCACTTAACAAGGTATCATGTATTCTACTTGAATTTCCATCGGAGTTATGAAATGCGGATATTTTTTGAGCGCAAAGTGTTTCATATATTTTTTCGTTTCGTTGCGCTCTCTGTGGGCATTCGGCCAAGTTGAATCGACGTAAGGGCCAATAACTTTGGGTATTACAGTGGATAAATTAAGGGTATATATTCAAGGGGGTAAAGTGCTTCGGTATTCCTTGCTGTGCTAGATATTTGAGTAATATAAAAAAAAATGGTGGTCTAGGATTCTGAAGCGTCATGAAATTGTTCTTACTTGCTCTTGACTTTAAGTTTGACTTGTACACTACGGAATTGTAATTAAAAGAGAGACGTCCAGCTTCCAAAGGTCGATATAATAAGAAAAAAAAAGGCTTTTAGTAAGATAGTATTGATATGAACAGTCTACGATATAATGAAGGAGATTTATTATCTACCAAATTATTAACACGAGAAGAGAACCCTAGCACATGCAACACTCGTTAGTTTTGAGTTTAATAAATTCAGATTTTCAAGTCTGCTTTTACTTAAAGTATTTCCACTTAAAACGGTAACATGCTCAAAGAAAACCTTATGTGGGGATGTTCTTATTTATATCTCACGTATTTTATAGCATAAAATATTTATATGTTAAGAGCAGTCTTGTCAGTTATTTGAAATTCAGACCGGCTTTGGAATATTATTTTACTATTGCCAGTGGGTTGGGCTTTTATACCTTTCTAGACTATCTAGGTTAAATATCTATTATTACACTTTTGAATTCTTCTCGAACTGCCTCGTTGGCCTTGTGGTGTTAAGTGCGCCTGCTACGCTAGAGGTCTTGGGTTCGATTCCCGAGTCGACCAAGATGTTATTGGGTTTTTCTATGAAATTCTCAGTAGCAGGTCGGAGTCTGGATTTGTGCCCGGTAAGTGGCAATAGGCTCGCCCCCTATTACATGGGACCTAAACATATCGGCGAACTGTGGGTGTACATTGGTAAACCTCTGCCTACCCCTTCAGGGATACAGGCGTGATGATATGTTATGTTATGTTATGAATTCTTCAAAATTATTTGCTTATAATTTGTCTAAGTTTGTCATCTGCTTGCAATCACATAATTTCATTTGTCCTTTATACAGGACTTTTTTTTCGTGACGTCGTTTTGTACGATATGGATATTTTGGAGATATTTCTTTTTACCATCAGCTAACTGCTTTGAATTCACAGCGACAACAATACTTTTATTTTACACGTTCGTTTTCTGCGAGTGCTGTGTAGTTTCTAAAAATAGACGCGATTTGGGCAACGGCTGGGCTCCATATTTCAGAGGGTACCCATTCGGGATGAATCTAAATCTCCGTATCTTTGGCTCTACGCCCGGTACAGCAATGTTAGGTCATCAGTGCAATGACCCCTTTTATTGAAACGGTGGTTAAATAAGCGTAGCACTACGGATTGATCCGAAAGAATAATAAATGTAAATAATAATTTTAAATAAGGATTTCAACTAAGTATGAAAAGTAAAAATCAATTTAGGCTGCAAGTAAAAAAAAACAGATCCCTATATTTTTTCTTTTGCAAAGTTCAAAAACCAAACACCATAAGTTACTCACAATAATAAAATGACTATCTATAAATTACACAAGTACATGTACAAGTAAAAAACTGAAACCGTAACGCAAGTCAAAGATCAGGGATGAAACAATGACGTCACGATTTCGCTCAATACACGAAAATATGAAGTAAATATTTGTCAACATCCCCATTAAAGTTTGAACATTTAATTTTATGCCTGTATTGACGTAGCTATTTAATAATTTAAAAGAAAATCGTCCCACATATTTTCAGTATTGCACATAAAGTTGACGTTGTCAAATTCATTCTGCACAGACATATTGGCAGCTATAAAAAATATTTTGTTTTATGAGCGGATAAAACCAACCCCAGGCATAAAAACAGGAATTGTTTTGACACAGTCTAAATAAATGGTGACAGACTAAATCAATATTTCAAAACGTAAAGTTAAATGAGATGAATAACAAATTTGATAATATTGAATTTGCCGATCAATGTGTTTTGTCAAATGCGTATCGGTTTTTAATCAGATATCTAAACTTAATAGATACCGATGGGATGGTCAAGTCGCTTTCAAATTACTTTTTTTTATTAGCCTACTTTACATCCCACACCTGGGCAAAGGCCTAACCTTTCTTCTTCCAAATTACTTTAAGAAACTGAAAAATTAATACGTTTTTAAATAAATCAGTGCACGTTAGTTATGTAATTTAAACTTAAGTCGATATAAAGAAAAAAGGTATTGTTGCAAGAAAAAGAACTATAGAAATGAAATAAAACAATATGCAGTTCATTTAACGTTTTAACAATGTCGCAGTTATTTTACCGCATTCAATTTCTTTGCTTCGAATACTCAGCAGTAATTAATATAATTAACACTAATTAGGTACACGCAAACCTGATTGAGTCTTTGAAACGGTGTCGACGTAAAGAAAATAAATGTTTTACTGGAACTGCTTTGAGAAATAATAATAGTTATTTTTGTGCTTATTTTGACAGTTCGAAAAGGTTGTTTGAATATTTTTTGTTTTTAATTATTGCGTAATTTTGAGAAAAAAATGACTTTGAAAATATTTATAGTAACACCGTTTTAAATAGTCAAAGGGGAGGGAGGGTTTTTTTTTATAAATTTGTTCGTACAAGATTGTCACTCATGTGAAAAATATACTACTAATCTTCAAATCTACAAATATCTGTGTCCTTCCTTATGCCATAAGGAAGATAATAATATTACAAATAAGCCCATAAAAGTATATGACATAAAAATATTATGTCAGTGGTTACATAACATTGGTAAAGGGTGGGGTTTCCTTGGACAAATAGTTTATTTGTATTTATGTTTCCTATGTTTTTTTACTATTCTTTATTATTATTATTATTATTATTAGCCTTTATTGCTGATACTAAAATACAAATTTTCTTACATCTCAACAATATTTTTTTTTTTTTTTTTTTTTTTTTTTAATTAACCTTACGCTGTCAGATTTCCCGGTTTTGTGATCAGCGTGTCTTTCGACACATAGGCCTCTTCCAGCTGCTTCCACTCCTCTCTTTTGTTTGCTGTTCTTGACCAGATTGCTCCCCCTATTATCTTAATATCATCCATCCATCTCTTAACTTGCCTGCCTCTTTTTCTCTTACCATCACGAGGTTGCCACTCAGTTAATATTTTTGTCCATTTCATTCTGCTGTCCCTCGTCATGTGCCCTGTCCATCTCCATTTTAACAGTTTAATTTTATTTATTATGTCTTCCACCTTTGTTGTAGACCTTATATCTTCAGCTTTGTTTCGATCTTTTAGTGTCACACCCAGCATGCTTCTCTCCATGCCTCTTTGGCATGTTCTCAGTTTTAGAAGATGTTTTTGCGTTAGCGCCCAGGTTTGACATCCATATGTGAGGCATGGCAAGATACATGAGTTGAACACTTTTTTCTTGGCCATTATAGGAAAATGTTTGCTCTTAAATATCTCTTTTAGGGACCAGTATCTTTTCCATGCACAAGCTACTCTTCTTTCTATTTCAGCATTAGTTTGATCTTTGAATGATATCAATTGTCCTAGGTATATATAATTTTTGACATATTCGATTTTTTTGACTATTCTTTACTGGATAATAAATGCGAGTACAATGATATATTTTATTTTAGTATACTAATTTGAATATTTTCCGAACCTTCAAGTTATTTAAAATTTTCTGTTCACTTGAATTGGCCAACCTTCGCAAATCGGAAAAGCACTGAAAGATTTCACTGAAAATGATAAAGTGCCCATTTTGGTAATGACCTTTTCACTACATTTACACCGCTCTCTTCGCTTCTCTTCTAAAATAATCACAGTTCAACATTCATTGAGATTTTTAACAAACCATCCGAACTCCGTGAGGTGAAAAGTAAGCACTCAATTCCTCCAAAATCCGCATTCAATTAAAACCGAACCTCATTACAGGAACATTTTAAAACAACTTGCCGCACAAAATCGTTCGCTAATTAATCCGAATCCATTAAGCAGAGGCCAACTCATTTATAGCTTACAATAATAAATAATTAAAATTGATGCGAGCACGTTAGGACGCGGTTTGTTATGATAAAGCCTTTATATACAGCGGGGAGGGAAATAACTGTAATTTAACACCCCTAAGGGATTGTAAATCGTAAGTAATTTATATTAATAGGTTTGAATTTATGTTAGTTTTGGTTCGAGGTGCTGCTTGGGGACCGATAGTGTTGCTAACTAGACAACACTAGATCATGGCAAATTGTTCTGTTTTCACTGTTATTTTGTTCGCGTTTTGGGCCTGTTCGTGTTTTGCCGGATTTTGTTTCATGTTATTTAGGTGTTAATTTTTGTAGGTTATTTTATGTGATGATACTCGTAGGAAATAATAACATTACACTGTTATATATAATAAATGAATTAATTTGTATTTTATCGATAGGTAGAAAATAAAGATGGCCAATTACAAGTAACTGAAGAAAAAAAGATTATCTCATTATTTAGAATGTAACAAGGAAAAAACAAACACAACATACATACAAACCACTACTGATCTACACACACGGAAATTACGATCAAATGAACATAATACAGTGATTTCCTTATTCCACTACCTCAGTAGATATTCCTTCACGAACGTAACTGCATTATGTATACAAATCAAATGCACAAACACTCAGAGCAAACATTTATCGGCTCGAGCCATTCGATCTCTGCATCGTGGTAAACAAATGAATGCTGGATTGTTGACTCTTACAAACGTGATGAGAAACCAAAATGAACTGGAGGTTCTTGTAGGTTCTGCATAGCAATAATGTTATAAACTGTGCATTTCATATATCAGTATTACGCGTTAAAATTTCAAAGACCGTGTTAGTTCTAGACCAAAAGTTTTTTAAGGCAACATTATTGAGTTACTTTTAGTTTTTTAAATGGTTACTATTCTGTCATAATATAACCCATATTATGACAGAATAGTATTAATATATAGTATATGTTTTGGAAACAGTTACACATTGTGTGTGTCAAAAGTACTTTTGAACCCAATACATGATGAAAAACAACGTAATAAAAAGAAGGGTAGGAAAATAAGATATCAAACAGAACCTTTCCCTTTAATATGATAAGAAACATCTCCATAAAAACTCAAAACTGTATATTTTTCTTCTCCGAAATTCGACAAAACACGACAATCCAGTTACATTTCAGCAACAATACTTCTCAGTGAATCAAAATATGGAGTAACTCAATTTTCCCTTAAACTCATTCCGGCTAATCCATTTTACTCTTTCTGAGAGCATCCTTTAATTACTAAGGTTATTCGAGTGGCTTACGCCGCATTACATTCCCTGCAAAACCTTAAAAAATCCAAATAAATCTCGGATGAAATGCCAAAACATGGCCAGATGGAATTTAAGCCCAACCATGATTTCGGCAGGGTCGGATCTTGTGGCTGGTGTAATTTATTTTTGCAAGACATCGCTCTAAATGAGTTAAATGAAGCGACCGAAAAATATTTAAATTCTGTATTTTCCCTTTATTTTTTAGAGGATCACACTTTCTTAAATACGTCATTATTTTTGGAAAAAGAAAGTGCTGTGGTATATTCAGTCCTGATGGAAGCAAATAAAACAAAATGACGCTACATTTCACTATTTAATGGATGACACTTGATGATAGTAAATTTTGCATAATGCGTGTAATAAATCTAAACACATTTTAGTTTTCAAAAACCCAAACTACCCCTAAAAATATATTTTTTGTGTAGCTCCTCAAAAATAATTATCAAATATGAAATTTAAAACAACCGAAACGCACTCGGTACCCACAGCACAGGCTGACGAAATCGTTGAATTATACAATACTCGTAATCTGCGTACAGGACCCAAAAAATACGAGTCTTTTTGAATAATCACAGTCATTTTGTAGACGCCTCGTCGCCACCCAGCGGGCGTAATCTTCAAGTTATTGCGTTAGTATTAACGAGTAGAATAAACATAGGAATATTTCAGTATAATGAGGCTGTTTGGGTTCGCGACAGAATTAGTTCTTGTTGATGCGTATCAACGTTTTGCATGAGAATTTAGGATTAGAGACGAATTAAGTACAAAATGTAGCACAAATAAAACTACTAAAGAAGTATTTGCGACTCTATTAATGTTTTCATTTTGAATAAAAATCCAACTAAATACAGCCTCAATAAATTTATCTCATTTCTAATATAAATTCAACATCCCGTATATCAAAATGGTTGTATGAAATTAAATACTCCACACTAAGTTTACTTTAGACAAGAAATGTATACAGACTCCTTAGAGTACACATACACGTGCTGATTCCCGTACAAACATCACCCGTCCAAGTGAGGCATTATAATATTATTCCCTATCTCGTCAGTTTTGTTGCCGGGGGTAATATGAGACTAGATTGTCGTATGACGTCATCCGTTGTCGTGACACTTGGTGCCACTTTGATCTTGTCCTGTTTATTTTCTCGTTGTTTTAGGGTATGACGGAATATGACATGTTTTGTTTAATATTGTATTTCTGTGTAATGTTCTTACGTCATATGCCTAAGTGGTGTATGAAAATCTTTTACTATCTAATAAGTACGCGACCTGAGATCTCAGGAAAAGAGAACAAAAAAAGCTTGAATATCACTATTCATCCCAAACCCAAAAGCGATAAAAATGCTACGACGAGGCGACATTTAGGTCATCAATCGATATCTCAGTTACTTTGTCGTTAGTAATGCTGAACATTCTCGAAAGCCTATTAAAAATTGAGGGAAATCAATAAATTTTCTCGTAAAGCCCTTTTAAGCTTCTAGTAAAAGATAGCTGGGTCGGCCTGGATCCGGAAGGCGTTGGACCAAAATTATGCGAATCGCGAAACGCTGAATATTTTTACGTAGTTCCTATCTGTCTTAGTGAATCATTGATGAAATCATCTAATTAAATCATTTTAACTGGACAAAAATAATATATAAAAAAAAAGATAAAATAAGCGTTTGCCCAAGAAATTTCGCCAAACTTTCTATTTCCATACATTTTGGAAGAGTCATTCTTGGTTATGAATACTCAAATAGCAATCTAAAGTTCCAATCAGTCGTAAGTCAAGATTAAACCTGACATTACAGTTGACCATGTGACTAACAAGACTACAATTATGTATAGTATTGAGAGGTCAAGGCTAGTTAAAAGCCTTAGAGATTTTATCATGAGGATTAGCAGTACTTACCAAATTCTATATAAGTCAATTGAAAAGCGTAAGGATCTGATCCTAATTTTCCAGAATGTAGTTTTACTTATCCCAGTTAAATAAAGTCGTCACAACTGAACAAACAGTAAGGGGATCGGATTGATTTTTTTTCGGGATTTAAATATCCAAAAAGCACACAACACACCATCAAAATATAACAAGATCAACACTATCCAGAATAAGAATTCATATAGATTAGATATTCGTATTCGTCCAGAATATATTTCCTTTATACATAGCCGTATCAATAGTATTCGTATATTCGTCGGGAGTGCGATATCGTTTGATATTCCGAGTATGCTCCTGTCCTGATTCCCGCCTGAGGATTGGCTTGTCACGTCGCTTCAGCCTACAGGGCGCGCCTACACACGTTTCCTGTTTAAATGTACTTTTTCGTGGCAATTTCTTGTACATTGTGACAGTTTTTGTAGTTGTTGTCAGTTTTTATGAGGTAAATTGGCAGGAGGAGTGCTTAGACTAGTAATTTTGGTGGAGATTATGTAAGAGGTCTAAAATTTCGGTATTGTTTTGGTTGTTTGCTTCCCCAGGTGGAAAGGAATAAAATGATTTTACCACCAGCTTCCATCGCTTTATTTTGTGAGAAAAAATCATTTTTTGCATTTTTAAGGCTTAGTCAACCAAAAAATAAAGATGACTAATTTCAAAACTTGGTCAATGCATTCAGAAACTCAGACATTAACAAACACCTGATTTAACAGTATTATTCATTTTACACGGCCTTTGAACCGCACATAATAAATAGTAATCTTCCTTACACTTCAAAAGCTTTCCTTTTTCCATTTCTACGCGGTTTTGTATAGAAATATAAACAACCTGTACGCGTGAGGAATGTATCTTCAAATGATAAATGATGGTAGTTCTGTATGCATGGCTCACGCGCTTTTTTCATCCGGAGTGAGAACGACAGGCACTTCACACAAGTAGTCGCTTCTGTTTATACTAACATGTGCGTTGACGGATGAATATATCGCGGGATACGGAAACTAGAATGGAAGCGGGAAACTAATGCTAGTGATCTTTCTGTATATATATATATATATGATCATTTAATTATTAACTACAGGAAGTTAAAAGTGATCTTGATTAAGATTAAACTCAAGGAAGTCAACTCTATTCTAAATAGTTTACTCTTACTCTATTCTATATATATAATCTACTCAAGAAAAATCTTAACGATCTGATATCACAAAGTTTGGTAATGCAAAACGTACGTTTCAAAATCATAAAACAATACAAATTACCTCATACTTCACATCACACGTTACTTCAACATTGTTTCAGTGTTAACGACTTAATAAGGCACTGTCTCATTATTTTAATAGACGTTTTGAAGTAATAAAGGCAAGTTGGTCCTTTGAACAAGAGCCTGAAGTTTCTCCCAAACATACACCAGGTTCATGTTTGCCTATAGCCAAAGTTTTAATGAGTTACAATGTTCTTATTTGTGTTTGTGTAAGTTTTCGTGACTTTTCTTCCTTTCAAAATATTACTTCGTTATAAGAAATGAATTCTGCAAAATTACTGCAGTTCTAGTTTTGGTGAACCAAAAAGTTGTGTTTTATGACAACATTTTCTGGCATGGAATGGGTCGTAGGTAATGTAATAATGAAACTTCAACCATGTTTTATTTCATTTAAACTGATATGATTATTTATTTATTTAATAATTTATGTACACACACAAACATTTAATTTTGTTAGAGAATAACATATTGATAAATTATGTACAAAGGTGCCGCTTATTTCTTAAGAAATTTCTGCCAGCGGACCCGCGAAAGGAGAAGTCGTCAATATTGATCGTCGATTACCTAACGAATAACAAAAAAAAACCTACTACGATTACTACTACCATTATACGAAATTGTTATCTGAAAAGCTGTTAGTTTTCCAGTTGTTGTGTGTGTGTTTCTACAAAAATTGCTATAGAAACAAGTTTGCCAAATATATTTTGACTAATTCACATTATTTGTTCGTAACCTTCAGAAACGTCGATAATAATCATTCAATCGGATTACAAGCACAACAATGGTTCATAAGCTTCTGTAGTCCATACGAATCCATATTAATACAATACTTTATTATGTGTATTAGCCTTTTTCACGAATCCGTTTGTTTGATTCTCCTTACAGCATTGAATATTCTCGGAAGTAAATTAAATTGATTAATATTTTTAGGTTCATACAGGAAAATCCAAAAAGGAAGCAACGGAAATGTCTCTTGTATATTTCGATTTACTGTGAAATTTGTATTTTCGTATTTCGTTTTTATTTGACCTTTCCTTCTATTATAGTTTTTTATTAAACACGAGCTAATAGTCTATTTTTTGTAGTAATATAAAAAAGTCTTCATATGTCTAGGTATCATACAATAACTAACTTCACTTCTATACAAAATTTATAAACTACAGACAAAAATGTAGGTGAACTTTTAGCTTCATAAAGTTTGGCTGCCACGATTCAGTTTTTACAGTGTATCGATCGGAAATAAAGTTGGAAGACAACTATTGTGTTCGGGCTATACACTAAAACTGACTAAAAGTGATACAAGAACTTGGGTAACTCAAAAATGAAACATAAACTGCGAATTTAGGAAGTTAGAAATTGTTAGAAATTGTTATAGGTTGACAGTTTAAGAACGAAGTAAGAACCTGGTCTTATTGCAGTCTTTGGTTAGTTAAGTGTAACCAACCGTGCAAATTCCTAACTGTCATCGGACCAAGCATGGATTCGAAATGGTATGTGAAATACACTAACAGGTTTGAAAACAAAATACTTCATGTTTCAGATAAGACCACTTAAAACAAACTAGCATCAGAATCAAAACAACCAAGCAATTTCGCTAAAGATATTGCTCGCCATAAATTCACTTAGTTGGTTGAAGATCGTAAAGTTTTTACATCGCCCACAACTTACGGTGTTATAATGTAAATGAGTTCTCCAACTCTTCTGTCCCTAAATCTCCACAATTTTCCCACCAAAGCCTGACAGGTTTAATCTTAGTTGATCGCGATCGGGCGAAACTTGTAAATAATGTGTGGTTAGACTCATAAATACTGGTAAACAAGACAGTTCGAATCTAAATTCTGGAGTTGTGGATAAAAAGTATACGAACTCAATCGAAGTTGTTTGAAATCTGTCTGTGGTTGTTTGGGAGATTAGAACTACTTAGAAAGTGTTGTATTTTGTAATCGGTCTAATGCTTTGAGCATTAACTTTTGTGAAATGAAAGCAATAGCAACAACGACTTTCAGTCCTAGTTCTCTTTTATAAATGTTTTTCTTTTTATTTACCATTCTATAAAACTCATTTTTTTTCACCTACTTGTTTCCCTACCGCAACTATTACAGTACTATCGATCACTACCAGGATATTAACACTTGAAGTAGCCAATATTTCGGCAAGGACGATACAAAGTTACTGCCATACGTCTTTGTCAGCGTCCAGAAAAACATTGAGGACAAACTGTGGGATAACTTCATCAATATTATCAATGTTTCTTGGTGTCAATTTGTTCTCTCTTCCGGGTTCGAAAGAAAAACATGTTCGAAAGTTTTTGAGAGACTTCTGCGGTGATGTAATACTTAAAAGTATTTATACTAATTTTGACGGACGAATTGTATTTATATATTTGATCCCTTAACATTTTTGATTTTTATTTATTCATTTGTATGTTCATTAATTGAGTCGCGCATTGTTAACTGCCAATTTTCACGAGTTTCTTTCAAAGCAGAGTTTTTATTGAAATAGGCAGCACCTTTGTACTATTTTTTGAAAATAATTTATTTTGTCTTTTTATAAATTTTGTTTATGTACAAAAAAGTATTAAAACCATAAATAATTAAAAATTTAAGAAATCATAAGAGGTTTCATTTTATCAAGGGCAACGGGTGTGTCCTAGTTTCAATGAAACTCGTTTTCAGGCGTTACATAATTAATGACACTCGGTCCACATTAACGTCACTTTAACCTTACTCGAATAGTTAAAGTATAACATTAACTAACTCCATTATTACTACTATTTTAAATAAAAATAACAATGTGTTATTCAATGAACCTTTTAAATCAATCGCCAATAAGCTTTTTAATCAATAATTAAGAAAAAAATATGTTTGGCAGCCATGATGTTTTTTTGGTTCCTTGCTCTCAAAAATAAGTAAATAAGCTAGCCAGTGCCTTCTATATTCATACAAATTTAATAACACCAAAATATCACCGACCGAAATAAACTTGAACGTGCGACGTCACAGAACTTTCTCGAATTGTTCCGGTGCAAGGATTTGCTTTATGACACAAACTTTTCTACTTTGTCCGGTCTCATGCATTCTTAGTGTTCTTTCCATCTCGACTGCAGAAGCCGAGTTGCTTATGCACCGTATCTTACTTTTGGCACAAACTCTACTTGTAAATCAAATTATATTTTTGGAATATTTTTGTGTTCTTGCGAAATTTTGCACATGTTATAGCATTATTAAAGCCAGTGACATATTTTTTGGTACGTCTGTTTTACACTTATAATTGATAACACATACATTGACAATCGAATTGAGACCTTTCATCTATTAAATTCTCTTAAAAATGTTGTTGTAAAATAAAAATACTTATGTACTATAAAATTCTGTCTTTATAGTTCTCTGCTATCAAGGTAGTTTGTCGTATTTTATAGTAAATGGCGATTTAGATTACTAGGTAGCATCGTAGAGATTGCGTCTACTCATGCAAAATAACTGTTTTATTTGTATGAAGCCATCAATGTACTGTATTATCCTCGAATAATCACATGTTTCACATTACATTTGTTGGAAAACGTTTGGAGTATCATAAAAGAGTTTTTATTGACAATACGAGACTCATTTTTATGGTCTGTTTATACCGTACGGCTAGAGTGAAGAATAGATGTGTTTGTGGAGGGATGTTCACGATTTTATATTTATTGGTATTAGAATATCGTAAATTCAGATTGAGGTATTTCCTTTTTTATGTTCGGAAGAGCAAATTATCTACGTTTAGAGGAATTTTAATAAAATATTACGAGACTTTCTGTAACTGATATTTACTGACACCAACTTTATTTTCTATGCGTTATTTTTACTGCTAACCAATTTGATTCAATTTTCTTTTAGACGATCTATTTTATTTATTTAGTTTTTTTAGGCAAGCAAAGTTGATTATCAACATCGAAGAGAAAATAACTTTCTATTTGCTTTACTGGCTCAAGATATTTTTTCGTAATTTTCAACAATGTCATTCGTAGTATATCTTCACAAAAATAATATGTACGACTTTGATTACGATGTGTGAACATAATTCAATTTGGTGTACACATTTTCTTTGATATTTTTGTACATTTACCAACATGAGACTTGGCATTAAGTAAGGTAGGCCCCGAAGTGAAGGGAATCTTGTTTCGTCAGCATTAACATTAAGACAAATTGGAAAAAAGATTGTAGGCCAAAGAAATGATAGGATTTGGCTGTCTCTTTGAGTAATCACAAGGCCTTTTATTTCCTTTTTCCGAATTATTTTTATTACTTCATTAGGATTAGTTAAATTGCAAACTCGCTTTTAAATAAACAGCTCGTTAGGTGTGGGCGGTTCTTAGATTTATGACCTTACCCTAAATTCGTGAAATTAAATTGGAATACAAAATCATTTTCTACTTTAATTGCTTGATCAAAAATTCTCATACACTGAAAAGAGTAAAATCACGACATAAGTCACAGCCTCAGATCACATCAAACAAGGGAGATTTGCTATCCTTGTAATTTTAGTATGCGTACCCGATGTCGCCACTTTTCACACATTTATATTTGTACACGCCCAAACGAATATCTCAACAGCGCACACACAAACATAAAAGTCAACGTGATTTGCTGCAAACACAACAATATCATTGTTACTGTTAACTCACACAACTCACTGCTCCAATCACGGCATTTTTCACATACGCTAATGATGGGAAAAATTGGTCGATAAAATATTTATCGATGAAACAGACGACAAAATATGGTTCATCAAATAAATAAAAAAAATATTATATTGTCGGTATTATTCGGTATTGATATATCTATTTGACTTGAAAAATTAAACAAATGAGTAGGTAGATTACTCTACACTTATATTTATTATATTTGAGTGGTCGGTTACAATATGTACTAATGTACCTTCGCCTAAACGTAACAAATATTTTTCTGAAAACAATCTAAAATTGGTTTAGCCGAACACGAGATAATCTCGCAATAACCTACAGATAATAATAATCCATATTTCAGGCATCAAGGCCCATATAAATATAAACAATACTCTACTTAACACAACTTAATAATACTATAAATACATACTACATAATTAACTAATACTAATGTACACGAAGTGTCGGCGTCGTGTTTCGCTGACTGGCATATATACCTTTTATTTCTATACCTTTTGTAAGCTAAATAAACAACTAAAACATTAAAACACACGCTTCAACACTATATCGATACATTGTTTTATCGTTACGACAGATTACTCGTGAAACTGCATCACTATTTTACGGCCGGGTACAGCGGAGGTACCACGCGACTATCATTACATTTTGAATTTGTGAGTATTGGTGACGCACGCATCCATTGCGCCATGAACCGCAACGAATAATTTAATGATTCTTACTTAGCAAGCAATGTATTTTATTATTACGCTAAGGATGAATTGTCACTTAATGTCATTTATGTTATAATTAATTTCTATTTTTGTGGTTTTATAGAAGAAATATGTAAATATTGTAATACTAACACATGAAATGAGATTCCATCTTTCTCGTAGTTCACTTTTTTGCTTGTATTTTTGCAAACAACAACAGAACAACTCGGCATTTTGGCAAAAACCGAGAGACGTGACGCGAGCGCGTAGTTACTGCCGAATGTCGGCAAAAATCGGTATCAAGTGCAAATTGAGCCAGATGCGTTCGCACGTGCCGGGGCGCTATAACAAATCTCCTATGTTTGATGTGATCTGAGGTCACAGCCTAGAACGGTATGACGCTCCTGTGAGCAAACTAAAAGTACCACATAACATAACATATTATTACGCCTGTATCCCCGAAGGGGTAGGCAGAGGTGTACCAATGTACACCCACAGTTCGCCGATATGTTTAGGTCCCATGTAATAGGGGGCGAGCCTATTGCCACTTACCGGGCACAAATCCAAACTCTGACCTGCTACTGAGAATTTCATAGAAAAACCCAATAACATCTTGGTCGACTCGGGAATCGAACCCGGGACCTCTAGCGTAGCAGTCGCGACTGCTACGCTTAGCACCACTAGGCCAACGAGGCAGTCTACCTCTGTAAAAGTACCACGAACCAAAAATCATAATCACTGAACCCAAGCAAACAGGTGCACAGTTCCACTTCATTAGCAACTAAAACGGTGACAACGGTGACATAAGAAACCGTGTATAGGTGACAACAAAGACACAAACGCTGCTACATAAAGACTGGGGACACAATACAATTTCTACCTCGGACGCCTCTCCACAATACATGTCGTCCTTTTCAGGTCACTTCCAGTTGTAACATGTTCAACAAATAATTATGCTGCGTATTGTGTGAAAAAACGTTTGTTGTTGAGTTTATTGAATGTTGGAATTTGTGATTCACGGTGTTGGGTTTTCGATTTGGTTATGATTTGGGTATGGTCTTACTTTTTTGGGTTTTATGTTGTGGCTTTTATAGATTTGGCAATAGGCTCGCCCCCTATTACATGGGACCTACACATATCGGGGAACTGTGGGTGTACATTTGTACGCCTCTGCCTACCCCTTCGGGGATACAGGCGTGATGATATGTTATGTTATATTATGTTTCATAGATTTTAATATTTTCTTAAAGGATAGTGAAATGTGTGACTTATTATTATGTGTCAAAGTTTTTATGATTAATCGACATAGCTGAAATTTCCTGTCTTTAAATCCGTATAAATAAAATGTAATTTAAGCTATAATAGTTTCGCACGGTTAATTTTGCTGATATATTTCATAAAGGTTAATTACTTGTTTCTTAGATTAAATTTTGTTCGCAGTATTCAGAAATTCGTTTTTATATAAATTGTACACAAGATTCTTAGCTACAGGAAAGACTAAACACAATTCCAGAATTATACATAAAACATAAAGTACTTTTATTAACAACCTGCTTCTCACACTTCTAAGAACCTTTCAAACGAAATCGGTTTAAAACGTGAAGGAAACTGGGAATCGAATGAATTCACCGAAATCTTAACATTGTAACAATTGAACATAATATATAGCAATTGTATAATCACATCTTAGAATAACGGACCTCGCCGAAGTCTTACGTATGCCTTGAAAACGGGTTGTTGTACGGTAATGAAATTAACTGACGACCGATTTCATATTAATATTCATAACTCTATCCTCGTAGTAGGTTTAATGATTTATTTTGAGGCACATAAATCTAAGCAATCATAAATATGACCTTTAGACTTCATTAGATTTAACTTTACTAAAGCTAGGTTTTCGATGTTTACGGCGTCTTGTTATCTAGGTATCAGTTTTTTTATCAGCAAATTAAATAAACATACAGACCTCATATTTTATTTCGTAATTATTTCGATGTCTCCATAATGACTGAATTTACCAAGATTATTATTGTTTTGGAATTAAATTCCAGTCTCACTGAAATTATTTCTTACTAAATATGAAAAATATGTACCAAAATTAAAATAAAACATGATTAATATTTTCTTTTCTTTCTTTACAGATGTAACTAACACCTGACCGCAAAAAAGTCCAAAGACAAACACTAGTGAAGAACGATGTCGATTAAAGCGTCGCTCGTTATACAAAGAACGATGAGTGTGCTGAAGGGTTTTTAGTGAGAAATTGTGAAAAATAGAAAGAATGAAGATGTCGGTAAAAGCCAGCGTTGGTTAAACAAAAAGGAGAAAAATGGCCGTCAAAGGATACTGCGGCGAAGTGATCGGCTTTTTCCTGGCTGTGGCTTTTTGCATCATATGTCCGGAATATGGTGAGTTACTCCTTAGTGAGCATTTGTTTTATAATTCTCAAAGGTATTTGCAGGAATTTACTGTTGATGACCTTTTGTTTAGTGTTGCATTTATATTTCACTTTACAGTGGAGTAATGTCATGTACAAGTACTCGTACCTACCTACGTACTTCAGAGGAGAAAAATATAGCATCTTATTTTATTTGCATATTCTATCACCTTTTTGTAACGTCGTTTTAAATAATATATATAATATAGGCGGAGATTTGCAAAATCAATTTCAATTTTTATAGTGTCATACCTATAGCTTGAAACAATTTAATCATTATAAAATTAACATAAAAACAGTAACATACTGGTATCAACCTTAAGTATTACGTACCTTGCACTAGTCGCACTACTGGCATTGTAATTAGCCATCGATTGTGCTCACCTAATTCGCCTTTATCGATCGCAACACACTTTTGGTGACCTCTATGCATTAATGCCGAAGGTATGAATAAGAAGCCCTATCACTGTAGATAATAATACGAGAAAAGAGAGGCCTATGCCCAGCAGGGGGAGAATAAGGAATGTGGATTATGATGATTATGAGGACTGAAAATAGCATTTACACTAGGTAGCATAATATTATCTGGATTGTAAAATATCCTTTTTCGAATGTGGTCTAGTTTTATTGAAAGTATTGGGTATTTATGATGAAATACAGTTGCTATTGTTTTGACAAAGTGAGTGATACATATTATAAAAGTTACATGATATTGAATATGAAGTATATAAACAGTGATCTCATAGGATTTATTCGGACCATCAATCGGGTTGTCAAACGAAGTGATTCCTATAATATCTCATCAGGATTGTTCATTATAGGTCCGCGAGAGAGCTATTTGTTAGCAGTAGGCCTTTTATAGATATATTATATTAATAACAGTATCATTTGTTTAGGCTATCGTCACTTGTTTTTAGAAAATATTATTCGGACAGAATGAGTTTTAATGCTTCTTGAATTATATTCGTAAGCTTTGGCCACAAGCAACATAAATCATAAGAAAATTAATGATGAACATAGACCAAAAGTAACATTTTGTTTTTTTATTTTTTTTATGGCAAAGTTCTTCGTCACATACTAAACTAGATCTACACATTTACAGTCATAATTGTAGCACAACTTCGTAAATTAAATAGCAGATACAAAATATTTCTCGCCAGATGTAAATGTCGAAACTAAAACCAATATCAATAAGAATGCATTCCAGAACAGAACACATTCGTATTCTGATCTGCGATATGCATACGAGTATTGAATATCCGTAGTTCCAATCTCGCAAAGGTAACAGAATCCCGCAAGGCTTAAAGAAATCAAAATGAATCTTTATCCTCAAAGCCTCAAGGTTCAACTTTGAATGTAAACTGGAGATCAAAGTGATAAGGATATTAAAACCCACATATTTATATCCGGATCTACCCGCACACGTCATACCGTTGTCATTTACTGAGAGACGTCATGTTCTTGCCATTTGCTTTGTGTATCTTTTATTCTTTAACATCATTTTCCTGTGAATTTGGAATTCTTTGGCTTTTTGATGTTGATGTTTCGATTGTTGTTTGTTGAGTTTTCTTAGTGATTTCATTTCCTTGTTGGATAACCCTTTCAGATTAGTTCGAAGGGTTGCTGTCAGATGGAGAGTGACTTGTTTTAGGTACAATGAAAGACAGTTTATGTGTTCGTTTTTGTATAGTAATGAACTTCTAAATAATTTTAATATGGACTTGTAAAATATTAAGCACTATTTGCATAGTTTTAAACAAGTAATTTAGAGTAGAATAGAAAAACTGAATTATTGCTAATTTACTTTATGTGCCCGGTTCAATCTAACGGCTTTTACGAAGCTCTTACGAAAAACGATAAAGTTTAATATTTAACTCTACATTTACCATTTCAAATACACTATTTCAAAATACGTTTAGAGACACTTCCAGTATCATCTTTCAGTAACTACAAAATGCATAAAAATAAATAAACAGATAAAATTTTAAATTAAAAATGTCAGTTTGAAATTCACCAAAAATTAAGTATTCATTTTAATACATGCCCAATATTCGGATCCCTCTTACAGATTAATAGGATACGGTTAATGGAAAATGAATTTGTATTCGAATAAAACCAGTGCGTTTTTGTATTGAAATATGCGAGTGAAACAATTCATTACGTGACCAGATTATAGCCGTAGAATGCAGCGGAAGCCGCATTAAATAATTATGTTTAAAGTAGTCCAATGAAATTTAAAACGTAATTTAATCTCAGGTAAAAGCTTAATAAATTAATTGAATACAAATATAAAAAGAAAAAGAAAAATACTGAATCGGTTTTAATGAAAAGCCTATCGATAACAAAATCAAGTGTACCAAAAATATAGCGTAATGTAAAACAAAAAAAAAACTTGCTTTGGAATTGAAAATCTCTTCTTTTCAAGTCAGACAGTTGATTAAATTCATTCTGGGTGACAGAAACCTGTTTTAGTTCTTAGAACTGTAGATTTACATTCCTAAGAGTAATTGCTTCTGATTTCGGCGAAGTAGTAATAAACTGGTAACATTTTGTATATTCCATATTTACTGTATAGTAAAATATAGACTTTTTCCAATGTAACCTACCACCATTTTATTGATTTTGGGTCGAAACATACTATTACAATTAACTGCATAGCACTTGACCTAGTCTCCAGGTTAGTACTTTGAATAATAAATTATCCTTCAAAGTTTCCATTTACCAAAGATTGTGTGTTAGTGTGAACTCTATCATGCATAGGTATACGAATTTCATAACTTCAGTAGCAACATGAAACTTATTTATAAATACATAACATAATATACTCATACAAAACCATATAGGTCAGTATCGTTGAAATTATGCTGTAAATAAAATGCTATATTATTATTACAGCGACGAAAAGATTAAACTTAAAATACCCATTACTCAAGTATAGAATATTTTTTCTAGCTCAAACTAATAATTTCGCCATATCTTTGTTTTATGAAACCATTAACTTGTAATGATCCATTAATCATTCGCTTTCCAACACTTAAAAACACGTTAGCAACGAAGCCGTGTTTTTAAGTTTCGGTAAACATCAATCACAAACTCACCGTCAATCCAACACCGCACTCACGTAATCTGTTTTATTAAAACGTTATACCAATGGCCGAAGGATACAAACCCTCAGAGCTCTGATATAGGAGTACGCATTCCGATATCCACAAAGAGGACGAGTAACCAGCATCGCAAATTGTTGCGGAACCCAATTATAGTGGTTTCGAACCCGAAATTTTGCCAGACCACACCAAGTTTCAAAGTTTTACTAACAAATTTACCTAACCGAGACAAAAGTTGTTTTGTGAATTTTGACGGCAAGCTTCAAAGCCCACCAGGTATGCTGTTAGTAAACAAATAGTTCCATATTGAATTTAAGTGGCGAATCAGGTAATACCTTTGGTCAGCTGTTTGTAAAGTTTTTTGGATACAGTTGAAGGTTTGATTTTGAAATACCTCAAAGTTAGTAGAAACTAATTATGTGTTTTAACTTCAATACTAATAGTATAGACTTAGTTGTTCAAATTCTATTATAAATATGATTGTAAATTATAGTTCCTTATAGGCTCTGTATAAAGATGCTATATGATGTGAAATGTTTGCATTAAATGTGTTTTAAATTATTGTACACATTTCAAAAAGCTATGTCATACCTACAGGGTCAAAATTATAAAAAGATATTACTTTTGTATGAAGAAAGAAGATTGACTGAAGAAATGCAAGCAGATGACTCAAAGGTGGAGTTCAGGCGTACACTTTGGAAAAGTCCCACGTTTTGGTTCTGGGACTTTTCCAAAGTGGACCTGTGAACCCATCTACAGACTTCGAAGATGCAGCTGAAGATAATTCAAGAAAAATGTCTGAAGCTCTACTTGGAAGATTCTTTGAAAAATCATATGTTGCTATCGTTATATCGTTTTATTCGTTAAAAGTCTTACAAATAGAAAATACTAAAAATGTTATGAATCTTTGTGGATGATTTCGGTTTATTTTGTTACATTTTTCTTTAAGTTAAGATTCTTTTTTTTATGATAGCAGACTCAATTAGTACAGCTAAGGCTAATAATTTGATGTATGTTTTCTGTACCAGTATCAAATATAAATGTACCAAGTAACAACGCAAGAACAACGTATATCAGTAACTTAATGGGATCAAAGGTCGTCAACATCGCGAAATATACAAGTTTCCAACTCATCGCCTCCGGTCGTCATTATTTTACCCTTCATTCAATCCAGAAAATTGTTGAAAGATTTTTATTAATATAAAGCCTTCGGCAAAGAACAAACAACGCGATTTTTGTAGGTCCAAAATTTTCCAAATAATTGTTTAGGCTCCGAAATAATGATGGAGCAATTCTGATTTGTTATTTAACAAAAAACACACGGCTAAACTGGTTCACAATACTGCTCTTAATAGCCTGTAAAATTGAAAAAGAAAATGTGCTTAAAGATTTTAAAAATAAACTCAGAAAATAAATGATTGAAAATAAATATGATTGACGTTCCACCATTATCAAACACTAACAAAATGTTATAAGTGGCAACCCTACAACCTTACAAGAAGCCGAACATGTTATTACGTGACAACCCTATCGCTGACCCTGTCTGTGACTTATCAAGAGCACGCATGCGCTAACGTTACGCCCTTTACGCGTCGAAGCCTGAACACACAGCAGTAGAGCAAAGAAAATAATAACTCTGTATTTTATTCAGAGATAAACTGCGAAACGTTACTATACACAAATAGATTTAGATTCATCGGTCATCGGTGACCGATACGGCTTTAAAAGTCGATCGTTATATAACGATAGTCCAGACTTCAATTTAAAATTCAAGACAGATTCATTATGTCGTGTTAAAGTATGCGTCAGAAATAACATAATATTTATACAAACTTTTTCAATTAGGTAAGGAAAACAGTATGTCTTTTATTTTTTGCTTACGTAACGTATCACAAAATATAAGACCTAGCTAATCTTAATCGAACTTTCGCCCATAAAAATCTATCATCGTTCTTACTCATCTAAATTAGACGTAACTTTTATTACTTATAGTTAATGGCTGATATAAATTGATATTGATAACCGAATTTAATGCGATAACTCGTAAAATGAGTAGAGATTCTTAGCTTACTAAAATTATCGATATTGCTAGCCTTTCTAATAATATCGGTGTAATCTAGTTGGTCTGCAATATGGCTTATTTCAGTATTCGATTATTCGGCTTATATTCAACTTTGGTTTAATCTGATATTGTCTGCAGTAGACTTAATAAGTTATTCAATAGAAGTGTTCTTTTTTATTCATAAATATATTATTATAATCTCACGGTTTAGCATTTGTAGTATGCTGTTTGTACATACACACAGCAAAAATACACACGTGCGTTTCGCCATAATTATCTAGAGCCTTGATATAATAATACATGTTTATGTGTTGTATAAACATTAATTATACAGTAAAAAAGTGCCTGCCTCTGCGTATAATAAAAGTTTAAAGTATAAAACACTGCATCATTAGTTTATGTCTCGACCAACATGAAAACCGTTTTATGGAATAAATGTAATTATGTTCTCAAAAAGACGCCGTTTCACAAAAAATCATAACGTTATTCATAATTGAGTCACGCGCGAAACCGGGAAACATTTTTTATAACTGCAGGCAGGGTGGCAAAATATCTTAATAGTGTAAAGAATTCTTATACCTAAGACGTAAGGTTCAAAGTCGATTGGCAAAACCTATTCAATTATTAACACTTTTTCTTATTCTACACGAATAGAGACATAAACAACAGCGGAATATATACCTATATTTTTATTATTTGATTTTTTATTTAACTAGGTACCTATATTTAACCCGCTCTTGCCGCAGTGGTACGGAGTATCTCAGATACGTACATATTTCAGTGCAATTAGACGTTGAAGGCACGTACAGACATTTTCAGTTCTGAATTTCAAATTAAGACAAAGATAATAGACTTACTTCTATGTAATAGTCGTAATTGTGGAACTTAGAGATCGCTTAGAGCACATGAGCTATTAACGTGGTTATTAAGACGAGGTTATAAGTGAAGAAGTTTAAATAACCTTAAAGTACTTATGAGTTTTAAGCGCTTATTGTAATAGTCATAATGGACTGCTATTGTGAGTCACTAATTAGATATGTATAAAAGAAGATTATGTTTCAAATAGTAACCGCGATCAGCTGATGAGGTTAAAATCCGTGGGTCGCTTGTCTCTTGAGATTGATGGTTGAAACAATTGTTGCTCATTCATTTCTTTTTTGTTTTTTTTGGGATATTTTAATTGTTTATTCATGAGCATTTTCACATATTGATCAAGTAGAGACTTTACATCTAGACTTTAGCGTATTTATTACAGTTTTATAAATCTACATTTGCGTGACCGAACATAAAGTTTGAAAGCCTAAAGTTTTAATTAAAAAGTGAGTCATATTATTTATATTGCGTTAATAAAATTTATGGATAAAAGTTAAAGTAGAAATATAATTACCGAAGTAATATAGTTTATGTTTCAAAGATTTCGATCATGAAAATGTACTTGGCTTTTTAATTTGCTTCACTTACGATGAAAGGTAGGTTGAATCGGTTAAATATTTAAATCACACTTTACAAGTGTACTTATAAGAATAGATGTTTAAATATGGTAATGCTAAAAATCATTTATAAAACCAAAGTACTTGTTGTAAGATTCAATCATGAATCATTGTCATAAAAATAGATACAGGTTTAATATAAAAGGACACTTACAAATGACGGATACATTTGAAAACATTGAATAATATTCCTCCTTCGTTGTTGTCTAAAGTATCAAAAGTATCTGGAAATTCCCACAGACATTTGTATGTCTTCTCGAGGCGTGAACTTCGCGAAACGCCGACAGAACAGAAATAAAGTTGTGAATAAAATATTACATTGTTTGACCGTAGCCTTTGGAGGGTTAGAAACGGTTGCAGTCAACGTATTAACTTATAAATAAAGAATGTTTCGAAGCAAAATTTATGTACATATTTATGTCTTTTCTATGAATATGGAATTCTCCAGATTTCAGATTTAGGTGGAGATTAAAAAGATAATCTCGTGTGTAAAAATAGACGGGGGAATGTAATAGGTTTTTGAATAACGGGATACATTTTTATTACATTCAATACGGTGTGGGGAGCCAAAAATAAGATAGGGATCCATCTTGTTGCTGACTTGATACTTTGAGATGAAAGGCATGTGGCTTAAAGATTGATTACTTATTATGATACATTAACAAAAATAAACATATAAAGGTAAAAAGGACCTTATTTTAATTGACATAGGGTTTCTTGTTTATTTTTTTTTTCGGAATAGAAAGAATTTGTTTTCCGTCATCAATTTAAAAATAGAAAACATTGTCATAAACAGACGTTTCCGCCATTACAAAAGACGTCGGGAAGAAAGTTCGGACAACAGTGTTCTTTTTTTTTTAATTTAAAACTCATTAGTCACTTGTAACTTATTAAAGTTTCTTGGAAAGAAAAATAGGCTGGGTTCTTTGTAAGACGAATGTTTCATGAATTTGATCTTATCTTACAAAGGTCTTTAAAGATATTAATTACAAGTGTGTGTGTGTGTAATACATAGAGGTTATGAGAGTAAGTTCTGTCAGAAAAAAAAAGTCTGTTAGTAAACATACCGTAGCAAATGAAATAATTGTTATCTTGCAAGTAAAATACATTGCCAAAAGCCAGCATAGTAAATTTTGAACAACGTTTATCTTAATGTATATATCTTTTACATACAGAATGGGCAAGAACAATAGTTTTAAACATAATTACAACTAACATAACCAAGTTACTCAAACTTTGTATAAAATTGTTTAAATAACGTCCATGTGTGCGGGCCAAGAGCCGCCATTGTAACGTAACCTCGCTCTAAGTAAACTGTTTTCGTATGTTAAGTTTAACAAAACAATGGGACTAATTGTGCTTTAGTACAATTAAGTAAGCTAAACGCTTAGTTTTGTGGAAAACGTATGAGAAAGAGTAACAAACGGTTAGCAACGTTTACTTTTTAAATATTCATTTTTGTGCTACCTCGAGGAAATGTGTTTTGTTTTAGCATTCGCGCGGAATGAGTGTGTAAACAAACTGGGGAAGAAGTTTACTTCTTAAGGCGGCCATGTTGAAAGGACTTTTATGGTCTTACTCTATTAGAACATGGGTGCAGGAAAATTTCATTTGAGAGTTTTTAGAAACATTTTTTTAAAATAAAATATGACTTTTTTAATCCATTACAATAAGAAAATCGACCTCAAACTAAGCAATTATAATTGACCTCTGAATTATTATAGTCTGACCTTTACTCTTTTATATACACGATGTGATTAAAAATTAGCCTTTCTCTCCAATTGCTGATTTTTCTTTATGTACGATACGTCAAAAGTCAAAGTTATTACGTTATTGACATTTTTAACACCATATTTTTATCATGTTGTACTTTTTCCGATATTCATATAAAACTACAGTCAGCTTTTATCTAATGGAGGTGACAGACTGGTTTCTGCTATGTATTTTTTTGGTTTAGTTTTTGCTCTTAACGAAATGAAAATGTTGGACGCAGAAATATTCCGGTTCGCCACAAAATGAAGCGACTCTACTAAAAACATTCTAGGATTTCACACGAAAGATGTGGGTGTATTTCGAAAGTCATTTAAGTATTGCATTTCGATATACCGAAGCACTCTAGCTTTCAACTTTACTATTTTAAACAAACTCTATACATTTTAAATTCAAAGACGGCCCAATGGAAGCCAATTTTTCACGCAAAAATCCGCTGTAACAAAATTTGTTTACACCAAAATCCTTTAAATCTCTTGATAATGTAAAACCCAGCAATTTCTTGGGAGGAAATGTTGCAATCTTTCGCAGTAATCCAAGTTTATAGGTCGAGTTTCACCACAAAATAACATGGCTTATATAAAGTTAATGATGTAAGGATTTTGTCAAGAAAAATGCTGGTCTAATGTACTTAGAATCTAACTGCTATCGGTCTGTTCCTTACTTAGAGATTAATCATTCAGTACCAATTAAAGTGGTTCGCTAGTAGGTCGTTCACTTAATGATGGTCGATTTTCCATTCAATATTGGATTCCATTTGGATATTGCTTGCACAGGCTATTATTTAAATTTTTCGTAAGTAACGAGAAAGTTTTTTGTATGGTATGCGCATTAAAAGTCAAATTAAATAATTTGTTGATAAAGCATGTTTTTAGAAAATATAAGTTTATAAAAAAATATGAAACAATCATAAATCAGTACAGTAAATTCCCAATTTTTATCATTCTTTCAATTCAGACCTCAATAATGGAAAAATATGTATTGGATGAAATGTAACATTATGAACAGGTGACTATTTACTTGTTGTCAAGTGTACATGTCCAAGCACAACTCAAGGACCCGGTACTAAAATTACGAATTTAAGGTAATGAAACTTTTAGTAGGTGTCTAGATACACGTGCGCTTTATCGATTAGTACGCTGGTCAACTGTGTACATGTTTAAAATGGCTAGTTGGTGGTCAAAATGTTTTCGACCTAGTTATCAATAAAACATAATATTTTCTGACACCTAAGCTTGATTTACGAGTAGAACTTACCGTCGACACGATAAATCGATTCTTCAAATGCCTTAGCCTCTAAGGAACTGAACACCAAAACTTCTTTAGATCTCAAAATCATAGTTCGACAACCGATTATCGACTTCATGGAAAGGATATTAGGATCCAAAATCGGAAACTTTGAAAGAGTTCGGGTATAAAATTTCCTGCTTTACCCCAGTATAGGTGGGATTATGGGTCCCTGGGGGAGTTGCCCATTCGTTGGAGCGGGCACGTGCATTGCTCTCAAAGCGCCGGGATCAGTACCTAAGCTCTGGCTGAAAAATTAAAAGAATACTCTCTTTTTTGTTTTACTGAGAAAATTCTCAACGAAATGTTTGAAAGAGTTCATGAAGAGGTGAATGTAGATCATAATATGAATGAGCTTTGGACGTTTGAGTTAGATGGTTTTCAGTGATAAATCAAGAGTGATTGCCTTGCAGCCGGTTGGAAGTCAAAGCAATTTGTTCTAAGACAGGCTATTTACCGCAGAATGAGGAAGTGGTTGTGTGGTTACCGTGGTGCTGACGTCAAGGGATGTCAAATTGTACGGGACTGGAATAGACGGCAGTCTTAGCGTATACAAGGTATTGTGTTTTGATACCGCGAAATTTCAAAATTTGGTAATAAAAAAAAATAGTTAAATTTTTTTGAATCTCTATTTGTTGTATTTGTGTTACATAAAATAAGATGCCAAATGTTACCTAAGCATTAGATATAATCACGTTTTGTATACTTATTGAAGTTTGTAAGCTATTTCGTGCAAACAATAAAATTAAAACCACAACTCACGAGCAAAGCAACCAATAATCCTACCAACCTTCATATTAAATAAAACCAATTAAAAACTTCACAAAACTAATCTAAATTGAAACTTTAGTTACACATAAATGCAATAAACAACTTTAAAATGGGCTTGTTAGCGAAAAGCCATTGTTGGTTCAAGGGCGGTAGGGGGACAATAATTTCGTAATCCTCGGAGACAGATTACGTTCAAACTCGGTACATTTCTGTCTCCCGGGAAACATTTAAGTCATGGACATAATAGTCCCTGAGGATAAGTTGAATTTTGGTTTAAAGGGGCTCGTGAATGATGAGACTGGTTGATGGGTAATTTTAGCTTTAGCTTACTGGATTCTGAATACATAAGTATTTACTTTCACTTTCCAAATAAGCTGTATATGAATGTAAATGTAAGCGTTTTTGATTGAGATTTAAGATCGTACCTTATAACCAAGTCTTATAGTAATTGCCTATAATAATATGAAATAAAAATAAAAAAACTATAGTTTATTTGGGAACGCATTCTTAAAACAGATTTTTATTGTTACACTTTGTGATAGGCCTCGTTTTTAGTCTAAGTGTACTTTGCTGTTTGCTATAAGGACATACACACACAGCTAGGGGGAAAACGACAAATTATCACATACAACCCAACATCCCATTTCGTAAAAACTCAGAAAAACAACACATAAGAATGGTCACTTAAGACAGAACCAGGAAATTCATCGTTCGTTTTACCTTATTTATTACGGGGAATGGAAAGTGGCACTCTATATTATTCAGGGGCTAATGGTGAAGAAGTTTCAACCCATGTTTACATGAAAAGACTATTAAGCTATAGGTATATCTGTAGTATGTGTTACTTGAGAGTATATTATATCTTTGTCATGATCAAATCCCTAGGGATTGGATCAAAATCAAATGATGAAATAGGAAGATATGTATTCTATTTGAGACAACCCGATTTAGAGAAACACGACTTTTTATGTAACTTCAGGTCCCAAAAATTGGACTTAACTTGAAAAAATATTTTCTCTGTCTGTGTGGTCTTTTATTATCATTTCATTAAAACTTTAGTATTTTGATTTGATCAATTCATAGAATTTAAATATTATACTGCGATATAATATTTAATATTTAAATGATTAAAAAAGTCCTTTTTCAGCGGAATCCCATTATTTACTTTATTGTAACAGAGTATTTTTCCCAAAACGGTAGCTATATAACATATAACTATATATACATATAACTATCGCGGTACAGCATGTGTTGTACGATAAATATAATTAAGGCCGTACCAAAATATGAGCCAATAAGCGCACGCAATTCCACGATTACGCGATTGTGGGAATATACGAGTTTAAGTACCACTTTAGACCAGAAATACGATTATACGAAAGTGGAGTACTGTACGGCTGGTCGCAAGCTGCCTGACCACTGGATGTCTGTACGAATTGTTTTCAAAAAGGTTTTACCTATCCGCTAGTAAATTGTTTTATTATTTTTGTAATGATAAAGAAAACCTCATATTATTGTCCTCATTTCGTTCCAATTAAATTCTTGTGAGTATCAAGTTCTAAGAAACTATGGATGTATCTTACCAAATACAATGAAACATAAATATTTAGCTGAAATAAATAAGTAAATGTCTCCACAGAACAAAACATGCGTAACTTATTCTTTTCATAAAAGACAGATACAAAATAGATGTATCTAAATAAAACAAATATTTTCTACGTTTAATATACCCAATATTCACTGTACAGCCTACATTTTCGCGATAAAATATTGAAGAAACGCCACAATATTACTATGTCAACTGCTTATAAAAGCGAACTGGGAGAAATGGGTTAAGGGCTCCTAAGCGATTCGCGAAGGGAAAAGCAAGAAAGACATTGTCATACATTATCAATGCTATATATGTTGTTGTAGCTAAAATATACTAGATAATTGGATACATTACATAAAAAAACTACTAAGATAAATTTTGGTCCATAAAACCTATATAGAATTGATGAAAACAAAACAGAATAATTCACTCTAAAAATCCAAACCGATTTTAGTAAAAATCTAACATGTATTAAAATACTATAATACAAGTAAAAAAGCCTTCTCCACAATCCAAACAAGACCGCACAAAATTACTAAAATAAAGCAATTTAACTAGTTTACTTAACCTATAAAAGTGTGGCAAGTAAACATTTATAATTCTAATAAAAATCTGCTCTACGATCAAAAGCAAACTCATATAGTCTAGCTTCGTTCATTTATTGAAGATAAACAAAGAAACTAGGCCGGGTTAGGCTCTCCATAATATACTAATAAAGTAGGACACTAAAATATTACATGGAATATTGATATTAGTTTGTTAGAATTAAAACTGTTGTGTCAGTTATATTTTTATAAGCCTGACGGTACGTGATTCGGCATGTATTCGCTTAGTTCAATTGCGGCTCTGCCACTAAAATTTGTCATGGTGTTCTGCAAAAGTTCATTTTTGATGGCCAAAAAAGACCTGAAAAATTTCCAGTCACTTGACTTTTTCGGTTTCCCAAGAAATACTTTTACCAATCTTTTGGCCATAATTTTAGTAAATGGGGCAAAAAAATACATTTTTATGAAGAAAATATCCTCAGAAATCAAAACTTATACTCACAATGGCCGAGGCACTCCCATTCAAAGTCCCTAACAAATCGCTTCAACTTGCACAGTTTGAACCTCTATCTGCTAAATGTTCTCACTTAGCGTACAGTCCACCGCACAGCAGTTGTCATACTTTACCAATGTCATCGACTTTATGACGAAGGCTTAAGGTTGCTTTTGGATTTTCTTTGCAAGGTGTATTGTGTGGCTGATCGTACGTTCTATGAAGCCCAACAAATATGTACAGGCGATCGTTGATTACGTTAGAATGGTCAATATTATTTAACAGTTTTTTTATTCGTTTGCCAACTTCAATTGGGTCAACTTTGATTAGACTCAGAGGACACAATCACTGGCTGTTTGTATTGACTTATTTTTTAATTAAACTATGAGGGTGTTGGTCAATCTACTGTTGTTACATTGTAAAATGTTAGTGATTTTATGGAAAAAGATTGTGGACTTAATAAAAAAGCAATTTAGCTTGAGGATAGTTGATTCTTTAGATAAAAATAAATGGATGAACTAATTTTAACATAAGAAATGAAAATAGCAATGTTAATTTTTCTCGCGTTATTAGATTTGACTATTTGAGATATTTTTTTACTAGAAGTTTATATAAAGATGAAGACGATTGGATCAACGTGTTATAAATAGGTAAGTCTTTGAATAAAAGTACATTCATTTTTAGGAACTTTTTCAAATTATACAGCAGATGAAAATCCTCTAGGGCATAAAAATAGTGGTTTTCATCCAAACAAAGGTATGGATACGTTTTAAGAAGATAATGCTTATCTTTTTGAAGTAGAAGCTTCGTAACAGTTGATTTCAGTTACGATAACAATAGTTTAATTATAATTAAAGGCATAACGAATATGTTAAAGTTCCCAAAGAAACCCGACACGAGTCGAGAGACAATTACAGAAATAGTCAAACTAGGCTTTAATATAGTTGTTATCCGTAACAGAGTGGGGTTGGATTATAAGAGGTAATTGAGTTTTGGCCTCAAGTTGTTTGAATATGTTATCAAACGGGCAAATGTAACAGTAATTTGTGAGCAAAAACTAATTTGCTCAAGTTCAGTAGTAGCGTTGCCGCGTTGGTAAATTTTATCAGATTTCGAGGTGTGGGATGGGATCGAACAAGAACTTTGGTTGGGTGTGTTAATTTTAATTT
The DNA here is from genome assembly GCA_905146925.1 of Autographa gamma. Lineage (NCBI taxonomy): Eukaryota > Metazoa > Arthropoda > Insecta > Lepidoptera > Noctuidae > Autographa > Autographa gamma. The sequence continues at coordinate 10,201,404 of LR989855.1, forward strand.
GAGTTACGGTTTTATTTCTCGACTTGCGGAATATAATATTGGATTTGGATTAAACCGTGAACCGTGGTCTGAAATTTTAAGGTCATTGACCGTCTCTATGACATTAATTCTGTCTGTATTGATGAGTTTAGTTTTATTAGATTTCTCGAATAAAGTTTTAGGTAGATATCACCGATTTTCATTTAATCATGTAATATTTTGCTTCATTATGTATAATCACATTTAGATCATGGTCTTTTCACGTTTTAATGACTTGGCTTTTCTCCAAAATATGTTAGTTAAAGTTTTCGATCGAAAGTATAAAAAAAAAAACAATAAATTTTCAAAAGTGGTTAGCTAGGGGCAAGATACAAAAGTAAGTTTCTTTCTTTTTATAGAGCGACTGCTATAGAAACCGAAATACGTCATCAAAGGAATTAAAAATAGCACAAACCCAAAAGCTTTCAAAATTCATTACCATAAGCCGTAATCTGCAGACTTGTTCCATATATTTTAAAGACATTGAATTTAATTAAGAGAACAAAAGAAATTGCAGCCTTCGAGATGTCCTTGAACGGAAAATCAATAAACAAAAAGAGGATTTAGATCAATAACAAATTCAAACGGAAAAGTAATTAGAATGGGGTACAAGAGACACGATTTTAAATTCAAACGTTTTATTTATCCAACCAAACATTTCAACGCGGTTTTGTGTGTAATTTTATTTGATGCCTGTTCCAAATATATTTTATTTTGATTTTGGACTTTATCCTAATTTATCTTCCCATCGGCCAGGGTTAAAAACCAATGGATATACTTCCTTATTGATGGAGTAAAGTATAAAATCTGAAGCACGTATTTACATATTCAAGAATTTATTTCTCGTAACAACAATTTTAAACAAACTACTAACACAAAATATGCAGCTCAAGTTAAAACAGAACCAACTGTTTGGCTTAATTACCATTCGAAATTACAACGAAAGTACGTAAAACTTTATTTTCTATAGCATTATGGAATACGGCTATGGAAACTAATTCTTAAATAATAACACGAAAGTGGGTTTAGTCGGTAGCAACACGACACTAAAGCTTAGTTTAGGCTGTCGTGCGTTCCTTGCCGAAGCAAATATTAATTTGGTTATATTAAACGACGCTTTGAATACTAACAATACGTTATTGCCTGTGCTTTTGGGGACAACCAAATTACTCCGCCTGAAAGTTCGTTGATCCTTTCGTGAATAGAAAACGAAAAGCAAGTTAGATTCTTAAAGACAATTGTTCCCAAAGTCATTCAGACAAAGCAGTCTCGACTTCTAATTATTCGTTTCAGGTGCGTTGTACAGAAAATAAATTTATTTTTGTTCACGTCGTGTCATGTTTGATGTAATTTCAGTTCTTTGATGTCCAATACAAAATCGATAGTCTCGAAAGTTTTGGTTGTTGTCCCAAGCGCTCTATTGTATTATCTGATCCGACCTTTCCGTTTCAATCAAAGGTGAGAGATTTGATTGGAGCGGGAGCGTGTGAACTGTGCGATAGTGTGTTGCTAGCTTAAGTAGGTCGCGGGCAAGGCGGGGTGTTTGCCGGCTCAAAGTTATTTTCGCTCTAACGAGCTATCGCAATCGACCTTTATATGAAAAGAGGTAATTGCGCATTATGAATATCTGCGTATCAGAGTTTAATATCTAGCTGGAATTAGGGCTGACACAATTTCAGAATGGATACTAAATTTTACGTACATTCTGCTGAACCAATGTGAGTATACGAAGTTTATTTCAGCAATAAATTGCAAAAGTATGGGAGTGATGTAATTAATTGAAATGTGGATGGACGTTTAACCACGGCGTGCACACAAAGCAATGCCACGTACTTCATCATTAATTGAGAGGTTTGATTAATTGGATTTTTACCAATGTTTATTTATTTTCATTTCGGACCGAAAGAAATACATTGGTGTTTTTACAGTGTTCAAACATTTTAATGTAATGATATGATGTTACATCTATGATACTAAATAGAAGTGGTTCTTTTTGGTGATTTATTTGCAATAAATATTTCCGCAATATAATAAAACAAAGGTCCACTGATAACAAGAACTATCCTAAATGTATTTTTTGTTTCTTAGCAGACATGAAAATGCACGCTTCCCTATTCCTTACAAAAGCAAAGAGTAACTAGAGATTTATCTATAAATAACCCCGGCTCTGTCTACCTTGAGTGCCTTAACTTCCTAATCTTGCAGACGACATGAAATACGTGGAAACGCTTTTTCGTGCCTGAAAACACAAATTTTTAAGTGCTTCACAAATTATTTACACCTAAGCCAGTAGCGACCTCACCGGTTCGTATACACTGTTGTACAGTCAATAGGCGGTGGGGCAAGCTGAGGGTTAGAGCGGGGTTATGTTACAAGATGCTCTTCGAATAATCAGGACTTATGTAAGGAAAGGCTTTGGCTAAGAGAGGAGGATAATTATTGAATAACAAGTCATGCAATTGTGAACTCATTACATACAATATGATATGATAAATAACTCTGTATGCTTTTAGGTGTTTTTGTGTTTACAATTGTTTTTAAATACCTACTTAAAAGCTAAAATAGAAAATAAGAAGAAACAGTTAATTATAACATTATCGTTGCAAGATCAAGTCTTACTTAACAATGTCGGTTTTCAAATCTCATCCGAGTTTCCGCCTCATATTATAATTTCGTTACACTAACGCACCTTTAATAAATACGAAGTATACTAACTTATCATCAAGTTTAACAAGTCTTAAAACACTAACTCCGCTTACTACCCTAACTCGAGCCCACCTCTCTACGCCTGACCAAAGTTAGCTCGAAGTCACGCAGGCTGCCCCCCTTCCCCCACCCCTCCGTACCCCCTTTACCCCGTATTCGTGCGAGGCGATTAACCAAATTGTAGGGAATGGCACTGCGCCACTCTGCCTACTTAGCGCTCTTAATAATAGAGGCTCACGCACTCTGGATGCAGGTATATTTTTGCTATTAAATATATCCAGCCTATAAACGTCCCGCTGCTGGGCACAGGCCTCTTCTCATATAGCGAAGGCACGAGCATTGATCACAGCGCTTGCTCTCTGCGGATTGGCGATTTCAGATCCCAAATTTTGGAATCCAGGTTTCCTCACGATATTTTCCTTCACCGATTGTCAGAATTGTTTTAGAATAATTATGAAACTACATTATTATAACTTTGAAAAGGCCACATTGGTACTTGCCTGGGTTTGAACCTGCAACCTTGAGCACAAATCCATTCATGGAACCGCTAGGCCACCACGACAATTCATTTTTGCTATTGCCTATCGAAATTTGCGATGAAATTGGGTTCAATTAATAAATGATGAAGGGGAGGCTCTGTTTGGTATTACGGTCATTAGCCTATTGAAGTAGCTCACGTGCTTACGTGAGCTGCAGAAGTAGAGTTGTGCGAGTGTTCGTCAGAACTGTTTAGCTAGTGAAACTTGATTTCCCATTTCAGACTTTCAAGAGGCGCTTAAAATGTTGTTTCGCATGTATTTGTGTACAAATGATTATCATATTCACAAGTAATGCATGTACTGGGATGTGTGATACCTAATGTACCTATGAAGGGAAATGTAAAGAAAAGTTTTATTTGTAAATGCTATCGCATTCAATTTTATTAACCAAAATAAATTGTAATTCCAATAATGCAAAATTATTTTTCACTTAACAATCAAAACACCTATATAGTAATATCAATTCAAAAGCAGACCATTTTATTACAACAATGTACTACCAACAAAGAGTTTAAGGTATTTATCATTTAAATTGACATAATTATAGAGAATAAATTTATTGCATGTATTACCACTGCGTGCCATAAATTATAGCAGAAAGCTAAAATTATGTGGGATTAAATCGCTACAAACAAAAGTTTTATTCCAACAGTCATTTGTGGTTAGCGTAATTATTATTTGTGGCGTTTAGCGTTATTTCTTTGAATAATTTAATAAAAGTACAATTAGGTACCTACATAACATAAATGAATACCTATACACTGAACGTATACTTTTATAATTTGAATGTAAAAATGCAAACGTAAATTACATTAATCTCTGTTCATAGGATATAAAACCGTATGAGAAAGCAGATATAAATAAAAGGAATAAGTATGTCCTCAACCATTGCATTTGATGTAAATATATACTGGTGCTAACAGTTGCGACACAGTTTTTAAACTAATGTATCTGTTTACGCAAAATGAACGTTAAATAATGTTACATATCTTGATTTTTGTTCCAATAAATCGTTTTGATTTTTTGATACATCCAGCTACCCTAAAACCAGAGAATAACCTCCAAAAGTCAAAATCTAATTAAACTGCAACCGCAACTTGTTACTCCTTAATGAACTATAGTAATAAATTGTTGAGATCCCAGACATCTAATTCAAAACTTTAAAATGTCCCAAAAACGTTTTGAGAACCACAATTGCTAATTTTATTGCTCCAATCGCGTAACGTGAGAAAATAGTTTTAATAATTTTGATAGCTTTAAAATAAAAGGTAATTTATTGTTATTTAAATCGTCTTTTGTTTGACAAGCAATAACTTTAGTTTAAACCTTTTATTATAGTTTTGTTGGACTTTTTTGTAAGTCATAAAATGTACCTTGTGCCTTAAAATAAATAATAATAATAAACCTATCTGCGGGCGTCAAAAGATTTCTTGAGTGTTTGTTTCATCATTTATTTTGATGTTTGATTAAAATAGGAAACTAACTGAGTTCTTTCCATACCAAGGTATATTTATATACGTTTATTTTACTTGGTAGACAACGTACTATTTATCGTAAGTTTAAATGAAACAAAAACAAAAAAAACGGTTAAAAAAAAGCATTTCCCCGTTTTACTTACAATTATAAATTGATAAACACATTATCTTAATGAAAACAATTATTTTATACAATTACAATAAATTAATTTATATTACCCATTTGCTATAATCGTTGTACATATTTTTACTAAAGGATTAGGACTATTGTTTTACTGTAAACGTGTCTATGGAAATTAAATGGATTCATTAGTGAATTTCAATTACGCTGGCAGCTTTAATTCGGAATTAAGTTTGCAATGAATAAGGTATGATAGCGTGTTGTATATTTTTCTTATTATAGTTGCGTGCATTGGTTTTTGCGGTGGCATAAAATAGTTTTGTAAAGATAAAATAGCTTTTGATTTTATAATTGAAAGGTATTTAAAACATGAAATCTGTAAATTATTAATTCACGAATTTTACGAAAATAATAAAATATCGAATTCGAAAATAAAATAAAAAGTAAAAATATTTTTACAGTACTGAGTAGATATAGGTACTTTCACTTGTTTTATTATCAGGTACTTTTACAACCCAAAAAACATTTGGGCCTATTTAAATTTTTCCTTAATATTACCAGCCTCATGTTTTACATTTACAGCGACAAACGAACAACCCACTCTTGACATACATCAACTCAGCTCCAGGCATTATAGTTGGTATGACACGTGTACAAACTTATCATAACGATAAAACAAAAGAGACCTTATTCTAAGCCACATAAACGTGAAAGTTAAATGAAAGGTGTGATTATAATAATTGGTCTATTAATTTATTATGTTGATAAAATAATTATGACATTAGACTCCCGTAATTTATTCTAAGAAGAAAAGAGATTTATATCCCACATTAATTCTTACTGTACTTACTGTTACCATGTAATAAAGGCTCTTAAGTTTAAAAAACACTTTTTTTTTGTATTTGATTTTCAAAATATCGTATCATATCATTTTTTTTTTGTAGTTGATTTCATAATATAGAGTAATAAAATAAATCATAATATTAATATAGTGTTCATTTTGTCACTCACTAACGTTCGAATTTCAAATTTTAAAATCATTCGAGATACAATTCAACTCGACCACGACTCCTTTCTTAAAATCGTTCTCTCGTTCGCTTTTCAAACTTTTAAGACCACGTTCTATTTCAATACGAGATCACATTCCGTTTCACGCGAGTCTCGGTGTGAGTAACCTAACCTCTCGGAGTCAGGTCTGAAGAAGTTAACAAGTACAATTTGGCTAATGGCGCTCAGCGGCCGCAGCACGTTCACTTTGCGCTCTCGCTTGCGGTCACAGTTTTGTGTATAACCTAATTACGTATTACTGAAGGAATCTTAGATTATAATCTCAGATTAAGTTACACACTTGGTTGAGTTTAGTAAACGCTGTTATATTTTGTTGGGGTGAAACTTTATGTTTTGACTTGACCGAATAAATGGCGTGTGGTTTCAGAACATAAACAAGATTTATTTTTGCTTTTAATCGTTCAGATTTGATTTTGAAATCATCTACCCTCAATAAGTTTTTATCGTAGTTGTTCTCGTAGGTATCAAGTCACACAATTTCCTATATAACAATCAACGACGAATAACACAAAAAAATAACAGTTCGATTTTTTTAACATTTCGAGTTAATAATAATAAGAGCCTTACCTTTAAATTTTTGTCAACAAACCCCATCTGATGGATTTGTATTGTAAGTTTGTAACTTCACACGTATGCTATCCAAACATATTTAATTTTTACCACTATCTTAACATTCACACAGCTGTTTTTTAATTCTCTTGATTATTAAACTACACCCACTTCACAAAATCACAATAAATAGAAACTACTTGCGAAAGACAAAACGAAAACGCGCGCACGAACGGAAAACTAAAAAAAAACAATCTGCATTCTGCCACAGATAATAAATGACGAAAAACGAGCAATTTAGGAAAAAAAAACATTAACTGAAACATTAAAGTTCACATCAATAATTCATGTAGGTATTTGTTAACATACAAAGGGTATGAGAGTGGAAAGAAGGAAATAAAATAATCTTGTTGATTTTCATCACGCTTTGCAAACAGGGATTTTAAAAAAAATAGAAGAAAAAAAGAGTTAAAAAAAAAAACAAGGTAGCGGCGTCTTATTTTCTTAAAATGTTTTTTTTTTAAATGAGTGAGTGTAGACTTTGCAGTTATGTGAGAGCCCACTTCACTTCACCCACAACTTATGAAGTTATGGATTAAATGCATTTGAATGTGACGTCATTATTTATTTGTTTGTTATTGAAATTTTTGGTATGATTTTGTATATTAAGTGTTGGTTTTTTTAAATTGTAATATTTAAATATATTTAGTGGGTTTTAGTAGGTAGATATTTCTTTTTTGCCTATATGGTATGCACGCCACTGGTAAGTGTACAGTAGGATGATTATGGTTGTTCCTTTGCTTAAGAGTTCATAGCCCATATTCTTTCGGATTATGTCTATCCGACACTATAATTCTTTTTACACTTATTTCACTGAAATATTACGTAGTATGCCAACTAAGCAGTGTCGCGCACATAACATATTTTTCTTAAATCCTTACAAAAGCGTAACTGAAATTACCGAACACAAAATGCCAACTTTCCACTCTAGAAAAGAGTAATGATAAAAGCATTTCGTATTACCATAAAATATTATTCATGGCTTTCCCAAAATATGTTCATGCGTATAGGAAACAGGCAAAGTTATATTAACTTGAAGAAGTTAGATTAACGTTTATCCAGACGTATGGTGCGTGATTTATTTTTATTTTGTGCGCTTTTATGTTATCTGTGCAACCTGTCATGGCCGCTGTACAAAATGGCGGATTGTTGACATTTTGGCGTTAGATTTAAATGTATAATTTTGTTTTCTATTTTTTTTATTAGGACGTTTTCAAGTGGTGGATTGACTGAGTGACAAATAAATAGAATGTAAAATCAGTAAATGTCAGTATGTGAAAAAGCTTCGCACGCCGATCACAATTAACTTGGAAAAAAGGTAAAAAGAAAATATCTGTATTATGGGAAAAAAGAGGTGTTTGAAAAATTATCTATTTTTCAAACACCTATTTTTCCCATAATAATTATATAGATGAAAAATTAAAATGCTTGCGCTCTGATTTTACTATTAAATTAAATTAAAACAAACCAAAGTTGATTCAAGTATTAATATTTACTTTAAATTAACTTTATTAAATACTGAACATTACCAATAATCAATACTTTATATAACCCCATAACATACAGTTAGAACCGTGATCAAGCATCCGGCAAATTACAAATTAATTTTCGTTCCAGGTCGTATGAGTTCAATGGGAACTGATTAATATTGAAAATTATTACTGAAGTGAATTATTGTTCGTGAAAGTTTATATTAGTTGTATTGTATGAGGACGTACAGATCTACGTATATTTAAGGTACTGTTTATACTGTTCTGATATTGGTTCTGATGTTATTTGCTATACTTTATTCTTATATGAATTTCTTATGAGAGAAATTTCTATCATTATATTGCAAACATTTTCAAATCGGAACAATTTGAAGCCATGTTTATATATCTATATAGCTGTATCCCTCTGAGTAATTTAAATTAGAATCAAATATTGATTTAGTAGTAAGATTTACTGATATATATATATTTTTATTGTGCGTAATATTGAAACCATCTATTAGCATCTGCTCTTAATTGATTTTTTACTCAAATACAGAGCTTTTGTTTAATTAATACAAAAAACATTTAATAACGTAGGTATATTCCATTTTATTCCATTCTTCAAATGAAACCGCGAATTAAATACAAAAAAATACACACACTAAATTCTCATCATAAATTCCTTTATACCGTAAAAAGAAATATAAAATTTAATACAAATACAGACAATATATCAAATACAGTAGAAATGGCTAAAGTGGAGGGTGAAATATCTTTTATATTGGCCTCAAGGCAAGATGTGCTGTTCATTATTCACTTGTGTACCTATCTTTTGAAACAGTGCCTTGAATTTTGAAAACAAAGCTCCCTTTTCAGGTTAGCTGTGTTTACAAGGGCTTAAATGTTGATTTTGCTTGATGAAATTAATGATCTTTTTATCTTTGTATTTAGTGTTAAGTTTCTATTTCAGTTAGGTTCGTTATTAAATTTCGTCATGAAATTATGATTGTCAAGAATTTATAGGATTTGGGAACTAATATTTATAAATTAATTACCTTATTTATAAATATGTCAGTAACAACTATTCACATGGATGGAGCCCTTTTTCACGACATTGTTCAGGTGAACAATGTTTTGAAAAGAGGGCAATAGAATAATAAGGTTATTATTCTAGAATTGGACACACAATATTAATACTAAAGGTCTATAAAAAGAACAAATCGATTACAGATTGCGTAAAATATTTTTCGTAAATCAATCTGTTTTACCGACACTGACGTCCAACACACGCAATACTAATTAATTACGAACCGCGCCACTTCCAAAATACCCGGACGGATCATTGTTCACCGGCTATGTGTTGAGGTGCCACAATAGATGAAAATACCCAATTATATTCTTCTACTTTAATGAACATTCAACTGTTTTGTCACTGACAAATTTTGTGAAGTTGAAAAAGGGGTAAGCATGAGCCTTTTGTGATGTCACGTTAGATAATTCTATTGAAGTTAATATTGATTGATTATCCTTTCTTTTTCATGTTGGCTCTATTTGTCATATCAAAGCAGCTTTTGTATAGGTAAATGATAAAAGTAGATAAAACTACATTACTTTATCATCAAACAAGGTTATTTTTCATCTATTAGGAAACGGCTAGGCAGATGATGAGCACTTGTACTTAGATACCTAAACAATTAATTAAAATACGAACGATTAAGTTTCTATACACTAAACCCAACAGTCAAAACCCATGTAAATAATGCCCCAAAAATTTTGTTTATTTCCCCTTTTTTAATCAACCACATTTCAAGATAAAATCTCACACGGTCAATAACATAACCTCGCAGTGATTAATTAAACCAAAATCTCCACATAATATTAAACCTCGTTAGAAACGTTAAACGTCATAAATCTCTTGGTGAATGCCGTCTTCACAAATTGAGGTTAAAAGTATCCCTGTAAAGATGAGTTACGCAACCGACTGTAACACAGAAATTAATTTCGCGGAGATACTGTAAGCACTTTTATTCTGAGACTTAAAATGAGTGTGAAATTAGATCTTTAATATCATCTTAAGCTCAATAAATGGAAACCGTAATGAAATCTATAGCTCCTTTAGCGACAATAGCAGATTGAAATAAAACTACTTTTTACATGGTCACGGGCAGACTGACAGTCTGCCCGTGACCATGATACCTGCAAATGTGTCGAAACGTCGGGACCTAAAATCTAAATACAAACTGCGAAAAAATCCGTAAAAAATAGTTTTATTTCAATGTCTAACATTCGCGTAAACCTAAGAAACCAATAGACAATAGCAGATTTGAAAATGGTTTATAAAATGACAATTTTTTTTTAGTTACACCTATGTAGTAACAATAATCAGAATATACAACTAATTGCCTGGTTCAATGTATATTATTCCTGCTTTCATCTATACTACTCGTGAAGTCAGCGGTTCCCCTTTTTCATATTATTTGGTCCATGTATGTCCATTAAAATAGCCAACGAAATTTTTTGTAGCATTCAAAATTCACTATTCATTACCAAAAAAATCTTCAAGTTTGCCAAATAGCAAGAACTAAAACTGTTTCAAGACTAATCTTACCTACTCTAGTATCCAATTAATTCTAGTTCACGTAATGGGTTCTGAAGATGAATAAATAAACAATATTTCAAGTCTTAAGGCTGCGACGACTTTCCTTTTACGTTTATTCTGTTAGAGACAGTAAATTGTGAATAAACGAAACGATGTCATCAAGAAAGCTGTTATTTGATACGTTTTTATTAACGTCAATCCTATTAGGGGAGGGATTAGTTTTTAATATCTAAATGCTTCAGGGTTTGCTAGTTGGGCCTGCTAGTCGATTTGTTTTGCGGATATTTATTATTGTGACAAATGAAAATATTGAAAGAAAGTAGTTTCATTTATCAATTTGACTGCTTATGTATATTAAAGCATTATCAATTAATTCATTTGAAGTATCTTTAATCTCTGGACTCACAACTGGCCTTATATTTGTAAGAAAAAAAACAAGCAATTCGTGTAGGTACTTATCATTATCTAAGAAAGTATATCTGCCTCCAAAGACAAATACAAGCTTGATGACACATGATATTGTTAGAAGAAAATATGTGACAATTTCCTATCTAACCACGAAACAAGTGAAGCTCTTAATCACCCACTTACTTCTTCTAAACCACAAAAACAAACACTATAATTATCACTATCTAAAGAAAATTTTCGGACGACAGGACACATCCTTATCTGACTTATGTATTACGTATATTGTGGTTCCTTTGGCTACAATTTCTTCGGCTATCGTTGTCTGGGCATTTCTACCAAGATTTATAACCAACAGTCGTTCTCTAATATTGTTTACTTCGGTAATGGTCGGTTTTATTACTGCTATCCATTTGCCTTGTTTTATTTTTCGAGCGGTCGGATTATCGGTTGTTAATGGTAACGAGGTATTAACAATATTTAGTGAGTAAGTGTTGTTTTTGTTTATAAGATTGGTTATCAAAAAAGTTAAAAGTACCTACTACGAAATTTCACTACTTTCAGAAAAAAAAATTATGAAGTTAACCAAATATTCCTTCGATAGATGGTTTAGAAATAAGCATGTAATATATGTCAATACACATAAATGTGAATCTTACATTTTTCACAAATCCCAATATCCCAATATATTTGATGCAGTCTATCTACAAAAATAAGTCTTTCATGTTGGTTCACGATAAATCTTCATTTACGAAGAAAATCCTTACAGATTGCATGCGAAAACCGTATACCACCGCCACCTTTAATTCCTATACGAACATTTAAGCACTTTATTCTTCGCAAAGAACTTAAATTTTAATCTGATATTTTAAACAAACCTGGTACAACATAATTTTGCCTGCACTACTAGACGGTTAAGTAGTCTGTGGCAGCATCTGCAATGCGTATTACTAAAACTTTAAACATATGCTTAAAGCTACTCCATATGTATATCTCCATATGAAATTCTACTCAGAAAATATAACTAAAGACGCGTACCCTTACTTAGACAATTAAGTTTGAATTTAGTTAGATGAAACTTGTTATGAAGTTTCCTATTTAGCATAAGTTTTATCATTTAAAAGAAAAAGTTAGATGGTATTGTTATTATGCACAGCAATGTGTCTAATTACGTGCTTATAAATAATTATTTTAGTTATCATCATCATTCTGCTATGTTTCAAATCATGTGGACTCAGCATAATACATATTTTGCTTGAGTATTTTTACGTCGTCTTTACTTTTTTTTTCTGTCTTCCTGGCAATGGATTTTTACAAGATTAACATATGGACAGACATCAACTGGTATGGTTACATTCTTTTCCGCCTATATGTATTTTCCAATATTTGGGATAAAATTAAATATGCCAATCAAAAGATACTGGTAAAAATTGCAATTAAATGTTTGTCAACTCTCATTAACTTACATAACGAGTCATCTCATAAAAGCTACACCAAACTTTGATCACGTCCCGAATAAGATTGATTTGAACATTAATGAAAAGTTGGTGGGCACAATAAAATTAAACCGCAAAAAGTTCATCGGCACACAAAAAGTTTTGGCATTTCCCCTCCAAGGTTTGCAAAAATATGTTAGGGTTTCCGCTATAAAATTACCAACAAACCCTTCCTTGTTCGCTGTTCGTGTTTTGTTCGATCCCTTGTGTTCGGCCATTTTGTGATATTCAATACTGCCAGTAATAACAATAGCATGGCCTTCTAGTTTATTATCATGTATGTTATTAGCATCGGGTGTACGGAAAGTGGGAACAATTGAGAAAGTTCCATGACAGAATTTATCTGCACCCTAATATTGGTTTGTGGAATTTTGACATGTTATTATAATAACTTTTAGTATTATTAGAATTTCTGTTTGATTCTTCGTTTTGTATCCTTCGCTGAGATTGTTTGTTTTGGGTCCTTTTTTGACCTGTACATTTTCCCAACATTATTTAATTTCTATTTATACATTTCGTTTTGTATTTACTGAGGTTGCGAAAAACATTGATGAAAATGGTTTAAAATTCTGGCTCCTTCTCAGAATACATGAAAATAAATGTTTTTATTGTATGAATATGAATTGCACTAAAATTTTTGATATCTGAAATGATACTATTTATTTCAATTGAAGTAGAACGTCTAACAACGTATGCTATTTCTGCAGCGTAATCATTGTATGTATCTGCAGTTACATTGGAATTTTTATTCTTATGTGCACTGTTAGTGCAATAGAAATAATTGGATCTCTTTTACTGCAATGTCTTTTAACATGTTGTGTACTATAATGTTACTGATATAAGCTACCATTCTTGACTAGCTTTGTCTGAAAATGTAAATGGTGACAGGCCTGTTGGTCTCGTGGTTAGTGACCCTGACTGCTATACCGGAGGTCGTGGGTTCGATTCCCACTCAGGACAAATGTTTGTGTGATGAGCACGATCATTTATTTTGTTCCGGTCTGGGTGTAATTTATCTATAATATGTATGTATTTAGAAATATATATGTATGTTTATCAGTTGTCTGGTTACCATAACACAAGTTCTCTTAGAGCTTAGCTTGGGATTGGGATTACCGTGTGTGAATTGTCCAGGAATATTATATTATTATTATATATTATATTATGCTTGGTCTCCTAAGAATGCATTTAACTAACCTTGATATTTTCCATGATTATAAAATAGAACAGGAGCTAGAATATTTGTTGATTTTTTTCGTTAATTTAGTATTCAGAACATTCTAACCAGTTCACTCTTGTTTTTTCTGTTCCGTGAGTTCACTCACAACCCCATCCGTCATTCCCTTACTTCTAAACATCATGACTCCTTTTCATCCCGTCAACCAGTTGTCACCATCGGTTAAGTCACAGCTGAAATGAAAATTAAAGAAGAAAAGGGAATCACAAGGGACCTCTTTAGAGAGTAGATGCCACTTTAATAGACAGGATAGTAACTGACGAAAACGATTATGAGTGTAATTCAAATTGTGACGTTCAAGGGCAGACAGATGCGGTATCTTTTAATTTTCATACCCCTTGAGGTTTCACGGTCTGATGTTGTTAAAGATAATGTTGCGTACATTTTCTTTTTATATTATATTATTTACATTTTGACAAATACTTGTAGAAAAATCTATTTATGCTCAACATTACACACATAACAAAAATGTGATTCGAAATAGAATTAACTAAGTATTTTGCTTTTCATATGTGGGTCAACAAGCGACTTATTTAAGAAAAACAATTTCAATATTTGACCCAAAAGTCGCTACACTTGTGATTCTTCTGTATAATAATTTGATACCATATTTTCAAGCAAGCTTTTACTTAAACTTTCAACTTCAAACATTTTTATGATTATGTCGATATACTCAGCATGAAACCAAATGTCAAAGACTACGTGCACATCGACAGTTCTGTAACCTTCTAGAAACAAAGTAACGTCTCAGGAGTACCAAGAACAGCACTTACACATTAAAATAACATTAGCGAGCTCGTGTTTCTTACTCAAAGCATTTTGGAGCGAGGTTGCAAAACAAATATTACCTTTGAGTGAGAAGTAGTAATAACATTACATTGGATGGCTTTATCTTTGTGGTATAATGAGCTGAAATGTATTGACATTGATATTTCATATATTCGCGTGCTTGGAACAGAATTAGGAACTCATGTAGTACCTACATGGTTGATTTCCTCATTTCAAAAATGAGACTTTCATGTAGGTGTAAATAAAATAACAGAAGTGCTAATTGTTCACCTGACTGTTCTGGTTGCTTCAGTTATGGGTTTCACATAAAATGTGTGTAATTTTGAACTTATTGAAACGTTTTGACACTAGTCATCCATCAGTACTCATCTTGCTAAGTCTGCAAAAACATCAAACCATACCAAATAGTTTACCCTAACCTGCACCGTTAAGGAACTATTCCCATTTACCCAAAACTGCAAATAAAAAGAGAAAAAAAATTCAGCGCTTCCAGTAAAACTCGTACCTCGAATGCCCAGCGTGTCGTCACTCAACGAAGTGATGTTCACACACGTGATCGGTTTTACGAAGTTTCCAGCCGAGCAGACACGGATAATAAAGTTGTCGGCGTTAATCTATTCCAGTACTTTGCGGCACTATATTCGCAAGGGTTAAGAGAAAGTAACTCCAAGTTGACGTCAATTTGCTGAAATATATTCTGTGAAGGTGAAATTGTTGGAGTTGATAAATTTTCGGGTAAAATTTTTGTAGTAGGCATGACCTGTTTTAAAATGGCTTATTTATGTAGAACCGTGAAGTTTTTGAAATTTATTTTGTGCGATTTGTAATTAAAGGCAAACATTTTAGTTACTTATTTTGCCTCTATATTACCATTACTCAAGAGCCTTTTTATATTTGTCCCTATTATTGTATTGTCCATTGAAAGGGTCATTAATGTATGCTCCATAATAACTGTCTTTTGTATGAGAAGAAAGCTTGCGACACAACAATTCCAGCACGTTCCAGTCTACTTATATTACTACTATCATCATTATTAAAACCTTATTTTTCTTTCACAGTATCATCAGCCCAGCGCGAGCTCGGCAAGGGTTCTCCAACGAACGCCTCGGCCACAGCGTCGCCGTCCGGTTCGGTGGATAACTCGATCCGGTCCGGCGCGGCGCTGGACGGCGCGAGGCCCACGCCCCGGACCGGCCCGTACTTCGACCTGATGGCTTCCAAGAACGTCACCGCTTTGCTGGGGAAGACGGCGTACCTGAATTGCCGGGTCAAGAATTTAGGGAATAAGACGGTAAGTGGATATTTCGTACATACAGATATATGTTATACACAGAACTGAATATAATAAGAATAGTGTTGTAGCTGGTATAATCTGTGTCCGTAACTATAAATATGATTTATGGAATTATGTCTTTGCAAAAGACGGTGTCATGAGTTGAGAATTGATTAATTCTCATCTTTCAAATTATTCTGCAGTACACTATAATGAATTTGAGGTAATCCTATGAATATCAAAAATAACCTTATTTATCGTTGATTTTAGCTAAACGTAAGCTTGTTCTTTTGTAGGCTATTTACGACTCTGTCAGACAAAACTAGTTTCGACGTACCTTTTTGACACGTAAACTAGTTATTCCAAATTCCAAGCAAACATAGCTATAACAGTAAAGCATCTGTCTCCAAGCGCCAACAAATTTCGTCCAAAGTGGTGCAGCCTTAACGCCAACCCAAGGTCTATAAGTTTATGGCTCACGTGAAATGACGCCGAAGATAAAAGGTTGGGATAACATCTCGACGTTTTGCACGTACCTAGCTGGATTTATGTCTGTGGCAATGGATATACTCTCCTATCGTTCTTACAGAAATGTTGGCGTATTGGCGATGCTCTTTCTCTTTGAGATCTTTGATGGAACATATTGGTCCAATGTTGGCGATGACTTATTTGTTTTACTTGCGTCAGAGGATAATGTTGGCATATTGGACAAATATTGATGTTACTATACCGCTTTTTTTGTTAATAATAAACACCCAAATTGCAAATATGGTACAGAATAATATTTTATATAATAATGGTAAACAGAATTGTGCATTCCATTATATAGGTATTGAAATGATTACAATACAGAACCGTGTTCATTTCATAAAACAATAACTGTTTGCATGTGTAATAACAACATGCGACAGAAATATTTCGAAATAGCGAGCTTTCGTTTAATAAAAACGGATATTTATTTACATTCAGTATTATTTTACTTGTTATAAATTATTATTTTATTCCGGGAGATGAATGAGCATTCGTGTACGATACCATATTAAAAACGACGCACCTGAAATAATTTCGATACATATTTTTAAACAATGTTTGGTCGTTTTTTACATCAGTCGGCTTAGATCATGATTTTTATTAACTTTTTTAATATAGTGTGCCAATTGTGCATTCTACATCCTAGATTTAAACAATATTTTGGTCATAAAATGCTTAGAAAAGTCAAAATTACGTGACCACGGAATCGAAATTAGCACACTCAATCATATAAAGTGCTCGTCAACTTAAAAAACTTCTAACAAACTCCGAAACGGTACCATAAAATTGCCATCTCAAACTCGCATCCGAGAAAGTCAAATTACTTCAGAACATTACTGCCGCACCAACGCACTTACAGCAAGCACTCCAACAACACACAGACATGTACTACGCGTAAACTTGAGCACACGCGACCGTACTAACGAGTTACCCTTATTTCAACAGGCTACGTCCAATTTACATAGCGGTGTACCACAAACTCCTCGCTTAAAATGAAACGTAACAATAGCACAATGAAACTTTAAAGTCTGTATTGTGCTCAACTTTATAAATAAAAGTCTCATTAGGCCGACTCGCCACATCCCACATAAATAACAAGTCTGGCTAACGAGATCCCTGTTTCTTTCGCACGGCGGTTTTTAAATGCGACGCTATCAACGTTTTTAATTTATGTGCTGGACCGTAATTGGTGTGGGGTAAATGGTTTTCTGCATTCAAATTTACGACTCACTGAACATTGTGTATCGATTCTCGTTTACCTAATGTTTCAGAAAAAATACAAAACTGCTTCTTTGGGTATTATTTATTCATATCATAATATTTGCAACTTACATAAAGTCATCTATATTATAACGAGCTGTATTTTAGATGAATAAATGTGGGTACATACAAGTAAAACCAAGTAGCCGTAAAGATAATGACGTTGAGAACGGTCGGTATAGAAAATGTTAGATCTAAAACCTTTGACCTACCGACATCTGGTTTTTCCCCCTCGTTAAATAACTACAATAGTAGATGTTTCACAGAAAGATTCCCTACATACTTGTCATGTCAAGTACGTAGACGTATACGTAAGTAATTTAAAACCACAAAAAAAAATCTAAGAAAACAGAAACTGGTCAAATATTAAAAAAAAAAACTCAGGAACATGATATTTCCATTATAATATAGGATTTCACTGCAATTCAACTTTTTTCCTTAAGTATTGCTATGAAAAATAGATCAGCCCTTAAAATCACAATAAAAAAAAGAAAGAAAAAGGAAACTGCCAGAATAATAGAAAGCTAGAAACATGGTATCTCCATTAAAATATAGGATTCCACTGCAATCAAACTTTTTTCCATAAGCATCAACATGAAAAATACATGATCACACTCATAATTTACAACATCTAAACCTTAATTTGTTTGTACGCGCTAATGGCTCCGAAGCCCCACATTCAAGTCAAGAAAGGAAAGCCGCAAAAATATCAGGCCACTAAAACAAAAAAACAAATCTACCTTCATTAGGAACTATAATGATAGCCCAGCGGAACAAGAACAAAGCTTTGTACCTAATGCTAATGACAGATACTGTACAAGTTACACTGTTATACCATTAAGGTTTCCATTTCCAAGCGCCGTTATAAGCTATTGCTAATGTGATTCTACTAGGATTTTATTTTTTCCTCGTCATACCGAAATGAGTTTCGTTAACTACCTCATTTCCTTGTGAAATATTAAAGGCTAGCCGATCCGGTTGCCAAGAGTTTTTGAGATAATTCGAGATGATTGCACTAATAGTCCTGCATATTTTATAATATTGGATTCTTTTGTGAGTTGTGTCGTGATTAGGGTTTAGTTACGTCGTTATTTATTATTTAACTTTAATATTGCAAGTTTTATTGCTCTAGAACAAAGACGCCTTGTCAAATACAATCGGAAGAACAATCACGCCACCAAACATGATTATTACGAGTATTTTTTTGCCAACCATCGTCTCATTTCAATGCATACAGTCAAACATCGGACCTCCTCCTCTTTGGAGTAAGATAGATTTTCATGAAAATTAAGTATCTCAAAAATCATCAAGAAAAACTATGTGTCAACATATTTATTGACTGTAGAATGTTTTTTAAATGATTTTCATTTGTATGTATGTCCTAATAATATCAATTTGTTGCAGTTAAACATGCAAGTATCATGGGTGCGGCACAGAGACATACACCTGCTTACAGTTGGTCGCTACACGTACACGAGCGATCAGAGGTTTCGGGCTATCCATCTGCCGCACTCCGAGGACTGGACTTTACAGGTGAGATTGTTATTATAAAGTACATAAATAAAAAATTTGGCCTTTCTGTAAGATTAAAAATATTTAGAGTTTCAATATCGGACAAATTCTCAATTGTTTGTGCAACTACGTTTTCAATCAGGTAGATAAATCAATTTACACAGTATTACAAACATGATTTAATTAATGCAATAAATTCTGTGATCACGTAAGACTTCTGAATATTTAAGTAAATAAATAATCAAATTGTTAAACTGTTCCCAAAATCAATATGAATGTGGCGATAAATTATTATCTTTTATATTTATAATAATGTAGTACCATTATTTTATGTGGCACTAAACAACGAAATCGCTACAAATTCTAAACAGCTCATTTTCAAAACAATAAAGTTATGTCAATATTTAATAAAACACATTTATGAGCTGATCATGACTACGAAACATAATAAACAAGACACATTATTCAAATATATTATACCAGCAACCATAAAATTAAACCCACTATAATAGATGATAGGATTCACACGACGTTTAATTCAGACATTAGTAGGGTCTACGTAAACATTTCTTGTATAATATTAACGACTTAAATTATAATATCTGCACATATTTATTCATCCCACCGATGTTACTGTGAACCCAGTAAAATGAGGTGTGGAGGTCAGATAGGCAGTCACTCCATGTACAATAAGGTATTTAGCTGAATCCAGTCAGACATGTTGCCGACCTCACTATAGTTTGGGAAAAGGCTATTGAAAGTGGAAGCAGTGATTTATATTTAAGGAGTTGTATATTAAAAACGCACAGGCCTTTTCCCATATAGAGGGCGCGAGCATTGATCAACACGCTTGCTCCCTGCTAGTTGGCGATTTCTGATCCCTAATTTTGAAATCCAGGTTTCCTCACGATGTCAAAAATTGTTGAAAATTTTACAACTGTTAACGCAAAAGAAAACACGGGGCCAAACCAAAGATTTTTTTTTTATAAATGAAAACTCTTAAATTGCTACAATATTGAAAAGATAACACTAAGAAAACATGTTACAGAAAATGTGACGTAAACATTTTGTATCGACTGTTTTCATTTGGTTGCGGAGATATTTCACTTACAGCCTAAACGGATCACGAATGGCGGAGATATTGTATATTATTTTTGTTTCAGATCAAGTATCCGCAACACAGAGATTCGGGCATATACGAGTGTCAAATATCTACGACTCCACACATGAGTCATTTTATACATCTCAATGTTGTTGGTAAGATATTGCTCTTTTATCAACTTTATTTATCAGTATTTTTTCACATTTTACCATGAACGAGATCAGTAATTTTTAGGACTTATTCGTAAATGATAATAATTATTTTTTATCATGTTCCTGTCCGTGTTTTTGTATTTTAAAGATAACTACAAACTTCTGCACCAAACTGTAAAGTTTTGAGTAAGTATGGTAATAATATGCGATCATCTTGTTCAGTCAGTTTGGTAAATGGGATTATTTAATTACTTTTAAAAAACTTGATTATTACAATTAATGTAAACATAAGCGCATAATACCTTATAAAAAAAAAACATAACTATAAAACTTCCCAAATTCTCGATTGAAATAACAAAATCAATAACACAACCTTTGTGAAACTTAAATCTCAACCGACCTAAGTTTGCACAGTGCTTGTTAGACACTGAAATTAGTTCTGTAAATTTGATATGTTTCATGAAACAGGCCTTTGATCTCGCCCTTTGTAATTGAACGCGATAGGTTGTCCTACAGAAACAGTGTTGATTACCCCTATTTAATTGTAAACTATTGTAACGTTAATAAACATAACGAAACTAAGACAATATTTATGTTGGATAACTAATAGATTAACGATTGAGACGGTGTCTTTAATATTCTGTTGACTGACAGTTCACGAAGTGTATTTGAATAAAATGTGTGGGTTGGTGGTGGTAAATATTTAAAGTAAAAGGTGGCGGTAAAGCAGTCAAAGCCTGCGCTCAGGCTAACTGCAAAGAAATCTCTATAACTAAAAAAAGTCTAGTTAATAATTTATAAAATATGTTTTTTATTGATCTCTACCAAATATTTTGACTATTATATTTGAAAAACTTGTATCGAAAAGTAGTATGTATTGAAAAGTTGTGTAAATACGTGATTGATAAAGTTTCTGTAAGTGAAGATATAAATAGGCTCTAGAGCTTATTTCATCAAGTTACAGTCATGTTAGTCTAAAACCAATGTCTTGTATATCTAATAGCTAGAAACATTATAAACAATGCCACCTACATCGGCCGGACTTACAGAATAATATACTACACCGAACCTTATAACAATGAATCCCACACAAATTATAACAAAGGCACTAAATCTAAAACAGCCTTAAGTTATAAAGACAGGTTTACAAGCAAACAGTTTCAATATGACTGGAATACACCATAATATTAATTGAAGGCCTAAACAAATAAGCATAAACTTTTAATTTCAACGTTTATCAAAGCTGTTTGTCTTGAGTTGCGTCAGTAAGTTAGTAAACTTAGTAATGTTTGTGTTAATGTTTGTCCACGCTGGTTAATTAAGTGTCGCGTATTATGGGGCACGCAACATACGGGGGCTAAGAAAAACAAAACAGTCAGTGTTTGTTGTTTTGTTTTAAATGGTATGGGGTATTATGGTTACACAAATTGAATTCTATAAAGGCAGGGATCTTGCCGTTGCAGAAGCGAGAGGTGTATAGTGTACAGTGTAACCCGCTGTCTCGCTTCCACTGTAGCAAAAGTCGTGTTTTAAAATCTCATACAGCAAGCACTGGTCTAAATGCAAAATTGATATCTGTGTACATCTTTCCATAGTTTTAATTTAACCATGATAATTCTTTATAACTAAGAACTAGGGTGCTTCTATGGTGGTATGAGTTTACATTTGTTGTTTTGCTTTAAACTCTGCGGACCACCAAATGTGACCAAAGGATGTCGATCTGTATCTTAAAATAAATGAGTAAACAACGCAAGACACACAATATTTTTGTTACACAACAGAGAAGTAATAATAGAAATACTATGTGTTACATGGAATGTTCTGGTTACTTAGGAAAAGTATTGATTATCTCCTTGTTACAGAGCCAACTACAGAGATCATTGGAGGTCCAGACCTCTACATAGACAGAGGCAGCACCATCAACCTCACCTGCGTGGTTCTCTACTCGCCGGAACCACCAGCTTACATATTTTGGAATCATAATGATGCGGTAAGATTTTCTTGATATATACGTAAAATTATAGGTAAGTTTCTGAAGGTCAAACGGCAGAGAAAGGGCACTTCGTACTCTTATTATTTTTTCATACCATCTTTGATAATACTATGTGTGCTAGAGACACATGAGATTCTTAATTTATTTCTATATCGGAGCATAAATTTTGAGTTGCATAAAATTTATATCAGAAAATATGACATGATGATTTTAATTCAATTTTATTTCTGTAAACAAACTCTTTAGAAACATTGTCCCATTCTAAACAACATTCCATTTACGAGCACCATCAGAATTACCATAACATATCCACCATTTATAACATGAAAACAGGAAAACGTATCCAATCTAGAAAATAGCATCAATCCTATTACCATAAACATGGAGTGAATAAATAAAGATAATAATGAAACTATTTTTACGGATTTCATTCTTGCTTATTATTTTGTTTTACGATTCTGACTTTTGTATGGGTAGGTAGTCTACCCATAACACCTGCTATGGCCTTGAAACCTCGGAAACTAGACTTCTGTTTTCTGCTTAGCCTCTACCCGAGCTATGTCTAGGTCGGCTTCAAGTCTTCTTCACTTAAATACCATATTTTCCACAGAGAAATTGCCTTCTGACCTCGGATACACTTCTCTATCAACGACTCATTTTACTGCATAACCGTAAAATTTGCGTTTTGTTTCAAAGTATATTTTCTTAAGCCTGTAAATCTATACAGATAATAAGCTACGACTCTCCGCGAGGGGGCGTGTCGGTGGTGACGGAGAAGGGAGAGACGACTACCTCGTTCCTGCTCATCCAGCAGGCGCGGCCTTCCGACTCGGGCATGTACCAGTGCAACCCGAGCAACGCGCAGTCCAAGAGTGTGATGGTGCATGTGCTCAATGGTGAGTTGAATTTCATGTTTATGCTGTAGAGTTAATTTTCTTGATTTATTTTCGAAATATGCAAAAAGTCAGTAGGTAAAATGAATCATAGTTCAGGAGTGGATGGAAAAACTTTTCAACTTAAATTTTGTTTATTATTTTTTTTATTCTACTTTGGGTGTTAAAAGGGCCAATATAGCCAGAATAATAAAAAATCGACAAACACACGTGTAACGTTATAAATTAAAATGCTTCGAATTATTTTTTCGTAGAAACGCGATGGCAACATTGGCAACAAAGCCTGTATAAATTATAATGATCTATCAATAATTCATTATAGATAAACAAAAATAAACAGAACAAAGTTGTAGCGAATACCTAAAATCATTCCAAGAATCATGATTAATGCAAATTACTGTATTATCTCATTCTTTATTTATTAGAACATTAGATAAAATTCTTAGTAAACATTGCTATTAATGACCTTATCAAAATCTATTTAATTTAAATCATAATTTATAAAATCCTTAATCTTAATATTCAGAGAATTCGTAAGGAGCATCGCAATCTACTTGATAAACGACCTCTGTAAGATAAAGGAAAGAAAATACATTTTTTAAACCGTCGTGAATAAAAATTCAGGCTAAAGCTATTATCATTACAGCAATGAATCAACTGAAATTTCTTGTATCTTTTAATGCTAGGCGTTAGAAACTTGAACAAATTGTAAATTAATTGAATTTTATATCGGTGTAGGTAGATTTATAGCTTGTTTTTTTTATCGATATTATATTCATGAGTTTGCGTGCATTAGGAAAGTTTGGCCTTTTTATAATTGAGTTTTGTGTGGTAGCTTTTTCTCTGATATTTTTAGGTTATTAGTCCTGTTTCGTGAATATGTCGTGTGATGATTGTCGATTTAGGGTATGACATAACTAAATTATGTATTGATATATTTTTATGTTATTAGTCTTTTCTTTCTTCTATTCCGAAATCAGTCAAATTATCTTAAACTAATTATTGTCAGTGCTAGTAATCCTTTATCCACTTTAAATTTTAAGAAGCCCAATCAATATCAAATTCTAATCTGATTCTCTTCTATATTAGTTTAACTGCTACCAATATTGTCGAGAACAGTTTTAATTTTTGCCAAAGAAGCAAACTCGATTTTTCCTTTATCAGGAGAGTACCCCGCGGCCATGCAGCGCGGGGGCCAGGCGTTCGCGCCGACGTCGCCGGCGCACTGCCTCGTGCTGGCCGCCTGCCTCTTCCTCACCCTCTCTTGACACATACGGTTCTTCTACTAAATGTAAATACGAAAATTTTATCGACAGACCATTATATCGATAACACAAATCGATACGATCTTGGTTATCGATACAACCGCCTGAACAAATTTGCTATTTTATAGTGTGGGTTGTGTTATGTACAATATAAAGTAATTCATGAGCAAGTAGATAAAGCTTGTTCCGTATAGTGATGTATATAGTGTAATATAAAGTGTTAATCGTATTCATTTATGTAATGTTAGATTGATTTCCAACACTAATAAAAAATCCTCGTCATTGATTAAATTTCAGTATTTATATCAGGATTGTAATTATTTATTACCTTTATTGGCGAATAATTGAAAATAACCTTGTTTATGATAGATGTGTATTAGAAATGATGATGAAAATATTAATCCATTGTGAGAACATAAAGATAGTGAAGACAGGAATGTATAAACAGCTGACAATACTACGATTAAAACACAAAATGTTTAGACATGAAAATGTAAATAGTTGAGGTTATACGAATCACTCTATCTAGCCTTTAATAATATCTGTATTAAGTGATGTAAATTGTAAGTAAGATTTTAGTAAATTTTGGAATCTAAATGATGTTGTAAATAGTATTTGTAAGAGAAAATTTGCCAATGGGTCTTAATAAGAGCGAACATGAAAACCAAAACCCCGCAAAACTCTAAATAAAAAGCATACATATGAAAAACAAAAATAAATTTATGCAGGAATATCTGAAAATACTAAATTAAATAGAAACTCTTGATAAGACCCATTTGAAAGAGAATAACATACTGTAAAATAAATATACTAAAATAATAGAGTAGTCGTAAGCGTAATTTAGGAGAAAATATTTTACATAGTTAGAAAACAATTCTGATTTGAAATCGATAATTGTTTGTGTACTTTAATATTCTTCCTGTGACCGATATATTTCTATGAATATAACGAAATAAATACGTAAAGAATCTTCGACTTTTTGTAAGTTTATGTTGCTTATTACCTGACTTTCACCTATTTTTTACTGTAAAAAAATATCTACGTAGTCTTGACCCCCGTCCCCTTAATTTTTAAAGACTCGTTATTTATATAAAAATATTGAAGTGCTTTCTTGACAGATGCTGTCGTTAAATATATTTATTTCCACAACTGTACATAATGCTGTCCAGTTTCAGCTGAATCTCGATGTAAAATAACGAAAAAAAAGTCATTGAAAGTGTTTTTCTTGAATTAGGATAACAGATCTCGATAATTATAACCAGTTATTATTATGTCAAAGGTTTATTATTGTATACAAGTAACAATAGTATTAAAACTTGTTGTATGTATTATGATACCTGACGGTGCGGTGCTCCGCATAATATAAATTACATGTGTAATAACATTATAAAGAAACAATAAAGTTTTAAAAAAATATTTGCCTTTTCCTACCAAAATTAATACGTAAAATTTCCGTTCATAGTTTGCGAACCGAATGTTCGCAAAATGCACTCGCAACTGAGCAGTACCTACGGTAGTACCAATCGCCAAATAAAATAAATGCAAAGTGCAAAAAAGATTTATTTTCACACAAAAGTTACTTACCTTATTTAATAAATTGTGCCTCCAGTCTATTCATACGATTAAATAAAAATTTGGAATTTTTCACATAAAATTTAAATTTAACTTAATTTCACTGAAACAGGAAACAATGTCATGACCTGTTAATCTCAACTTTTCCTTATAAAGTCCATGTAATCCAAAACATACAAAGCAATTTTTAACAGTCAAACCCATGGACCTGGCCATTATACATATTAAGCAGTAAAACTTTTTTGTGTATACAGAAATAAATCATTCGTAAAAAAAAATGTTTAGTAGGAAAAACAAGGAACGAGCGAGCGATCTTATGAATATCTAATCGTTTCGAACAAAGATGAAAGATGTCTTTCCTAATTCGTAAAGACTTATTTACATGCCACATCAGACCAAAGAACACTGACTTTGATATTTCCATTTCATTCCACAATGATATTTCAATAAGAATTTTTAACAACATTTTTCATGTTAAAACTCCGAATTGGGCCGTTTACTTAATTTGTAAATTATTCTTTTTATAATTACTTAAAATATATCTTACAATAAATTGGAATGGAGTTGAAATTATATTTATTATTTTTCCTTTTATTAATTTTGTATACAGCAGGCTTCGCAGAAAATCCTGTCATCAACTTGTTTCCTACTGTTAAAGGTAAATAATATGGTAATAAAGTGAAAATAAATCTTTATTTCGCATTTAATTATTATTGCGAACTGAAGTTAGTGCTTTTTCCTATTAATAATTTGAATATATAAATAACAAGCTGAGTTATAAACACACGGCAAATTAATATTTATGAAAAAAAAAAAAATACTAGACATTCGATTATTTCTTATGAATTTTTTTTTATTCTACATTGGTAACACAATCGCGTTTTCCTGCAGAATCGATTGACTATTCGATAGTTTGGGGTATGTACAATAATTGTGGACAGATGAAAAATAGTCAACTACCCGCGCGACCTATAAAAAAAAGTCTGTTCGCGACCGCGGCTAGTGTAACCTTGTCTAAACGTTAGGCATTTCGTCCGCGGTAATTGTTTAAAAGTGAAAGTGTTAGTGTTAGTTTTAGACATTTTGTTGTGGTGTCGGTGAAGAGGCTTCGTGGCAGATCAAGGTAAGTAGTTCTTATAATCGAATTTATTGCTAGTGAAGAATAAATTTAGGTGTAACAAAGCCAGCCATACACGCTTCTTGAACCTATCGGCATCGATTGCATAGTAAAATATGGTCTTCTGTATACAAACATACTCGTACACTGTTTGAAAGCAGTTGAATTATTGCTTGTAGCATTTTAACTGCTTACTGGCAAAACAAAAAGCGAGCGGGCAGGAGTGACGAAACATCATGTGACGCGGTATAGGAAGCGCAGGCGGCTACTGCCTGACAACGATCGGTAGCTCGACCAGTCTGTGTTAGACTCAATCGAAACCGCCGCGGAATGAAACAGAAGCGATTTTAAGTTAAAAAATTGTGCATAGCATAATGAATTTTATTTGAATTACATAAGACATAAATTAAATACAAGCCAAAGCCTGTTAGGGTATTAACAGCTTGTTGCTCGAAGAGTCTCTATATCTGCGGTCGATGAAAAGACAAATTGATTGAACTCAAATGATAACATTTATATATTTACTTATTTCTCATTACAGCTATCATTGCTGGTTACTAAACTTAATGCGACAGTCTTGCCTTAAATACCTAATAACAAAGGTATACAAATAACAACACTTTCACGTTTAAAACAACTTGTGAATTAATTCAAGGATGAGATAAATCGAAGTTTACACAAAAAGAATTTATAGTACAGCCTGTATTCAGCTTTATTCACATCTATTTTCAGCCTCGTAAAATCTCCTAAAAACCTAGAATGAATGATATCAAATTAATCAGCCTCGGCCTACAATACGCCCAGCGAATAATAAAGGTCAGGAAAACTGTCTTCACGTGTAGCAGTTATTTTATTGGCTACGACAGAGCTAGCCTACGAATAAGTGACGTCATCCATTCGTAGGCACCACACAATCAAGTCTTTACGTTACGCAATTTGACATCAAAACAAAAAGATTTCACGCTTAGCAAAAGCATGGCTGGTATTTATTTTAAATTCGTATTCAAATACTTTCATAAAATAATAACGTATTTTTCAGCTATAAAGTGTAAACATATTTTTTCTTTACAACGCGCCAAAAGAAATGACTTACACAGCATATTTCTATTGTGAAAGTAAATTATTTACATTCTTTCGTCGCTGTTTTTGACACGGCTCCGATCAAAATAATTGAAGGTCGAAAAGTTTGCCAGCATTATATACTGTAGCTATTGTTTTTACTGGAATAGTGTAACGCTTATCGATTGTGGAGTCGGCACGCACGTTCACGAAATGTACGAAAACAGAAATTACAGCATGGCGTAGGGTGAAAGACGCGTCGATCAAAATTAAGGGCCGTGTTTTGTTTGCGTGTAACGGTTGGTAGGGGTTGCTGTTTATTGCATACGTACTTTCATAATAAGCTTTTCAGAATTCCGCGTTTTCATTTCTTTATTGTAATAAGTACTCATAAAAAGTTGTAGATTCATAGAACATAATATACATGCAAGTACTTTTTACATTTAAGATAATCCTAATTATTAGAATACTGAAATACCAGCAGGTTTTCCTCCCACCACAATACCTTCAGTTACCTGTACTATTTTTTATTAATGTTCAATAAAGTTGTACATACCATGCATGTATGTACCTCTAGCTCTTGAAGCATGATCGTAGTTCTGACAGCAAGAGACACACTACACTTGCGTAGCGACATCTAGTTGTCACAACATCAAAAGAGCTCTGACCATTCCATTTTCCCATTATTTGTAGTACAAATAATTTAATGACAAAATGGAATAACACGGAACCATTAACCCTACACTCACTGGTGATTTGCCGTAGTTTCCCGTTAAACTTACCGCCCTTAATAAATAGTGAAGACACAATTAAATATACATTAGCCAACACACTAACTAACTTTTAGTTTTGGACCAATTTGTTCGAAGTTAGTAACGGGTCTCCTAACGTCGTCTCAATTTCCTGGTACAACTTCACTAATTAATCACATCAGAACAAGTTATTGGTTATATTTTTAGTATCTAGTTTCCTTGAATGAAGTAGAATATTATATGTTTTTTTATGGATGAATATGATTGATGATCAATTTCCGCCCACAAAAAAAAAACACTTTATATTATTACTAGCTAATACTAAATTCTGGATATATTATAATTTAAATATATAAGTGCCTATAGCAGCTTGACTAAAACAATAAAGAAAAATAAATCGTAAGATAAAACAAAAAAAAAAAAACATTCAAAAGTTATCAAAACTAGTCGAACAAAATGTAGAAAAAGTTTTAACTCAATAAATAATCTTTCGTCCCTCTAAGTATTCCCTATTTTATACAAGACACCTGTTAAAGGACACGGTAGCCATTTTATCGGCTATACCAAAAAATTAAAAGTACAAAGAGTTTATGAAACAAAATAATGGAACACGCTCAAAGCTGTGGCAATGCGTGTCACGTCACTCCATTCCCCTAGCTTCTAAACTGTAGCTTAACGATACCTATGGGAACTGACGGCCAGTCTGCTCGTGTGGAAACGACTCAATAAACTCTGTGTTCGAGTACAACTCAACGGGAAATCGTGTACCGGCTTTACTTCTTAAGGCCGAGTTATATTAGGTCAGGGAAGTGCGCCTTTGGCCAAGTGGTGCTAAGCGCAAATGCTACGCTGGAGGTCTTGGGTTCGATTCCCGAGTCGACCAAGGTGATATTGGTATTTTCTATGAAATTCTCAGTAGCAGGTCGGAGGTTGGATTTGTGCCCGGTAAGTGGCAATAGGCTCGCCCCCCATTAAATGGGACCTAAACATATCGGCGAACTGTGGGTGTACATTGGTACACCTCTGCCTACCCCTTCGGGGATACAGGCGTGATGATTATGTTTTAGGGAAGTGCGACAGTAGCCTGGTTGGAAGACTGACTGCAAAGTT
Source organism: Autographa gamma (assembly GCA_905146925.1). Taxonomy (NCBI): domain Eukaryota; kingdom Metazoa; phylum Arthropoda; class Insecta; order Lepidoptera; family Noctuidae; genus Autographa; species Autographa gamma. Next base: position 10,231,529 of record LR989855.1, read on the forward strand.
TTTGATTGGCTGCATTTAGTCACGTGCACTTTTTTCACCAAATATTTAAAGCTTATTAGTATTTAGATTCCTAACAATAGAATATAAGCAAGAAATATTTTCGTCAGAACTGGTGCGATCTTTTAAGACTCATTTACATACGCTAGTAGAAATTGAGAGCTTTGACGCGACCAATCTAAACGATGGATGTTGGTCAGCAGTGACTTGCCTCAAGTCAGTAACTCAATGTAAATAAGCTATAATGCATAGGTGTTTACTGTTGCTTCAATTTGCAATGACTAGAAATGGTTAATGTTCATCATAAAAAAGTGTAACTTAGACAACTTTCAGTTACCATACCTTTTACAAAAACATAGCATTTTAAAATGAAATAACATCAGCTAACTTCCTAAAACTTTCATAAACCTTTTCAATCTTACTTAAAGTGTTTACATTTTTATCCTAAATGCTCAAAATTTTTGTTTTCTGTGCAAATTTAGATTACCGGCGGCCGGTATAAACTGCGTACTGGTTCCTCGCCTGTTTTCTTATGCCAAGTAGCAACGTTTCACAAAATTGGAACGCGTGACTTGCTATAGTTCGATTTTAAAGTTGAGTACACACTGAGACTGGAAAAATGTTTTGTCTATTTAATTTTTCATTTTTTGTCATAACGTCGCCGCGTCGTAACATGGCTCTTGTGTTTTTGGGTAAAAATTTATTTAAGTTATTTATAAAATAATGGAATATTAAGACATTAATTAATCATTTTGTTACTAATTAGAATTGGTATCTGTATTATGAATGTTTAAGAATGTTATACCTAAAAACTTTTTTAATTCAGTAAATACGTATTAATTGATTATAATTTACTTAAATTTTAAAAATGAAACTTTAGTCTCTTTGCTATAAAATAGATTCCTCTCATTGTTTCCATACCATAAGTATAACGATTCGAGGTCGGAGTAATAACATGCACAGATACCATCCGACGGTCGCTATTAGTTGTTAGTTTTTAAAGTCGACGATCGAAGAATTTTAGAAATTATTTTTCATACTCTGGGTTACAAGATAATTATTTTTTTCTTTCTATTCTATTAAAATTCTTACATAACTTAAACTAAAGAAAATTTTAAGCTGTATAAAAAAACTAAGTATGTAATGTTTTGTGCTTATCAAGACTGGATAAATTTGTTTTTTTTTTTAATGTCATAAAGCATTCGCTCATTAAATGTCATGGTAAAAAGACTACATGACCTACAATACTATACTTATTTACATGAACATCACAAAAGTTTAATATAAAACCCACCTACATTAACAGAAGATTAATGTTTTCTGCTATCACAAAAACAATCACTAATTACTTTTCTTTAAGGAAAACTAAGTATTCCTCGAGAAAGAATGGACACAACAGTTTAAAAATAAAAAGGAGTTTCGTATTTGCTATCTCATGTTCTATTAACACAGTTATATAGAAGTAAATAATTGTACTATTACTTTTTAGTACATATACTTTATACTAAGTAATCCCTTGCTTTTAGTACACCCTACACACGTAAGGTGTATTAAAAGCAAGGGAATCGCAAAAGTCCTGAATGGTTATTGCCAGAATTTGCTACCGTGATGATATAATAACAGAACGTTAGTTTAAGTGTACAGCTTAAAGTCCTAAATCAGCCTCCATTTCTTAGAACACATTCGATTCATGATTAGTGATAAGCGAACCGAAGCTAAATTCAACCAGCAAGCCAATTCCAAACTGGATCCCGGTCCTCACAAATCTAGTCCGACTCACCGAAATATCTCTCTAAGCCATATTGTCGTCTTACTTTATCTAAAGCCCACTCGAGACTTCATATAACTTACAGCTCACACAAGCCAAACGACTCCAATCTAGTTTGACCCCAAGCTGCCAGCTTCGCGCAGATTACATTAACTGCAGAGCTACCAAACTTCCGTAAACAAAATCTTATTACGCTTTAGATCCCATTCCAACTGTAAGTACATACTTAAGACCAACAAAAATATATCATCAAAAAAGTTTTACGTGTAAAAAAGGCCTAACTGAGATTAATGTTCCAAGAATTTAATTATCTAGACGTGGAGTAGGTGCGGAAAAGTTTTTCCTTTACGTAAGATGGCACTTTTTGCTTTCAGTGACGTCATACGGTGATAAATTAGGCGGAGTGCTGAGGTTTATATAAATCATGCAAATATTTGTGAGTGTTTGTCAACAGATGGGATATCTAATGTATTTATTGGGAAGGAAGTAGCATTTCGGTGAACTTCAGAAATGTTTTTCTGAAATTCATCGAATCTCATTTTCCTAATAGTGAAATTCATTTCATTTTCGGTTTATGTACAACAATTATAAAGACAAAGAAAACCTTCTAACTCTAAACATTTTTTCAGAACCAGCATCACAAAAAATCCTTAAGTAAAATACTTCTAAGATTACTTTCTTAGATTTGTAAGCAAGGTACAAGCACACACGAACAAAGCCCCATTTCACTAAACAGGAATTCTTAGAACTAAACATACAACACAAAAGCAAACGTCTGTCCGTACAATCAGTCATGATTAGCTTCTCTACCCGGAACACAGTTCATTACAAAATGAAAACCGTGATTCAACCTCAATCTGTGACAACGAAAAACGGGTTACGTAATTAAAACAGCATGAAATTGTAATAGTCGCGAGTACTACGGAACAACAATTAGTTTAAAACCAAACTCCCATTGCGTTTATTGTATGGTTGTTAATTATTCGGACTTTCACCCGGCTGTCACGGGATAGGCATAATTCGTAAAGTTTTTAAGGGGAAATGAACCGTATTGTAGTAGAAATAAGGGAAATTGACACCTTAATAACTCGAAAAGAGTATCTATGGCAGGTCATTTATATCTTCAATTATTAAAAATAGAAAAACATGCAAACAAACTGAGTAAATAAGTTAAGGTTTATGGTGTCTAAAACAGCATAAGGGCCAACGTAAGTCAAAAGTCCTTTAGAGTTACTAGTGTCGCTGAAATTCACCACCAATGAAAGATAAGCTGCTGTGATTAGTGGAAATTGATTAAATAATAAATAATTACTCGTTACTGTCGCCTAAAGTAGATTTTTGGATCACCGTAGCCCCCATTACCATTAAAACCAAACACAACACAATACATTATGCCCCAATCACATAACAAAATCAGGTAGGCACGATAAGCTTTTAGTGGCAAACTTACCGACACCGTTAATTAAACATCACCCAAAATAATCCCCGCAACAAAACAAAACGAGCTAAATCAGACACATTCGATTCCGGAAAACATTCAATTCGATTGTTACGATAGTAATCGAGTCCACCTTTAATAAACATGTCGATTAATTGAACCTATGGATAGGAGCGGCCCAATCTCGCCTCACGTACAGGTCCAGATTAATCCACTTGGGATTACGGCAACTTAGAACAGGCACAATTATGCGTGTCACGACGCTCTTCTTATTTTTTCTCGGAAATTCTTTACCCGAAAAGGTTAAAACAGGGCTTACAGTAACTTAGTTTGGAAGAAAATTGTTACTAACATTATGGGTCTGTGTTCTAAGGACGTTTTGTCAGCAGTTTTAGTAATATGTGTGGTACATTACAGTAAGCGATGTACATTTTCAGTAAAACATTACTCGTATGAAATAGGTAGGTATTTCTGTGACTGAAAAGAGAAACGAAATTGGGGGATCAAAGCAATGCCCCTAATAATTTCAAGATTTTCCCATACAAGTGCAAAAATACTGGGGGAAATTGAACTCAGCAAAACTAAAATGATTATTAAAATCCTAACTATCAGAACAGCTTCAACCAAAACCGGTCAAAATTACCTCCACGTTCGATTACCGCAGTGATTAACTAAATCGGGTTGAACACCATCCCTTAGACCAATCAGGCCCCACGTACAGAGAGTTGATCCACAGGAGATTACAACAACTTTCTATCGGGCAATTTCTAACAACTGGGTATTAAGCCCACATTGATTGCCTCAAGTTTTGAGCCCTTTGAAGGTTAGGTGTCACTGATTGGGTTTTATCTTGATTGCGATGTGTTTGTACTAATTTCTTTGATTATTTTAACATGTATTGTTCTTGCTGACCTGGCTTCTGATTTGTCTGACTAATATAAAATGGCAAATCATTTATTAGCTTTAATATTAAACAGTCAAAAAGTTAATTAGTTACCTTCTTAGATCAACAGCCTAATAAGTATAAGATAGTTTTCATGTGTAATTAGTTTACATAATGAAACCGTGTACATTTTTGACTATCAGTTTAAACAATCATCATCATACTTCACCTAGTGACTAATAGTTAATCTACAAATTATACGCAATGCGCATATGTCATGATCTACACACGAAACTGTCATTAGCAGCAAACCGGACGGCCCCAACAATCCGCTTATCTTCGCATTTGACGGAAAAGGGTGCTAGGGTAATCTTAGATAAACCACGGAAAATCTCTAAAGTACTATCCGAAGGGCGACGACCTTTCCAAACAACAAAGAAAGTTTTTTTTCTGTTTAAAATATCCCCAGACAGTAATGATCAATTTCTAGCTCACCCCCTTCCCCTACTGTCTTGCACATCACGAACCGTCAGAAAACACATCAAATCTTTGCAATCTTCTAACACAAAGGGGAGTACAGAGGGGAGATTATGGTATGAAAAACACCATGAATGGCGGGAATAAGTTCATAATAAGGAAGTATCCCCTTACATTCTTATACTGCGATTTCATATTTAGGGAAGGGGAAGTTTTATTTTTATTTATTGAACTTTGTTCGTACAACCGATTTACATAATTGCAGTCGCATTTATTGTTTTATGACAACGTTACATTGTATGCCAGATCCCCCCGCTGATATAAATTTTCACCCCAAACTGAAGGATATTGCGTACATTCTTAAATTACTGTTTCAAAGTGCGATTTGTAAATGAAAAGTGGGATGGATAAACATTATGAATATTTTTCCTGTTTACGAGGGGTGGGTAACGATGTAATATGACTTGGTTTTGTGGTAAAAACAAATTAAGCTATACCATAATACATAGTAGGTATATCCCTAATATGTATCTTATTTGGATTCTAACTCGTTTTGTAACAAGTCAGAGCTGAGGTCCTGACTACTTTGATGAACTTTAGATTCTTGGAACTCCTGCAATTTGTTAAGACAATCACGAACAGTAACTACTTAATATTAGAGGGCTAATCGTCTACCAGACACAGTTCAATAACATTAGTTACTTTTTTGCCATAATTATGGCATAAAAATAAACTTTATATAATAATAGATCTGTATGCACAAGGTTGCAGGTTCGAACCCAGGCAAGTACCAATAAATAAATAATAAATAAATAAAATAAAGTTTATTAACACAAAAACCTTAACATACAAATTCATACAATGCTCATAGGAACTAAAATCTTTGGGGAAAAAAGGCTGCATAAATAGTGGAAAACCCTGCCTCCTAAACTAGGGGGAACCCTGTGACTTAGGAGTCAGTGTCCTACTGTAACTTCGTGTACAAATAATCCTTTATGTTTATGTTATATCATAATGAACCTATAATGACCTGGTTTAACTATGAATATGAATGTGTAGGTATGTGTGTTTAAGGAGGATCATGTGGTTGTTTGGTGTGGTGTGTTGTGTTTTGGTATGGTGTGTTGTGTTGTGGTATGGTGTGTTGTGTTGTGGTATGGTGTGTTGTGTTGTGATGTGGTGTGGTGTATGAAGGGGGGGGGGGTGTTATGTTATGTGGGGGTGAGTGTGGTCGTGAGGGGAGTGTTCTTGTGGTGATGAATGGTTTCAGTTTAAGTTCGTAGGATAGTGATTATTTTTAAGTGCCTACATTATTTTAGAAATAAGATCTTCTGTACGAGAATAGTCTTGATCAAACAGCCAGTTTTGTAGTCTAGTTTTAACTTCGTGTTTGTTTAAATTGCATATTTGCATTTGTTTATTTACCTTTCTGTAAATGAGCGAGCTTATTACATAAAGCTGGCGACTAGCGAAGGATGTTTTGTGAGGGACAGATGGGCATGCATATTTGGCTTTACGAGTGGTTGGATCTAATAGAAGAACCTGACAGTGCTTTCTGAGGGTGGCATTAAGCACAAAGAGCTGCCGTACAGTAAGTACCCTGCATTCCGCATACAATTCATTAGTGGGAAATCTATACGGTTTGCTGAGCATCACCTTAAGCACAGCCCTCTGGGCACGCTCCAACCTTAGGAGTTTAGTCTTCGCGGTGCCACCCCAAACCGGAATGCAATAGTTGATGACAGACTGGCAAAGTGCAAGATAGACCATTTTCAAGGTTTTGTGGTCAGCGCAGTGCCTTAGGGACTTGAAGATATATATAAGCTTCCTTACCCTTGATGTTAGGCTCTCAACTTGAGAGTACCACTTTAGTCCGTCATCAATCACTACACCCAGGTATTTGGTTTGACTGACACGTGATAGTGGTATACATGAGCATGAGGTGGAGCCTATGCAGGTATGAGCCAAAAGTTTTAAATCAGATGGTGCTTTGGTCCTGTGACTGATAGAGAAAGGAATGTAGTTGGTTTTAGACAAATTAAGTGATAGAAGGTTATTTTGCAGCCACCTCATGACTATTTGAAGCGATTGTTCTGCATGATACTTCACGTCCGTCCATGAATCCCCATACACTACGATCGCAGTATCATCAGCATATGTGAAGATCTTGCTGTTGGGGAGCGCCAATGTGCAAAGGTCATTTATATATATTAGGAAGAGCGTAGGCCCCATCACACTGCCTTGCGGAACTCCGTATGTGATGATTTCTTCATCACTAGTGTATGAATCAATCTTTACACGGAGTTTTCTGTTTTGGAGGTAGCTCTTGAAAAGGTCATGCGCTGTTCCTCGAATGCCAATGGCTTCCAATTTCGACAGAAGAGTAGGAACAGAGACCGTATCGAACGCTTTCTGTAGGTCTAAGAATATTGAAAGGCATTTACGATGATCATCTAGATTCTTAGCAACAGTTTCCGTTAAGTCGGCAATTGCATCTTCAGTAGAAACACATTTTTTAAAACCATATTGGTTGTGCGCAATGACCTGTTTTTTGTACAGAAAGTTGAGTAGACGACCATTTATTAACCTTTCCATAACCTTCGACATTGCTGAAAGAACCGAGATCGGTCTGTAATTATTCACGCAGTCCCTGTTCCCGCCCTTAAATACTGGATGGACCAAGGCCTTCTTAAAGGGTTCTGGAAAAATTCCTTTCGCGATTGATTTATTAATGATATGTGTGATAACGGGTACAAGAGGTTTGCGACACATTTTAAGGAGAATAGAAGATATTCCGTCCCATCCAGTGGCACTATCATGTCTTAAATTCATGATGGTAGACTCAACCTCAGAATAGTCAACGTCAAGAATGACAAATGAATTGGGTGAGGAAGTTATTGGTAGACACAATGATAGTGGGGGAGGCGCAATTTTAGAGGCTAGGTCTGCGCCTATGTTGGCAAAGAACTTAGATACTTGATTGGCTGCACTGTACGGGTCCGCACATGTTTTTAAAAGTTCTAGAGGAGGATCACATCTTTTTTTGGTATGTGTAATCTCTTTTATTTTGTTCCAGAGTGTTCTAGGGTTACGTTTAGCTTTTTCCAATTCTGATATTTCATATGCAGTTTTAAGCTTCCTGAGCAGGTTATTGCAATAATTACGGTATCGTTTATACGAGATATGGACGATATCATTATTGGGTGAGTTACGGGCTTTTTTATGGAGTTTATCACGATGCCGAATGCATCGTAATAAACCCGGAGTAATCCAAGGCTTTAGATTTCTTACTTTTTTAGGTACATTGATTATACGTGTGTGTTTTTTCAGAATAGATTGAACTATGTTTACTAGACAAGAGGCAGCTATATTAGGATCTTCCGTGTTAGTGACAGGAGTGAAATCCTGACCCTCCATATCTTTTATGACATTAGGATAATCTATTTTTGGGGTCTTATAGTCAGGAGCCATCTGTTGCACTGAACTTGGTCTATCTACATATATTAGTAATGGTAGGTGATCCGTGATGTGGGATTCCAAGACAAGAATACTAGTAGAATTATTGGATTTTAGGAGAACGTGATCAATACAATTATTTATTCTAGTGGGGAGGTAATGTCCTGGCAAAAGACCATGGGTGGCGTTTAGGGTTAGGTAATTAGCACATCGGTCATCTGTATTAGATGGTTTAATATCTATGTTAGCATCTCCGATGAGGTATATACTATTGCACTTATTTAGTGTTGTAAGAACACAGTCCAGACTGTCTAGAAAATTATCAAAATCTACTTTAGAGTTTAGAGAGGGCGATCGATAGACGGCAATGATTGCTAACTCGTTATTGATTTGACAAGTAAGACAGTTACCACTAGTGAAAGTAGGCTCCTGAACAATACACTGAATATGGCTTTTGATGTACATTACTACTCCTTCATTCTGGTTTTTATTGTTGTATGTTAAGTGGGAGTTGTAGCCATCTAACACTGGAAGGTTTGTGATTTTACTCAACCAACACTCAGTCAGTATCAGAATATCACAATCAACTTTAATTAGGGATAGTAACGCTAAGAGTTGGTCAAAGTTCTTTTTTATGCTGCGGATGTTAATATGTAAAATCGTAGTAGAGTTATTTGATGTCTTTAAGAATTTTGTGCAGTCTTCCGGTAAACAGCAATGAGAATTTGCAACTGAAATATCGTCCAAATCCGATACTATATTATTTACTAAATTAGCCATTTGAGTAACAGAGAACATGAATGCAATAGAACCACAGAAAGATGAAGAGAGGTTTTATTACAGATGCGTAGACGTGAAGTAAACAAGGCACTATAAAATTTGTTAGTGTAGGTGCTAATTGTATAGTAATATGTAACGTTTTGTGTTTTGTAAGAAATGTGGTGTATAAGTGTAAGTGTGTTGTATTGTGTTATTAGAGGATGGAATTGTAAGTGTTGAATGATGATGTGTTTATAAGGCAAATTAAGACTAGGAAAAAACATAATATTAATAAGGTTAAAAATTACCAGTTTAGCGTACAAGGCCAATAATAGAAGTAAGTTACGTGACATCCAGAGGGAACTATTACTTAGTAAAGCGGAGGTTTTGAATAGTCATTTCTTTTCTTCTAGCTCGATAAGGGTAGCTTCAGATTTTACGAGTATCTGTTGAAGTCCTGGTTGCTTGCGCAAGAAGATATTTCCGTTTGCGGCCCAACAAAATTTATAGTCGTGCTTTTTTGCGTATTCTCTCGATAAATAAAATAGTCTTTTCGTGGTATTAGTCAGGTGTTCGTCGATATACACGGCACGTTTTTGGCCTGATATACCCAACAGCTCTGTATTCAGTTTATTATCCTTGTTTGGTTGCTTATTATTGAAGCCCCGAACACTAGAAATGAGATCAGACTTAATATGTACACTCGAAAACTCAGCGACGATCGGTTTGGTGGCTGAGGTCCCTGGGATGCGATATATGTCTCGGATACTACTCGGTGTAATCGGCAGGTCCACCTTATTCCCAATAGCAGTCACAATCTTCATGAGGTCGGCACTTGACTCTTTATCTTGACTGGGGATATTACGGATCTCAATACTTGATGACCGAGACTTATATTGTAGATCTCTTACCGTTTTTTCCAGTGTTTCTGTCAGTTTTCTATATTCCCTACACTCATCCTGGAGCCGCTTAACTTGACATTTCATATCGTCATAAAGATCACTAATAGACGCAATTGATTTTTCAATTCCAATATTTGTTTTTTGGATCTCCAAATTCTGCTGTTTCATATCAGTCATATCGGAAACCAACTTTGTCACCAACGCTTTCTGTTCCGCCATAAATTTCGATATAGTTTGATCTTGCTCACATTTCCACGAAGACAACATATCTTTAATTTCCTGCTTGAAGTCTTCCAACTGATCACTAGTAGAATCAAGTCGTGGGCGTTTATGGCGTACGTGTACATTGGAAAATTCAGGGTCATTAACAGCCTGGATTATATTCGGCACTGACTGAGTCTGATCTATCGGTGTATTGGGGTTTTTTTGCGATTTATTCGGTGGAGAACGCTGCATGGTCGAAATGTAATTATTCAATAGAATATTGCAATAAGTAGTTGTAGTTACGTAGCGCGTAGTCAATTTGCGATCTTGTTGCAGAGGACGTCACCATTCGTAGCACTCGTAGCCGTAGCCTTCGTAAGTGATTCACTATTTCGTCACATGCGCCAAGTAGTTGCGTAGCTCAGCGGCACAACGCGCGCCACCGCCACCGTGCGTCGGCGGTCGCTGGTTCGATCCCCGCCACTTGCTTGCAAATACACCAGTCCAGAACGAACTCCAAATCCAAAATTATGAGCCAAATGGAGCAAATAATATTGTCTCTTTCTAGATCCTCCCAAAAGGCGTGGTTAATCCATAAGAACACTCGAAGTGCGACAGAGAATTGAATTTACACTAATTAACCAATAGTAAATTAGTTAGGAGAAATAACACAACACACGTTCGCACCGGCCCAAAGATACGAGTAGAATGATGCTTTATCAAAGCTATTTGTACTTTCTTAATTATTCTAAGACACTTCTGACAAACGGTGAAGGAAAACATCGTGAGGAAACCAGGATTCCAAATTTTGGATCTGAAATCACCAATCCGCAAAGAGCAAGCGTGGTGATCAATGCTCATGCCTTCTCTATACGGGAAGAGGCCTGTGCCCAGCAGTGGGACGTTTATAGACAGGATTATTAATAATATATTATCTTGCATTAAATAAAGTCGAGCAAAGACATCTTATTTTTAGCGAACAAACTAAGTTTTGCAGGCAATCAGAAACCCGTAATCTGATAACCGATTTACCTGTTATAAGGATATCGAATTTCCCTCATAATTAAATTTTGGAGGTCAGGGGCGCTTCAAGTTTCATAAAATCGTTTTATAAAGACTTTTGTAATTATATGTTTGGACTTAAGAGTTGGGAAAGCTCGCCATGTTTGTATACTTGGCGTAATTTTAGGAGATAGCTTTGAGATTTGTTAACCGAGAGCCGATATTGAATGATAATAATAATACTGGCCTTAAACTGTTCCACTGCTGGGCACAGTCCATATAGTTATGCACTAATTTTTTTTAATAGTATTCCATTAAGTTGTAACTTTTGCTTTTATATAATGTAAGATGTATGGGTCCTTCAATTTTGAAAGCCAAGATTCGCTTCAGGTCATATCTTAATCGGATTAAATAGGACTACTAACGAGATTATTCTAACAGTACACCAATTGTAGTTATAACGGTCAGGTAGTTTATCTATTAGATATCCCATACACCCGAATAGCCAATTCTGTACACGAAATACATCACACGTGTTATGACATCTGTCAAATGACCATAAACTAAACATAATAATATGCATAGACTGCTTCTATCGCTAGTTTCTCCTTGTGTCCAGCGAGAGCAGTTTTTAGTCTGTATCTAGTACATTCGTTTACTGATTTAAGTTAATACTAATAATAATAACTTATATACGAAAATATCGAAGGTATTGACATTGTTAGGATAATATTAGTGTTTTTGATAAAAAAACTAGTTCACACTAGTGCTCACGGTTCAAACTCTGATAGGTTCACTCTTTAGTTTCTTATGTATACTCTAAGTAAATGACAAATGACAGTTGACAAATAAAGTCACGCCATCTTTATTTTCAAAAGACAAAAGAACATCGAAAAATAGAATTTTAAAACTTTAACCAATTCGATTTTTAAAAGCTATATTGGTTGAACAAATATCTGGGAGCGATTGTCGTTTGTTTCACTGGACGTGTTAGTGTAAGGCTTCATTAGTTGTGGCCGGAGCCCCGCGTGAGAAGTACCTAAGTACGTGGGAGACAGTTACTTGCACACCCATTAGAACACTCAATTCCAGCTTAGCAACTCCAACTAAATTGTCACTGGTATATCGATTAATTACTTTAAAATTACTGCCACTGAATAGCGTGGACTTCTGAAAGTTACTAACTACTTTATTATTGAGGACCGGCTTTGAGTAGAGGAATATGTTGAAACTGTTATGAAATTATAATGAAGTGAGATAAGAGCAAATACAAATAACAAAGACTTTGACATAGGACATGACTATGTAAACAATCTTTTAATTATGCTCGAGATTGGAGATAAGATAACATTTGATTAATAATATAAATATTTAATGAGATAGATTTCTATCATTTAATTAAAATGACAACACGAAATGTTTATTTACACTAATTTAGTTCCCCTCAAAATCATTATAATTTAACAACACAATCTGTCATTGTACTACACGATAACAGCTCGATACACGATATTTTTAAATAACAGACAGGTGCAACACTACTACACGAGGTACCGTACCACCCTGTACCTCAGTACCCACCCTTCTAATTCCTAATCCAATTAACATAAAAACAATACATTTATTTAAAACATTGAACCGTTTAAATCGAGGGTTAGGACGAAATGTGTTCACATTCATGGTCGTTTCACAAACACCCTATTTGTAGGGTCCCTGCTAAAGCGATATTGCATATCTTCAACAATAACAGTTCTTTGACTCCGCGACCCTTCGTAATTTTACGAGAACGCATCAGACATAATCTTGGATTTGATTTTCGGAATGTTTATAGTTTCAAAGCGATATGTCGTAAATTTTATTATTAGTTACACTTACCGGTCTCGCTAGTATGTTGTTTACTGTTTAGGGTACCTAGATTTTGAAGCCTTACTCAAGATAATAAATTCTGTGTTAGGGTGGACTAATATTCAAAATCATTTATAACGTAAACGTTTTATTTTTAAGGTAGTTGAGACGTCTTCTGGTTGAGCTTTTATACTAGGACTATTGAGTTTAAAATTGAACTTTACGAATTAAATTATTGACATATCTGCTCAAATTACGTTGATATAATAATATCAGGAATATCGCTTCACTAAAAAAAAAAGATCTCTAAAGTTTCGTATGAAGAATACACAACTCGGTTCAAAGGTGTTCTTTCAAGAACTGCGGTCTGTAGAATATAAACAAAGCGATCTATCTACACATTGATAAAATAAGGAAGATCGTATAAACTAAATCTCAAAACGTAGTAAAACATATACTAAATCCAAGCCGGAACCTTATTAAAATGCTATGGTAAGTTGTTTGGACACGACGGGCATAAAAACTGATCATATTTCCTATCGTACATAAAATATATGGCAGTATGTGTGTCGACGCGTTTACGGCAAAACAAACTATACTTAGCGTATACGAAGCATATACGTTTCAGAATAAGGGTGCAAATAACTGATACAGGATGTGTTTCTGTAGAGAACTGTCTTTGTTTTCTTAATTGATTTTTATTTTATGTACTTTACTGACTTTGTCAAACAGATTTTTTTTTTATTGTTTTGATGAAAGATTAGATACATTGAACATTCTTTATTGTATAACATTAAAATTACAGAATAATATAATACATCAACAGTAAAACGTATAATGGTGGTCTTATCGCTAATAGCGATATCTCCCAGACAACTTTTCGATGGACAAATTAGTATAACATGAACATTTTTTGTTACAAATTAATGTGAGATACGTTATTCTCTCTCAATAGTCTAACACAAAGCAGTGAATGGCTATAATTTTCTGAATAAGGATCGCACAAATATTTAGAAAGCGGTTCAAACAAACAAACCCAGTGCAGGTAAGCTTGACATAAATATGACGAACCATCTATAAAAACTGTTGACGGTCCCTGACCTATTAATCAGACCTCAAAGCAGAGATCACCAACTCGTAATATAGCCACACTTTGCTTGTTCTCTTTTTACAAGAAAAGGCCTGTTTTGATTGGATAGTTACTGCTTACTACAATTGTTACTACACGGATTGTAGTTTTATATCTAGCAGATCGTTGCCACGTAACACGTAAACATGAGTACGGAATAAAGTTTATATGAGAGAACCTATTGTATTTGATAGTAGGATGAAAATACTACCGTATGGGCATTCTCGTAAGTTTTAGATCTGTATTTTGTTTATCCTCCTTTTTTGAGAAATAAGTACATTTTGAAAGATTTGTTAGTACAATGTAAACACGGATACGTAGTTGTTATTTTTTCTTTTTTACTTGTAGTTGTAGTAAGATACAGATATACCTTTAAGTGAAATACCAATACGGTAAACTTACCATAGCTATTTATAACACGTAATTTTGCGACAACATAACTCATTTTGGAAGCAAACAAATAAACCAAATTCTGCAATAACATTCCCAAGAATACGTAAATAGAAGATAATATTACCCAAATATCGAAATTTCGAGCAATTCCAAACGATATCCACCCTTTAGCAAATCGCACCCTCCTGTTACCGGATACGGGCCGCGAGCGCCACGCGACCTCGGACTTCCGGCTACGATTCGCCGAAACTGACGTGCTGTATCTCTACCAGTGTAACATGAGCTCTGCCACCCCCCTCAATATCTAAGAAGGCCGTAAGTCCCTTCGTACATTGGGCAACTCTAGTTCGATCTCCGACAACTACGGTGTCCCAACAAACGCTAACAGTTTAAGAATGTAACTACTATGTCGTAAAATAAAGAATATTTAATTGTATTCTACAGGCTCGTACAGTTGGCCTCGAAATTATTAACCCTATTCACAACATTTAATTGATTTTTTCCTTAATTTTAGATTGATATTGTGAAGCATATTATAATTATAGAAATATTTAAAACAGTTACCAAAATCATCATGTTTGCATTTTGAGCTTCAAACAACACAATTTTATTCATCTCTCTATACTAGTATATTCGTATTTACGGTTTTGTCTATATCACATATGCGTTGGACACTCAAATCGTCTAGCATAGCCTCGTGTACAAAACCAAATAAGACGTGAACACACGAACATCAACACCGGTCATGTTATACTTGACAATTGTTTCACCGCCAAGCAATCCATCTGCTACAGTAAATAAATCGACAGTTTAATTTCGAAGAAGGTCGGTCTCCTGTGAGATACGATTCCATAACTTATTTATACACGCCCTTTTGTTGGTAAACATTTCTATGAAATTTGTTCCTAGAGCATAGTTGGTTTCGTACATTTAAAATTTGGTTTTCGTACATTAGATCTGTGTGTTCCATCAATTAGATGGAACATAAGAAAAAAATAACATATTTACGGTGCTTAAACTTGTGAGAGTTTTCTTTATATTAACTACTAACTTTAAAAAAAAAACGTATTTTTAATTCATTAGCAATTCTTATTTTTTAATATAAGCTCATTCTATCCAATTATCTTTTGTAATGGTCTGTTACCATGATATCGTATTGTAGGTTCTTATTAGAATCAGTGTATAAATAGTTTACCCATGTCAAATAATTATGTGGAGCTACAGAATTTGGTAAATTACGGCGAATATTTCCACAATCCACAGGTCTATTTTGAGAGAAGCGTTCGATCCAATCTCAGTTGGAGTCGCCTTTCAAAATAACCCAGACGGTTCGATCATCGGCAAGCCGAAACTTCAACATACTAGACTTGATTTTATTCTATATTCCTATATAAATACACACACAATTTACAAGACGGCATAAGTACAAAAGCACAACACCAAAAATCAATAGGTACTTCTCGATACACACCATGACGTGTATCAAAAAACGGAACAATCTATTTTTATGTAGTACACATTATTACTTTTATGTCAATACTCAGACACAATCCATAAATACTATCTTATTCATCAATAGATAATAAAAAATATAGGATAAGTCCTAGCTCAGCAACAATACTTTAAAAAAAATCTCGCTATACCAGTAATATTATCATCAAAAGAAACATTACTCTACAAAATCTGATAATATAATCCGGAAAGTTTAATTTCATTCTTTCTACATAAAAAGCCATTTTGCATTTAATATACCCTCATAATAATAATATATAGTGCGAATATTGCCGATAGGGGTCGTTAATAAATTACCGCCGCGCCATCGCACAAAAAGCCTTCGAATAACCCTTCAAGCTATAACGAACAAACGTACAATCAACCACACCTTAAACGTTACACCTTGATTTGATTTTCACCCTTATATCGACGCAGTAAGGTCTATTCTTGTACTCGTTTCTTACTGGTGATCTGTGGTTAACTGTACAAGGGCCTCTGTGTTATTATTTACTTATATTTTATCATCATTCTGGTCACGTTTAAACTTCACCTAGAGAAGGCCTTTATATTGTTTTGTTTCGCCTTTTTTCTTTAATTAGGCTAAAGTTACCAAAATGAAAAATTTGTTTTTAAGATAATTTTTGAAGTCCCTATTTGTGCCCAATGTACAGTAATATGACGAACCGTATAGGTAAAGAAACTTATTAAATAATTCCGTTGCGGTTCATGCATTGTATGACTATTGACCTATTAACGTGACCTAACGGAAACAAATGGAAGTAAAACACTGAATAAATAATTTGGAGCATCAATTTTATTTGTCTTTTTCATCCGTCTTACTACTTTTTGTATTACAAAATTCTGAAATGACTGTCGTCGAAACTTCATTTAAAAATCCGACTTACAAAGCTACGAAAATCGTCATCATCTGCCGAGCCTTTTTCCAAACTAGGTTAGGGTCGGCTTCCAGTCTTACTGGATACAGCTGATGCAACTACCTATCTGAACTCTACAATATTTTTTTACTGGGTGACACATACACAATATACATAGTAAGACTGGTTGTCAGAATCGATTTAACAACTACCGAAGATTAACGTGGGAACCAACGGCTTAACGTGCTTTTTTGAGGCAAGAAATGTCACAAAAATATTAACTCAAAATTTAAAAGAAGATTATCTAAAACCAACAGTATACACCCTAAAATTTAACCCTCCATCGCGAAATGCAACAATAATCCTCCCGGACGTTTCGATAACCAAACACGACGCGTTTTTCGTTCGCCAAATAAACCCATCCACACATATTAGTATCAGAACCCGGTCGGGCTGCCTCGTACCGTCTCGATACGAATATGGCTTGATTAACTGTTCAGAGTCGACTCGTTACCGCATTTACATAATACCAACTGATGTCTCAACATAGGGACCGGTATTTACATATCATTTGAATTTCAGCGAAAGGAAAAATTCGTTGAGCTTCGGCCCCGATTTTGTAGAGTGGTCATTAAATATTTATTGCTATGTTTTAAAAGAATTAATGTTATTTTTCTTTAATGGATTGGAGAGATAATTCTGGCTTTTTCCTCCTTCCTACGGGTTTTGTGGTCCAATTGTTGAGTTAAGACCGCCCGCTGTGTAAATTGGTTTGTTTTTTCTTTATTTATAGAATTTAATTATAATAAATTATTTCATTTTGTATTATGTTTTGGTTGATTAATAAGGGGAAAAGGCCTGAGGCATTTCGTAAGATCGGAAGATTATTCATTTTACACAAATTAATTACCTACAAAATAAAATATTATCAAACTAGGAATTGCCTCTATCGCATTGTGAAACATTACTTGTGTTTACTAAATGGTCAAGTACTGATTATTTTTCGTATAAAGATTTCATAGTGTAGTAACCAAATACTTAAGAAAAACTTGAACATTCTCTTTGAAAATGCGAATAATATTGTACAGCATTGTTTCTGCTTATCCAGTTCCTAGAATTTAGTTCCATAAAGCTGTTTATTAGCTTTCCCGGTGTAGATTGGAAAATCTTTAGACTAGACACTGGAGACCAGATAATCGGAATTTAGGCCTTTACTACAAACTATATTATGTAAACCCCTGGGCTCCAATATAAGAATAATTTCCGGAGAATTGAGTTGGTAACACAAAGAGAGCTTTGAATAGAGATACAGATAGTATAAATAGAATATTTAAATTATATTTCTCTAAAAAGCGACTAAATGCTATAGGTTTATAAAGTAGCAGTTCGAAATTCTGGAATATTTTTGTGAGTCGAGTATTATTTATTGCAAATAATGAATAAAGTTTGTTACTATAATTTAACACTTCTTAATTTAATATTTTATTCGTATTCTTTTGTAAAAGTGTGCAAATAATTTTATTTGCGTTCTTTGTGTGACTCTCTTTATCTAGTCTATCTTTTTTTTGTAAAAGATCCTTTTACGAACAGATTATTACCTAATTGTTTATCGGCTACGACATAATCAATATCACGTTTAATCATAGCATGAGACCGCAACTAGCTCATTAGGCTTTCTAGGAATACTAAAACCTAATATCAGATATCGGCCAAACCCGTACCCAAAATAAGCCAACAAAGCTCTTCCTATGAATAATTAATAGGAAAATTGATGAAAGCACAGCACTAGAGATCGATCGCTGTTCAGTTTATTGAAAATAAACATTTGAATTGGTAATATTCAAAGGCTTTTCATAAAAACAATCAACGCCAAATGAACATTTCCATGTCAATAAAAATAAAATTGAAATGAAAAATTTCACTCGAAAACGTTTCTGATTCTCCGTATTGTTTTACGTGGTATTCTTTTAGCATAAATAAATAATGTTACGAAAAATAAATGAAAGGTACGAAAAATGTTTTACTATTGGAACTAATTAACGAAGACTGATGAAAAGACAAGTCAGACAAAAGAATGGACTGTACTTTTGGAACACAAAGTAGCAATGGTTTTAGTCTGCATTTCAGTGTCGATATTCTACTAGATTCTTTTAGTGATTGAGATATGTTTCTGAGCATCAATCTTCAGCTTTTGCTTCTTGTCTTTGACGTAATAAAACATGTTGAATTTATGTAAATGAATGGCGAGCTCCCTCAATTTTATGGTTATGTCAATGACATATAATGCCTACTACATACTGCAACTAAGTTTATAATGCCTTACCTAACGTGAAGCTATTTAGTACTCATATCAAAGCCCTAAAATGACCGCGTACAAAGCAAACCGCATGACTATTGCTCTGTTTGCTCGGTTTGTTGACAAGTTATTAGCGATATGCATGCAAAACATGGCACTAACACATAATGCCGGCAATTGTCTATTGCAAGCATGAGAATATTCGATCGTTGAACTATGTTGAGGGGTAATCTAACAAGCTGTTTTTTTTCATGTAATATATGCAACATAATCACCGTCTTACAATTTTAGAATTAACCTTTGATTGAAAGAATAGGCATCGAATGTAATACAAAACCTAGTTTTTTAGAAATTAGCAATAATGGCTTGTCAGTCTAGGATATTCTATAGTTAAACTAGCTATCCCCCGCGTATTGACCTGCGTATGTAGTGCAGTTCCAAACATTTTCCAACGATTTTTTAGTTATTCTGCTACTCGAGTTTGAGACGAATCCAACACATTTAAAATTTGGTCACCCGTTATGGGTCCAAATAGTGTAACTAATCTGACTTTGTTTAATATGTAACAAATATACAATATTAATCTTAAATGTATGTATGTTGTATAGATAGATGAGGTTGTATGAGATTTCCAATCTCTTTTGCTTTTACAAGCTTCTTTTCTTCTCTCTTCCTATACAAAATCAACAATATCTCTAACAACTTTGTATGCCAAACCATAGCTCCAATTCCATTGATTCGTTTTGAAATTCGGAAACCACTGTCGCCTTGATTGGTCCCTTCGCCATCCAATACCGACGCATGAAACGGTTTTCTACCAGAAATTTTTCACTCGGAAGGGTAACCCGATTACCTTAGCTCGGTCTCTGACAATAGTCGCCTGGCATTCATAATTACATTTGCATAAAGACCAGAATCGCTTGCAGCGTTTGTAGAACTGTTGGGTTGGATTAAGCCACGTAAAATCTAATGAGAACCGCTGATAATGGGCTTGCCTCATTAAATGCAATGACGTCTAATGCACGGGGTCTAAGTATTAGTATGGTTTTAGTTAAAAAGTATTCCGATATCTGTACTTTCATTCGGATTAAGTAGTAAATCATTATTTTAAGTTACGAAATAAAATAAAAAATGATAAAATTTAAAATAATAATTTAAGGAAAACCAAATTACCAATTCTGAAATATGTAATTTCTAAAAATAACGAATTACTTCTGACATTAATTGAAAGAATCCATTTGAAACACGGACATTTCATTAGCTTAAGTATGTTTTATATTGTCTCATAAAATTTTAATGTTTCATGTTATTTGTAATATGATGTAATAAGACGTAGTTCTAGTAATTTTATTACGAACCCTTGTGTTGTGTGAGCGTGACTACAACCCTTATTTAATTTAATACCATACATAGCTATACATACATTCATACTACTGTTGGTAAAAGTGTCTATGAAACTCTTACCATGTTTTACTAATAATAAGTCAAGTTTATGTATTACTAGCTGTGTCCCGCGGTTTCACACGCGTGAATGAGAATTCATACACAATCTTTATAAATTATAGCCTATGTGTTATTCCGATGTATAAGCTACATTGTTGTAAAGTTTCACTAAAATACATTCAGTAGTTTTTGCGTGGAAGAGTAACAAACATCCACACATCCATTCTCACAAACTTTCACATTTACAATATTAGTAAGGATTAATTTTCATAAAGTCACTTCAAGTAAGAATAAAGACACCACAAAATAGAGTTTTTTTCTTTTGTTACTCCTATAGTAGCATAATTTTAATATATACTCTTTTTTCCTTTCTCTTTTTCTTACAGCCTATTTTGGAAGTCCTAATTTTTTACGTTCAAATATTATTTCGTCCCAGTTAAAAGCTATCAAGTCCTACATACATCGCGTGTCGGGAAGACATTACAGCGTTCTATTCTCCGTCGAAACGTCATAAGATCTTTATCGAAGCGATGAGCTCCTAAATTTAATTTTTAATTAAGTAAACCTGTCAGTTCGAAGGCTTGAAGCCCTATTATCAGCTCAAATTCCGTTTCCACGACGAAAGTTCAAGTTTTTGGCATTAAATTGATAGCTAGATACGATTTCTTTGATCTAATTCTAAAAGAGATAATTATGAAAGGTATTTAATAAGGTTCAGCTTCGTCTCGTGTTCCGATAATTAAAAAGCCGTTTTTCCTTGAGGTCAGATGGCAGTTCTGTACAAAGTTGCTAAGCTCTTATTAAAATAGTCGAGATAAAAGCATTTTTTTTTTCGATATCGTATTAAAGTAATTAGTCGCTTCAATAGTCGCTTTTGTCTTCTTTTTATCTTTTATCAGGTGATCAAAATTAGTAGCAGCGGAGCTTCAATTTTGTTTTTCTGAATAGCCTATTCATTATTTTCTCGGAGAAAGATTTTCATTTTACAGGCTTTAACAGTATTTTAAATACGCAGGGCCCTTCAAAACCTAGAACTATAATCTCCGCTACACTACAAATTTCAACAAATCTGCAATTCACTAAACCCACAACAACACGTTTCAATTACAAAAAACACTAACCGACAACGCTAAACGCAAACAATCAACTTGCTAATAAACGTCTATATTCCCCAATGACGTCACGACACGAAATCAAAAGAAGAGGGGGTAAACATAAACAACAGATTGCAATGCTTAACAGAGTCCTCATCGAGTAAATGTTCTTATTTGTTGAATGCTCCGCGGGCGCCTCGGAGGCGAGCGGAATCTTCTATTTGAATAATTTGATTAAGGATGGCTACACACGTGCGGTTTTATACGATTTCGGTAGTATTGTTAGTTTTGTCGGGCTCGATAATGTGTTCAAAACAAAAAGCTTGTTTGGAGATGGACATAACTGTTACACACTGCACAGTTTTTTTATATGCAGTGTCTTATTTTCTGGAATATGTAAATGTAATTTCAGTATTTTTGAACAAAAGAATGACAATAATATTTAGCTTTCTTCCATCATTTTAAACGCTATTTTCATTTATAATGACATATTTAAGTTGCACAGGTATGTAATTTAAATATGTCATGGGCAGAGCCAAACCATGGCACATATTTATAATTCTATGTTCGTTTGCACCTTATACCATGAAACAAAACACTAACAGACTTCACATAATATCGACGTAAAACGTTTCAGTCGCTCGAATATCACTCGCCATATTCAAACCACCGCAATGCATTGTGGGCTCACGACCTTATTACCAGAGCCATAGAACACAAAATACCATAACACATTTATTTATTCTCACCCATTGACAGTTGAAGATGTTTTCGATTCTATTTATCTGTACTTTGAAGTGTTCAATTTGATCTTTTATTATGTGAAAGCTTGTACTGAAATGTCCAATCGGGAAATCTGTCTAGTTACTTGGATTGCGTTACTTGCCAATGTTAGGTATAATGGGTGGCTTGAGAGGCATGGCTTAATAAAATGTGGCCCGTCTGAAGGAATCTTTTACTACGTTTTAGTAGCGATCCATGTTTTTGACAAAAAAATATTATTCATAAAAAGATTAAATTGCTGTTTATCGTAAAGTTTATTTACTACCTATATGAACGGATTAAATGAGTTTCATTACATAAAGGATGTTTAAAAAGAGTTCTATAAAGCCACATCAAAGGAAAAAGAAAAATATTTTGGTTAATTTAGTTACGCAGTCTTTAAAAGTCATTGTCTTTTCGGTTACATTGACAAGTTAAGTGTTATTCACCTAAAATAAGATTAATATAATTACTGCCCTGCATTGATGTCAGGGAAAAATTTAATTCACAAAAACTAAACAAAAGCTTAACAAGCATTATATTTAGTTACATAAGGATTAGCGGATTAATTAGCACATTAAAACAAACCTTATTACCAGGGCATAAAACAACAAATTCAAACCAACAAAATGACGTCATCCTACAATCAAATATACAATAAAGTTGAGCACATTCCCGAGAGCTATTACAGCGGCGATTGCGTGTTTTATTTCACGGGGTCGCTGACCTATAATACGACGAACTGAACTAATTATGGTAGTCAATAACATTTAGGCTGAATTTTTGATTTCGTTCAATTGGTATGTCGTATGATGATGTTTGTGATAATGCGGACTTGAATTTTGGTATTATGAGCCAATTGCAAAAATCAATATTTAAAAACTTTAGTTCTGCCTTTGTACTTTTTAATGTAGGTTTTTCGTGAATACAGGATTTTTATTTATAAATCACAATATTGTGACGCATTTTATGTTAGCAGGTATTTATTACACATGTGTGTGTAAGCTAGGTACTTTATTACTTTAAGCAAAGTCTTAGTAAAAAAGTCTCAATTCTTTAAACACTTTTTTATAAGTCCTAAATAATCTTAAGCAAGGACAACTGTTATACACTTGTAGGTACATAACACTACGTCAAAACAACTCAAGAAAATAGAAATGCCAGCTATATCGTTAATGGAACATAATTCAGGAATAATCAACCAGCAGCGCCACTCAAGCCTTGCGTGTATGCTAACGATTCTTATTAGATATTCTGTGATAATATTAATAAAGGTTAATTATTATAAGGCTAATCACTAAATTATATGCTCTTTGTAATATCATGGAATCTTTTATGATATTTGTTAACCTTCAAATCGCCTTAGACTACAATTAGTTTTAGCAGAATCGAACCTAGTATTGTCTAAAACTTAAATTGTAATTTACGCTATTCAATATTTTATTTGTTTCTGAGCATGATATGTATACTGGAATGAACTTTATTGGAAACTATTGAAAATTTGGTATGGTATACTTAAAAAAATATTAATCCAGATTGCTAGGTAAAAATAGTTTTAAAATATAATTTCTAGAGAAATCAACAATTACCTCATTTATATGTTACCAAAACTATTAATAGTTCTGCCAACTCCAAAACGTATTCTAAGAACATTTTACAGCAAGAATGTTTGCACACCCAGAAATTTCCAAATACTGAGACAATCAGGTTTTCAGCACAATATTGGCGCTGCAAATTAATCACGCAGAAGCTGTACATTGGAAGGGAAGCGTAATAGAAGCTTAAAGCGCCACAAATTTACGCTGGAAAGCGCTGTTTAATTGCACGCGAACCGAACCTTGCGTGGGAAACAAAAGACGCACGCGTACGGTTATTACGAGAAATATTTAGACTATAGTTTGTGTTTTGTTTATAGACATCAATCAATTTTAATAATAGATAATTGTTTTGCTAAATATAGGGGTTTTGTTTCATATTTCGTTTTTGTTTTTTTTTTTTACGTTTAGTCCCATTTAATTGAATTAAGTTAAAAGAAAACCTATTCTGCTATTTGAACTATATGCCGATGATATCCAATTCTTGTTAAACAATATAAATTAATTACATTAGAAAAAAATACAATAAATGATGGTTAACTATTCTTAGACTTCTAATTACTATTAATAGTTTCCCTACCTAAATTAACACCAAATTTAAACAACTTAATATTGACATTATTTATTCTTTCCCAAATGTGTGTAGTCATCGAAACTTATCTATTTCAAGCAAGTCTCTCATTACCAAAACCTATAAACTGAACTAAAAAAGTAATTTTTTTTTTTTTTATTTCCTTTCTGTGTAAATAATTTTAATATGAAATGATTGTCGTCGATATAATCTGTTGTTCCATTCACGAACTAATTGAAGGGATCAAACGTTTGAACGATTGGATGCCGATAATCCGCCTTTGTTATATTCAATAGACTTTTGTTACTTTAGAACACACAAAAGTGGGATAATTAAATTATAAACCGGTTTCAAGGGAAGTGATTGGAAGATTTATTTTGCATAGAAAGAGATTTATGTATACCTAATTTAGCCGAAATCGAAGAGCATGGATGAAGGGAATAATGACAGTGGATGAAGCGAAACAAGTATGTAAGGATCGTAGATAGTGGAAAAAAGTGGTCTCTGCCTACTCCTACGGGAAACAGGCGTGATTATATTTATGTATGTAATATAGCCAAGCCAACGCTACTACATGTGTACTACACAGAGTTGATACGATAGAGGGGCTTTTTTTTTAAAGTGCCTATATTAGATACCATTTTCAAGATCTGTACCAAAAATCAATTAAATAGGAGCAGTAGTTTAGTAACAAATGACTTTTAAAGATTTTGCACCGGTTCAACACGATTTATCTGTCCTAACAGCTGATTATGTCTAAGCATTGATGTATGTCACAAGTAAGTAAGCCAGTCAAATTTATTTACACAGGGTGGTTGCGTTATCTTCTGATTTGTTTGAAAAAAAAAATATTCGTTATTTTTGGCGTTTTTTTTTATTTTTATACCGTATCGAATTAATACTACCCACATATAGTACACGTAGTGTAATTTAATGCCCCTCTGTCATATCAACACCGTATAAAATTAAACAGAATTTTAAGAAGGATATATGGATAGATAGATACCTGGAAAGCCTGTTAGGTACGAAGTGAATGTGGGAGAATTTTAAAAGTATTTTAATAGTGTTACATAAAAAAATATTTTTTTATATGAGTTTTGACGGGCCTGTTGGTCTAGTGGTTAGAGACCCTGACTGCTATACCGGAGGTCGTGGGTTCGATTCCCACCCGGGACAAATGTTTGTGTGATGAGCACTGTTCTGTTCTGTTCTGGTGTAATTTATCTATAATATGTATGTATTCATAAATATCTAAGTATGTTTATCAGTTGTCTAGTTACCATGACACAAGCTCTGCTAAGCTTGGGATCAGACAACCGCGTGTGAGATGTCAAAAAAAAAAGTTACTGGAACTGTGATACACGTGGAGACTTATCTGCATTGATGTTTTACTAAGTAAACAAGAAAGGCTTGTTTTTATAACATTGACTTAAAGCATGTTCGAAGAAGAGAGGGTGTGCAATAACACACCTGTGTTCCCTCTTCAGAGAGCGCAGACGTGAGACATTCATGAGTAAGGTTACTTGTCTAGATATATAGAAAAATAGAATAACAAAACAGACATACACAAAGATTTTGTTTATAACCAGGTTAGAAGATACCCAGTGAGAAAGCATAATTATTTTTAATAAATTTCGATATCCTGGAACCTAATATTTTCTTCTTTTATGCGAAAGACTAAGCTGAATATTTATTTCGATTATATCCGTAACCATCCATATACTTACTCACGTTCGATAAAATACAGTATAACAGCTACTTTTGCTACAAACCTCAAAAACTTGTCCAAAATTCAATATTATTCAGTAATACTTGTACACTGAAGTACACAACATTCTAAGAATTTATTCACATTCTTAACAAACCGAACATAATCTATTTCCTATAAAAAACAAACCGACGTTTACGCACGTAGAGCTACGCCGTAGCCCTCTACGAATTCGTAGCAATCAACTACAAAGTAATGGTCGGATGCCATGTCAAAGGAATTCCATAAAATGTGCGGTGAAAATACAGTTTTTAGATCGGGGCCACGAAAACAGCGATGAAAATGCATAAGTGCGTGAGTCAAAATGTTCCACAATTTACGTAAAAGAAAATCCTGAAAAGCACCTGATAATCGCCTTAAAAAAAAGCAGTAAAAAGAAAGCCAATATATAAAAATCCATAATTTTGACAATTTCTTCATTTCGCTTTTCATTGCTCTTTGAGTTCCACTGTTTTAGAAGCCTCATCGTTTATCGAACGTAACGAATGGCGGAGAAATCTTAAGCGACGCTTCGCGTGATCGTACGCGTGGTCAATGAGAATTCGGCCAACAAACAAATTGTAACTTTGACTTCAAATTACGTTGGGTAAATATTAAGCTCTTTGTTTTTTCCTCATATTTTTGGGGTTACATCTTTTCCTGTTTTTAGTACGCAGGATCAAAATATATTGAAATCAAACTACTTACTAATCTAAGAAAGAATTATCGTAGTATTTTTTGTATAGGTAGGATCATTGACACACTCAAAACTTTCGAATAATCTGTTTAAGAATGCTCAGTCAAATAGTGTGTAAGTACCAAAATACTTAAATTACTCATGGCCAGTTCTGCATTTCCAATTATAACCAAAACTTTTCAAGCGTAATCAGACACTGATAACATCGCACTACAATATCTCATCTTAAAAAAATACGAACATCCGCATTGAGAACCTTCTCCTTTTTTAGAACTCGGTTGAAAAGAGTATACAACGTGAAATCAAATGAGAATGTATTCACCTCTCGGGAATAGCTTCCTAATATACATCTGCATCGGTCGTAAAACAAAATTGCTGTAATCATAACAAACTATTATTCCCATGGCCAGTCCGAACTGATCGTGGAAATACTTTTTATGAACATGACGTCACATGTTATGACGCTTTCTTTATGGAGCTAAGAGGCTTATTTGAATTTGGAGAATTTTGACCTAGTGGCTAATTCACCTGAAATCTGCAAAAGGATGAATCTGACAAGGCTTATGTATTTTGTTTGTGCTTCACATACGATGACAATTACACAAAAAGATATTAAAGAAGTGATTACATAAAAGACCTTAGTCTATCGTAATTATATTGCTCAATATTTAAACATATATGAAATAATTAGAAATTGAGGCTTATATACAAATTATAATTATTTTTTTACCTGGTCAATTTTTGAAAATGAAATGCCACCCTTGTTACCTCTTACTATTATAATAAACTAGCAAACCCGGCGAATTCCGTTTCGCCACCAGGCTTCGTTTTATGTAACAAACTTTTTGGTGATTAAAAGATAAAGAAACATTTTTTTTTGTTTCCTGAAATTTCTTTGCTATAAACCTCACGGAGCCCGAGACCTTTCCAACGAATGCAAAACCGTGGAAATCGGTTCGTGCGTTCTGGAGTTATAGCGTCAGGAAGGAAAACCCGATTTATTTTTATATAGTAGATATGCCACGTTTTCAAAAAAGAATTTCTATTTAGGTTACTTAACCTTAACAAACTATTTACAGGTGACCTCAACGAAATAGGTAATAGAACTTTTCCATATCTTGAAATCATATCTTCACTAATATCTTACAGTACTTATTTCTCGTTCTACATTCTCAAAATAAAATTGCATAATAATTTCGTATCCTTATAATTCTGCAAATGCCATTGCAACTAATAAAAGTACAAGCAATTTGGAGTCACGCAAAGCTGTATTTAGGATGCACGATGCATTTTTTAGCTGGCGTTATTCATAGAAAATGGTATTACATTTTTAAATCACTCCCTAGACTGCATTGGAGCTTTAATTTCTTTGTAATAAGGGAAAATTTCTTGAATCTTGAATTCTTTGTATCTATGATTGGTATGTTTGTAGTTTATTTTAGATTTTATGTATAAGATAATTAAATAATGATTAGACAATAAATATTATTGTTACTTCAACTTAAAAAAAAACTGACAAGGTACACAAGGTCCAAAACATATATTCTTGCTTTAAATTACATCAGAAATTTATTTTAATTCAAGAAAATGTCGTCGGGAAAAATTACATAAAACGTTATTTTTAGATAATTTTGTTAGCTACAAAACGAGTTAGCTATAAACACTAATCTCAAAGTAATATCCGTGCCATACAAAAAGATTTTATATTTTTACATTACTTTCTCAAAGTACCCATAGTAAAAGATATAATGACATTATCGTAAAAATGTAAGCGGTCGCCTTAGTCTACTGAGTGGTGTGTTTAAGTTGGGTGGAAATACCAGTTACATGAAGTTAAATTAACACAATTTCTTTACTAAAAAAAAAAGAAGTATTAAGAAAAGAAGAGAAAAGTTGAAGAGTTATTACAAAACCTAATTGACACGTTTTACTATTCAATGCTATAGCAGTTGAATACACAGTGTAAGTTGAATGGTACTTTACGGTCATAATTACCAATTTGATCGTTTTTTGTTATGTCATTTACCCTAAATTTGTCATGTGGACTTTAGCTTATTAACTCGCATCAATACTAATTGAGACGAAACGCATTTCAAAGACAGTAGTCATGACACTAAATCATTACAATCTATACCTTTTTTTACAACTTCAAGATGAAAGCTAAAAAAAAATACTCAAATAAAGCTACACCCGTCGTCTAGCCACCCCATTCTACAAAACATTTTTGTAAGTTATACTTCAAGAGCACGTCAACGTTAAATAAAAAATCTTAAAACTCCTTTACGCGAATACTTTTGACGACGCATAAAATTCTACTCTAGAATTTAACAATCCTATAAAATATCATTCCGTCCTTTCTTGAAGTTTGACCCCAGATTTTAGAGGTCTTTAGCGGAATGAGAAAGCTAAGAAAGTTTGCGTATAAAGTAAATGTTTTGTTGCTACAACCAATTTCAGTGTTTATGTATTATTGGGCACACATTTTAGATTTATTATTTTTATTTTTGTTTGAATCAATCACGAAAATGTAGAAAGAACATTTATATTTTAAAATGTGTACGACAATGTACGTGTGTATAAATGTATGTATTTGTAAATATCTGTCTAACTAATTACCGGAATAAATGCCTACTTTTATAAATCAATTATGGTATATCATTTATGGTACATTTTCTATTATTATTATTACCTTTCTTCGTTGACGAAGTAAATGCTTAATGTCTTTTTTAACAGTTTACTGTTTTTGGGTGAAGATCACTTGTATTTAAATATTGTATTTTGTGTTATGTCAAAAGATACTAAGTTATTTATTTTAATGAAATGAAGTCCTTTTATTCTTTAGTGCCAAAAATAAAGAAAAGAAAAAACTAAACTGATTTCGTGTTGAATACGTGTTATTCAAAGATTCTGTAGTAACACAAGTAACATCGAATTTCATATATTATTATTTTGACGGGCCTATTGGTCTAGTGGTTAGAGACCCTGACTGCTATACTGGAGGTCGTGGGTTCGATTCCCACCCGGGACAAATTTTAATGTTTGTGTGATGAGCACGATCATTTATTCGGTGTCTGGGTGTAATTTATCTATAATATGTATGTATTTAGAAATACATAAGTATGTTTATCAGTTGTCTGGTTACCATAAAACAAGCTCTGCTTAGCTTGGGATCAGAAAACCGTGTGTGAGATGTCCCGGAATATTATTATTAATATACCTAAAACAAAACTTTATATTAATCTTCATGTTTGTTGAAGGCAGTCACGACACTCCACGAACAGTAAAGAAACGAGAGATTCGAATTAAATCTTCGTTTAATAAGATTTTCAGGGAATTAGCTCGAGTATCAAGTAGCACGTTTTAGCACTTTTTACGGTATCTGGTCACAACTCGTAACCTTAGAAGTGATTAAAAGATTTTTAGAGAAAATTACATTAAATCATATGAAAGGTCAAATTTTAATATTCAAATAGCAACATATTTAGAACACTTAACAATGTTTTGATATCCTTGGCGATCTGTAAACAATTCGGAGAAAATAACTCAATGTAATAATTGGTCACGGGAATCATGATTATGTTTTGAAAAAAATATGGAGATAATTGGTAAACAAAACGAAAAACAAAGTTATTATGATAAATTATAAATAAATCTCAATGATCTTACATTTATTTTTGTATTTAATTTATATTTATGTGAATGTATTTTGTTGTTTTTATCTTCATTACTTATACTTACCAAAGTTAATGTGTCTATAACTCTTTTCGAATGTAGGTACTTTGTCTCAGGTCTGCTGGAAGAAATCAAAATAGTAGTATTATAACATAATAACATATCATCACGCCTGTATCCCCGAAGGGGTAGTCAGAGGTGTACCAATGTACACCGACAGTTCGCCGATATGTTTAGGGTCCATGTAATAGGGGGCGACCCTATTGCCACTTACCGTACACAAATCCATTCCTCTTCCTTCGGGCGTCCGGCAAGAACGGTCGTGTGCTAGGCGTAAAGTTGTTTTAATTTATTTTTATATTTTGAGTTTAATTTGTGTCTTTTGGTTCTGTTAATATTCGGACCCTCCTTGTTCCTCTTGAGACAGTGCCTATAAGAAGTGGCGGACATATTGAATTGTGTCGGAGATCTCGCTCACTCAATCGCTGGCCTGGGAAGAGGGTAAGTGAGAATTTGTGAATCAGGATATCTTTGATCTTGGAAGTCACGCCACACATACCGGGGCTCGAACCATCAACAGCGAACGCACGGATCAGCTTGGCCGACCGCTACGCCAAGCAACACTGACGTCATCGCAGCGAATTAGCGTCCTACATCTACCGCTCGGACACGGAGAGCGCCTGACGATAAAGTTAGAGCAGTGACACCGCTAAGCGCCTGCCATTTTACAAAGAGCTACGTTGGTTAATTAACAGAATATTTTATTATATTACACTGGGCTGAACTAAATCACGAAGATCAGTATTTATAGATTTACAGCAACTAGGAGGTTTACATTATCATGCCACTGCAAAGATCGCCTCCTTCCCAATCGCCGAAACCGGACTTAAATTTAACTTTAATGTCACAGTTCTCTTCTGATCCCTCCCTCTATAGAACAACAAGCAATAGCG
Source organism: Autographa gamma (assembly GCA_905146925.1). Classification (NCBI taxonomy): domain Eukaryota; kingdom Metazoa; phylum Arthropoda; class Insecta; order Lepidoptera; family Noctuidae; genus Autographa; species Autographa gamma. The sequence continues at coordinate 10,262,981 of LR989855.1, forward strand.
ATGTATTCCCATCGCTCAATGAAAATATCACTCAACGCAATAAACGGCCTAGAGATGAAGATTCCGCACCAAATCATTTCTCCGTTTTTAAGGACGAGATAAAGGACTTAATTAACTCGTTAGTTAACACTCAAAGGCAGGGAATCGCATCAATAACAAGCAAATTACAGGAGATAACTGAGTCGAATGCTAAAATTGACGCGGCTATAGGACTCTTGACTGCACAAAACGAGGAGTACTGCGCCAAAATAGCAGTCCTGGAAAACCAATCTCAAAAAGACCGGGAATACATAAGTTTATTGGAGGAGAAAGTAGAGGACCTCCACAGGCAGTCGCGCAAGACCTGCGTAGAAATTAAAAACGTCCCTAAAATTCCCCAGGAAACCAGGGATGATTTGACACAGATGGTTGTAAATCTTTCAAAAACCATTCATCTTGGTTTAAATGGATGTGATATAAGCGACATTTTCCGCCTGAAACCCCGAGGAGAAGGGGAGAAGAAACCTATAATCGTAGTGGAATTAAAGTCAGCAATACTGAGATCTGACCTCCTTAAGAAAGTGAAAGACTTCAACCTTATGAACAGGACCCGATTACAGGCTAAACATCTAGGCCTCACAAGCAACGAAGACACTCCAGTTTTTATAGCTGAACAACTAACTCCTAAGGCGGCTCGTCTGTTCTTCTTGGCTCGAGACCTGAAAAGGGCTGGAAAATATAAATACTGCTGGACCTCTTTGGGAAAGGTTTTGATACGGAAAGATGACACGACTAAAATTATCCATATACAACACGAAGCACAGGTGCAACAACTAATGCAAGAACAATGACTAACTATGGGTATATATACTTCAAAACTGCTTCTTCAACTTATAACAACTTACCTAAGCCCAAAATCTAATTTATTAAACAATATGTTAAATGGCAACAACACAACAAAACACGCGCAAAAACCTCTTCACAAATTTAAACATTACTCATTTATTCACTTTTACACACATATACATGTCTACACACTTTTACACGTCTACACACCATGTTGCCTTTGTCAAGCTGGGTACGGATTGCCTAGCTTGATAAAGGTAATATCAAACGTTTATTATAAATTGGACTGTTCACAGAAATCTATTTGCAAACCCTTACATACATACACAACTTTATACCACAATTATAACTACCAACGATATATCCCACACATACTTCATCTCATGTCTGACAAAAATCAAAAACACGCTCATAATACAAACAGATCAACATACTTACACCCTGTATACAACCCTAGTCACTATAGTTCTAAACCTCTATTATTAGAAAACCTCCACTACTTAGATACTAAATATACAATTTGTTGCAACCCCGTGAGTACTAACTTGACATATTTAAATGGATAATTTCGATACACTAATGGAAATTGATCAAATTGCACCAACGAATTCAATAAAGTGTAACATACAGGAACTAAAATTAAAATCGGGTAATTCTCCACATAATTTAACTATTTTAACACAAAACATTAGAAGTATATACAAAAACTTTGATAACATGCAAGTCACCCTATCACAACTAAAATTTGAAGTAGATATTTTGATTCTCACAGAATGTTGGTTAAACTCCAAAAAAAACATACCACAATTAATGAATTACACATCTATCCAAACAAAACACCAAATTAACCAAAGTGACGGGGTAGTTGTATACATCACAAATAAATTGTCAGTAAAATTTAAAGAACTAAACCTTGTAAATGCCACCGGTCTCGAGTTAAATATATCAAATTACACCATACTGGGTATCTACCGTTCCCCATCATTTCTACATGCAGGTAACTTCATTACATCGCTTAACAATCATCTTGAGAACATTTCTCATAGTAAAAACTTTCTGATCTTAGGGGACATTAATATTGACTTAATTATTTCCCCTACTGAAACTAATTATGAAAGAAATAATAGACTAACCTACTTAAATATGCTATCTACACATGGACTTTTACCTTCTCACAACTTACCCACGAGGGGGGATGGTTGCCTAGATCACGTCATCCTTAGTCTTGATCAACAAAAAAATATAGCTTTTACAGCAGTTTTAAATACAACCGTGACAGACCACTGCCTGATTTTAGTATCTATCGAGAATAAATATTGCTATAATATACCTAAAAAGCACAAAACAATAGTTAACTACGAAAATGCTCTTAATAATTTAAAAAATACTGACACCTCCTTTTTTAACATCTTCAAAGACCCTGATACTTACGCCTTTGCGCTTATACAAATGGTCAAGACAGCATTACTATCGAACTCTAAAACTGTTATTATCACCAATAGCAAAAGAACAATTAAACCCTGGATCACAACAGGTGCCCTAAGGTGTATAAGACTAAGAAACTCAATCTACCTTAAACTCAAATCAAACCCACATAATCAAATTCTAGTGATTACATATAGACGGTATAGAACTTTCTGTGGTAACCTTATAAAAAAACTAAAAAATAAATTTAACCAAGATAAAATCAAAGCATCAGCTAAAAACCCTCGGGCTTTGTGGTCAACCATTAATTCCATTACTAATTATAAGCCATCCAGGAGCTCAAATAGCAACCTACTTAATATAAAATCATGTCCCCAAGACTCAGTTAACTATGTTAATAATTATTTTATTAACATTGGACAAGTTCTAGCTCAGAAAATCCTAAATAGTAACGTACCCCCTACATCCTTTAATTCAGACAGCCCTAAGCTGTCCTCCTTCGTTCTCCTAGACACCTCTGAGGAGGAAGTTGAAAATGTATTAATGTCCCTTGACTCTGGGAGTGCACCAGGCTGGGATGGAATTTCTACCCTTTTCCTAAAAATGGCCAAGGCGATCTTAGTCCCACTGATCAGTGAGCTGACCAACCTATGCTTTAACACAGGCATCTTCCCCTATCTTCTTAAGCGCTCCGTTGTTACTCCAGTGTATAAAAGTGGAGATAAAGACGACATTAATAACTATCGGCCAATTTCAGTGTTGACCTCCATTTCTAAAATTATTGAGAAGCTCTTGAACTCTAGAATAGCTAACTACCTAACTAAGTATAACTTCTTATCTTCATCCCAATATGGGTTTAGAAGGGGAATCTCGGCCCAGGATGCTACGGAGGAACTTGCTAAGACGATAACCAAGGAAGTAGACAAGGGTTACAAATGCCTAGTGGTTTTTCTTGACCTTAAGAAGGCATTTGATACCGTTTCTATCCCTAAACTTATACACAGGCTGGATAACTGGGGATTTCGAGGTTCTGCTCTCTCCCTTCTCAGCAGTTACCTTCAAAACAGAAAACAGGGGGTAAAAATTGATAACCATGTCAGTGATGAAGAGAACGTGACGTATGGCGTCCCGCAGGGCAGTGTCCTCGGCCCGACGCTCTTTTTGATTTATATTAATGAACTCTGTAACCTTAATATCTACGGTGCGAGGATACTGTCCTACGCGGATGACACCGCTATTATCTTCTCTGCAAAGACCTGGGATAAAGTAAGGCTGGAGGCTGAGAGGGGACTGGCTAGAGTTAGTGATTGGTTACGTGATAATCTACTTACTCTAAACACCCTAAAAACCAACTACGTCTGCTTCACTAAATACGCAAACTCTCAGCCTGTCCCTGACTTTAAGATTAGAATACATTCTTGTCATACCCTAACACAATCCACCTGCAGTTGCCCTGTAATTCAAAAGGTAATATCCGCTAAGTACCTGGGCATTGTTGTAGATCAAAGGTTAAGCTGGTACCCACACCTCGAACTAACTATAGGGAGGGTAAGAAAACTCATTTGGGTTTTCAAATCTTTGAGACACGTTATGACCACAGAACTACAGAATAGGATCTATATCGCACTGGCCCAATCAGTAATCATATATTGTATCTCGGTATGGGGTGGAGCAGCTAAGTCTTATTTTATAGATCTGGAGAGGGCACAAAGGTCTTTGATTAAGGTCATGTATTGTAAGCCCTACAGATTCCCTACTGAAACTCTATACGCAAGCTCTAAGCTGCTCTCCGTTAGAAAACTCCACATACTACACATGGTACTAAGATATCACAAAACTCTACCCTTCAGCCATACCAAACTTAATAAAAGACGATGTGATATAGTGGCCCCTACATACTCAGCACGTTCAACTTTTGCTAGTCGCCAAAATGTAGATCAAGCTCCACGCGTTTATAATAAAATAAATCGCATACTTAACATTTACCCTATGCAACTGTATGAATGTAAAAAGACTTTGACGGAATGGCTCTTCACACTTAATTATGATGCCGTGGAAGGCATTTTGGTGACTCCGAGTTGAACGCCATGCATTCAGACACCCACACACACCTACAGAACGCCCATTCATACACACATACACCACACAAACACACACAAACACACACCCACACCCACACACACACACCCACACACACACACACACACACACACACACACACACACACACACACACACACACACACACACACACACACACCCACACACACACACACACACACACACACACACACACACACACACACACATACACACACACGCGCGCACAAACACACACAAGCAAACACTCTCACACACACACACACACACTCACACACACACCCTAGCATTCCATAGTATACACTCAATCTAGCACACCTCCAAACTCATTCACACATACACACACCCACTCACGCTCACTCATACATACAAAATATGCAAATATGCACACATTTAAACAATACACACTATAGTTTTCACACACTGCCATTAACAAGATTTTCATTCTTCATTTCTTTTTTTTTAATAGTTTTTTCTTTATAAAAATGTGTAACTTCTGTCTACTTAGCACTACGAAATAATTGTTATGTAATCGAGGAAGAGCGAGGTTTATCCCATCACAAGTATCTTCGGATTACTTTCTGGGAAGCCCCGGCAACTGAATTGTATAGACTTGAAAGAATAAACACATTTTTTTTTTTTTTTTTTTTTTTTTTTAAATCCAAACTCCGACCTGCTACTAAGAATTTCATAGAAAACCCAATAACAGCTTGGTCGACTCGGGAATCGAACCCAAGACCTCTATAGTAGCAGTCGCGTTTAGCACCACTAGGCCAACGAGGCAGTTAATTATAATATAAATATATTTGTAATTGTTCGTGTATGCGTAAATTTGAAAATAAACGAGGAATGTAGACAGACTATCGGCGTTTTCAAGAACCAAAAACCCATGTGAGTTATCACTTAACTTTCTATTAAGTTCCATCGATTTGCTCTTACATATTCATTTTAAACCGGATCACGTAAGTAACAGTGAACTAGGGGCAATTTGTAGGCCATTCCGAGAAACCTTAGGATCCGAGACGTCAATATATCCTCTTTAAGTACCTCACAATTTATAGAAGCTGCCGTGTGTGATTGCTGCCCTAAATATAATATGTTTATTTGAATAATGTTGCATCCGTTTCCGAATCAAGGATTAGGTGTTTAGTATTTGCAGGTTGTTTATTAGTAAATACTATAATAATATGTATATGTATTTACGTCGAAGAAGGGAGTTCTTGAGATATTATTATTCGAAATCCATTTTTTTTTTATTTTTTGCTGTTTGTCTATCGACATATTTCGTGATTAGTTTTTTTTTTTTCAAATGCTTTTGTTTCTTTTAGCCAGATTTTGATACAACTGACTACCTGAACAGCGAAAAGAGTAGTAACGTTTACAGACAGCATAATAACTCGCTTGCAAATAACAGCTCTTATTGAAACCTATACAAGCTTAGTATTTATTTCGCACCTGGACCAAAGTAACTAATATATTGACCTTAAGAAACCTTTCGTAAAGGTATTTTTGGCGTCAGCATATTCCAAACGGAAACACTTTGTTCCCTTTATTTGGCCATTTTTATGAACCCTTACAATTCCTAAAAGGCGACAAAGATGAAAAAAGTGTGGTCAGTTAACCTTTTTTTTGCACATGTAAAAACTTCAAACATTATGAAATGCAGATTTCTTATAATATTAAGTTTTATAGAGAATTGTTGTCGTATTAAAGTATTTTTATTAAAGTATTTTTCCGACATAAATCCGATCACAAGGAGAGTGCTAGAGTAGTATAGTGAGAGACGTGTAAAGCTGCAGACAATCCGTAATACAAAATCCAGTGCACGTAACAACAATATTTCTAGGCAATAATTTTATTAAATTCGGACCTTAAAACCATAAAATTCCACGTTTCGCTCATACGGCGTCATTAAGGTAGGAGCCTCGATCTATCAAAAGGTCCATACCAATTTGTTCGTGTCACAAAATAGAAATTTACGTAAATTCGTCTAGAAAGCCGAAACTCGAAAACCTATTCTGCTTATTCACTCGACATTCGCGCTACTTTATTGGAATTGTACCTTTAAAACCCTTTTCGTATCGAGTCCCTTACATATATGTAGATGCTTATTGGAACCTTTTCCTTTGTGTTGTAATGCGTGACGTTTTGTATAAGCTCTTTTTATACTCTTTCAGCAACTATTTACTGAGGTCTAACAGTATACCTACGTAAATATATTGCCTCATTTCTATTTCAGTACAGAAAATAAGGTTTACGTAAGAGAAATATCTTCGGTAAATGTTGTACGGCTGTACCGATAACTTGGGTAACACGGACGGAGAGATTGTTTGATAGTGGACCGTTTAATAAGAATCGCACTGAGTTAGTGAAACAAACTACAATAGAAGATATCAAGCTAAACTCGACCTTAAGACTTGTTAATAAGACTTTGACTATTCTACTAAACTTTCCCCAATTCGTGAAGTATTTTAGTGCAAAAACTTGTTATTAAAAAGGCTTAGATACTGTAAAGCGATTTATCAAGTCAAATGGATTGTGAATGTATCAACTGCTCATCTGTGGCAAATTAGGTAATAATAAAATAAATATTTATTGATTACTTGAGTTTCATTATCGATTTAAAAATGCTTTACTAAAATCCAATAAAAAAATAACAGAATTAACTCTTTACATAAAAACATAATTTTCCCTAGAGTTCCCCATTGTAATTTCCAAACTAATCCCAAAAAGTGTAAGTAAACCTTGAACACAGGTCCATCAACTAAATCCAGGGCACTTGTGTGCTTATAAATATTTAAAATGTTTTCATACACCCCGTACCTCATTACGCTAGTAATTTATGTAGGTTCAGATAAAACCAACTGATTACTTACCGGGTAAAATAATAAGCTTTCTAATATTGTTGCTGGTGTCTTGAATAGATGTTACTGCTGCTTAACGTGGTTGTTGGCGTAAGTGATTGGACTGCAATATTGGTTATAGGTTTTTTGGGTTAAAACAACGTGTTAGTAATTATAAAAATCTTACCTAATCAGTCATCGTAGAAGTCAATGTATTGTAAAATTTATTCTTGGGTCAACCTGCACGAGTAAGAAAAATTGTAAAAAAAAATATGTTAAGTGTCTTTTTTTTTACCTGCGTAATCATCATAAAAAGGTAAATAACGACATAACATTCCTCTAAAGACTTATATGAAATAAAAAAATAATGTTACTGGCTAAGATTTCTGGAAAAGCTACGTACTTAATTAACAACAATACAAACTAACTTTTACTAAACAGTCTTGCCTAATATTCGGTCACTAAATGACAATACTTGTTTATAGGAGCCAACCTCATTAATCAGGAAATAACGGCGAACAACAACAAAATTGATAATTTAGGACCGAATAGGCAAACAGAGGGAAGCTAAATAATAAATCTTAGTTCAACACAAACACAATTTTCAAGTTCACCGCTAGGTTATCACTCGATCTCGACATATTCGACTCATTATCATCGCATCCCTACCCGCTATTCCATTAATCGATTTTGAATCTTATTGCTTAAATAATAAAGCTTGTAATGATTGTAAACAATGAGATGTACATACCCTTTGTTTGGGGAGTTGTTTGTGAGCCGTAGTGTTCTCCCACACGAATGCTCATTGCTTTAGTTTGGCCTAATTTATGAGTGGAGCGATGTCGTGAAGACAAGTTACGTAATAAAGAGAATTGTTCATGTTATTATTTTTGTTAAGATGTTTATGTAAACGTGGATATAGGAATGATTCTGTTTCCTGCTTGTCTTGGCGGAGGCACAGCCTCCGAATAAAATTATTAACTGTAATTCTCCCTACAACATGAATTCATTCATTTCATGTAATAAAAAAATTAAGTATAAATGTTTATTAATACCATTTTAAGTGAACTTCAATTTATTGAACGACACATTAGTAATGTTTTTCTTAGATCTTCGAATAAAGTGCTTTTAATCGTCGAACGTGCTGAGATAAATGCTAAGTTTTTGCTCCAGAAAAACAATCTCGATACTATGAGGTACTACTCTTTTTATCTAATTTTACACTTTTGAGCCACACATCTCAAAAACCGCTGGCGCTTTTAATTTCGTTCCAAAACCCTAAACTAGACAACACAGAGGGTTTGTGGCTGGCGTTAATTAACTGCTGACTGAAAACTTGTTACAATAGAGTAGAGTAATTTAGAAATTGTTAATAAACGTTGCGTTAAACGTTAATAACACTGCGTGCGGTTTTCAGGCATCTATGACTTTTAATAATCAAACTAATATTTGACAAGAGTTCTCAAATTCTTATTTAAATATTTTAGTTTTGATACCACGCATTTATTAATTTAACTTATAGTTTAAATTAATTAAACTGTATGGAGGCGGATTATACAATTTTAATAATAAAAAATACTAATAAAAAGAGAGAATTTTAATGCATTAAATTATCTATCTATCACATTCAACTAGTGTCGTGTTATGAAGTCTTAAAACAATAGCAATAATTGTGACAAGATTAAAGTATAATGACTTATAATTCTATTTCTACTATCTACTAGTATTTATCTACCAACGGAAATAAAACAGATGCTACAAGGACTACCACAGAACACCAAAAGTTCACTATAAAATCGTTTGATAAACATGCAAATGATCGAGAATATTAAATAACTTCATTTTAATAAATTAAACTTTGTGAACGCACTCAGGCACAAAATTATAATAACTTATCAACATGTTTTGAACCATAATAATTCATTTGCATAATAAGAAACACGTGTAGTTAATAGATTTTAACCCTAATCACGACTAAACTGTGTTATGGGACGAACTAAGGTTCAAATATTTAGAATTATTTAGACTTCTTTCCGACCTTAACAAAATGATAACAACTTTATCGATTTACTAAAAAAAGAACTGATGTAAATAATAGAAACAAACGAGTGAAATCATTTAACGAAAACAATTATAAACACAACTTCCATTACCGTTACAACAAAACCGGATCCAATTCTTTCTCAACAAATAGCGCAATGGAATTAAACCTCCTCAAAACAAACACGTGACGTAACCGTTTGGGAAACAATCAGGAGTGAGTGGTGTTGGAGCGATATGCTGCGGACATGGACTCTTCCGCAATTAAACCGAACTAATTCTTTGAAAGCTTCGCGACGCCAAGACTTGAAGATAAAACAAGTGGTTTAAATTTAACCTGAATTCCCCTACCATTGAGTTTTATGTAATGGTATGGTATGGTGGTGACTCGTTACTATTGATGTCTAGTTGGTTTATTATACGAAGTGTGATATAGTGAAAATATTTATAAAACGTTTTTTATTTTCTGCAATTTGGTTATAGGTAAACAATAGATATCTTTCTCCAACAGAAGATATCCTAATTCATTGTTTTCGGAACTTTTTTTAATTTTATTTTTTACAGTAACACAAATCATCAAATTAATAACTGAATACCAACATCTTACGTATTTGTTAATACGGTCGATAATAATATAATTTCTCTAAACACGCTTTTCTTTTATTCCACAAACAAACAAAAGAAAACAATTCAATAAAACACAAGACACTCAAAACAAATTGCAAGAAACATTCTTAAAAGAAAGGTTTTCAATTTAGCACTCAAAGATTTGTCAACGCAGACCTATAGTAATGATATCAAAGGTAATCCAATGGGCGGAGAGAATCGAGACGGGGGCAACGGGCCGTAATGCACTCCACGAAAACAGATAAGTGAGTCGAATCCAGTCTTATCCTAGAAAAGTAAAACATGAGATAGATTGCATCGGTACAATTGCAAAGATTTAGTGCAAGTATTCGTTATTGGGTCGTTCTTTGTTGAATAGAGGAAGATTAGGTTAGATATTTTATGGTTCCGGTATGTAACTATTGATAATATGAAGTTGTTGAGGACTGTTTAACACATAACGAATTGAAGGTCATTTAGCAGATAAAAAATATAATAAATGTGTTGTGCAACAAGCTGAAATAAATAGGTATATTAATTCAGAGAATTAAATTAGGAAGTCAATGTTAATAGTGAATGTAAATTAATTCTTTATGTGTCTCAAGTAAATAAAACAAAACAGTAACCAACCCACTCCAGGTGCTGGTATTGATTACCTACAAAATAAAATAACCCAAAAAAAACTGGGGCAAGTAATCCACCCATAAGCCATTAACCTAAAATCAGTGTCAAATGCAACCAAAAGTCCTGTAAGCACGTTCCATCACACGAGGTTTACATGAAACCCATTCCGTAATACTTTGCGCCAACAAAGTCCCGCACTGAGTACGTTCATTTGAGAGACAGCCGGCGCCCATTCAATACCGTCCGACCAGTGATCAGATAGCCTATCTTGCCTCGCCACAGAAACTACACGCAATACGATTTTCCTATAAAAGCGAATATTCTGTTTCTTTTTTTTTGGCTCGGTGATTCCGTATCTGATGGCTGTGTTACATATATTTGGATGTGACGATTTGTAGGCGAGAAATTTGAGGCGTATGTTCGCATTTAGGTTAACATTTCGAGATTGAAGTTTAGGAATATCTGAGTTTGTTTGAATTTTTGGGAATGGAAAAATGTTTTAGCTCAAAATATGTTCCGGTTTTATACATATAATAATAAATAAGAACTTATGAAAATTATACGTCTTATCTAGCTGAAATCTGCAGCTTTAGAGATAGCAAGTCAAAATTTTAGACATCGCCAACATTTATCGCACAATTGAAATACTAAAATCCCAAACCACATGCCAACAACGCTCAAACCCATTAAAAACGAGGTCAGAACACACCCAAGAAAAAATCTGCGAAAAACAATTACACACAAACTCACGTCGAACTAAAACAGGGCACACACCATACTGGGCATAAAACTACAGCTATTAAGGAGGCCATTGAAGTAGTGAAAAGCAAAGCCACAAAGGGAGCAAGCTACTTAGAGACCACTTACTAGTCCACTTTCTTGGCATTCTCTCAGCAATATTTGATACCACTCGGTCGAGGTTTTTATATAATTTTTTGTTAATTCTTTGTGTATAGTGTTGCGGGTTGGCTATTTGGCAGATATTTTTGAGCGGACATTTCGTTTATTGAAACTTACGTAATTCGGACTTCAAGTTTTTAGTATACTCGGTATCTACTGATACACGTTTCAATTACATGACGATCCGTTTAACGTTTTTCGTAATGTGATTGGTTTTTTAGGCTGGGGTTTGTGGGTTCTATAACTATACAACCAAATTGCAAACTTTTTAAAGACATTTTAGCTCATACTCCTAACTCATGTTACGATTTTTGTCTTTTGTAAAATTTTATGCTTACGTACTGAAGTCCGATTTTTCAATTATTTATTTACTTTTTTGTATGGTAATGACATGCAGAGTTGTTTATAGATTAAGCTACTAAATTCTTTGTAAACTTTAGATTTCATGTATAGCTAAGAATTTTGTCGTTTTCAAAACGTGTCTAATCAATCTACGAGTCATGTACATTCCTACGCTTTAAAAATTAGTGACTGTTATTCTGCCATTCTTCTTGTCAATAACAAATGGAAAATAGTTGTCCTTTATTATCGTTATGTAATTAAATGCAGTAGATACTTTAGTATTAAAATAAATAGTACAAAACCGTTTGCGACTTTAAAAAAAAAACGTTCGTCTGGTCTGAAATATCTAGAAAACTAGACGAAATCTTTACAAGACTTCTGTTACAGTATTTCTAGTCCCTTTGTCTTAAAAATACTGTCTGCTTTATTCTTTTAGTCTTCAAGATGATACATGAGCTTACATACATATGTAACAAAGAAAACGAAAGCAATGTGATACCGCATACGATTTTCGTGTATTCCTTGGGATGAGTTGAAAACAAAGAATTTGGAAACATGACTGTATAACAAAAATAAAAAGTATGTGAATATAGACTTTAACTTATAAATAGGTGTTTGTAATGTTGTTACTCAAGCTTTTTATCCCTTTACTTATTCAGTCTTGCAAAATCTCCCTTCAATTTTGTTCTATAAAAAAATAAAGAAGGTATAGGTAAATATAGATTCTTTATTCCTTACGCATTCGAATTCCTAGAATATTTTGTAAGTTAATGTTAGACACTGAAATCAAACTACTTCTTACGGATTTTATCGCGGTATATAGTTAAATTTTAGTTCCAGACGTTTCGTCGCCTTTGCAGGTATCATGATCAGAATATTTGATATTTTACAGATTATTAGATATCACGGCCATAATGACTGACGGTCACATGCCCGTCAGGTACATATCCCTAAGTACATCCCTAAATATATACCGCGATAAAATTCCTAAAAAGCAGTTTTATTTCAAAATATTTTAATTCTTAATTTAATATTACTGTGCAGTAATTTCTATAATCTTACATGGACCGCAAGTTATTTGCGATTTATACCTACCTAAACCAGTTTAACCTAAAATAGTTACTTCGATATTTACCCCGTTTAAAACGAACACAACTGGATCGGGAAGGGACTTAGTGACCGCTCGTATCCCAGAACTAAGATAATTGAATTGAGCGTAAAACCTCGCATCTGTACACAGCTTTAGCTAAGTTTATTCTATTAAACTAGTTAAAGGAAGTACTCTTAAGACTATATAAAGGTCACTGACCTTGTTAATGGAAGTGAGTAGCAGGCAATCCACCTAAGTGATAGTCGGATTTGGTGTTTTTGTTCTGACACTTAGCTAAAAGCTGAAAATGTTTCCAAAAATGTGTCGAGGGCTACACATCGCGGGATTATTGCTTCTCTGTTGATGGTAGAGAACAATAACCAAGGTATCAAAAACGGACTAACTCATTTGTTTTTTATTTTTAATGTATGAATTATTTTTCTTCTGTCCAAAATATTTTGCATGTGCAATAGCTTTCATGAATAAATTTCTATTCACTTATACGTATTTTATGTCAAACTACATTTTCTAAAAGCAAACAATTCTCTGTTTGTCTCACTACAGTTCAATAACCTTTCGTCTGTTTCCATCCATTCTATTAACCAGACGTTTCTCTGTATGTCTAAACCCAACTCTTTTTATAAAACAGTTTCATTAAAAAATAATATAACTCACAAAGTTTCATTCCGCTGCAACTGCAATACAAAGGTTATAAAAAGGCAGCTATTAAGAAAGCGTATTGGAGAGACGAGCGTTATGCCACAAAGAGTAAGACATTTTCCATTGCTACTTTGTATCGTAACAAAGTTACGGCTCTAGTTAATTTGCAGCAATGAATAATTAATTTATTTTTCGTATACGAGCCTTGTATTACGTATTTAATTTACATGATAGCATTAAGTTTATCCTCGACTTCATTTTGTGGTAATATAACGCTATTTTGTTGTATGCTAATGCTAATGAAGTTGGACAATCTGTTTAAGTTTTTGGCTCTGTGTGAAGGTATGAGTATAATGAGGAACTAAATTGTTACTCTATTGTTACGAAATCTTTTCAAAGAACTTTCCAAACGTTTGGTAGAATCTACTCGTGATCAGAGGGCTGGTTTGTTCCTTGCACAGAGAATCGGCATAGCCATTCAACGTGGCAATGCCGCCAGCCTTATGGGCACGTTCCCCGTCATTGACAAGGATGACGATGAGTTCTTTGATGCCGTTTAGTTTTAATTTTAGTATAGTTAGAGTTTGTTCTTATATTAGAATTGTTACATAATATCTCATTATTACTTAGTATTTACTGTTTGAAAGTATATTTTAAAGGCACATAAGCGTTAGTTATATTTGACATATTAGTTTAACTTTTAAATTGTGCATTGTTAACTCTAACACTACTATTGCAATTCTCAGATAATAATATTTAATTTTAATTCATCTAGTTGTCTTTTTGTCATGTGGTTGTACATTGGTACACCTCTGCCTAACCCTTCGGCGATACAGGCGTGATGATATGTTATTATGTTATGTTAGTTGTCTTTTTTCGGAAATAATTATTTTCTTATTCTATTTCGGTGATCCATGCGTAGCTACCAACCAACCTAAACGAAATTGATAGTCAGCCGCTAATGAAACTTGTACACGGAAAACTTAAAAAGCGAGTCCAGCAAGCAATTAACTTGTAAATACGTTCTTTGCCGATTAGCCCGTCACTCCAACGTTATCGTGGAGACAAATTACACTGTTCGTACCTCGAAGCATCTTGCATAATTAGAGTCGCAATCTCCGGTTCCCTCCTCCTACATACGATCGTCTGATAGCCTACCTAATTGAAACTTGAATGCACTGTTTATCTGGAGAATTTCCAGCAAAACACTTGGAAAGTAAGAACTAGTTAACAATTTCCGAATGCTTTTGTTTCGGATTTTGTTCGATATTTTTAGGATGCCTGAGGTTTCGATGTGTTTATTTTTTGGAGTTTGTATTGTGCCAAGTATTTTATAAGTTAATTGGTGTTTGTTCTCAATTTGAAATGTGACTGCTTTTATTTTTAATTTTGTGCATTTGAGTACTGGTTGAGATCAAGTTCTTTTTGAGTAAACATTTTTTCTGGTACAACTGCTTCTTATGATTTTTTATTACTTAAATAATGAATTATTGTATACCTTGCAGGACCTAGTGTCTTGTTACTAAAAATGTCACAATATTCTAGGTCTTTACGTCATGGTGTCGTTTATATGATGCTCTATTTATATCATAAGGGGTGTACCTATGACCTTTAGATATTAATATTGCTTTTAAAATCTAAAATTAACTTTGTCAAGCCTTTGTTGTAACACTCTCATGCTCTTGTTTTTATTTAGTCTTAGGTAAGATAAATTAGCGTTTGTTATTCTTGTGGGTTACATTTTTAATTCGATTATTCAATCTTTTTTATTTATTTATTTTATTTAATCATTTATGTACACACAACACATTAACAAGGAGTATTTCGTATTTAAAAATTATGTACAAAGGTGCTGCTTATTTCTTCAAGAAATTTCTGCCAACAGACCCTTTTTAGTTACTACTCTAAAATCATATTGCTTTCTAGAAGTGTTCCTAATCTACGAAAAGTTTCAATGTAATCCTTAAGAATACTACATTAGTACTTATAGAGATTTTCTTTAAAACATGTATTTCCTGATATTTAATGTAAATAAAAAAAAAAAATAACCGTTCAGATAAGTCCGTTGGTTATAATTTAAACTATAGTTAAATACACGAATTTGTACAAATCGAAAACAAAATAATAGAAATTGCATAAATGCAAACAAAACTACGAATTTACGCAATACAATATGTTTGTAGCATTTATTAATTATTCACTAAATACTCCGAAACTTTGAAATATTTGACGAAATGCTTTTCATAAATTGTATGAAAATACAGAATTTTTCCCATTTCCTCTCGTCTAAATCCTGAATTTAAATGGATATATCAGAAGTGAAAATATTTACTGATATACGTTGGAAGATTCCAAAATTTTCACGAAGCTCTATTTATCACTTTTAAGTTAGTACTCCTGGGAATTCTCACTTTATTTACTTTTTATTTGAATGTGTGTTCGAAATTTTATGTAATAATATTATTTTCACTACATCTAGGAAAAAAGGCGGCATTTATTATCATTATTGATTAATAACTGAACAAGATACATCAGATCTACGAGAAGTTTT
The DNA here is from genome assembly GCA_905146925.1 of Autographa gamma. Lineage (NCBI taxonomy): Eukaryota > Metazoa > Arthropoda > Insecta > Lepidoptera > Noctuidae > Autographa > Autographa gamma. The sequence goes on from LR989855.1 coordinate 10,278,986, forward strand.
GAAATGGCTTTTGGGATTCCTAATACCTAACTAGAAATCATCATTAGTTGAGAAACATAACCACCACCACAAAAAACATGAAACTTATTATTACTCAGCTTCCAGTCACTCCAAATTCAGCTAAGTTTAACATAGAGCGACAGCCTTCACAGAGTATTACAAAGTAACTATTGTTTTCTGAATAGGTCACTACTATGTATAATCAGTTAAACATAAATAGAAGCTCATGTAATTAACTCGAAACCTGCCATCACCAAATTAACCAGTGACCTAAAAATATTGTTGTTATGACCCGTCAAGCACACAATCAATTTACATCAGAAGTAAATCATGCATCCGACAACATTCGGCCACCGTGAGAGATCCCATTCGGGGCTTATCGATTTGTAAGGACACGAACATCGAAAATTCTAATTACACGTTTAGAAACAAACGCGATTCGTTCGAAACTTGATTCATGAGTCAGCATCAAAAAAGTAGGACATCAAATTAATTCGAAAAGGCTCCAGGACTTTTGTAACATGACCTTCCTTGTTCCCCGCTGGTCTTATATCCTGTAGGTGTGCAAGGAGGGTTGGAGGGGGGATTAGAGTTCTTGTGAGGATGGAAGGTAGAGGCAAATGAAGCTTGACGCGTCAATGGAGTGCGAAGTGTAATCAGTGGAACTACGCTATGTGCTTAACGCACATTAGCACATTGTTGATAAAACGACGACATTTCTCATTGCTACTCGATTCGAACTTTATTAAATATGTTTATTCAAGTAAAACATATACATGAAATGATTTTGATGTGAAATTGTACCGTGTTTACTCAATTTTCATATTTATTGGGAATTTCTAAGTTACTTTTAGAATAAGAAGTTACGCGTTGAAACAACTCAAATGTGATTCGTGAGTGAGAGAAAATTTCAAGAATCATAATTTCATAACATTCACACAAATTGAATATTTTAAAATAGATAGATGCTATATGATTAATAGTCACACAAACGACAATCAGTTTGAGGTACAATCGCAAAGAAAGGTTTAATCTTAGGGTTAATCTCGACCGGGATACTGGACAAAAATGGCACCGAAGATTAAAAGGGTCTGAATCCTTTACATTGCTTAAGATTCCGGAAACAGATAAGTATTCGCCTAGATCAGCTTTATCCAATCAGAATGATATACCTAATACATTTATTAAACTATCTGTGCCCGAGGCTTCGTCTCGTGTAAGTGTAATTACAAGAAAAAGAAGCGTATTTTGTAGGTTCTTTTGACGATATTTTTCGAGATTGATCGGTCAGTTGGATGCTTTGCAGTATGAATTTGGATGTAATGTGATTCATATTATGGATGTTTGTCCACAAATTATGTCTGAACGGCTGAATAGTTTTAGATGTATAATTATATACAGGGTCGTCCAAATAGTGACATCAATATTTTTTTAGATTCCTTCTACCAGGAGGTCCAAAAAAATTAACTTAAAAACTACCAAAAAATCACGGAACACACATGGGGTACTTTTGGGTAAACCCTGGTGAGAGGAATCTAAAAAAATAATAACGTCACCACTTGTGTAGTACCTCAACAATGCATTTTTGCATGTCGTAAATTACTAAAAAAACTTGAACAATTGAAAATGAAGTTAAAAAATAATTATAATCTAACCATAAGCGCTACCAACTAGACACTCCATGAGAAAGCAGAATTAACAACACCTATATTTAAACAGAAACTCATAATTATAGCTGGACAAAGGTAATTCGATTGAGCATTGGGATATGAAATAATTGGATTAATTACCAAATATCTGCTCATGGCAGCGTGTAACTTATAATTGGTGTTTAACTATAGTGTTCTCGTCTAAATAATCACTGCAATTGCACTGTTTCAGCGATTCTGACAGGTACTTGATCACAGTAATATTTTTTTAATATGTCAGGTTCCTCATGGCCATGTTTTTTTTTTAACTTAATTAAATTTTAATTAAACTTAATTAAACTTTAAATATTTACAATAATATGAAAACTAAGCTTACACTAGAACTAAGAAAAAAATAAGGCAGTAGTTGGTGCTCATTCGTTGTTTGTTATGATTCCATTAATTTTTAATTTCATCGAAAGGCGTTCATCGATTTCAGAAACATGTGTAGCTATTTCTGTTTCTAATGATAACGCCATTTATCAAAGTTCTACACGTGGAACTGTTTTTATATCAAATATGACCGACCCTTTATTGGTTTAGCTGGTTTCAACAGAACTTTTTTCGTGTATCAATATTTTACCCAAATCGAATCTGAAACTCAATTATTGAAAACGGCTGATGACCCAAATAAATTTTATTTGGGTTGTTTTTGGAGTTTCCAACAATTACAATCCCTCGTTTCTTTCTATTCGTCAGTTAGGGCTTTGTCAGTTAGCATGCCTATAGTATTTTATGGTGTAAAACACAGACTGTGAATAGGTACTTGAATTTTTGACGTTTCAAGAGCACATGATAGACAATGTATAATTTTCGATACGTAGACATTAAGGCACATTCGTTACCTTACATAGAAGCCCACATTTAGAAATGTTGTATAAATAACAAAATATTGTTTCCATTCCCATTGATAAATTGCACACAAACAAGTACGCTGCAACAGTAGCCCATAACTCCCAACTCACAAACTCACTAAACCCAAGTCTCGTGGACCACAATAACGACAGACTTTGAAAAGACTACCCTTTGTTAGTTCAACCATTTATACCAAAAACACTCATAACTGGAGTCCCAAACAATTGGGTTTCAAAGAACCAAATCAATAAGAAAATGTTCAACATATTTTTTTTTCCATTTGTCCTTTTTAATTGATTTCTCGAGTGTAAAACGGACAGAATAGCAAATTCTCTGGGGTTCTGAGAAATGTTTATAAAGTAAACATTAATGTCGGTGGGTAGATCTAGGTTCAAGGAGTGCTTTTTGAAATAATATTGAAAATACAGCTGGTTATATAGAAAATGATAATTTTGTGGAAAATTACAAAATCTGAAACAATTTATTGGACATTCTTAGTATCAAACTAAGTGACAAGAACCCTAAAATAGATATTATATGGATAAACGACACAGCTCTTATTGCTAATTTGGCTTGTTAAGTTGCTACTCGTTCTATTTACTTCTTGACTCAGAAAAAGGGATCATAATATCTTAAAGACGGCTCAAAGCATTAAATTTGTGTTTTAATCCCTACCACTTTGCAATTACATTACCACAGAATCTCCAAAATCACTAAACTCTTTCACAAAGTTCTGTATCAATGCGAAAAACTTCTTATATTCCGAACCAATAAACAATAAAGCAGTATCGCTAGTTGTTTTAGGATTAAATAAATAAAAACATCAAACTGTTCTACCCCAAGGGATCGGTGTAAACAAAAACAAGTTTCAAAACCACGACATCTTTTTGGCTTTTATTAAACAGACGTCAATCATGGCTGCTTGTTTAATAAATGCTATAAACATTGTTTCTCTTGACTTCCAGCCAGGGATGGTGCAAGTTATAAGAAAGGAAACTAAGAAAAAACACCTTGACTTTTTTGTGTTTTTGTCTGTCTTCAGAAGGAGAAGGTTCACAATTCGACTGCATTTTTCTTCTTTAGGTGTTACACGATATTTTCCACAAATTGTGGGTCCATTTAGGTTTTGTAACCGAGTAAGTACACTCGTGTATATTTCAGTAGTGGTCCCAAAAAATGACATCAATATCGGTACTTATTTATTTGGGATCGGATTACCCATTTTTTTGTGCTCTTATGCACATATTTTTACCATTATCTGCAGCTTAGCCGATAATAAATTAAAATTAAATGCCCTGTTATTTTAATTCGGGCTTGCAAAATAATTCGTGCCAAAATAATTGTATGTTATTCAAAAGCGGGAAGCCGCTAAGCGACGAGTATGTATTCAGATTTCACTGGCTTACTGCTAATCGTAATGTGCATAAATAAATGAAAACTATACTGAAACTTTAAATAATATTACGATAAATAACAGCAAGTCTTATAATTTAATAGTAGATATTACATATTAAGATTGTTTTTTTTTTATATTTGCACCAAGAAAGACAAAGGTCTTTTGTATTACTGCGAAAAGATTTAATCCACACTGACTATTAAGAAAAAACTTTGCGTGCATAGAAATCGGTAAAGTTTTCGTTAAATATAGTAAGTTAATAGTAATTACAAATGTCGATGTAGCTTCAAGAATTTAGGAGATTAAAGTTATTCAAAGTAAATGCAAAAAATACATTCGTCCCCGTAGTTGGAAAACTAAATAACTCCGATTTTGGCGATTTTGACATTTCCCTATTTTCAAAACACCTAAAACATGCCGCATATTTGAGCCTAACAGACATTTTCGTATCTTATTCCGTTTCAAAATGGTAGCCATTTTTGTCAAACAGATGGAATAATAAATATCTTCAAACAAACACTATTTTTTTCAAGGAAAAATAAATAACTCTGTAAATAAATCAATAACTGTGGTCAATGATAAGTTAAAAATAAAATAAATTAAATAACATGAGTTGTTGATTTTTTCCTCAACTTATAAATTCTTTCACACAACTAACTATGGTCTAGGAAAACTAAATAACTCTATTTATTGAATTCTGTTTATTTAGAATTCTACTTTAGCGTACCTAATTTATAAATACTTGTTGTTATATATTTCTTCTACAACTAGATAATGATTAATTATAAGATAAAAATATTAAATAAATTAAGTTGTTTATAATTACCATAAAACGAAATACACCTGAGGAAAGTTATGATTAAATTATTTAGATAATTTGGGGCGAAATATTGTATGACTGACCGAGAACGACGACAGAGTGCGCGTGGGTGAGCGCGGGGTTAAGCCGGAAACCCACCGCTGCGCAGACTGTGCACGGATCCCCGGTCCCGATGGCGTACAGGCGCGGGTTATGGCGATCGCCACTACAGTTTGCAGGAACGGTTTTGGGACCTTTTCAACTGGTGTTTTTCTATCGGGAGGTTCCCGAAACCGTGGAAGGAAGCCTTGTTAGTTCTACTTCGAAAGAATGGGCGCCCGGCCGATTCCCCGTCGGGATATCGGCCAATCGTTCTTATGGATGAGACAGGCAAGACCTTTGAGCGGATAATCGCGCTTCGCCTCAAGGATCATCTTGCCGGGACCAGCCCAGACCTATCTGAGGCCCAATTCGGGTTTCGTGAGGGTCGGTCCACCATAGACGCTATCCAGGACATAAAAGTCCTGCGCGCAGAGGCGAAAGAGAGGGGACAGGGAGTGGTGGCGCTATCTTTTGATATCGCTAACGCGTTCAACTCCCTGCCTCACGCTGTAATATTGGAGGCCCTGAGGTACCACAGAGTACCACAGTACCTGGCGGCGCTTTTGGCCGACTACCTACGCGACCGCGAGGGACAGAACAGAACAACAAAATGGGACTTCAGGGGCTAAAAGTGACCCTGGAAAAGACGGAGGCCATATATTTTCCGGGACCTCGTCGGCGCAAGCCTCCTGATGCCCACGTTGTGGTAGCTGGCGTCAGGATCGATGTAGAGGCCAGGATGAAATACCTGGGCCTGATCCTGGACGCCAAGTGGGAGTTTGGCTCCCACTTTCAAGGTCTTGCTGCGCGTCTCCTTAAAGTGGCTAACGCCTTTTCCTGGCTCCTTCCTAACCTGGGGGGGCCACGGACTAGTTGCCGCCGCCTCTATGCCGGAGTCCTGCGCTCTATGGCGCTTTATGGAGCGCCAATATGGGCGTACTCCCTTTATCGGAAGGAAAACGTGGCCCTCCTGCGCAGGCTACAACGGGCAATCGCACAACGCATTGGGAGGGCCTACTGCACGGTAGGGAATGCAGCTGCATGCGCCCTTGCCAGTACTCTCGCCTGGGAGCTAGAAGCTAGGGTCCTGGCCGCCGTATACCACCAGACGCCGTATTCCCCAGAAGAATGCTTCGCCGTGCGGCGCGAGGCCTACAATGAAATGGTCCTCCGATGGCGGTTGGATCTCGCCAGTGCCCGCTACGGACGCCGCGTCACTGAAGTTGTGGGTCCACTTTTGGACCCATGGCTTTTGGACCGACGCAACGGTTTCCTCACGTTCCGTTTGGTGCAGGTGCTGTCCGGGCACGGGTGCTTGGGATCGTACCTGCACCGGATAGGGCTGGAGTCCCCTGCGTGTCACCATTGTGACGCAATAGAAGAAACGGCGCAACACACACTCGAGGTCTGCACTGGCTTCGAAGCTGAGCGCCGTGTCCTGCGTGGTGTCGCTGGTCCGGACCTTTCGCTCGCGGGTATGGTTAGTGCCATGCTCGTGAACGATGACGTCTGGCGGGCTGTGTCTCATTTCTGCGAGATTGTCCTTTCACAGAAAGAGACCTCGGAGCGCGAGCGGGAGGCTGACCCTTCCGCTCTATTGCTCCGCCGACGGCGGGTGGGTAGGGCGCGGACGAGAACCACCGTAGCCAGACCTGTCCAGCCTTTTTCAAGGCTCTGGAAGCCCGGACTCTTGCATCCCCACTCCCCATGGAGATGCAAGGCTCATAAATGAGTTTGACCTGTATAAAAAAAAAGACTGTGCACGGATGCGTGGCTCACCTCTGCTGCGTGGGTTGATTAGTTCGGCGGCGTCGGTCTCCGTTTCCACTGCAGCGCTCGGACACGGATGTGTCACCCACGCAGCACATAGCTATGCACGGTGTACAGTCACGAGCAAAAATTTGTATACACATGCGAAATTGTAAAACGATATTAGTAAGATTTTTTGTCGAATCCCTTTTCCCATCTAGCAATCAATGCATACTGTCAGATGACACTTGAAAATTAAATAGTTAAGATATTGTTTTATTAATTAAAAAGTAAATACGTTAATTTAATAATATAGGTAATAGCGCTTCCGAGTAACAATATAATTTAGTTATTTTGTAGTAACATCATAACAAGTTATTACATAAATTATACTTATCACAACTTAAATGTATGTAATACTCGGAACAAATTTTTATATCTTATTTAATACAACTTTATAAATAACTTAATAAAGCTTTTATTTTATATGAGACAATAATAGTTACAAAAATCAAAGTAATAATAACGTATAAACCCACTAACTTTAACATTTAAAAATATTACGACTTAGATAAATTCAATAACTGAATTTATTTCACAAAATTTTACACTACCAAATGTATTTAGCTTGTAGGTAAACTAAATAAGTAGCCGAAATAAGAAGCTAATTGTAGTAACGTTATAAATATCAGTTGTGGCAAAATTAAATAACTTGGTTTTTTATTTGTTTTTTTATTGTGCTTAAAGATAGAGTTCAGTTTTTTGAAGATTAATATAAAAGGTAATCAGGTCCGTAAAATTTAAAAGTACCGACAGTAAAATTGTCTCACGTTTCTTAACAAATGTACATTAACTGAAAAAAAAACACTAAATCGCGTTTATCTCAGAACCGCAAAATTTGAGTTATTTAGTTTTCCAACTACGGGGACGCATTTTTCTTTAACGTAACCTAGACAAAACTTTTAATTATTAATATTTTTGCATTTCTTTACCTCACCTTAGAGTAACTGTCAAAATAAAAACTTATTTTTAAGGTAAATTCCATTCGCTGTAATCCATAAGTTGTACCACACAAAGGTCCGTCCACCGGCGGGCGGCTCCGATAATGGCGTAGCTTAACACGACACTTATTGCCAAAATAAATCATCTACAACCCAACGTGTTGTACAATCTATTTGTACAACACCCTTTATGTTATGAAGCCGGATTTTGTTTTAGTTATGATTTTCATATAAAAGGTGAAGGATTAAGGATTTCATTTGTAGTTTATCTATCTTTGATGTTTTAGGTGAAGTAATTTGGAACTTTCTTTAGCTTACTTTTTTTATATTGTGTTACTAAAAAAAATAAGGTGAACACAGGTTATGTGTTTCTGAAAATAAATATAATGATCTGCTATTATTCGTTTCTAGTTTCATTTAAGCATTACTAAAGTTAGTCTTTGTAAAGGTAGTTAATAAAAAGGTACTTTTAGTATACAAAGGTTATTTATATGAATGCCTTGAAAACGGAAACTGAAAAAAAAAGAATTTTTGCATTCGTTAAACATAACAAAGACAAGACTGACAACTGAAAAAATAAAACAATAAGTTTTATTTATGCAGCGAACAAAAACTATATTGTATGATGGATTAGGAGCCAAATAATCTGGAAATGGAAGGATTTTTGTGTCATAAACGCGGATAGGTTCTAAGTACATAGCAGACTAAACACCAGCGAGATAGACGCATCCAATTCCCGAGATTTATCTACTTGTTTAACTGTCCTAGAATTGTGAAGTACTGGATAAGCAAGAGAGAGATAAATGTGTTTATTTTAAACGTGTGTGTTTTCTATGTTCATTCAATAAATAAATTATTAGTTTGTTCTTCTATTTATAACTACTTGCTATTTAAAACATTTAACAGCAATTATAATTCACATGCAACATTTAAAAAATATACCACATATCAAAACATTCCGTAAAAATCAACTCGATAATGTAATAAGTAATTAAAAACTTTAGCTTAGCGAATTAGGTACTTCTTATCCAGCTCAAACAATCCAAGTTAGAGTATCAACAATAAAATCCGTCTAAACCATAAAATTTACCGTTCCTCCAATCCGCTGTAAAATCCATGTTGCATACACACACATGCAAAGCTTTAATATGTTGCATATATAGTATATGTATGTACAGTTTATTATGCATATCATATTATTACCACCCATTTTATTTGTGTACTTTGAGATAATTTTGCATATTCGCTAAGTTATTTTATGCCCGAAACAGTTTATTTTGTTTGCCGTCGCTTTTATTTATTTAGTTAACGGATTTACTGCGTTTTCAGTGCCGGCATGTAATAATGCTTTAGTTAAATTTTACATTGTTGTGGAAAGTAATTTGTGCTGTGTTTTTAAAGACTGCATTATTGAATTCATGTTTTTGTATCTACCTCAAGTTATACTAGTCTTTATGGTAACTTTACCATTATTTTATGAAAAAAAAAACGACAATGTTTTATCTACAAAGTCTGTTCGTTTCACTAGTCTCCGTCTTATCATAACAAACCAAGGTAGATATCAAACAAGAGAAAAATCTATACAACACAAATTACAAGAGCTGGACTAATCTCTACAAATTATATAACAACGAGTGAACAACAACGAGACACCTATTCCCAAATTTTTAATTATGTTAAAACAATACTAAAACAGTTCTCAAATACTTCTCAAAAGAACAAAGAAGTTTCTAAAACGCGGCTTGTTATAAATTTTCAAGGTCTGTCACTAGAAACTAGAAAGTACTCAGTTTTTGTTCAGCTTAATGCTTCGTCCATTAGCCGACTCAGTTAGCTGTGTCAATAGGACGAGTTATGTGAAATACCTTTGTTGAGGACCAGTTTTTGATATTTTGTTTCGTTTAAGTTTAAGACAACATTGCTTAATAGCTAAGAGGATGTCTTTGCTGCTTTTGTAACTGTTTTACTTTTGAAATATTTGTGTTTGGTTTTTAGTTAATCAGTTTAGTTACTTCTGTTTAAATTAATATTATTACTTATATTGTCATAGAAACAATTGCAGTGCAGTCATGTTTACAGATATACAAAGTTAATTTTTATTGTCATCCAGAGGTGTTTCTGAACCTAATAAATAATAATAATATCATGTAATGTTCGTTGTATCTGAGTGGCGATCGATCATTATATCTTGAGGCCTTGAAAACTGGAGAAGTTATAAAAGTATTTATATAACAATATTAGTATTTGCAATGAAATAATACTAACATAAATAAAAAACTTTCTTAGAATTCTAGTGTTCTTCCATACAAACAGTATTGTCTGTTGGTTTTTCTGGCTTTGTCCTGAAAACCTGAATACTATGAATAGGCTTGTCTCTATTTCATGGAACTTTATTGTGCGGCATACAATGGCACACCACTGCCTACTCTTTCGGAGAAAGAAGGCGTGTTAATATACTCACGTTATTCATATCAAATGTAAATATTACATTCTCGGTAGTTATTAATAAAGTTAAAACCATATAACTTTAATATTTTAAAGGCTTATTTCGTTGAAATGCATTCGAGAGTTGATCGATTTTGGAAACAGGTGTGGCGACCATCCGGGTCCGAGTATGTTTACTATTTTAGCATACTAGACCTTTACTTGCTATATATTATGCTAAGAAGTCTTAACAAGTTATTAAACGTGAACTATCTGAATAATATTATGTTCAACAAATAAACAAGAGGGATGGCTTACTGTAGTTACAAGGTATTTTCAGAGGTCTTATCTTTGATGTCTAAGAAAATTTGAGACTTAGCAAAATTTGCTAAGTAAATTTTGCTAAATATTTCATATTTATTTTCAACATTCCTATAGACAATAAAAACAAGGGAAGCATTATAAAAGATCTAAGTGATTAACGTCAAAGTAGAAACAATAATAATACCATCCATAAAAGGCCTAAACACAAAACTAACGATAAATAAACTCCTCTATTAAATACATAACACGAAGCAATTAATCTAAAATCAATCATCTTATGCCTACGCTTTGTAAGGCGAATGTGGCAAAGCCCAAAGTACAAGATACTTGTAATTAAGTCGATAGCCGGAGTGCCTATTCAAAACCCTCGAAGGTTTGCTAATGAAGGTTCTTAACAAGCAAAGTTTTTTCGGGTACAGCCATCCGACCGGATAAGTCGAGTTTTTTATTAAATTTAAAGATTATATTATAAATTTTTCGAATAATCAACGCTGATCAATTTCCATTTGGTTGCTATGCTGATTTTGAATGGAATCGCAATGTTTAAATTAACATATTCTGATGTCAATTTTTTGTTACTATTTATAATTTTTTGGTGCGATGATTATAATATTCAAGCCTTTATAGTTTATCGGGATATCCACTGTAGTTGTGCATTTTCTGTGTTATTACTCGAAAATAATTTTCTTAAAGAATGGTTGTTGCAGGAAACAATTTAAAGCAACCATTTTTATTCCTAGCATAACTGCCGACTTTACAGAAACTCCAATGACTAGCTCCAATAATTTTAAATTACGATATTTAATGAACTTCAAAGAGACTAATAAACAGCTTTCATGTTACACACTTCATTCGCGCTTCGGAAGAAAAAGTGACGCTTAATTAAAATATGTCAAAATAAGTTGTTAAATGTTATTTATGTTGGCTGCATCGGTTCGTTGTGAAGATGTAGTTTTATTGCCCGATGTTGCGTTAATCCCGACTATAATTTGATTTTTAGATCTTTGTCCAAACTCACGTTCAGCCGTAATTTTTCATCTAACCATTTTGGTCCCACTGCATGACAAAAGACACTACCCTCTTGACATCTCTCTTAAGCGTATTAGATACCTTTTTTTCGTTTACGAGGTGAAATTCCATTGACTTTAAGCCACTATGTGTGGATATGTCAGACTTGCATAGACTAAACATACCCCGGTCCTGTCATTGCCTATGCTGAAGCCGCGGGATCAGGATCGGGAGTTTGACTCTCTTGGATTCTAGGTGCCAATTCGGTTTTAGGTAATCAGCGGTTTTGTTTGCTTCAATTTAGAATAAAGGTCATAGATTCTGTTGTCAATATTCAGTCGTGAGCTTATAATCTTTACTCTATTTTGAGTCAAAGTTCATAACAAATAATAACAATTCTGTTCCATACAATACGCTATTGTATTTATTTTACAACTAAATATAGAATCTTGTTAAACAAACTTGTTATGTTATTCGAGAGATCAAATTCAAGATACATTTATGTATAGCCGTCACACCTACGCTCACTTGGAGCTAGGTATAATATTATTGAGAGTAAAATATAATGAGAGTACATAAGTACACACAAGTTCAGCTGTTTTTAATTCAGGAAACAGCCGGGCGGAAACAAAATAAAATAAAAATGAATGTTCATTAATTTCTCGTAAACAATTCATTTAAAAAGCAGCTGAAGGGCATTCGCTTCTGCGAAGAGAGGTCGCTTGAATTATGTATGTGTACACTTACGTCGGCTTATGTTAGCTGTGCATTATCTAATGTAGCCTTGTAATTAGATGATTTCGTTAACCCAGTGACTCGCTGATTATACGACATACGTTTGCACAAAAATCGGGCGTGGAAAATATTTCGTCTTAAATTTCGTTGAGTTACTAAATTCTTGAATTTAATAAGACTTGATTTTTGATTACTGTGTGTATATACTATAATTTAATCCACATATACCTAGACTGTGTATAAATTGGTTTATCTGAAAATTCACATTTTAGAACTCACTCACATTTATTTTTCAGAAAAAAAATCGGTCTCCGCTAAAACAACACCAAAAATCTCTTCACCTTTGATCTCTGAACTCCTTAATTTATTCACACATTAAACCTTTTAAGTTGATAAAAGTTTTATAATATCAGCGAGGAATGCATAAAACCTATTGAGATTTCAATTACACTTGATGCTACAATGAAGACGTTTTCGCCTGTCGTTCTGACGTAGGTCGATGTCAAAATACCGTTTGACTGAATATAAGGGGGATCAAGAGCTTGCGAAGGCGACTCGGCGATTTTTTATTTGACAACCCTTTTAAGATGACGAGTTTAATTAAATGAAGGTGTGCTCAATATATGAGAAGGTATTTTATTTATAAATCCACTCTAATATGAAGTTTTTCAAACATTCAAATTACATACACAAAGAACTACCAGACGTATAAAATCAGGATTTTTAAACGGGCATCGAACTCAGGTCGCCACCCATACAATTAGGCTATCTGTGAAGTTAAATCACAATTAGTCGTATTCAGAAATATTATTATTAGTACCTACTGGCTAGTTAGAAAGTCCGAGCATAGATCAATGGTATTCATTTGTTTTTAGTCTAATTTTGACGCACACAATACTGTTAGCAGTACAGTGTCTGTACCATGAGCTCTTACAGTTAGACTGTTCCCATTTTGACAGAGCGATGGCGCTCTACACTGCAGATAGCGGTGTCTTGCTCACACAACGGTATCAGTCATGCTTCAAGAGCTCATAGTAACGTAGGTCCTTGAATGTGCAGGGGGTAATGTTGGACAGCGTACTAAGTGGGCCATAGTTTGTGAGATACCGCACTCGCATAGTTCGAGTGATGTAGCCCCATCGTTACCGACTAGTTAGTTGTTATGCACGAAGTTTGATGAGTTTAAGGTACTTATCTATTTATGTGTTACACAAAATGTTGTTAATTAATGCTTTCAAATAAGTCTTCAATTTATTTGTTATGGATAAAAAAATTAACATGTAGTCAACATGTTAAAAAAAAACAAAATCGGTTCTCGCAGCCAAAAGTTTTGAGGTAACAAACAAAGAACCAGACGAATAGAGTCCCTCCCTTTTTGAAGTCGGTAAAAATCTGACTAAAAGTATGATGATTGAATAAGTTTATCTTTACAAAGATATTTTATTAAACCTACAACAAATAGCGATGCCTTTCAAATGATGTTATTTTAGTCACAATACCACTTGAAAGTCATAAGTACATTTATAAATTTTAGATAAAGCGTACACCGTACAACATTCACTGAAATTACATAATTCCAGTGTATTTTATCTCATAATTCGTAACAAAATATCGTACAATACCGAACTATTTTGTTAGTTTAGTGCTGACATGACATTCATTAGGATTGTGACACCTTGGAAAGCCTTTGCTATGTATTGTTTACCCTTTGTGTGTTGCCTGTGTATAGCCCGGTGACAGTTCTATTATTAGGTAAAATAAGGTCTGTGGAGGTCTGTCGCTAGGCAGTGAGTGGGTATGACAGGCGATATTTCTTTTTTGTATGTAGTAATAGTGTGGCGTTTAAAATATAAGAGAGTTGATTGTATGGAAACCTTTTTGGTGTCTGGTTTTAATTTCTATAAAGATATGATATTATAGATTAAATGATTTTATGAGTTGACCTTTAATAAAGTCAAACTTAAACAGTTATAAAAGATGTTCATTTTACTTATTTATTTAGGCCCAAAATTTATTGCAAAAGATCACCAAAACTTTTTAAAACAACCGAAAAACACGTTCCGGTCTTCATTAATTCATATCAGGAAAATATCATTTATAAAAAACAATAAAAACTAATTTCCATATTATTTTCTTCCCTTCCGGTCTCTTGGAACGCACTCAAAGGAATTTAAACCTTACACTTTTATTATAAAATCGATAGTCGAATGGCATAATAAAAATATTGAGTATAAAGGAAGCAACAAAGTACAGTCACGGACAGCTCACACATATTGTGTATGCGTTGAATTGTGAATTGGTGAATACAAGGCAAATTGGCGTAGAAATAGGATAACACAGTGTGCATATATCAAATATCCTGTATTCAGCATCTGTAAAAATGGTCCAAAAATATTTTTCGTCCGGTCTTGTTTTGGCGTTCGTTTACAAGAATTATTTGTCGAATATTGTCGTTCGATGTAGTTGCCAAAACAAAATATATTTACGGAAAAATTAGACATAATATCTGTTTGTTATTTGTAAGAAGTAATAACGTATGTTATGTTTGTGCTAATTCTTACATAAAATATTTATGTTGGCATGTCATAATAATAAGGTTATTATTGAAACATTATTTAAGACCCAAATTACTACCTATTTACTTGCTTATTGGAATTGATATACAATACCACAAAAAAATTCTGACAAATGAAAGTTTAAATTAAAAACTTAATAAAAAATAAACTCTTGATGCGTCGTGTAATTGAAATTAGAAATATATTTTTCTAGCAAGCTTCAAAAGTTCTAAGATAAGAATTATTGAATAAATGAGAAAAAAGTACGACTCGTCCAAAAAAAAATACAAAAAAAATAATAACTTAGTTTTCAGCTTTCACTTAGTGTTTAGATAAAAGTAAAAAGTTTGTTACTTGACAAAGCTAAGAGAATACATTGAAAGTTTGTTGTTAAGAGCGTATAACTATAACAATTCGTTTTTACTTAGAACACCGCGGCCTAAGGGCTGAAAGTTTTTGAATTATTGCTCTTGGGCCGAGAGAGTAATAATTCATATATCTAAATATTCGGTAGTTTTTGGCCTATACCCCAAATGGCTTAGAGGCTAAACAATGATCTGAAATTATTATTAATGAAATATTTTCTTACATAAAATAGGCGAAATATCCTAATTTTTAAAAAAAGTATCCAGGTATAAACCTTAAATCATTATATAATAACACAAGCATCTGAATGCTTTAGCTCTCATGTCAATAAAGAAAGAAACATTTTTTTATCTAAGGTGTTTACATTTTTGGACCTTGACAAAAATCTTATGTTCCTTCAACTCGAGGACCGCACAGCGAACAAAGTAGCAACAACCGCTAAGTAGTGTGGAATGTGTTACCTCTGCAGTAGGTACTTCTTATCCTAATCTTACTTTAAATCAAATGTTATAAAATAATTCCACTCATCATCATCTCCCGAGCCTTATCCCAACTATGTTGGGGTCGGCTTCCAGTCTTACCGGATTCAGCTGATTGCCGTATCTTACATAAAGCAACTGCCTATCTGACCTCCACAACCCATTTCACTAGGAAACACATTATCCCATAGTAAGACTGGTTGACAGAATAAAATAATTCCAATAAATCGTGATTATTTTAAAACCCAAACTTCAATTCAAAATCATCAACCACATTAGTCCAATCTGACTTCAATACCCGGTTTCTATTCAATAAGCCACATAACAGGTTAACCCGGTCACGATCCTGGCCGAACTATCCAGCCCTTAGGGCCCGTCCATTAAATTAATGATTATGTACAAGGCTCGCTCTGAACTGTTGTCGTTATTTGCACGTGTTCCAAGACGGTATAAGCACGTGCCTTGAATCGGGCGAAGCGGACAGCGATTTGGATGGTAAGTAGTGGTACATGTGTTCAGAGTAAGCATGGGTTCTATTTTTAAATATTCAGTTTGGTATTTCTGGTAACAGATTGTATGATATAAATAATTGACAGTAAATGCTGGTTGATAACAAAAAAAAAACACATAAGGTAACATTACATTTGAGATTTCGTTTTTCTCTGAAAAAAAAAAGAAATAAATTTGTAAAAAAAAAAATATTAAGTTGCAATCTAAAATCAGTGAAACGTTTGTATTTGGAAGTTTTTGTTTTTAAAATTAAATATGGCACATTTTTTTATTTGATTTTTTTATGTAATGTCAAAAAATTCAGGATTTTAGAGTCTTTTACATAGCTATTTGCATCACAACTCTAAAGGTACTAATAACCAAACACAATGAAAGAAAAGTTACATCCAAACTATGATATAGGTACATTATTATACAAAAACAAGGCACCTAAACAATACCATGACACTGCCAAAACAAAGGGTTAACAATATATCTCAGGCAATCCCTGTGCAGTGGAGTTAAAACTTAACCCTCCACTAAAACCGCAGGCAGTGCGGACATAATCCTTAGTTGATCAACGACTTGATACGTGACGTCACGCTCCCGTGGCCAACCATTGCTGCATTGATGGGACTTGACGGTAAGGTCGTTTGGTCAGGCCAAAGATTTGAAAACTCAATTCAAGATAAAAATATAGATTTGTTAATTTAATTATTCATAAATAGAGTATGACGTGTATTATGTCTAGTTATTTATTTTTTATCTATGTATGTGAGTCTGCTTAAGATGAACTAAATTAACAGCTAAATCGGTTGAGTCAATTTTAATAAAAGTACATATTCATAAGAGAAGCACGAATCTACATAAAACATAGTTTGACATGACCCCACCAAACTTTACTAACGTCATCTGCAATAAATGGTTCGTACATGGAATAAGTCAGCAATAACGCATACCTGGAACTGGTTACAACTATTTTCCTTATTTGTCTTGTATAAGGGAATGTTATTATATGTAGGGGTTACTACCTTAGAGCATAGATACAGAAGCATAGAGTGCGCATATCAGACTATGAATCGCGAACATTAGTCAAGAAATAAATCGCAAAAAAAATATCAAAACAGAGTGTACCGATTCAATAAAACTGTTTCAATAAAATATTTACCTTAATAATATCGGAAGCATTGTCATTTTCAAATAAAGGTAAAAACAAATTTGACGTTGCAGCAAATAGCGTAAATCAGTTAAAGAATATACTACATACAGACAAACATTTGCTACGCTCGGCGCAATGGGCTTCAAGCAATACTCGCACTCTAGAGTTATAACCTTTTTATACTCTATGATTACTACAATACCCCGTAGGAAATGTGTAGCACTACAATTCAGGGGAAATTAATGGCCCTTATACTAGTTGACTACTACTGTTGACATTACAGTTTTCTCTGGAGAATGTGGTATTGTTTTATAGAGCAATGAAGTAGAACATGTAGATATATTATAGGCTTATACAAATTATTATAACATTTCGTTTCTTTTTGCCAAAATTAAAAATGATACTGACAATAGTGAAAACAGCGAATCCTAAAATAAAATAGAATTCTTCATCTTGAGAAATACTTTTGAGAAATATGTAACTTAAAAATAACCGAAAATGTACAACTAAAACAATGTTTCATAAAAGTAGTAGTACTTTTTTGAATTGGGTTAAATATATAGGAAAAACGAAGAAAGCAAAGTTGAAAAAAAAAAAAACAAGAGAAAACATGGTCTACAGTTGAACGTCCAGTGATGTTTGAACAAAACTTTAGATACAAAAACAAAAGCATTCAATCATATCTGACACTATCTCCCTATCTCCTAACAAATTCCAGTCTGGTAAAAATTTTAGTATAAAAATATTCTTATCTTCAAACAAGATCAGATCTTCAGTGGAATGCAATTTCCTTTCAGATTCAATTACACATGCCATGCGATTTGGCGTTTCGAATGGCGGTATTGCTATGGCATTTGCATGTTTATGTCTTTGTTATGATTGCACGTCATCTGTACCTTACGAAAATAACCCTTAGTGCCCTGAAAATAAGGATGCTGTTAATGTGTCACCAAGACTCGGTGTTTCATTTTCTTCGACAGTCAGAATTCTTTCTGTTTGTTTCATGCGTTTAGTAATCTTTGTTCTGTGGTATACAATGTAAGATTGTAAATATGTCCCTCTAGTATCGTTTTCCCTTATCAAATGAATTGGTATGGTAATTTTGCTGTAGTATAAACTCCTTAAATTTTATAGGTAATAAAGTAAATATGGCTGTATTATGATTTTGAACATATCTCCATAGTTAAGCATGTAAAATGCATAGCTCCTCTATCCAGAGAAAAGAGTACTAAAATGTGAAGTGTACCAATATATTTTATTTTATACTCCTGAGTTCAAATTCTATTTTGGTCCTGTGTTGTTTGAGAAGCTGAAAGATTCTAAGCTGGTATTAAAATACTTATACATTATCACGGAAAAAGCAAAACACCAAGACCGATGGAAAAATGGAAGGAGGTCGTTGTCCAGCAGTAGGAAAATCTATAAATACTATTATTTTAAATTCGTCGATTTCTTTGAGATCTTTTAATCCAGTATCCCTGCGCACTAGACTTGACTAACTGACTCCTAAGACTGGTAGTCTAAAACGAATTGAGAAGAATTTATTTAGGCCGATTCAGCTCAACTGGAGCGATGTGATTATTATAATACAAATGTACCTTAGATATATTTGGAAGGAACAATCAAAAGACCGAGACCGATGAAAATAATGGACAGAGGCCTTTTTCTAGCAGTGGGACAATTTGGGCAAAGTAAAATATTTTAAATTCGTCGATTTCTTTGAGATTTCATAATTTAGTTTCTCACAACGCACTCTTTGAGTTCTACAATCCTAGAACAAGCTTACTAACTGACTTCTAAGATCGGTAATCTAACACGAATCGAGGATTTATTTAGGCCGATTCAGCTCGACCGGAGCGATGTGATTTGCGAGTTGGGAGTAAGCAGAATTTGATTGGACGACATGCTGACAGCGGCGCGACACCCATAGATAAGGTGCGAGCTATTCGATTTGGGATTAGATATCGACGTTGTTTAGCGTTGAGGGCTGTTTAGGATTTTAAGTGATGTTTCAAAAATTAGAAGTATCGTTTACACTAATTTAGGCTGCATTTTGACTTTTTCCGAACTTTTTATTTAGTTTATCTAACTGACAATGGCGGAGTGTATCATGACGTATGTAACATAGACTGATTAGAGTAATTTAAAATTTTATTATTTGTCTCCAAGGTCTGAATCGTTACACTGAAACGCATAGGATACAAATTGCGTTATCAATATATTTCTGACTCCATTAGAGATTATTGCAAAATGATTAAACATACAAATACAAGAGTCAATACATAAATAGTTGCATAATTACATGAATGTGAATATTTTATGATCATTACGAAAACAAAAGATTATTCTTGTAATATTCCCAGACCATAACACGTAAGGTTTCCTTGTCGGACAAATTATAGCGAACATATTCGTTAATTTCCTTACATTCATTTTCCTATTATTCCGTCTAAGGCCTTGTGTAAGTGTCATAATCATCACGATATTTTTGCAAGAGAGAGATAGCTAGATACACAAATATGATGCCGTCTCTTTCTTTCCCTAAAACAATGGTACTGTAATACTCCGCAGCTTGGCCCTTGAGACTTATAAGATTACCTCTATTGCCGAAATAAAGGAACATTTTCTTCTGTTCCGTGACGATTGCCAATACATTTCGTAGTTTAATATTCATGAAACATTTCAAGACAGGTTTCTTGTTTACGTATGAATAGATTTCCTTAATCGGCTTTTATGGGGCTTTTTCTTTATTCTTTCATCTTTCTTTGGTGAGCGTAAAATAAATTTCTCAGTATTAATGTATCACAAAAACATATTTTTCCACATGTATAAACATTTTTAGTATGTTGGTAAAATTTGCCTATCTGATCAAAATAACATGTGATACGAAACAACAACATACATTTTAGGTACTCTGTCTCAAATTGCAAATATACCTAAAGTATATTAGATAGCGGACTTTCAAACTTCTACTTGCTGTTAGAGTTCTTCTTTTTGCGTCGATGGTAATTTTCTATTGACATTTATTTTTACATGCCAGAGTTGTAGTTACTTACAACTGCTAAAGATTAATATAAGCTAATCGGGACCAATCACGTGCTTACCGAGGCATATCTCTTCACAAAATTAAGTGTATTTGATCAAGTTCAGATAGAAGACAAAAACCTTCAAAGCTCCATTACTAGTACCGATGTTAATGCATCGAATGCGACCTGTAAACCTGAATAGATGTAGCAATTAATGCGAGTAGCGAGTAGCGGACACGACACGAAACGTTACGCAAATGGCACTCAGATACATTGGGAATTGGAAATGTTCGCCGGGACAATATTGCTGGTCTGTGGCATCGTGTTAATAAAGTTAGTTGTGTCACGAACTTCTATTAGTTTATGGTACAGTCATTTTGAAAGCCTGGTCCCTCGAAAATAGCATTTCTTTAATTTATTTGGTGATAATGATCAGCAGATATCATACGTTGATCAACAAAATAATTTGTTAAGCTCATGTCAAATCTTATTTGATGACCGTGGTCGAGTGGCATACGCACCGGTTTCAAGGTGTCGCTAGCTCTGAGGTCCCGGTTTCGATACCCGGTTGGGTCAATGTAGATTGGTAGGTAGTCTTTCGGTCGACCCATCACAGCCGTTAGCAGTTTAATTGACAACAGAATAAGTTAGTCAGCCTTTCATGAACCCTTGGCAAGAGACGAAAGCCGATACCCAACGACATTAGTCTTCCACGATGCCTGCCGGTGTGTGAACCTCTATAGTTTGTATGGCGGTAGTTACTGAGATACCTAAATAACCTGGTAGTAATCAGAAACTTTTATAGCCTAGTGTACCATCGGGTTTAGTTTTCAAAAATATTCCACCATTTTCCATATGAAATTTCAAAATCAAATCAAAATCAAAATGTTTTTATTTCTTATAAACCAAAAAAAAGGCGCTCAAGAAACGTTACGTTAACTCTACTGATTCTAGTTGCTCGGTTCCAAAGTGTCTTTCCTATGAAGAAGAGCCGGCAAGAAACTCCATAGGTTACTCTTTTAAAAACAAAATTATACAATTATTATTACGTCAACACCGCAATAAAAGTACGATAATAAAGTAAAGAAAAAAAAATAAGAAAATAATTTAAAGCAATCAATCCGTTATAATGGATAGTAAAAACCCGTTTATTCACATGTTCGTTACATAGTATAGGTATCATGTATATATGTATTTTGTGGTTTTTTGATCCAGATATCCGATTAGGACCAAGTTTAACCCGATACTTTGTTAATATCGTGTTTCCGGAAGCCTGACACATAATCCAAAATACTTTTTAAAACTGAACTTTTTCACTTTTTGGGTAAAATTAGAATTACTTTTTCAATTTCATTGGGGGCCTCAAAATTGTTGCTGCAAGTAAGTACAAATACATGTGACACACTTTGTTGTTTAAAATAACACATAAATCTTTTTTAGAAAACTAATAGTTTGACTGAGTTATTCAACTAAATAGCACTTGAGGATCACGTCAGAAATTACATGAAATAAATAAAAAAAAAACATACACAACTCCATACCAACAAATCTCAAACCCAAAAACTGAAGAGTCACGAACCTCGTACATCCAGAAAACGAGTGGCTTCCATTCATCAGTCCGCTCGTTGTAAACGGCTGTCAGAGAAACTTTGTTATTGATTCAACATCAAACAATGTACCTACGTGTTCGGAACATTTAACAAATTACATCACATCTGACGTTTGGGAGCGCAGCACGTCGATCACGCTCGTATCAGTTAAAGCTATTTATCATTAAAGCGATCTATTTATCAAAAGCCCGCCCATAAAGTTATAATTACTGTGCGGTTCTGATTATAAAAGTTTTGGGCATGCTTAGTCCGTGTTTATGTGAGTGTAGGTTTATTAACTTCTGTAAAGTGAGGTTCATTATCTGGAAGCCGAATTATCTGTAGATAAACACAATTTGAATACTACTGGTTGTAATGTAACAAAGAATTATAATCATGTAAATATTTCACGTAATTAATTTCGATGTTGTTTACACTCGGTTTGTCATTTTCAAATTATTCAGCTCAATATTTACGCTTATTTTCTCTTTTATCGTCATCGCAGCCCATAACTATTAACTCATCAACTGATGCGCCATAACATTATTCAGATCTGTGCCTGTCATTTATATTGCGAGAGTTGATATACTCCGCAATTGATTGATTTCATTCAATTAGCGAACAATACGAGTTATTCAATAAGAATTAACGATACCCGGAAGCATACTATACGATCAAACGACAAGTTACCCTTTTTTATTCACATTCCATTGCGCGTTTGTAGCACGCATCGTTTCATTATTATTGTATGCGATATAAAAAAGCGCAATGAATATCAAAGTGGGGTTTCAAGTTTTGATTGGCGAATTATAGTGGTGCACCCCTGGTTTTCTGGTTTGCGGCCAGTACGGAATCAATAGCCAGGCCTTTTATCTGGGTTAATCGTTTTGTGTTTTCGATAATTGTCGCGTTCATTTTAATGGCGGACTCGAATAAATATAGCTTGTACTAACACGCTGTTTTATGCACGTAATTAGCTGAGCATTGTTTGATTTTCATAATGAATGTACACCGTATGTTGAACTAAAAGTTTAGGTCTACAATTTTGTGTTGTCTGGGAGCTAGGGTATATGCGTAGTCAAACTTTGTTTGAGACTGCATAATAAGCTTGTGGCCACGCTGAAACTAAATTAAACGCACACCGGGCCTAACTACGGCATGAGTCTCTCAGTTTACCTCACGTTAACACGAACAAGAAGAAAATAGGCTTGTATTATGACTAAAAACAAGTGTTCTAGCTCCCTAACAAAGTACTAAACGTAATTAATTACAGGCTCTTTCTTTTTATAACAAAACCTTTAAAAAGTGTTCTAATTACGCACATAACAATGTTTTAAATTTGAGAGCTACAATGTTTCTTTTGAAGTAATTAAAACACAGCTTAAAACATTCGCTCATTAACGTATTCTGCTTCTTTTTGCCTTTGTGAAGGGGATACATAGTCAGCGGGAACCTTAGTATTGCAAGACGTGCAATATTGCTAGCGCTCTTAGCATTAAAATAATCTAGAATATTCTTTTAATAACTTTCCGACCACATTTAATTGCGAGACATCCTTTTTATGGTATACATTGATTGTTGTTTGCTCTGTGAGGTATATAATAATATATGTAGTAAGCTTGAAGTTCAATATACTTGGTTAAGTGGAACTTTTTAGAACAAAACTAACAAAATTAATTTAGTCTACACAAATTAGCCACTGATTTGTCATATTATTAAACTGGATAATTCATCGATGATTTACTTATAGTTAAGTACTGAATTACGTTTGTAGGTAAAATAAATATTGTGTAATTATATAGGTAGATAGATATACCACAAAACACAAGCTCAATGCGCTTAATTTCTTGTAAAAGGGCAATAAATTAATCTAGTCATGAAAAGGTAATTTAACAATGGGTAAAGAAAGCAACCTTGATACGTATCTGCAAGAACAAGTGACTGGTGAAGCGCAGACCAAGCCTAGAGCGAGGCTCTTAACTAAATTGTATTTTTATTTAAATTCTAAATACCTAGTGTGTTTTATTTCAGCACTTAAAGCTATTAAAGACAGAACGAATGCTCTTTACATAAATTTTCTCTTTCATTTAAGAGTGGATATGAGGTGTAGTGGTTATTTAAAAATATTTGAATTTTGCTTTTGAATTTGTAGGTTTTCATTCTTAAAAGCTATAAATAGCTAGATTACATGTTATAGAGTCATTGACTGCATAAGACTGAGCGAAGGCTTAAAATTTATTCCGTTGCCTTATTTGAACCGACCCTTAGGGCTTAGCGTATTTTGAATATAAAATATTTGAATTTGATTTAGCTGTTAAATGAGAAATATTGATTTTAAAATTTAATTCTAAGAATCACATAAAGAAGGATGAGCTACTTAAAGTTTTAACAGCAATAGATAAGTAAACGTATCGCGATCAAAAGAAGCTCTAATGAAATTTTTAATGAGAAAAGTTTTGTTTACATCGGCTTATCTGATTAAAATCTTCACTATAGGTGGCCGTCGCGTCCTCCCATTCCTAGCTTATATTGTATACCTACTTTATGATATTTAATCTAAACATTACCAAGAATACGTATACGAGTTGTCGAGGACAACTCACACAAAAACAGCTGAGCTCAATATTCATGTGTTGTTTTATTTTTTATTTTTAGAAGTATTATAAGTAATGTATTTAACGATTTTGAAAGTAAGGGGTAACATGCGTTATATATTAGTATATTATATGCGTTGCAGCGTTGCTAAGAGATTGTTTGTTTGTTGACAATGACTGAGCAATAGATTGTTACCCTTTAACATAAAAGGTGCATTTATATCATCAAGGTGGTTTTATATCATAAAAGGTGCATTTGTTCAAGATGTTACTTAAATCAATATTACTGGTATTATTTTATTAGGTTTTGACAGTCTGTGTCAACCAAACAGTCTTTTCTGTTTTAACACAGTAGTATTTCATAAGTTTACCTTTCTTTCTTCAGACATATCTATTCAAACCAATTCTATTTCTAGGGATATGTTACTTAGCTGATAGTTATGTTGATTCTCGGCGACAGGCGAACTGTTATGGGAACTCGACACGAAGGAATGTATGCGATGTGAGTTCTGTAACAGATCTATTTCGGTATCAATTCAAGGTCGTAAGGTTTGTTTATCATTGTTCTATGTATTAACTTGAAGCAACATTGAACGTCTCGCTGTTTCTATGTTTGGGAAATCATTGAGTAAAGTTACACAATTTCATACAATAAGAAAAAATCTCCATAAAAGCCTCTGTGCTAAGCTACGGACACGCAGACAGACAAATGGACACAGTGAAACTAAAATGGTTTCTTTTATTAATACACAATTAAATCTAATATAAATGGATACTTGTTAACTAGCTTACCCTTAAAATAAAATTGATAGCTGTAGGAAAACAAAATCCAAAAAAAAAGATACTTCAAGTAACTACGATGTTTGACTATTCACTTTCTCACCACACACATATATTAATAATAATATAATAATAATATTCCGGGACATCTCACACACGGTTATCTGATCCCAAGCTAAGCAGAGCTTGTGTTATGGTAACCAGACAACTGATAAACATACTTATGTATTTCTAAATACATACATATTATAGATATATTACATTATACCTACATATATATTATACCTAATATTACAAAACCATAATCTAATTTCACTCTTAACTGTACATTTTCCTTTACTCAGGATCCCAGGCAAGCCCTTGAGAGCTAACCCGCTATATAAATAGCAAGGTAACGTTTTTTCATTAATTCATTTAGAAGGTTCAACGACTTCATCAATGTAGGGACAAATCAACGCTGTAATCCTGACCTGATTTAGGGTATATTGAGTGTCATTCATTTAGAAAATGTTTACTTAGGCTTTTGGTTTATACAGTATTACATAACTCCTTATTCTAACTGAAGTATACGGATTTTTTCACGGTTTACATTTAGATTTTAAGTCCCGACGTTTCGACACCTTTGCAGGTATCATGGTCACGGGCAGACTGAGATGGCGTTCGTCTTGACAGATGATGTTGCTCGTTCAACCTTCATATTTTTATTTTAATTGAGTTCCGTACCGTATACGCAATATGAGCTCACTGTGTCTTTATTCTAAGTTACACTGAATGAAATACAACGGATAAAGCCTCTAAATGTCTTCATTGTATTTAGCTCTAGATAATCCACCTTTACCGATCAACTAATTGCCTGTACAAAGTATACGTACGCCGCAAAGCGACCAGTAACGAACCAAACTCACAAGTATATTGTAGTATATTGTAAAATTAATAATTTTCAATAGATACTTTCTAAATAGATATAAACTGGCATACGTATACCGTTATGATTATGAAACCATTGTAAAAACATAAACGTTTATGTTTACCAATAACTTCCTGTGCCCAGCAGTGGGACGTTTATAGACTGGATTATTATTATTTCTTTATTTTACAATAAACATATAAAATTTAAATTTTAGTATAGTTAGTCTGTTCTTATATTAGATTTAATTGTGTATTAATAAATAAATAGACATATAAAATACATTTTTAAATATATAAAAAAGCATAATATACATTTAAAAATATAAAATATAGTGCCCAACCGGCCTCGCGACAGGGTCCAAGCTGCCGGTGGTCAGGGCTCCAAAGAGAGGAACCTTCTCACGATACGCTTATTATTATTATAATAATAACTTCCTTTAATTTCAGATAGTACTCTTATTAAAAAGACTTTATATTTTATTGAATTTTAAGAAATTAAATGGCATTCAGCATAAGTCCTTCTCAATGTTTATCCACAATGGAATCAATACGCAAATATTCTCATTTTAATTTCCCGCACTCGAATCGTAAAACTTAAGTGCTGTTTAAAACGGACGTTAATATTCAATAAAAGCATTATAGTCGGAGCTATAGTGAACCGAAAACGTTGGCAGACTAAAGTGTTTCATATTCAATGTTACAGTTTTAAGTGTCATTATATTACTACTCGCTTTTGCGGATCTGACTCCAACGAAAATTTTGGAAATAAATTTATTTTTGTTTAAGCTGATGAAATAGTATTGAATAAAACTACTTTTTACGGATTTTTTCGCGGTTTTAATTTCAGATTTAGGTCCCGACTTTTCGACACCTTTGCAGGTATCATGGTCACGGGCAGACTGAGTCCGCGAAAAAATCCGTAAAAAGTAGTTTTATTCAATGTCTAACATTCGCGTAAACCTAAGAAACCAATATGATGAAATAGTAGCTATTTATAGTTTTGTGATATTACATAATATTATATTATTGGCTTAGCTATATTGCATTATCAACTTTTTGTCTTTAACGAAAAATAAGATAGCGATATTATTAATGTTTGGTAGCATTTATAAGTATGAAGGTGTATGTTATTAATAAAAACTAAGAGTAACTAGTCTTTCGACATTTTGAAGAAATTAATAAAATTTTATTATCTCCTTAATGTCTAAGCGTTCTTGTATGCACTTTTACTAAGATGCTGTCTTACGATTGCTGACTTGAGTTTTTATTCACAGGCGTAGTAAAAAAGATGTCGTGGTGGCCTAGCGGTTCAATGAATGGATTTGTATGCACAAGGTTGCAGGTTCGAACCCAGGCAAGTACCAATGTGGTTTTTCAAAGTTATATGTACTTTCTTAATTATTCTAAAGACACTTCTGACAAACGGTGAAGGAAAACATCGTGAGGAAACCTGGATTCCAAAATTTGGGATCTGAAATCGCCAATCCACAGTGAGCAAGCGTGGTGATCAATGCTCATGCCTTCTCTATATGGGAAGAGGTCTGTGCTCAGCAGTGGGCGTTTATAGGCTGGATGATGATGTACTAAAAAAAAGACTGAAATCTAGAGAGGTACAGTCAACTACACAAAGAAACATCAAACTTTTAATATTACAGTACAACTACCAGTCGAATGTCAAAGCACCTAAGTAGGTGTCTAAAGTGTTAGTACGTACTAACACTTAACTTACGTTGCTGTCGTCACCTACTCATCTCAGAACTGAAAATTTTAATTACGCAATCCTAAATGAGGTGCGCATTCATTAAACGTGGAATCTCAGAAGCATAATTTCGGGAATGTTTTTAATAATAATAGTTGAGGATCACGTGATGCGAGACAGGTGTTCTAGTTTTACTGAGGTATTTTATTACGAGCACTAATGCTCCTAGATATTCTAGAAAGCATTATCACGAAACCTGAATAAAGAGAATCCTTTATTTGTGCTAAAGATATTACTTATGCTATGAAAGTTCATACTGTAAAATGAAAGATGAAAACTTAGGTATATTTTACACTTACTGTATCGAATCATACAAAGATGACAAAATGCATCTTGTTTAATAATATATTTTCAATGTCATGATTATAAGAGTATTTTTTGGTGTTTAGTGGTTAATTTTCTGGATAAAATAATTGTCTCCGGAACTATGAATTGGAATGTTTATCCTATTTCTGATTAAATTTACTGATATTTTGTACATGTGAAGACCTCCGTGGTCGAGTGGAGTAAGCACCGGTTTCAAAGTGTGGCTAGCTCTGAGGTCCCGGGTTCGATCCCCGGACGGGTCAATGTAGATACCAACTTTTCTACTTTTCCTCGGGTCTGGGTGTTTGTGTTACCTTCGTTGTTTTTTAATTCAACAACACAACTGCTTTTGCTACTTAGTTTGAGTTCAGAGCAATATATGTGACGCTGTCCGCATTTATTATCATTTCTTAATTCTGTTATTGTGACAGATTATATAATTTTGTTCAAAAGTAAAGTAAATGCGGGAAAAGACGTCTGTAAAAGCTAGTTTATAAACGTCTATATATCGTTAAGGTTAATAACACTTAAAGCATTCCAATTACGGTTTTGTTTGTAAACAAACTTGTTCTGTAGTAATGAAGGTCTTTATTAAAGTCTTAACCTCAAATTTAGGATCAAATGCACACTAATTAAGCAAAATTTATAATTAAACCGCTTTCTTAATAAGCCTTTGTTCGGTTAGCTTTGAAATCAATTAACTTGTAACTAGCTCACATTGTTTATCTTTATTAGTAGAAATAAGAAAATCAAGTTACAATTACTATACAATGTTCACAACAATCAACATTACATTATACGCATTTCAATGTTGGTAATGAAAATAAATTTTTGATTTATGATTGAACTATATTTTACAAAAAAAAATATTCTTGCATTTATTTAATGTTAATCTAGATAACATCACTATACTTGTAATCTTCGATCCTTTCTGACTAGACATTTTAGAGCGTCAACAGGAATTCTCAAAAAAAAACTTTACGTAAAAAAAAATCCTAATAATATCGATGGTTTAAGAACTAGGAACTTTGAAAAAGTATATATCAATACAGATCCGTAACAAAGTATTGATAGACCAACCCCAAACATCCCGAACCCAGATCCACATATTATAATAAAGTAAAACCCAAATAAAACAGTACAGACGATGTAAGTATTCCGCGGAGACTGGGCTACCTGACTCACCTCCACAATTGGACATTACCGTTCAAATTGCTCCTTTATATTCCCTTTGCGATGCGGTTTCAATATAACGCTCGTACTATGGCTGGCTAATGGCAAATTACTAAATGTAATGTATGGAGCTGTGACGTAGGTGATAAGGGCTCTTGGAGATCTGGAGAGCTGAAGCTCTTGAGCTTTACAGTGATACAGTATTTTGGTTTTATTGGCTGGATTTTTTGCTCTTTTGAGGTTTTGAAGATTAAGTTGACTTAGTGTTATTTTCCAACTAGGGACTACGTGCTGTGGAAATTTGAGTTGGTTGTGTGACATTGAATGATGACTGATATCAACCTTTGCAAGAAAAGTAAAAGACTGAAAAAAAGAATTATCATCATCAGCCTATAGGAGTCCACTGCTGGTAATAGGCCTCTTCCATTGCACGCCACT
Organism: Autographa gamma; assembly: GCA_905146925.1. Classification (NCBI taxonomy): domain Eukaryota; kingdom Metazoa; phylum Arthropoda; class Insecta; order Lepidoptera; family Noctuidae; genus Autographa; species Autographa gamma. The sequence continues at coordinate 10,308,689 of LR989855.1, forward strand.
TAGTTCTATCCTCGACTTCTCGTGATCTTGCGCAAATCGTCACTTCACCATGTCTGTAGACGTCCTTCACTACCTACAAAAAAGAATATCATTGTTTTGTTTCTTAAAAACTAACACCCAAACACGAATCACAATCTTTCATGCACGTCTCGTCAAATTGATCTACAATAATAGTTTAGTACATCTATCACACAATTGTGATCAATATAATTAATTACAGATCCTCAACTAACTTACAGTTACATACAGGCTAAGTAATTGAATTGCTGAACCAATACCTAATTGGAAGACACCGAACTAAACTAAGATCAGATCTATAAAGTTAGTATCACAGCACCGTAATCTCTAATTGATACAAACCAATAGCGTGTTTACAATACCATCGCATAGATCAATCAATTCAATAATGCAGACAGGATATACAATTAACTGACAATTGAAACTACCTACATAATTATTGTTCATAGATTAATATAAAAATAAATGTAGACACCATCACATACATTGCTCTCAGTCCAAGTAAGTAGCAATGGCAATTAAAGTTGATTTCTACATTGACTTTTCCTTCGTCCGGGGATCGATCCCAGGACCTCAGAACTAGTGACATCATCGGCGACATCATCAACTTAACCTTTGAGCGTCGTCATAGCAAATAAAAAAGTAATTTTACTGTCCTTCCTAAACTGCAATTATTATTTGTGTTTATTTACCAACTGAATCCAGAAAGCAGTAAAACACTTATAAGCTAAAAAAACATAATTACCCTTTAGACCTCAGTGAAACTCGACAAAACTCAAAACAAACTACAATCAAGCTCCAATTCTTCCGACATGAGCTGGCAGTTCGCTAGTTGACACATCCCGTGTCCACTTGATCTATAACATGCGATAGTGACCTCGCAGATGTTGCATCGATCAGCATTCAGCAGTCACTTGTCACTTGTAGCACCCTTGTAATGCATCTTCATCACAAACTGTTTGTAATTTGTCCGTTACGTTATGTTACTTATTTGCAAAAGTTCACATTTAAATTTCTTTTTGACCTGTAAAAGAATACACATTATAATGACAAAGGAACACAATACAATATTTTTAATTTAACAATATAATAATTTTCTGGTACAAATTAAATAATTGTGATGCAAAACCATTTATCCAGTTAAATTAGTTATTACGTCATAGCGAAATTAAAATAATGTCAAAAACCTTAAAACATCACATCTAATCACTTATTTAAAAGATATTAGTTCCAAACATTATGTTTTATAGAAATATATCTCCAAATCTTAAGAAATTCATGCTCTAGGTTTTATCGTTATTAACTTTTTGGTATTCCTTTGGTCACAATGTTACTATCATACGTAGTTAAACCATGAAGACTAAAAAACACCACAGACAAAGTAAGTAACATAACGCCACACGTCACATCTACCACCTTGATCTATGGTGTCGGATTGTCGCATACACGATGACGCGACGGTTGCATCAATCATGTTGCACTGGCCACCTGTCGATCGCTCGCAATGCATCTTCATCAGATAAGAGACGTTTACTAATCTCTACTTAATCTTATACGATATGTTTGAGTGCTATTTTGGTGGTTGGGTAATTAGGTGAGTCCTGAATTGTAGTTTTTTGACTCAATTTTAAATTAACTTGCCTTAATAACAAGCTAGTTGGGTAATTATAAGTTGTTAGCTATTTTGGTCAAATATAAATCAGCCATTTTCTTTATAATAGATATAATAATGCATAAATCCCCACACAACTACAGAAAATAAAATTTTATTGAAAATTTTAATCACAATAGATGATCAGTAAAATCTTATATTGTCTTTTTTCGTCACTTTTTGAGGAATTAATTACGTGGAAGTCATATTAAATTCCGAAACTCTATGTACTATAATAAATATAATCTTCCACGTCACAAAGTCCATGTAAAATCAGGTACATCCTTTTTATCTGCCATGTTACAATCCACCTATTGTATTATCATAATAAAGTTAAGGAACCCCAATAAACCTAAATCCAGGCTCGTTTTACTGACCGGACGTTTTTCTAGCCCTAAACGACCGTGATTGAACTCTGTACCAAAAGAACCCAAGACAGATGGTAAAAAGGTTGTATGCCCACAGAATACATGAAAGGCAGATTTCAAAATTTTATGATTCGAGCTAAAATTTTTAAATAATTTATCATGAAATTTCACTGCCAGAATCAACTTAAATTAATTATTTAATTACGTTATAAAAGCATAAAATATGAACTAGCTGCATACAGCGAAACTTATGGTCGAAGTAGCCAAAATTGGTTTTGAATTCCGAGAAGCTCTTTAACGTTGAATTACGAAACCATTTTAAATGGTAAAGGCACTAATTAATGCACTTATGTTGGTTTGCAAAACATTTGACGTATGTTGTGTCAAACAGAATAAGCAGAGAATTCATTACCAAAAGGAGATAGCAAGAAACAATTCAAATTAAAAAGGGTTCTTAGAACGTACATACCAAAAATTAAAAGAACACAATGCTAAAATATAATAAATTGACATTTCTTAAGATGAATATAGAGGTGTATAAACTATTTTGAAAGAAAATTGCTGGCAATAATTCGCAAAAAAGAAAGCAATTGCTATAATTTTTTTTTTGCAACGAATGCATATCAAAATTAGAACCAACGCAGGCTAAAAACATTTAATTAATACATCATAGAATAGTTATAGAGGTATATAAAACTATCTCCAACAGAAATATAAATCACGATTCGCTCGCAGACGCAATCATCTCATTCTCAGTTATAGCGTGTACGCTCGTGTAAATAGAAGAAATTAATACTTGAGAAACTTTAAGAGCAATACTTCTATCTCCGTATCAATGATTACGCCAGCACCGTACGTCTGTTCCACTTTATCTTAGTACCAAAGATGAAATTAAATGGAAAAGAATTAAGAATTTCAACTTCCTACGTTTCTCGTCTCAAGTTTTAATTGCCCTCCATTGCACAAGTTGAGAAATTAATATGTTTCAAGGGACTTTAATTTCTGGACATTGTTCTGATGGCGTCTTTTGTCTTGATTTAGTGTATTTGCGTTACCATAAGTATCTACTGATAGGGCCTTTTTGAGGACTGAATTTATATTAGTTAAAGTAACTTGTATGCTGATTTTGTTAAAGCACGCGTATTCCGCCACTAAAAATATTTATTTCATCTGCTAATCGATTTCGATTTGGGTTTGGAATAGGTTATGAGCTTGGTTTTTGTGTATAGGAAGTTAAAGGAGATGACTAGTTATGCTGATCTATTTCCCCCTCATCACAAGCACCGCCAATCAGTTGAGACATAAATATGTTTTTCGTTCTTTTATTAGATTTGAGTGAAATAGTTTTTTCCGGAATATTTCCCTTACACTAATAGGTCAAAATAAATGTTGCGGAACATAAATAGATGATGGTTAACAGAAACTTAGATCGAAATGCTTTCTATTTTCCTGTTAGGGTTGGAGTGTACGCAGTTCCCTTTTGAAAGACATTTCTTGGAACCCTGTGATTGGTTGAATTGAACATGAATAAAGTTCAGTACAAAATGGCTAAGAATTAATTGATTAATCTGGTTTACTTTTGTTGATTAAAAGTGATTCGTAGTAACTGCGTATATCTAAAATTGTATTAAAACCCTGCTTCAAAAAATAAACTAAGGAAAATAGTAGAAGTATGGGTATGGCTCTTTGAACATGTTTGCCAGTATGATCGAATACTTACATCGAGGTAAATATTTAGTTATCTCAGAAAAAGGCGAACACTATTATAGGCGTACTATTCTACAAGGATAGGTTGTGAAATTGAGTCCTTGACTATATCAATAATAATAAGGTATTGTCACTTATGAACATTTTTCAAGCAGCTCCGAGATTTTAATCCTTAGAAAACCTAAAAGTAGCGCACAAAAAAAAATAGTTCGAGAATAGTATAATAATATGTCTAGTTATCTCAGAGAAAGAGAGAACATTTATAAAAGTTGTACTATTCTATGGATTGGTTGTGAAATTGATGCCTTGACTACACCAATCATAAAAAGGTTTTGTCACTGTTGAATATTGTAAAAGCAGCTCCAAGATTTGAATCCTTAAGAAACCTAAAAGTAGAGCACAAAAGAAAGTAATTTGGGGATAGTATGATAATAATATGTTCCGTAACGATATGTAGGAGCTCTTTATTGGTGTAATTTACGATGCATACAGTAGCCAACAGCGGGATATAATAAGTTAGATGAGCTCAAGCAGATGCACTGCGACATGTTCAAAATATGGTTATTACTTGGTGCGTGTTTTGAGCGGGAAGCGGGATTTAAAGAATATTCAAACTTAGTCTATTATTTACTAATGTTAATAGTATACACTTAGGACCAGCGGTCAATACACACAATAATACGGGGCGAACGATGAAACAAGAGACAGCTTAGCCACGATATGACGGAAGCTAATATTTGTTTGTACAGTATATGGTATGTTATTTATACGTTTTTATTTGTAATTATCAATAATTATTTTGTAATAGATAATAAATAAAAAATTAGGGAGGCGGGACATTGGGCGATAATTTGAGAAATCCTAATAGCGTATGTGAATAGAATCTTAATAACTATATGCTGTTTAATTATTTGTTCCAAAATTTGGCCCCATAGTGATAAAATATATTATCCTCCCTTTCTTCTGTTGCCTCTACTATCCTTCTAATTTCTTAAAATAAAAAATGCCCTTTGTTTCAAATCCTCTTATTTAATGTATCATTATCTCTCAAGAATACACCAACTTCAAATAATCAATATCTCACCTTTACATTCAGCTCCTTCCTAGATAGTTAACATCGGCAAGTCGATAGGAAGTACATGACGTCACGTATCAAATTGAAGAATGCGTGAAGGTGTGCCTCAGGGAAAAGGGTCGCATTCCACACGAGCTCCGAGCACCAAGATAGTTAATTCTGTAACATTCCGATACGGAATATATTCATATTTTATTGCTTCATCAAAATTTTGGTGACGGATAAATAGATATTTGGTTATCGGTGAGAGTAATCGTGTACGGAGAAGGAAAATCTCTTCGTTGTTACTAGCTACGGTAAATGGGAAATGAAATAATGTTATTAGCGCTAGAATATAAGAAAACAGATTGTGCGTATCCAAGCCATTTTTAGAGCCAAATGCGTCTTAAACAATTATTTGTAAATTGCTACTTTTTTCGCGGTTTATTTTAGGTTCCGACGTTTTGACACCTTTGCAGGTATCATGGTCACGGGCAGACTGCCAGATGACGAAATCTGTAAAAAGTAGTAAAATTTTAATAAAGACTCGTAATGAATTGTACAGCTACAGTCTTGCACTGCATATTGAAAACTGATATTTTTATCACCACTTCAAAATACTTTTTAGTTCCTTTAGTAATGAGATCACAAAACTACTCAAATCGATACAAATAAAAAATAGTTATTTATGAACATTAACTATAATTAATTGTTTTGAAAGATGATAATAATGATAATATTCCGTGCATAGTAACACTATTTCCTCTCTCCTTAGATAAATAGACATGATACCAGGTGTGAAATTCTATCCTCAAAACCACATTATTCTGTGTCAAATATTAATTACCTCAAACATTTTAGGAATGCAGTGAACACACTTGTATGTTAACACCTTAAATTTACATTATATCTTATCTTAATATTAAGATACTACTAAGTAAGATCCTGTTGGAACTTAATTACCTAAAACAATGACGGATTCTATAGAGGAAAATTATATCCATAAGCTTAAGGTAATATTTTTATTTATTCAATTTATTTAATAATTTATGTACACACAAAATGATCCAAAAAAATCATAATATTATACAGAACATACAAGAGTACTTTAACTTTTATTTAGTGTTAGGAAATAACCATTTATGCTTTTTTATTGGAGTTAATGGTATGCCAACTAGCTGTAATAATAATGCCAACAACGATTTTAATTAGAAAAACTTAATATTTATCAAGGTTTTTATTCCATCTCTCGCTAGTTACTTGCCCCATAGTACACTCAGTAGCTTATTCTAGTAGCACTGAGATACGGCCAAACTTTCTCATGTGTTCAACAAAACTAGCTCTTATTTACAAGGCCCAGAAGTCCTTTAGTCCAAACTTTTGTCCAAAACCTTCCGCCAATAGTTGGACCAAAAGTTAGATCAAACAATCTCCCAAAAATTGTTAACGATATTTTATAGTTTCAAGAACTATTTGAGTGAGTTGAACTGGTTAAATGTGAACAGAATTTGTGGGGCAAAAGCGGTAGTTTGAATTTGAATCTACTTAAATTTGACCTGCAGTGTTTTGTTTTAACTTTAGCTACAAAGGTATTTATATAGAGTTGCTTAGCCTATGCAATAAGAAATAATACCACAAACTATTTTTAGTTTTAATCGTGGATATCGTTACAGCGAGATGAATTTGACGTTAAAATAACAGTCTTCTTTCTAAAAAATCACATGTTTTTTCTGTAGATATGCTTTACATGGTTATGTTAAACTCATTTTGTAACATAACACGTAGAGAAAAAGTAAATTTAATCTAATGCATCACGTTACATTTTCATTAATGGAACTCACAACACGAGACACAAAACTCAGCCGAAAAAGAACAAAGGGACCGAACAAGAAATAATTAATTAAAAAGCAATGCATTCTCAATGGATGCTTCAACTCTCAGGAGGTGTCGACATTTTCTATAAAACTTGAGTAATCTAGTTCATTCCGGAGATGACCGGATCGCACGCAGACGACCCAGTTCCCGTTTATACCAGATTTAATTAGAATTCAATAGAGAACTGGATTTCTTTGAGTTGTGAGTCGTTATGTGTGGGTTTCAATATCAAGTTATCGGTAGCTCAGATTGTAAGCGAGAAACCTTTAATGACATGAAAGTGATTTTTTGTATTCTAAAAATAAAAGTTAGACTAAAATAATTTATAGTATGTTTTACTGCCTTTTTCTTAATTATATTTTAAGTGAACCACTTTTTACAAAAAAATAAATAAACGAAAACTAAGTACCTACACGTATTTAACACTTTGAAAGGCTGTTCGCAAATAAAAATAGGTAAATATAAATCATCTTTTTAAGCAATATTTTAATTAAATATTTCAAAAACTAAACAAATATAAAACACATTTTTAGCAGGTTGAAAGACCGGTCTAGATAAACAACAAACGCTTAAAAATATATTTAAATTTAATATTATTTTTAAAGTGATAACCGGTACCGTTTCAATCAGATAAACAATTTTATTTAGAGTTCTCTCAAATAAAAAGTGTATTAAAATGATAACAAGCATTAAAACAAACAAAATTCATTGCGGGAGTGCAAATAAACGATGTGACATTAAAAATATGGGCAAACAATTCTATCTTCGTTAGCTAATTGTATTCATTTCAAACATTTTTATGTATATTTTTATGTTATAATTGTAAAAAAAATGTCTATTAGTTTTCATTTTCGTTCGTTATATTGTTCATTGAACAATATAAAGCGTTTAAGAAGTAAATGTATACAACAAAAGTTATTTTTGGGATTTCTAAACTTAATTATTTTGTATATAGTAATCTAAGTACATTCAAATTCATATAAAAATCCATCTTCCGTTAGATACGATTGACGACCTCACGGCCTTTCTGGTCGAGTGGCATTAACACCGATTTTCAAAATGGCGCTAGAACTGAGGTAAGAGGTTCGATCTCCAGACGAGTCAATGTAAAAAAGTACATTACTAAACTGTCACAGGTCTAGATGTTTGCAGTTCCTTCGTCATCTCTGATTTCATTAAATATTGAGTTCAGAGCACTATATCATTACGACGTTCTATACATTATCATTACTTGTGAAGATCTGATATTTTTATTCTAAGTCCACTCCATGTTATTTAGACAATGCCCATAAGACACTTCATAAACGACTGACCACACCAGACGTACAATAAAATGTGTCTTGAGACTACACCCTCAACATGACGACCAATAACACACCAATAAAAAGGTAAGCACATAACACATCATAATAATATAAGCTTCCAAATATACCTGGGTTCTGGTGTAAAAGTTTATAGTCAATAAATTGTCATTAGTTTCAGACACCGCGCCATAACTCTGTGTCGAACAGTTGCGGTGGCTTTTAACCAGTCATTTGGTTTAGGGTGATAACTATGAATATAAAATACAGTGTTGCAGCGTAAAAGTTTTTGAAGGAGGTTTTTGTTGCACTGTTTTTTTTTTTTGCTGGAGGTAGCTGATAGTTATTGTTTTAGATCAAATGCATCATCGTTGTCAAATTAAATAAACAGTCATAAAATATTATATCATTTTTTATAAAAATATAAAGATTCCGTTTTTAGGAATATTTAATTAAACATATTGACACATCCATTAACACCTCGCAAATATTCAAATAATCTTTTAGGAATTTAAATTCTTAAAAGTTTTATAAAATAAAAAGCTATTTTTTCAACAAAACTAGTTAATTGAAATAAGAATTAACGTTTATGGAATTATTTTTTTGCCGCCCTATAATTAATTTCTAACACCAAATGAAAAAAAACCTTGGCCCTAATATTATTAAACTTTAAAATCGTATTATTTGAGTTAATCGCTCGGTACCAGTAAACTAGACAGCATTTGAAACCGCCACAACAGTCACCACACGTAACAATGGAAGGTAATTTGTTAGTACGTCAGCAATTACTTAAGCTACGTCTATTCGAAGCTAAACGACGATAATCATGTACGGCAATCAATCCCGCTACCTTAAGCCTAGAATAATGGTCTTAAATACTCTATTCAGGTCATATGTAAGAATTAATTACGATAAGAATTTATCTTTTATTACATGAAACAAAGTCGGCTTAGTCTTTTTCTTAGCGTGGCAATCAATGGCATTGAGGTGAGCTTTTTGGTGATTAGTACTCAGCAACACGGATAGCGTTTGTGTACCATTGTGCAAGTTCGTTTACGGATTAGTTTTTCATAATCTTAGATTTTTATATTCGTCTCCACACGTAGCAGAAAAATTCACAAAATGACTTTTTTTTTATAGCCTTTGAGTGTAGAGACTATTTTTACCATGACCGTGTGAAAAGTCCTTAACGCTTAGGTCTTCATTGACAGTTGGGCACTAACTAAAACACATTGACCTAGTAAACTCTATTTGCACAATAGAAACGCGTCCTAAATACCACGTCGACATCTCAAACACTGACACCATTGTGTACGCAACAATACTTTGAATAACACTAAACTTCACCGATATAAGCGTTCAACTAGACCCAATTTCAGTAACGCAATAGTGGTTAACACGTACAACAATGGGAGCTGATTTGTGAGCCGGTACACCGCAACGCATGACCACAAATATCGTTCCCTATTGTCGGGGGCTCAGGGGAATATCTTGATTGGAACACTGTTATAAATGCGTGAAACTAATCGATGGTTGATACTGTGGTCTAGAACATTCAAGGGTTTATTGGGTTGAGTTTAGAGCTTAATTTCGAGATGCTTAAATGAGAATGGCGAGAGAGAGTGAGGATTGAATCGTGTCTTAAACAATGATAGGTCTTAAACAAGATTTGTATACGAGAATGTGTTTCTAATTAAACCTAAATCAATGTTATATTTCTACAAAAATATTTCATCTTTAACCCTTTTTCTGGGCCTAATCTGTGTTAAATCGTATGAATACAATATACTTGTCAACTGATTGTACTACACAATTACATGGTAAGAGTTGGTAGTCCTAAAAAGGCTACCGTTTTTTGCCTTACGTAGGATGAGATTCAATTTGTGGTATAGATATTTTAAAAGTTAAATAAAAAAACGAATTTATTTGCATCTAAAATATAAATAAAGCTACACATTTTATTCCAAACCGTCTCAAAATCACACCTAAAAACCTAAATGTCTAACATTTCATCTTAAAACTAATCAAAACAACAGTTTTACACCCCACAATCAACGAGATTTAAAAGACCAAAAACCAACTCATAACTCGGAGGTGTCAAAAATCTGTCACTGTTAACCCCCAAAAAGGGATGATTCGAAAAAAACACGTACAAAAGTAAATCCAATTTCGTCGGTACAAAAATGCAGATAGGCTTGAAACACTGCTCGTTAGTGAGACCGAAAATATTTTTAATTTTCCTTCCTACGTTTCGGTTAGGCTCTATTGTGACCTCACTTGGTATTTCAAATGCTGATTTACATTTTGAAATGTTTGCAAGAATGCGATGAACATATTATTGCGCTAAAATATTTTGATGTTTGATTACTTACTGTATGTTTCGTATGTATTTAAATATATTTGAGAAGACTAGTATTACTGTCGTTATTTAATAATTTTCTAAGGAATTAGTAAGATTTTTTGGTATTTAATTTATTGAAAATTTGAACTTGCTACATCTCAAATCCATGTATCGTATTTCTGAGGTTTTATGTAACTTACTTAATTGATAAAATTTAAAAATCTTACTACATCTAAAGACTGTGTATCGCTAGAATTTTAATTGAAATAATCATAAAACGCTTACCACGCCTAAAGAGTTTTCTTTACATTTCACTGCGTTGAAATATGCATAGGCTAGTATTATTTACTTTATTGATACATGAATGCAAAAATAAATGTAACTGTAGTTTCATCTTTTCAGACGTACGAAGCGGCGTCGTCTGGTATGAACGTTACGTAAACGCGAACTTTGCGTAAATTGTACCAAAGACCTGTTTCGAATACGCAATGAACTGACACGCATAACGACTGCTTTGGACTTAAATTATGTTTCATACGATTCTAAGGCATTTTTTCTTAAAATATTTATGTTTTTAAACCCTGGAGTAACTTATAGGTTCATCTTTGCAGTTATTCATGATGGCGCATTTATTTCTAAAAAACAACGCAACGATTTGAATGTTACAATTTAGCGTGTAAAATCTAAGTACATGCATATATATGTATGTATATATTTTCAATTAATGTTTATAATTTTTTATTATTTATTAACGGCAAATCCCGTCGTGCCCTTATTTTATAGAAAATGTACATCTTATTCAATTTAAATCATATTTTAATTCCAATTTTATTCAACGTTGTAAATGAAGAGCTACGTATTTTCTACGTCGTAGCCGATGTCGCCGCTAAGCCGGCTACGCTGTCGTAGCTAATTAACGACCCGCTACGCACTCCTTATTTTACCGCATGAGATTATCTGATATCTCAGTACCTAATAAGGGTACATTCATTTAAAATAAACTCCTGTTTTTAATTAAGCAAGGGATCTACAATTTTATATACCAGTAGTTTCTCGTCTACTGTTTATATTGCGTTTAGAAATATGTTAATTAGATGTATTTAGCATACTTCTTGCCTGTCAAGAATAAAATTATGCTGCCTTATATTTTAAAGATATTTCTTCAACCTCATCTCTAGTAAAATACACTGCTACAATGAACAAAATATAATATTTAAAATCATGAAAAAAGAATATGTCATCTCATCTATAATTACTGCTGTTAAATGCAGGTAGACATTTAGGTTCGAATTCAAATCATAGATCGATGCAAAGCGAAATTAGAAACAAATAAATGAAAGTCTCGTCCAGTTATTGAATACGCCAGAAAGCAGAAAGCCAGTGCGCCAATTATGTCACCAAAATCCCTTTGTGACGCATAAAAATCCGTCATACGGATAGTCGGTAGACAGAATGTAATTATAATACGGCCATGACACATAGCATAGCGATGTAAGCCAGATTTATACTCCAATCGTGAACTCCCAGTCGGCTCCCGATTCACCCTTAGATATTTCTTATTGTTGACGTAAGTTGTGACCTAAAAGCGAGAAAGAATTGGCGTACGATGAACATGTTTCTTGTTGCGAGTGGAAATTATGTTAGGTTCAGGCGCAAGTTTGACGTCACTAAAAACTTTTTCTGTTTTAGTACTTTATTAAAAACATGGTGTTGGAATTCGGTTATTTTTTTAACGTGATCCGGCTGATAGCATGTAAACTCAACTTTCTTAAAGCACAATTAGTATTTACTGCAAGTACTTTTAGTAGATAATAATATTATAATGAGTATCAGAAATCTTTAAATACAAAGCATGTCAAATTGTTAAGGTAGCAGTGATACAAAACTTATATTGAGAAAAAATGGTGTTTAAATTACTTGCTCAAAAAAACTTTTTTAGTACATAATAATTCTCCAACCTGTATTAAAGTTATCTCTTACACCATAAAACCGTACGGACATGGATCTCACATGCACAAACGCTCGAAGCTAGAACAAATATCTGTAGAGCGCCCTTTGCGCAGCCGGCAAGCACTTAGCGACTGCCAATCAGGTGTTCTGTTACTGCTTACTGCTACTTATATCGTGCATAGCTTAATCAGATTGAATTAGAAAACAGGCTGATAATAGAAAGTCTAGTTAAAGAAAATTGTTACCACGGAAACATCTTAAAAGATTTGATTAATTTGAGGAATTTTTCGAAGATGGATATCTTGTGACGCTTCTAACGTAGAACAGATTTGGGTGGTATTTGACTTTTAAAAACGGTATTCTCTTCCACCTAAATTATGAGACTAGGGCTCAGAAGAAATCAATAATATTATATATTAGAAAATCCTTTGCCCAGCAGTGGAACACTTAAAAGGTTTTATAAAAAAAAGTTAGAATTATATAGAGCTATAATCTTTATATACTTCTGCAAAATAAATGAAAACAAAAGTCCAACATTTTCAAAAAATTAATAACTTTTTCGTACTATACCAAAAGTTTATCGTCGCTTACCGCCTATAACATAACATTGCCCAAAAGCAGTATCTATTCAAAGGTGTCGAGTCTCAGGTACTCGGACTTATCTCTCCCGTGAATAATGCCCCGAAGCGGTGATCGACGACTGACGACGTTTAAGGATCGCGACACTTTCCGCCAGCCCCGGGATTTCTACTAATACCGTTTGGGACGCGAATAAACTTTGTATTGTCTGCGTCGTTGTGTGGTTCCGTTTGCTATGTTTGAATGTTGTACTCCTTTTACATAAAAAAAATTGAACCTAAATAAAACAATAAAATGATTTTATAGTCTGTTTTGTGTGAAATTGAGCCTTTTTCCTGTTTTCAGTAAGAAACAAAAAAAATTTTGAGGTAGATCTGCTGCTTTTGTTTTATTAAAGATTGGTGATATGAAATACTGCTTTTATTTCTAAAGTTGAACTTTCATTTTCAAAGTGTTTAATCAAAGAACCAAGTGAGAAGTCGGAAATGCGTCTACAGAATTAATTCCCAAATACGTTAACATCCAACATTCCAACATCGTTTGAATTAAGCGTAGATTAATCCTAGCCAAGCAAACACCACAAATCATATTTTTAGCTCGCATAAATCACGATTGAATTTGCCAATACCTACCGATTCTCCACGTGTTTCCGGGAATAAATAAAACGACATATTTTGGAGGACGTATAGAGGATTCTATTCCCAGTTTTCATTTGCGGAGTAGAGTCGCCGTACGAATTCGGTGCTCCGAAATTTTCGTCACATTATCTTCACGTTTGATTAAAAGCTGCTCGCTTTTAGTACATTCCGTATAGTTGATTAATAATTTAAACTATGTGATATTAACTGCATCTAATGGATATAGAATTTAGAGTCACTTGAGAAGGTCTTCATCAAAATAACGACACTATGTAATTTTAAATTAACATGCATTTTGTTTTACATAAAATGAGTCCTACACTTATCTTAAACCACAACAAGAAAATGACAAAGCACTTTGCCAATCTCCGTCATATATGAATATGATATTCTCTACATCAGGCTATCTGTAATACATACATAATACTTTCCTTCGGCTGACCTTGGACGATGACCTTGTGCTTTGACCTAGCTCCGCGCTCCGTTCGGAAAATGCGATCCCGCTTTGTCGAGCATCCGACCCAACTCGTTAAATTTGTACGACATGAATTTCAAATGTCAAACTTCATGCAACTAAATATGAGAAATAACTTCAGCTCAAAGGCCGATCAGAATTATTGCACGGAGGAAATTACAAATTACAGTCTACAGCTGTATTGGAAAGCGTTTTGACGCCGTCACCACTTAAACTCGACTACCTAAGTCCACTTCTCGCAATCAAATATTGACTTTAAATTAATGCAACAAAATTCAATTTCCTTTGCAGATTTTATCGGACTAACCCCAAAGAGTATTTTTTTGCAGCATTAGAGTGTTCTGCATTTGACATCTCTTTGTTGTCGCTACGTTTCAAACTTCTTTGTCGCTCAATATCTGCAAATAGACTGTGTGTTGTACTTTATATTTATTGGTTCGTTCTACTTGGAACTAGCACCTACAAAATGATTAATAAGTACATTACATAGAATATTAATCTTAAGTATAAACAGATTTGGTGTTATGACAATTTTTTGTTACTAAAAAAATACGAATATTTCAGGATTATGTCTTTTAAACTACACAATAATATGTTACTGAACAATCACTTAAAATGGAGATTAAAAAAGAGGATTACGGAACCAAAGACTGGGGTTTTAAGATAGTAATGTTTTTCTGGGAAACAATATGCCACATCTCAGTTTTCCCTTTATCAAAAATTTCTTAGCTTTGAGGGGATGAGCAACAGTTCATTTCACGGAAACTATAGACTCTTCAATGTACTCATGCTTCTAGGAAAATGCTCACACAACCATCAATTTAACAGCGATATGCAAGGCGAAACTTTCAAAACGCAGTGGTGCTACACCATAGAGCTATAAGGAACAACCCTCAATTCTCGTTCCTGCAAGGATATTGGAAATATAAGGCTTCAGTATTGAAATAGTTTAGCTGAAGACTTGAATGTTATTCGGAATTTCGAGTTTATGCAACTAGAATGTTGTATACAAGTTTGGCTTTAGCAATTTCGATGTCTCGCCTTTTATTGGATTGTCTTTGTAAGTTGCATGAAATTTAAAATTTTTATTTCATATTCGGTGTTTTCTGAGTTCTGATTTAAAATATGCTGTGGTATGAATACACCAGGACTATTCTTTGATACCTTGCTATACATCCTATGTATTAATAGAGACCGGCCTGTTGGTCTAGCAGTTAGTGCCCCTGACTGCTATACTGAAGGTCGTGGGTTCGATTCCCACTCAGGACAAATGTTTGTGTGATGAGCACGATCATTTGTTCTGGTCTGGGTGTAATTTATCTATAATATGTACGTATTTAGAAATATATAAGTATGTTTATCAGTTGTCTGGTTACCATAACACAAGCTCTGCTTAGCTTGGGATCAGATAACAGTGTGTGAGAGATGTCCCGGAATATTATTATTATTATATTTACAATGTAACAAAGTACAAGAGTATATTTAGCTAATACCAGGAACTACTTACCACATTGTAAATTCTTCAAGTGTATGATAGCCTGATACATGAGAAATAGTGCATAAAATAGTATTTCGCAGAAGACACGCAAACGAAGTCACTTTCCGTGTAAAAACACCAGAAAAACAATTAGTTTAAATAAATTAAGATACAGCTTATACAAAGAACTAAAAACAATGGAATAATGAGTATTCTTAAAAGGAAGTTTAACACAAGCATAATGAAAACACTTGCAGACCAAACTCAAAGGATCGTTCTGGAAATTATGCAAATTCTTGTAACGATGGTGACGAGTTGAATTTTTAAATTCTAAAGAAAACTTTGACAGAGACGATTGAATTAGTGCGACCCTTAAGACAAGGGAATATTCTTTTATATCTGTTCTTATATTTTACAAGATTTTAATTAGCGACTGCCTCATTAGTCTTCGTGGACAAATTGTTATTGGGGTTTCCTGTGAGGATTTTCTTTGTAGCTTTTCAGTATATTGGTTTTATGATTCATTAGTTTGGAGCCTGAGTAATTTTTATTTTCCAGTATCCTTTATCTTGAAGCTGTCAATGGAATTAATCAATATTTATTAAGTTTAAAATAAATACTTTGTATTGTCAGTTATTTTCACTACGTTTGTTCAAAACTTATGTTACCCAAGAGCTTTATTTATTTTTATTTATTTACTTACTTTTTTTTGAACTGCACAGCTTAACACTAATTTGTCTTTCTGCATATTTGAAAAACAGTCTTAACAGATTGCCGTGAGTCTTGATTACTTTGCAAGTATTATGACTTTTAACTAACATACTTGACTTTAATAACATAACATATCATCACGCCTGTATCCCCGAAGGGGTAGGCAGAGGTGTACCAATGTACACCCACAGTTCACCGATATGTTTAGGTCCCATGTAATAGGGGGCGAGCCTATTGCCACTAACCGGGCACAAATCCAAACTTCGACCTGCTACTGAGAATTTCATAGGAAAACCCAATAACACCTTGGTCGACTCGGGAAACGAACCCAAGACCTCGCGCTGAGCACCACTAGGCTAACGAGGCAGTCTTCAATAACATGACAACAATATGAAACTGTACACAGAAGTTCCTACACGTACGTCCCAGTGCAAGTGTATCCAAGAAAAGAACTTGTAAGATCCCTGTAACAAAGTTATTGATGTTATGCCGACTGAACGCATAAGTGAAGACACAGAAGTTATCTCGTTAAAAACAACGGGATACCTTCAAAATAACTTTAAAAAATAATAACCTTATACAGTAGTTACGTAACTTCATGATACGAAGTCAACTTACTAACCGTGTAATATTAAAAATTCCAGAGTATTTTTGCTCCATTTTGAATTTTATACATATAAATTTAAAATTTTCCATATTTATACGCGGAATTTAGTTTTATGCTCTGGGAATAGGGAAAGTTGGTCAAGAAACTGTTTTAGTTTGGTTGTGAATGTTTGCAGGAATTACGTTCACCGATGTTTCTTCCAATTCTTACAAGAATAAGATAGCTTGGCAGACTAGAATAATGTAATGCTTCACTGTTTACTTGTTTCCTAAATAAAATACAAGTAATCTATCATCTACGTTTTACTTTTGGTTTTGAATCTTAACTATGAGAACAAAACATAATTACCACGATAGTAAGCAACTGAAATAATCTATTCTTTTTTTTGCTGGGCAAAGGCCCCCCCTCCGTCTTCCAAACCTGTTTGTCCTTTGCGATTTGGCCTGGTCCTTGCGATTTGATTTGGTCCTGCATAACTGACTAGTCAGTTATGCAGGACGCACATGGCCTGGACGTGGTGTGATGATCTAGATCATCACACCACCTCCAGCGACCTTATTCAGGTCATCAGTCCACCTCCACCTTAGTAGGCCAAAACCTCTTATGGAGCCACACCGAGGCGATTGGCCGCAATCTGAATAACATTATAATATATCAACAAAAAATCAAGTATTTTGCTGAAAACACTGTGACCTTTCTAAAACATTTTTCTCTATGTAGTTCGTCGTATCCATGTGGTATATTTTCATAAACGTATCTACCAAAAGCAAAGAGTTAAAACAAAGCTATCCCCGTCTGTAACTGAATTAATCATGTCCAGTTCTCATGCCAACAGTTTACGTAGCACAACTAAAACTAAACCAACAGTCTAGCCTAAACAAATTTAACCTTTTTGTATTACGTTATTTCAGACACGGCGTCCAATGTTGAATCGAAGACCCTTAAGAGACGGCCTTCACCAAAACTGCGACGAGCAGAACTGAGAGAAGATTTTTTTCCACCAATAGGAATTCGTTATTCAAACTTCGCTGTGTAGCTCGGGCCTGAATTACGCATTCCTATTGGTTGAAAACTTCTTCGCTCCGCTCTGCTCGTCTTCGCTTTGGTGGAGTCCGGCCCTTTATAGAATGGGCTATATTTGTGGAGTTTGACGTCATTCGCAATGGCTATTTGCTGTCCGACAGGTCTAACGGTAGACTGGAATAGCGATGTATGTAGTTTGGTTTGCAAACAGGCGTTTTTTTTTTGCAATATACATGTGTATCAGGATAAAGTATGAATATTCAGACATTACTTTATGACTTAAAACATCATTTTGATATGTTTTAGGCTTGTTAGGAAGAAATTAATTCGAACATATTATTATCACTGTATTTTCATATCATACAATGTGCTCCTTTATAAGATTTATTCAAATGATTTACCAATTAGGTACCAAAAAAAAAAAAAATGAAATTATTTAATTTATTTCTTATTTAAAATATTCATTTAACAAAAAATCTCGTCATAATAAAACAAAGCATACTTAAAATATTTAGTTATCCAAGAAAACATAACACTTTCTTCAAAACACACAACCGAGTAAATCATATCGTTACTTCTTAATATTTTTCATCCCAACCTTAAGAAAGACGTCGGAACTGTCTGATGATAATGTCCTCTAGAATTAAGTAAGAAGAAGAATAATGGGCAACAACGCTACCGGTGCTCAGCTGTAGCGGAATTGTGTTCACAGCTCGCGATATTTACTTCGCTAAATGCATTGAGCTTATACTTGGTGTAAAGGGCGCTATTCACGAAGAGATTTTGTAGACGAATTCTAAATGACAGCCGATAAAAATGTTTAAAATTATTTTGATTCTTATCTAAAATAAAGATCTGATATTTAAAAATAAAGTGTTAGGTTGACTATAGAATATAATATTCTTTATTGTACATCAGTAGAGTAAAATCATACAACAGCCTTTTGGCTAATAGCTATATCTTCCATTTTTTTTATTGGTCTGGATCTTTGTATCTTACGTAAAGTGACCCATGATTTACATATACTAAATGTAATAAATTGATGTGGTACAAAAAAAATACCCATGCAAAAAAAATATCATATTTTAAAAACTTAAGTGATTCAGTGCTTTTGTTAAGAAACATCGTAATTCCATATTTTAATATTCACAACAAGTTTTATCCCAGATTGGTCGGTCCGTGAATATCCAAATAAAGCCTTTTATGGAACGTCGAGCACAATGAAGTGAATATTTTAATGTTACTTTCTCAATGTCTTTCGGTGAATGCAACTTTGTTAAATTACCTGTACCAGAAAAATAAATAGGATCGAAATATCTCTGGTTATTGGATTTAAGGTATTGTTCTGGCGACTATTTAAAATTAATATTTATTATATTTGCAATTGCGGATATTTGCAACGGAAATGTTTAAATACCTTGTGTATTTACACGACTATTATGTACGACTCGACGTCGTATATTATGTACGTCTTTGTTTACGCATGATGTGGGCAGTGATGATCTAAGACGAACATAGGACTCAGGCAGGCTTTCTAAGGTATAGAATATTTACGTTGTTCTTTACGCATGACGTGGACAGTGACGATCCAAGATCAGGTATCAGATGGGACTCAGATAGAAGTGCTTTCTAAGGTATATTAAATTTATAAAGTTTCTTAAAGTTGTGTCAACGAATACTACAGTTTTTGAAACATATTTTAAGCGAATTATTGTCAAGGGTTCGACTAAGGTAACCATAATTCAAGTTTATGTTAATTGATCTGGAGGCAGTTAGGACCTTATACAGCTCGTCTCCCAGCAAAGCACTTCACTAAATCATATAAGTTTAACATTACTTAGGAACCTTTTGTTTGACTACGGAATACTAATTGAACTTTTCACTTCGGTAACTAAAGGCATAGTTTCCAAATACAAAGGTACATAAAGTCAAGTCACACTAGACCAGAATATTGCTAAGTCTAACCCTATCGAACCTAAGATCTAAATCTAGTTTGACATTCGTGGTTAGTCTGACCTTGAAACCTAAGTTGGTCAAGGTTGTAGACTAAAAGTTTGTAGATTTGCCGTAAGCTATACAGTAACTGAATTTATTAGGAAGAATATTATGACCTTTAAAATCCTACATTTACAGTTGCCAAGTTTTAAAATACAATTTCGTTGGGGCACTAGTTCGCAAACTTTCTGCCACAATTTCGTTAGTTCTCATTATCAAAAGATATTGGAACTACAAATTGTATAATCGTTGCATTTTTAGAATAATAAATGCTTGTAACATAAAAACACCTTTTTTAAATTACAACGATATATAATAATAATCCAAACTAATATAATAATTGCGAAAGTAACTCTGTCTGTCTGTCTGTCTGTCTTTGCTTCGCGCCTAAACTACTGAACCGATTTTTGTGAAATATGTAACAGACATAGTTTGGAGGACATAGGATAGTTTTTCTATGAAATTCAATATTCCGCGCGAACGAAGTCGCGGGCAAAAGCTAGTAAGATATATAAAAATAATAATAATAATAATAAATAGCACATCAAAATATACAAATAATTATAATCATTTAGGTCTTTCATTCGCTTATCCAATGTCGATGATACTGCTAATCATAGAATCATATTATTTCAGGAAATCCATAGATTTAATTTAATTGGCATTTCCTTTTGACATGATACTGTTCAGCTGATACTAACAATTCTGATGTTACGTAACATAAATATGACATATCCCATCTACAATGCAACATGATGTCGGTGCATATATTTGTTAGACGCGTATAAATGATATGATTTGTTAAATTGAATAATTATTAAATTTACTTGGATATATTTAATAGAAAATTTGTGTCTGAAAAGTGGAAACATAATACATCCATGGATTTAGCAAGTAATAAAGATTTGAAAAAAAATTGTGGTACCTACTAAAATTCTTATTAAAAACAATATTTTCGTATATCTGTTAAAATGAATTAACAGAGTACTACGAAAGAAACCCAATTAATATTATCAATAACTCCCACACAAGTTTCGAGGCCTTTCACAGCTACACAAGGGGCCTTATTTAATCCGACGATAGGGTTTCTCATTCTGGGCTTTGTATTATCCTCTAGAATTTTAATTTATGCGGGTACTCATAAATCCGTAATATGATATCGCAAATTCAATTGTTGTAGCAACTAAGTTATTAACGCATTGTTTTTAGAGTAAAACGTGATTAGATTTAGTTTGAATATTTTATGATAATAAGCAAAAAGGTTCGCTAAAACGTTTTCGGAATTTATTATGTTTTCATAATATTTATAATAGAGCTACCTCTATGTAGTAGTTTTCCCACGGGTCGTAGGTATCGTGAAAATTATTTTTCTTTAGCACTTATCTTTAGCCTTTTCTTAGATTCATCAATTTTTTATTACTTTTAGTGTTTCCTAGAACAGGCTGCTTATCCGATACACCTTTAAATTGAGAAATTTCAGAGAAAATTTTCTAGATTCAGACGTCAATCCTCTAATATTATAAATGTGAAAGTTTGTGAGAATGAATGTGTGGATGTTTGTTACTCTTTCACGCAAAAACTACTGAATGGATTTTAATGAAACTTAACAATAATGTAGTTTACACATTGGAATACCACATAGGCTATAATTTATAAAGATAGTGTTTGAATTGTCATTCACTCAGGTGAAACCGCGGGACACAGTTAGTATGACATAAATGTGACATGCAGGCGAATATGACACGTTCACTTTTTTCATGTTTTTTTTAACTTTAGTGATTTTCACATAGGTAGTTCGTTAAAATCGATACCAATATTGACGGAACAAAATCCATTCGTAAATCAAAATTTCGCCCACTATTTATCGTCGCGCCACTGCAGAGAAACAAACTTCTGATCATAGTTCTGTTTATGTTAAACTTCGGGAATTCAGTGAGAAATTCAGCACCTGTGCCATTAACTTTATTAATTTAGTACGTCCGCCTACAGTTGGACGTCGAAATTAATGACCTTTACACCTTGGAAAAATGCCAATACGAATTAATTGTGCTTTTGTTTCTATTACTTAGATTACTGGTGATTTTCGTCTAGATAAATAAAATTGCTAAACGTTCTAACTGTATGTACTACTAGGTATCGGAAACTGATTGAATATCGGGAGCAAGTAAAATATATTATCTCTAAGTTCAACAGATAAATATATCGCTAGTTGTATCGCACTATAGCACACTGATACATTGTACATCTGAAATTCAAATTCAAAATTCAAATTTCAAATTATTATTTTTTATAAATCAATCATAAAATTTCAATAAATTAAATTGTCATAAATGTGAAAAGGCGTGGTGGCCTAGCGGTTCAATGAACGGATTTGTATGCACGAGGTTGCAAGTTCGAACCTGGGCAAGTACCAATGTAACTTTTCAAAAGTTATATTATGTACTTTCTTAATTCTAAGACACTTCTGACAAACGGTGAAGGAAAACATCGTGAGGAAACCTGGATTCCAAAATTTGGGATCTGAAATCGCCATGTGAAAGCATGTTTAAGCTCTCATCTTTTGACAATACATAATTACAGTCATTAAAATAAATACTTTTATTGTAAAATAATTCAAAAACATATCGCAGTTTTTAAACTCTGCAGACGCAGTAAGTAATATTTTAATTCGAAGTTATCTGGCTATTGTTTTAGAGCAAAACAATTTTACTTTTAATCGTATCGCACTCATTACAAATTATAATAAATTCTTCGCCTTTGTTAACTTATACCTTAATATGCGATCAGGCAATTACTGTAGGGTGACAGTGTTTCTAATATATTTTAATAAAAAAAATAATTTGTTTTGCAAATAGTAATTTTATGCAACGCATTCATAGCAATTCACATGCAAATAGTTATTTTCTTTTATACGAACTAAGCAATTTGGTTACAGTAAATTGAAGATATCTTGTTCATTTCATATTCGAAAATAATTGTGTTTCAAAAATATTGTATAAATATTCCATTTTATTGCCTTTCATCAATATTTTGAAGGCCACAAGGACGATGTTTGATTTGGCAACACAATTTATTATTAACACACCAAGTCACACCAAACACCAAAACTATGCTTCCCTCTTAATTCATAAACACTAAAACTCACAAATTACGCAACAAAACGACCTCAATTCCGAATTCCACCAAAACAAAAGACGGAGTCACAAAGCCTCGATTTTGTTCAGGCATTGTCGAACCAGGAATGTCCCACGCAAACAGCATCCAGGCACACACTACTTCGGTTCACAGAAACCATTGTTAAGAGAGAAAGGCCTAGTTCAAAAGGATACAATATACTCAGTATACGAGTATTCACATTTCTATCAACGAATAATATTACTGTTTTAAACCATTTATAAAAGATGAAAGGTTATCTGAAAATATGTTTCGCACTGAAGATTTTAGCGAAACTGTGACGGTTTTCTACCCTTTTGTGAAGTTTTGCTTTTTATTCAGATTTGTGTTCGGTTTTCTTGGTTTGGATGTGTTATTGTGAAATGGGTTTATTCATTTTTATTTTGTATCATGTAAATGTATGAGTTGAAATTTTTTGTTTCATTTTTTTAAGTAAAATTTTAAAACTTTATTCTAAACATTTGTGTATATTAGAAACTAAACCGTAGAAATTAAGTTTTAAAACCATTAACGAGCAGTGGGTCACATAACTGGTTACAAAGAAGAGAGTTTCATCAAAATCGATTCAGCAGTTTTTACGCCAAAAAGTAGGTAACCAACGTTTTCAAAACCTGTCATTCTTTCTACATTAATAGTTACCTAATCTTAAAGTTCACCTTTGTTATTGACGAAACTTGGTACTTTACGTGCACATAACGTATACAGGGAGTGCGCTTCAAGCTAAGTAATCAAGTGTTTATTATAGCGAAGTGTTTATACAGTACCGACTGTACCCCAGTTCTTGAGGGGCTCTTAATCTTGAATGTGTTTTCATCTCGCGGTCTGATCATGTGTGGTTTTATAGTTCTTTTGTTTTGATGATAGTTTGACCATTGTCAGTTACAATTTATTGAAAATTGGCAAGGTTTGTTTTTTGAAAAAAATAAAATTGGCAAAAAAATCTTCCAAGAGTAGTATTATGTTATTATGATTTATTTTGTATGTCTTGCTTAACAATAAATTGATAAGTGGGCGTACAGTATCTTATACAGACTGTATCTTAAAAACCTTCCCACTGTGTTGTTCAATTGTACAAAACATAAGCTTATTTACAGAAAAACCTACAATACGCCATTCAATATTTGATAAGTTACATTCATTTCATTTTTACTTAACGATTATTAAGTAGGCACAAAGGCTCTTCAAGAAACAGAAACTTTATAAAATTCATGTAGATCATTACGAGTTCTCATAAATAACATCAAAGTAAGTACAACAGAGTTTGGAATGTCATTCCTGTGGAAGGAATTAGCAAAACGACTTTCTTTTTCTTTGATAATGGCTGAATGAACCTCCCCCTTGTTTAGTAACTCAAATTCATTCCGACTTCAACTTATTTTTGGACGATTTGAGTCGACGACCCAAATACCGAAGGTTCTGTCGTCTGTTCAAGGTTTTGAGAACAATTTTTGATTTGATTGATGTGTGCTGTGTTTAAAATTCTGACCTAATTGATCAAGATCTTATTGCTAAAGTTGATATTTATTACATATATTAAAGTTTACAAGTAGGTAGTACTTTTTAAAATAGTATGTACACTGGGCAGTACCGGACTTAAATGCCTAGTACTGGTTAGTCCCAAAAAATAGACTGATAATTTTGAAATTCGTTAATTATTTTCCTTTAAACGACATCTTTTTATCTTACGAATTTCACGTAATTCTCTTTTTAGAGGTACTTAAAATTCATATTCTCTCAGTAGTTCACTATAAACCCACGTAAACCTTGAAAATTGCTTTAATTTACCCCGGAGCGCAGAAAATTTACTGGTAAATTACGGAAATAAAGCGAACGAAATCTAATACCTACTTTCGTTAATTGGCTCTCTGATTCCGTTGCTAATCTATGAACAATTAGTGGCTCACTTTAGAATTAATTACACAAACAGTTATTTGAGACGGAACGACAAATTTCTCTGTTTTTCACCACTGGGTACAATTTACCTGACGATTGACGATGACTAACTGATTGGGGTAGCTAAGATAGAATTTTCGTTTTGTCCGTGATGAAACAAAACTGTTTAATAAAATGCAATTATAATTACAAATCGGGTACAATTTAATGACACAGCAAAACTACAACGTCATGATATTTTTTAATAAATCTTTTGAATTTAAAAAATATAGATTTTCAAACAAAAATTTATGATTCAAAGTAAGGGATTTTATATACTTAAATTCAACTTTCTTGTCACCTTCAACTTATATACTTCCTCTTCAATCTCCTACAGACAAGTGTTGAACTACACCTGAGTGCCCGTCACCTCATCTCCTTTGTTAAACTTCTACAAAGTAGATACAGTTGTTTGTCAATACACAAACAATGAAATTGGATTGCGTTTGTCCTAAGTTTTCTTTTCAATGTACTTGTGCTTTGTCTAATGTTTTGTTTCCTCGTTTTAAACCCTCGGTTACACATGGCGCTGTTATTAAAAACAATAAATTCGATACAAGAGAACCCTATTTCAATTTCTAACAATAAAAAAGTTACTTGAATGAAGGTCACATTTCTTCATTTTTAAATTGAGAATTTGAAGTTCAACATTAAAATTACCTAACAAATTAAAACCGCAACTACAGTTTAACCTAAACAATTCCAAACACAATTTTACAAAAAAAAAAGAATACTTTATACAAAGCGAGCGGGAACGCGTCCAATAAACATCATTGTCACATTCAATACCGTTGCACAAACAGACACACACACACAGAACCTTTATAGTGAACAAACGAAAGTCGCCTTTGTGCATCCTCCACAATTCCGTGCGGTTAAGTGCAAAATATTTGTTCTAGCATCCAAGACCGGGAGATTCAATGTGGTAAAATAAATTGTGGACCTTTTATGTGTGGGCTAAATCTATTGGCTTACAGTGTACACGTTTTTCACACCTATACTTATTAGGAGGAAATAGAATCCCATAAATGGGGCCACTTTATTTTGGCCGGTTTTGTAAATGGTGCTGGATTTGGACAGTATTATTTTGTAGGTGTGTGAATTTAAAACTATATGGTTACATTGTGATAATAATTGATTTTATCGTTTTTTGTGATGGCTGTGTCGAGAAAACACTGCGGTTTTTTTTTTCTTAACTTGAGGCAAGCTCTATTGTCCAGATTTTCGTATGGTTTTAACCGTTATTGTTCAACACATTTCTGATCTGTAGTTCTATTCTGTAACATTATTTTCGTATCTCGACAGCGGAATCCGCGGTGAGATGTCAAAAACGTATTCTCAAATTTGAATTCTAAATCAAGGCTAACTGGGTTCACTTTTGAAATGAGCTTTATTATCACTCAGGTGAAGCTCGATATCGAAATTATTTACAGAATAGACATACTGGATTAAGTTTCATCCGTCAATAGCTACACTCCCCATGTTCCCTGCACTAAGGAGCATAGTATAGGTATGTCTGGATTTAGTAGTTATTCAGTGTGAGGAATCAATACATATCGTATCGTTGTTTACAAGCTTGGATATCACGTTACATACATATTGTACAGATATTTCCAAGCACACTACTACTTCAGGTATATCGAATATTTCCTTTAGAAAATTATGTCCCTACTTAATAGATTGTTATGAATTTTTAGCTTATAGGTACCTGCCTGTTATGATCTACTATTTGGCAAAGGCTACTTTTCCTACAGTAAGAACTTTTTACAAAATTGTATTGAACAATACATTTACAAACTATAGCAGTATAAATAGAGGATTAATAACAGTATTCCTTAAATAACTTATAAAAAAATTTGACAAACTAAAAAGGGCTCCATTGTTAAAATCCAAATTGTTACAAGAATTGTATTTAGGCAAGAAAGGGCGACGAAGATTTGATGGGATTTAATTAAGATGAGATAGACTCGTGTTTTTGAAATCTGATCTAGATGTTAAATTGAATGAAGGAAAATGTTCAGTTTGTAAGGAAATGCCGCGTAAAAGATAATATTGTGACTATGACTACCGGTACCTTGTTTACTTAAGAAAACAAGCGTAGAATTTCTATTTACACTTATTTTTCGTATACTTTGTAACCCGTTATTTCTTAGTCTAACTTAAATGTTTTGGGTAAGATTACTAAGATAAAATTAAGTATATAATTTATAATTATGCTTCTGTTTTTTTTTAAGTTTTTAGTATTATATTTTTTGTCGCAGGTAAGATACTACTTGAAACAAAAGAAATGAGAGCATAGAAAGTATGCCAAAACAAAAAACATCGTAAGTAATTTAATTATTTACCTTTTGAAACGTAGCTTTATCTTATACATGTCATTTATAAAACAATTTTATTCCTCAAAATTCGAAACAATAAAGGTACAATATAAAAATACTAAAACACAGAAACAAGTCGTATCCATCGATTGTCACATACCGGGAACATATTTATTTTTATTTAAAAACATAAGCCTATCGCCGTTTGACTGGCACCGTATCGATATCTGAAGTATTTTTTTTGTATCGGATCATAACAATTCCATGGCGCTATAAAATTGAAAGTTGAAAGCTATCGACTATTTTCTACAATAAAGGTCACATAAAGTTTTATACGTATAAAAGTATTTTTATTTTTTAGCAATTAAGAACTAAGACAAGCTAGTGTAATAGATGACCCATTTAGCGATGTTTAGTTTGACACATGATATCGATAGTAATACTATCCGCAAATAGAAGGTCTATACATACCTACTCACATATTATGTGATGCGTTAAACTTGTAAATGTAAGATATTTATACCTAATTACTACCCCTGTTATCCAAAAAGTAAAAAAAATATATAACATATTTAAAGTGCTTCAGTAAAATATTTTGAATTGATGGTAAAAGTCGACTAAATGATAATAAAGCGTAACTAATTTAAGAAAAAGGAGATCTTTGCACTGTAGTAGGACAGTTTAAGATGCTTAAAATGTAAGTAACTAATAACTACACAATCATCATCAGCCGGAAGACGTCCACTGCTGAACAAAGGCCTCCCCCCTAGAACACCACACTGAACGACAACTCGCCAATTGCATCCACCGGGTGCCCTTTACATAATGGCCAACAAAAATACTTACCATCTTCCTAAGTCCTTAACAAAATACTACATTCTACACAATAATATGTCCCCACCACAACGTAAGAAGTAGAACATTCTTACATTCCCGCTTCCAGTGTCGAGGGTAGATCAAGAGATCAGATATTCATCTGCCGATTCTATTCGTTACAAAAGTAGGTCATGTCCTGTCATTCACGACACTGCCTACAAGCTGCCTACAACCCCTAATAACACCGAGACGAGGAAAAATTGACTGAAAATAATCCACTGACAATTTACCCTGTCATTCACCTTTCAAATGCCCTATTGTTTTATCGATAAATTGATCAGTCGGTCGGAATGTCCTCAATTTTAGAATAAGAAATGCGTTGTTTAATTAAAGCCTTAGATTTTAAATCAAGTGAACTGTTTACATCGTGGAAATTATAAAAATAAATATTGAAACGTGGCCATTTTTATGACCTGATTAATCACAAAGGTATTATAAATTAGGCAGGTTTTGTAAATAAAATAAATAATTTGAAGACCGAGATTATTAAGTTTAGTTTTGTAAACCCATGTTGTATTAGAAAATAGATTTAAACATTAGTAAACTGACAATTGTACAAAATTTACTTTAATAGGTAAATAATGGTTTTACAAAATGCAAAGAGTTTAGCAATCAGTTCAATCGTCTACTTTATAAACAGCACAATGGCAGCTACACTGGGAGTTATACACTTCAGACTTAAACAGTCCAGCGACTACCTTCCACTCCTATTTGTTATTTAGAGAGCTTGCAACTCTTATTTTTCAATTTACGTAGTCGCCTTCGCAGTAAAACAAACCTTCAGATACTAAACTTTCCCCACAAACTGATAAAGAATCTAATTTATACCTTGCTAGGGGAAATTTCTTAGGCAAAGTTTAAGAGAAAAGATCGTGCTTACTGTTGATTTTACGAATGAATTATACTGATTACGTTGCAATATATTTAGTTGTTATCTTCGTTATTAAAGTTAGGGAATGTTTTGGATGTCATCTAAGTATTTTATTGTTGTACAAATATAACAAGAATATTTATATCTTTGTTAGATTTTATGATAGCTGAATGGAGTTAGAAATCGTATTACTGCTAAGAAAAAGCTTACAAAAACTGCAGAATAAATACAAAAAAAAAGACGATTTTATGGGCATTTTAAAAATTTTCAACGTGTTCCTATTATAAATAAATACCTTCAACAAAAAAGCATTAATTAAGTTAAAATTACAAAATTATACCCAATTATCGTAACTAAAGTTTTAAATTTAATACACTAAAAATAGATAAATCAGAATAATAAAACAGTGCCGTAAATCCCAATTAGTAAGAGCGTCAGGTAATTTCGCGTAAGCAATTAAAAGTGGAAAAAGTGGTCCACTAATTACTCACCATCCCACAATGCATTAAGGAAAAGAGGGATGAATAATTTTCGGGACAATTATAAATCTGCTCAGCCACACAAAACTAATTTATATTGTCAAGAAAGAAAATGTATAGACATTTATGAAAGTTACTTAGCGAATCATGGTTTCGAAGAGGAATAAAATCAGGCAATTAGTAATAATTAATTTAGTGCATTACCGCTTTGTTACTTAACTTTTTAGTTTTTAAAGCTAATTTTAAGCAAATAAACGGTATTGAAATGTGTTTAGATTCAGAATTATGTAAACATTTTATTCATAAAATAATAATATCTTGGAAGAGCACACGGACTTCTAGCTAAGCAGAGCTGGTAACCAAACAACTGATAAACATACTTATTTCCGAACACATAATTGTTATTGATAATAATATACACCCAGAAATTGAACAAATAATCATACTCAACACACAAAGACTTGTACTGGGTGGGAATCGAACCACCAGACCAGTCAAAAAGTCTTTCTCATCAAATGAACTAAACAGCTCAAACTCGAACTAAAAATTGTAATTGAAAAACAACAATAAGCCTGAGCTAGTATCGTAAAAATATTCGTGAGTTCGCTGAATTGTTAGAATCAAATGTTACGCACTATTCCTGTTTTACTACGGTACTAGAGTGAAGAGGGAATATCCGTAATGATCTTTTGTTAGCTGGTTAGTTTATACAAAATAAATCAAATTAGTAGTCAAAAAGTAAAGATTTGGACGTATAAGTGATATAGAAATATTTTGTAATTTTGTTCTAATACACCACATCAGAGTATTACATTGACAACTAAGTATAAGGCACTATTGTTTCTTCACTACATAGTATAAAACAAAGTCGCTTCCCGCTGTCTGTCCCTATGTATGCTTAGATCTTTAAAACTACGAAATGGATTTTGATGCGGTTTTTTTTAATATATAGAGTGATTCAAGAGGAAGGTTTATATGTATAATACATGCATAATATAGCAGAGGAATACGGATAATCTTAGAGATTTCTAATGTAAGGTCGTAAATGAACCCATTTTTTGCGCTTTCATTGCAAACGCTGGGTGAACCCTATGAGATAGATAAAAATAATGTACTACAGTATTGTGTACCTCAAAAAGATCTACAAAAAAGTCCGCGATGGCATATGTCTATCTCTTGAGGATAACCCACAATAACAATTTTTATCGTTTATTTATTACTTATTTATGAGAAAGCGATTTTAAGCAATACAGTATTAAACCTTATCCAATTAAGTACCTTTAATAAATTGTGCATGCGATATAGGTCAATATTGCCCTTTACAGCATGTAATTTAAATGAATATTTTCGAAGATATTACAAATTTAAAATGTAGGGACACAGCGGTTGCGGCGATACAGGCCGGAGGGCCGCGCGGGGGCCGGGGGTCGTGCCTATAGCAAATAGTGCGTCCAAGGCTGTGCTTCGCCCTACAGAACTTTATGATTTTGTAGTTATATTTGGTATCAGCGTTGCACCCGAGCAAAGCCGGGGCGGGCCGCTAGTTCACTAAATAAAAAAATGCTATTTAAGTATCTTAAAAAAAAAACTATATGAAGTTAATTGGTATGGTCAGACGCATGTTTATGGTACAAACTCGGTAAATATAATTAGATAGCATCGAGATAAAATAATTGTTTCACAACGTTACGTGTAAACCATTTTTTTTTTATTTCCAACTTAGGAAATACGACTTTTTTAATTATAATCAAAATGCATTTTGCCTGTAACGGTTTTCAACAAAACACCAAATAAAAAATCTGTTAACAGACAAAGAGTCCCAAAACCGTTATCTACATCACAAAACACAACAGGTGCACAACAAAACACGGGAAACGAATTTTCTCTTCAGTCGACCATCAAAACGTCTTCAATACTCGACAGGCTTCCGTTTACGATACCTACAGGGTGTTACAAAACCCCTGTCCGACCCGAAAGGGGGAAACAGGGTTCACCATCACATGCCCAAATAAAATGTTAAATTTGGAATATTCATGATAATAACAATAATAATGAACTTTGAAGTAGCCGCCAAATTCCCTATATTTGAAGATAATTCAAAAACTACACCACCATTTTCGTCGGTGTTAATGGTGACGATACCGTCACTCTCACTATCCATTTGGAGGAATATTTTTTTTTAGGTTATAATTTTTTTCATTTTTTTTCTACATTAATGTAACTGCCTCGTTGGACTAGTGGTGCTAAGCGCGCCTGCTACGCTAGAGGTCTTGGGTTCGATTCCCGAGTCGACACAGATGTTATTGGGTTTTTCTATGAAATTCTCAGTAGCAGGTCGGAGTTTGGATTTGTGCCCTGTAAGTGGCAATAGGCTCGCCCCCTATTACATGGGACCTAAACATATCGGCGAACTGTGGGTGTACATTGGTACACCTCTGCCTACCCCTTCGAGGATACAGGCGTGATGATATGTTATGTTATGTTATGTATTAATGTAATCAGACATCGATACCTAACAACCCCTTAACGGATCGGACAGGGGTTTTGTAACACCCTGTATATACGATATACATGCAAAAACAGTTCGATCAACACTGACAAACAAGATTACAGTTGATTTATACCGACTTATTCTGATAACAGCCTCGCTTTCGTGTAAACAACGGACGAATGAGTCCGGGACTCTAAGGAGGTCAGTTGGGTGATTCGTCAGTTGTTGATACATCCTGGGTTTCGGCTAAAGTGTTGTTGTTGCGTCGGCTTCCTTATTGGGTGTTACTTATTAATCTTGTGACATCTTGATGTTGGTAGTGGAAGAAGTGTTTTGGCACATATTTGGTAGGTATATTATATATTTGCTTTGGTCGCTCCGCTGTATGTAACGTCGAACTGAAAATTAGAAACGTGAGTTTATTTATTGATTAATTTTTGATTAAGCTTATTAAAGTTTCGTCAAACGTTAATATCAAAGCAAGTACTAAATATACGCGTTTTAATGTTAAAACTCAGCTGACAACTTTGTCTTTAAACTAAAAAAAAAAAGAACTGTTGCGATGAAACTTTTAAAATAAATCAGAAAAAATATTTTAGAAGCTGTGAAGTCCGTCAACACCCGGAACACGAGACTACTTATATCAGATCACAACAAAACGACACCAACTCAATTTTACAGGCGATCAGCGATTCATTAAACATTGTTCGCTAACAACATCGTTCCACGCTTCATGTGCGCCTAAGCATACGCCTATATATCGCTCGTACGTGCGACTTTTATCAGTTTTACCCGCTCCAACATAGCTCGACGGAATCTAATTACTGTGCCTCTGTCCCTATGTTGACGTTCGCCGTTTTTACTCACCCCTTACATGCGTCGAATTGCGATTGAGGTCGCTTCGGTTTTGGACGGGTAAAAACACTAATTTTATTTCCAACTGATCCGGTGAGTTAGTTGTATGTATATCGATGTTCTGTTTTGTTTGTTTTGTGTCCTGTTTGTCGTTTAATTGGTTGCGTGTGTTTTTTTGCGTTGCGTAGCAGGCGGAAAGCTATTTGTTGGGAAATAAATATAGGTTTTATAGTCTGACATAGGTAGGTGTAGCCTCTCGTATTTTGTACTGCAATATCTAAACCTTCTTATCTTTTCAATAATATTTGCTAAAAGCTTACGTGATATTTATTTGTCCTTAAATCGAAACAGCAATAAAGTTATCTTGATCATGTTTACCCCACAATGTTGCTATTTTTGTCTCTGAACGAAAACAGGTTTATTACCCGCGCCAGCAGATTGTTGGTGGGGAAAATTGTGATCGACATTTTCGTGGAAAAATTAGATAAGATATTGGTTATAGGTCATTAGCAATTAGGTCACTTTAATCATGCCACAGTGCAGCCAGTGTTCCAATGTAACATTAACAGATGGTGCTTGTATCTTCAAATATATTCTTAGACATATTTAGAATTCAATATGAAGGGTATATTTAGATCAATGTTATTAGTAACAAAACAAATAATTAAATTAAAAATTTTGTTTAATGACTATACAGTACAAAATTCACCATAATTGATCGGCTTTAGTAAACTAGAATCTGACATGCCGGAAAGTTGAAATAGCTGACTTACTTGCTTGTCCAAATATGAATATAACGCCTTCTTCTTCTGCCTGAATTTTTAAGAAGGAAATAAATTAATAATACACAAAATATCAAACTGAATACAATCACATTTCTCACCAAAGTCAAACATAATCGAGCAACTGAATTCAAACAAAAGTATTTGAGGCATTCAAAATGATTTAATAAACTTAACACTGTCTCTCGCGGTACTAAATTCTAACCGGAATCACAGTGATGTTTCCCTGAAATATAATCAAGAATGTCAAAGAGACTGCGACACAGTACCAGAATTAAGGCAGACTGTTACAATTTTCTTAGATACTGTTATTAATTTAATAGCGGTTTACTTTTCGTGGCGCCTTTTTTTTATTCTATGATCTTATTAAAAACTGAGTTTCTTCTTGGTTTAATTTTGATACAATCTAACCTATCTTGAAAGAATAATATTCAAAAAATTTAATAACAATTGTCTGTACTATTATTACATAAACCTTTTTTGAAACGTGACAAAAATAGATACCTAGTAGTAGGCACTTAAAATTTTAGTTTATAGTAATGTTTATACTAATTCCATTAAAGAACATAACAGACGTGGAAATAAACTAAACGAATATAACGTGAGCCAGACACATTAACAGTCCCAAACTCATAACACGACAGCCGTAATAACATCTGTCCGTCATTCATAACGACCAAACCACAAAGCGAAATGAACAACCAATCACAAAAAAGGAACCAAAAAATAATTACAATTTAAAAAAGTAAACACAAAATCCGAGTGAAAAAAAAAGTAGTTTAAAATTCATACCTCCGTAAATTCTGCGGTTGCTTTGTGTCGAACTGAAAAGCGTTATCAAAGGCTTTGACATTGTGACATTATTAAAGGGCCCTGCGCTCAACATTGGGTATTTTTGTCGGGCTCAAAGTCTAGTGTTTCAATGGCGAAGCAAAATATGTGTATTCAGTCCTTCCAGGTAAAATCTAGGTTTGAAAGTAACTGTTTTCTTTAGGCTAGTGGTTTTGAAATCGTTTTATGTTTTTGTTGATGTATTAGCGGTATGACCACGATTTTGTGACAAAGAAAAATTCTGCCATAGTAAGAATAACATTGAAAATGTTTCATATGTATTTAAACATATACATACAAAATTCTCTTAAGTGTATTATCCCGATGCTATAGCGTGTACGCTGGTAAACTTTCCCAGGCCAATAGGCACTATTTAGATGAAAGACCGAGTTTATGCTGAACTATGGAAAGGCTCAACTATGAATAGGTCAAAGTTCAGTTGCTTGATTATGTTGCTTTGTTTTTATGAAGGATAATTATCAAACATTTTATTACCCAATTCGAATGTACTGTTCTCACTGGAATCTTTTATTTCCTTTCGTTCCACACAAGCTTCCTACCTATATTTATCTAGAACATACCTTCAAATATACCGTGTGAACTGACGAGATACTGATCAATATCTTGTTAATGTATTTGTGGTCGACACACCATTGTGTCAACGAACCATGTCAAACACAGGGCCTGTGTGATCCTATCAATTTCGCGATGATTCGGTAATCAATACTTAGATGATCTAATCAGTTTGTGCGGTGACAAAGTGCTTGATTGCCTTCGGAACTACTGTTTACACTGATCTGTTTTTGTTTCTTATACATATGTACAAGTATTTCTATTCAGTCGCTCGTGGTTGTTTGATGACGGATATGATGGTGACGGATATAGAGTCAGTAATTCAACGTTTTAAAAGAGCTTGGCTTTCCAAGCTCAATCAATTATATTTCAAATAGGCATTTTTCTTATTTGAAATAAAAATATTTAAATTTTAGATAAAAAAAAAATCAATTTTTCGTTAGAATGTTCTGGCTTTCCAACCTTGGAAAGAAAAATGGCAAAAATATATGGAGTTATATGAATTTTACTCAAGTATAGTAGGTATGTAAATCAATATATAAGTATACTCGTTTTATGAAACCTTTGTTTAACAAACGGCGTTTGTTCGGCCTACTTGGCTCGGGTATACTAATTATATTCTAGTTTGAAAGGAAGAGTTGATAAAATAATTTCAATTACTCTGTTTTCCCGGCCCATTGCCAAGCTTCTTTTAGGTAACCTGATTTGCGTTAATTAGCAAGCGTCTAACAAATTAAAATTACTTAGGCAAAACGCGGTTAACCGTCAGATTTTTACAAAAGGAATTTCATTTAATTTAACGGAAAAATCTAAATTCATTTCATTGATTGAATAAATATTCCAATTGTCTTTTATTAATGTTGGAATTTCATTATTTTTAAGAGGAATTAATTCGACATCTGTTTGTGGCCTGGCCTGCCTGTCAAACAATATTAGTTTTATATTATAATTTATGTAACACAAATTCGAATCAAGGTACAAATTAAATAATTCCAAAACATCTGTGATCCGATATTCAAGCTTTTATGAAAATTTTACCTTAGTTTCTTTTTGTGAGAATAATTACTTTTTGACTTACCATAAAAGGAAAATCTAACGAAATAATTTATTTGTTATTGAACAACTACAACTTACACACTGACTAGTAGTTTATACAGTTTTCCAATCACAATCTCACCATCAAACTGTGCTTCACAGAAACTCGAAACTTTACACGGAAATCACTTATTTAATTAAAAAACTTTTACAAAGAGCAGCAATTTAGACAATCACCAAACTTATTTAATAAAACAACACATAACTTACTTCTGCGGTCCATATATACCTACTTGAAGACCTAGTGGTCGAGTGGCGTACGCACCGGTTTTTAAGGTGTCGCTAGCTCTGAGGTCCCGGGTTCGATCCCCGGACGGGTCAATGTAGAAAGTCACTTTTCTACATTGTCTTGGGTCTGGATGTTTTTGGTACCTTCGTTGTTTCTCAATTCCATAACACAAATGCTTAATAGCTACATACTTTGGTTTCAGAGCAATGTATGTCGTGTTGTCCACATTTATTTGTTTATTTATTTACTTTGGCATTATATTCACTATGTCACTAAGTACCATTCATGTAACTGCAAAATTCAAAATTAAGAAACATTTAACAAATCGAATTTTGAACTTCAGTGCGTCGGAATAAAGGTTTTAAAAATTGCAAATGTAAGGTTGTTTTTTTGTATAGTTATATATGTGGGAGAGTGTATCACGGCAGACATAATGTATGCTGTCGACGAGCCTGACGCAGGCAAGTCTATTACTTACGGCCGGTAGAATTTATGAACCGAATAACACACAGTGTCAAGTTATTGGAAACGTGATGCTAATACTGATGAAGTTTTTGTTATTCACACACATTCGTACCTACACATTCGCGAATGATGGTACGAAGTTTTTATCTTCGCTTTTTCAAACGGTCGCATAAGCTGACTTAGCGATTGATTTCGCTGACGAAAGTTTGTACGAATATGAAGGGTTGTGTGCGAACATTCGTACAAGATACGAATGTTGTGAATGATCGGGGTTATTGAATTGAGCTACAAAAATTGTCTACACACGTACAGCTAAATTAATTTATCTGCAGTTATAAGGTTACTACGTATAACCAACGTTAAGTAAATTAATTAGGTCGCGACAATTTTCATTTATTTTTGTTGGTGTGTTAGTAATTACGTTTCATTACAAGAAACAAGGTGATAACATTTTATTTGACAAACATACACAGGTATATCTGCATTCCGAATTTATATTTGTTTTTTTTACGTACATCTTTTGAAATGTTGAGTTTTTAAATTCATGGCCTATAGTTGTACAATCATAAGTAATTATCAGAGTTCTAAGATGTTCAGTAAAAAAATTAATGCAGTAATCTCATTAAAACCTAATTTCTATCATGAATAGAAATTTTATATAATGTTTTCGATACTTAAAATAGAAACCTATAAAGTGATGAATATCCAAGCTAAAAATAAATTTAAAACAATCTTCATTAAATTCCTTTTTATTAACGTTAGTTAACTACACACTGACCTAATTCTTCAAGTTTACTAAGTATTACAAACTTGTTACTTTGCAAGCCACGTAGCCCATAGTGAGACGTGACTGCCAGAAATCTACCCTTTACTACCCAAGTTCCTATCATTCCAGAAATCAGGGGAAATATCAACTAGTTTCATGAAGACATTACTAAGCTAGGCTTAGACTAAAGGAGACTATCCACTATGTTGCATACTATCATTACTTCAGGTTTGGAAAAAAAACGAGACGGTCTTTTTTTTTTTGACCCTGTGAAAATCCTCCATAGACTGCTGTGCACTGGGGAAGACGGAGCAGTGTGCAGGACTCCTACTGGCTAAAACCACTGGAGTGCTTCACCGTTCCTTATTGCTGGGGACCAGGCAGGAATGCATTTCGCAATACTATCGTGACCCCCTGGCAGGGGACACGATCTACATTAAAAATGTTTAACATAGATGATAATGTTTAGAATCGTGTCTACTACAACATTATATAAACATAAAGTAACTTGCCAAGGTATAAAAGATAGATTTGCGGCTTTTTTTTTACGTCGTTGTTCAACTTATCAGCACCGTCGCGAGCCATGCATGGAATCTCAATATGGGCCGGCAAATTATCTGGCGCCAGTGTTTGTTTTCGTTGTAGTGTAGAGAGTCCTTAACAGCCCTGACATAGTATGCAACACCCTGTACCAATATTGAATTTCTATTCATGTCTACGTAATCACCGATTGATGTCATTCACACAAGCTCATTGAATGTGCCTATCATTAGGTGGGAATTAGTAATAATATGTTGGTAGCGGTCAAATTAGGTCCATGAATCACTATTATGTTGTGACGTATGTATGTTGATATCTATGTATTATGTTGTAATTTGAATGATATAGAAATTGAAATGGATTAATTTGAAACTAGTTGTAGCAATTATGTTGATTTACATTTTAATCATGCCTTTCATTTTAAATTGGGTACTGCCATTTTATTAAAACTGTAGTATTTATGTGCTATTAATTAGTTGTCTATAGGTTCTATGGATTTACATGTAAATAAAACGATATATTTGTTTGTCTTTTTTCTATTACAGTAGGTTTAATATACATAATATTATAATGTACACTATGTCATGAGCAGGTCACTTCACGTCTTTTGAAATAAGTCAAAAGTGTGTCTTAGACAGTTTTACAAAAAGGTACTGTGACACAAGTTTATTTTTAAACAATTTTTCATTTTTATCTAAGTTTTTGGAGACACTAATGAGCAAAACATACTGCGTTCAAACTCATTTAACTTAGCTCACATTTCTTTAAAGAAAAGATTTATTCGTCGTATATTTTAGATAAAAAGCTCCACTGCACTATCTTAATTCGCAAGTCAAAACGTGTACTTAGACTTTAATAAAAATGCTAAACATTATCTTTGAGGTCATTTACCCCAGACTGTCAAGACAATCCATTATTATCACGTCTCTACATTTTTCCCGCG
Source organism: Autographa gamma (assembly GCA_905146925.1). NCBI lineage: Eukaryota > Metazoa > Arthropoda > Insecta > Lepidoptera > Noctuidae > Autographa > Autographa gamma. Next base: position 10,347,679 of record LR989855.1, read on the forward strand.
GTATTTGTTTTTTTTAAGCTGAACTATAAAAAGGGTGCTAGTAAAATGGAGTAGATGAGAATATTATCATCCCTCTATTGCCTTAGGGGACAGCCTAGAGATTGCTGTTTCACAAACATGTTTTGTCAGATTTTTTTAGTACTGCATATAAAATGAGTCTGTCTATAAACTAAGTATAATATATATTAAAACATATTTAAAGCTGACGTAAAATGTAGACATATATGTGAATATTCGTGGTCTTAATGTTTCTAATCGTAGACATAGAAGCGTGAAACCTACACGTAAAATTAACACCTAAAGTGAGGCGACAGTTGGCGATTGTACTTTCACAAGCTAATTTCCCTTGTAGTACAACCGAGTACAACGATCTAACAGGGTGACAAGCATTAGTGACATTAGCCGTCTCTATCACCTAGTTCAGACTCCATTCCGGTTTAAGTGAGAAACCATTTAGCTATCGACTGTACCTCACTTTTAAACTTTTTAATATTCATGAGAGCTATTTTATCGTTGCTAGATTCTGGCGAACAGATACCGGTACATCGGTTAAACATTATTAAGGGTTTGCCCGTACTATTACTATGCAAATAGGATTTTCGCAGCGCGCCAAACGATGACTATATTTATGTAATTGATTGATGCAACGCTCTTGTGTATACAGAGTTGATTTTTACGGTAGAATAAATTTGTTTTTGAACTTTGTAGTGACAAGTTAAACAAGAATGTATTAAAGGTACAATCTTTTTTGTAAAAGATAATTAAAACCCTTTTACACGATGAAAACAGCAGTTCGGTCAATAATAATATTTTATTATTTTTAAACCAAAACTGCTACTGTTTTTTACAGTAAATCTATACGACAACCAGAAAATACTCAATGAAGTTTGTCACCAGGAAAATATTTCGCAATAATTTGTCGAGCATGAGAAATTTGTTATAAATGACGGTTTATATATCGTCTTCCGATATAATGTTATCAACGAAGCGACGTCGGTGCCCATTCAACCGGAATGATCCATTCAAGAGACACTCACTGAAATAGTTCCGAAAGATGATTGATACGCGACGTTGGCCAATCATATTCAAGTGCAGTCGAGTGCTGGGAGTTCTTAGACAACGGGGATCACTGGTCAATTATAAAACGGGTCCTTAATGGGTCAAGGTAAAATAATAATGAAGTACCCTAAAACTTTACTAAAATATAATAATTGCCCTGTTTGTTCAGGCGTACTTGTTATATGAAACTGCGTAGCTGACCACCGGTGGCCCGTCAATTCCAAGTCTTAACGTATACTTGTCGTGAAATGAACTTTTTGTTAAGGAATAGTTTCGTCTTATTTATCTAAGGAAATATAGACGACATTAAATAAATCACAGTTTTTATCTTTTAATATCAAGCTTAAATGCAAACACTTAACATATAACAATATAACTAATACATAAGCTTACAATATGTATATATTTATTAGTGCTTACGCTTCGCTTGATCATACAAACTGGTACAAAGTAAGTTTGATGTTTGTTGAACTATGCATGACTTGCGTGGGAGTTGCCTTCGGAATGGACTCGCCCACACGAGTTATAGTGGCTATGTCGCTATAGATATACATATTATTATATATAGAGTTAAAGTTCTACTGGACTAAGGTTGTTGATTTTACTTGCTCTCATACTCAAATATTACATAGAAAATATCAGAGGGGAAAAACTAATATTGGTTTTTAAGTTCTAAGTTCTAAGAAAAACTAAATACGAATCAAGATTACTTTAAAAAAAAATGGTTTGAGGTCATTTTTATCATGTTAAACATAAGAATAGAGAAGCAGTATGTATAACATAGAGGGTGAATTTCGCATAAGGCGATATGTACTACATAGGATTCATGTATCACAAAAGGTGGTATGTATTAAATTGGAGGTATGTATGTATATGTATGTATGTATGTATGTATGTATGTAGTACGTAGGAAGTAAGTATTACATTAAGTGTGTATCACATAAAGAAGTATTTTTACATGCAACAACGGTCACAACAGGCTGACGAGCCCTTTATTCCGCAGCTAACAAACTGTATAAAACTCAAACCAATCTGCTTCTAAAAATGTTAGAGCATGAGAAAGCAAAACTCGATTTAAATCAAACAGAACGGACGACGTTGAATGCCTATTTTAGCCGGTAAGTGGCCTCTCAGCTAATATCATACCTCCATAATTGGATATTTATAAAGGTATCGTCGGCACCAAAGTCGTTTTAAACTTTTAGCGTTTTAGCGTTAAGGTGAAATGTTTGGCAAATTATTTAGTTCACAATAGGTTTAGTTTGTTGCCTTTTTGTTAGGTAAAAGGATGTGTGATTAGAAAGTTACATTCTGAAATTATAAAAAAAAAAATACCAGACTTAAATAGAAAATTGATTAATCCCGAGAAGCTACGCAAAAATAAATAAAGTAACGATTCAAAGAGGTTTTATAAAGTATCAACATTTTCTGTAAGTAATAAAATATCTCCAAACATTCACATCCTAGTAAATTTCTATAAGGAAAAATCTAAAATAAGTATCATAAAATCTCTCAAGATTTCAAGCTTCTACCTACCACAATAGGGAAAGCTTTTCATATGATATCCAATTACACATTCACTGGTTCTCGCAAAACTTTTTACCCTCGTATTCCGCGATCAAGTACATACCTACGTAAAAGGTTATTCGTCATGTTTTACGAACATTGCTCGTTGGAACCATCGGCACGGCTTAACATGTGTAAATGACAATGAAATGAACTGATGACGCGGAACGTTTTACTCTCGCGTCAATATTTATTTGTTTGTTTGCTGTCACTTACGCATCATTAAACATAATATTGTTATTATTGCTTATTCAGTTTTGATGTTAACATATTGTGTTGAATTTTCGCTCTGTTACATGGTGAATTTTAGTCGAAATATTAGGTAATGTTTGTTATTATATTTACATAATAATTATAATATTGGTAAAAGTAAACGTAGTGCTGACATGCGCATGACGAATTCACTTTTTTCTTACCTGAAAAACACTTAAATATAGCATAATATCCTAACAAAAAGATATTTTAGTGCTCAGTGTGAGTGTTCAAGGGAACAACATATGTTTTTCTCGTGAAACCTTTAACATCACTGGGGTGATCGAGAACTACATTATTTGTTTTAAGATTTACTTATCCTTAAATACGTTTTTATAAATCTCTAACATACTGGCTCCTAAGTAGCTCACCTTAATTCAAACCAATTTCCAAAGGCAACCTCTAGCACATTATCCAACCTTAATTACTGTAGTAGAGACACTTTCCCAGCGACTAAAACAAAGGCTACTTATCCATAAATCCTCGGTAAGAACCTGGAACCTGGATGAAACAAAAAGCAAACGTATATAACGATGATCTGTACTAATTCTTGAATGTATGCCAAGTCGGCCAGCGATTTCTGCTGACCTTATAGGGTGGCCCAATTTTGGGGATGCAGTTGCAATATACGGATGTATGCATGCTTTAGTATAAGTTGGGATTATGTAACGAGTGTTACCTACGTTGTTTTGCAAATGTCGTTTTTTACTAAGCTCACTATAATTTGTTTGAGATGACAAAATGTTTATCAATTATGTGTAGATGAACACATTCATTTATTCAGTCACAGATAATCTAAAATCAATTTTATGAAAGGTTAAGAAGTTTTTGTTAATCTTGATTGTGAAGAACATTATATTCGTGCAACCTAAGAATCCCTTTATTTTATTCAAAAAACTAATTCAAACCAACATTCAACAATTCAATTCAGGGTTTAGAATTACAGATCTTTGTCACATTACTGTAATGCACGTTTAAACTTATTGGCAATCGAGTACTAAGATATCAGGCAAATAAAATTTCAGGACCAGTTTTAAATTGAAAAAGGCCCGAAATCAATTTTGATCCAAGAACCATTCGCTGTCATTGATCGAGTCTACTTGAACATATGAAGATAGATTCGTAAGTTCAGAGTTCATCCACGTATTTATTTAAACCTCTCCCAAAAATACTGTGAATTTAGTCAGCATAATACTTTTCAAATAAAATAAAACAAATGAATGAATTTGATCAGATCAATCAATTTAAAAAAACATATTCGAATTTATTTTTTATTTTCGATTCTAGTTTCTGACGGTAAATACTCTTAAAGTATTCGAACTATCAACCAGTGCTAAACATTTTCTACGTCAGCACTTTCTAGTATCAACTTGCATTTAACTAAGGCCGTTTATACACGAGACGACGTAAGTCTCCGATATCCACCGATTTTAGTCTTCAAGCAACAACCGCCGTACATACTCATACAGGTTCGTACATAGTCACGCGTCCTTGAAGATTAAAGTTGCCGAGTATCGGAGACTTCTGTCGCATCGTGTACGAAGCAACTTTCAACGAATTTAAGCCGTTTAAGTAATGAACTCCATCTGCTGTTTTAGGGTTCAAACTAAAGGAATATTTGGGATTGTTCGAAAAGAAAACTATCTTAAACGAATACTTTCTAAAATTGGATTCGATGAAGCGGATTTTGGCTCGGTATTTTCGGTGAAATTATTTATTCTGTTAGACGTTGATGAGAGATAACGTTGTTGATTTTCTAAATTCTTAACACTTAGTTGATCTATTTTAGTTTTGTTGTGTCTATTGCAATATGTTATTGCTTATTTGTGGATAGGAAGTAGGTAATATTCAAAATAATCATAGCCATCAAACAAATAACATTAGCTTCAATCACTGCAGAAGAGAATTTCAGTGTAACGATTTTTTTTTGTTTATACCATGAAATGTATCTAATTATTCCTAACATTCAAACATTGATTTATTTAATGTAAACTTTTATCAAAGTACAATTACATTGTTGTTAAAATTAACAATATAATAAAAATATAAGAGGTCGTTTCACAGTCACACGCAGCGTAATAAGTATCATCAATCAACTTTTGTAGGTTCCATTAAACAAAAACACACTTATTTTTAAGTAACAATATTTAAGTAATGACTCGATATTTTTGCAATAAAATATGCTTATTTTATAATGACTTATGATATTTATAATTAAATTTACAGCAAAGTAATCAAACCTATCTATACTAACGTAGCATTCTGTAAACTTCAGTAACCTTCAACTGGAGGCCGACCGAAAATGTAGTTACCTAAGTCCCTTGAAAATTAAGTTAGGAAAATTTCGACTCGCCAATAGCCCGTGTAACATTATCATAAACATCGCCGATCTAAATTTTCAAACAAATCAAATAGACTCGAGATTAAAATTAAAACAGTCGAACCGAAAAAAGGCAAATTCCGTCCAAAATTGGCAGTCTTGTTCACTATATTAATTCCCGAGAAATTCCCGTTTATACTTGAACCTCCTCGCTTTGGGACCGTTAACCCACGGTTTGCAGTCTTCTTTTGGACAATAAAAGCAAATTGAATAAGAGGCGAGCCTTATAAGATATTTCTGAAGCGAGGTTTTAATTGAGAAAATAAACCTCAGACTAATTTCGGCTGCAATGTTTGCCAATAGAATATGTAATACGGTATGTAGGTTAAGAAACAAAGTTTCCTTGTATGCTTAGAAGGTTTTGGTGCAGTGCTTAAAAATACATATACGTGTTACGAGTAAGTCTTTGCTGCGTTTTGTGGAACTATAATTCTTTTTAAAGCGGTCGGATGGAATACTAAAATATGCTCTAGTTCAGAGAACTGAAAGTATATTTGCAGATGGAAATGCATTTTTCTGGTTAAATTACCGTAGGATATTTTTGTCGGGTCTACCTTTTGAGGCCAGACAGGTAAGTAGGGCTTTTAATAGGCTAATATTAGGTTTAGATCTGTACGTACTATAAATAACTGTTATGCTTCAATTTTAGAAGAACTTTTGTTAATTTTTTTGTATTGTTACTGGTGTATTATTGCGTTTATCTTGGTACAAAATTTGTGTCATGACAAAAATATTAAAGGTCTAATGATACCTAACCATTTACAAGCTTTTACTAAACTCTTGTTGTAGTCAATATGTACCAGATTGTACCTAATAGTGTTAGAAAAATACACTAACGGTTTGCTATCCCACTTAGAAGATGGCAAACAATCTGGTCGTTAGAAGAATCAAACAGATATTTAGTGTGATGTCAAATCTGTTTTCAAAGAACAAACTCTTCGATAGTGCTGCAAGTTTCGGAGATCAATGCACATATGGCATTTAACTTGGGAACTTTTATACAGAGAGCATTTTGGAAATGCATTTGGGAAATTATTCTTTTAAGATGTGAAACTACTTGCGTCAATAGAAAAGACCTATTAGTTGTGAGTCATAATAAATTATAAAGTAAAGCTTAGTTATATACTTTTGACATTTCCTCTTGACGAATGAAAAAGTTGTGTAAACGAAACCCATGACAGTTATAATAAAATCAACGATTAAAAAGTTTGTTTTTATGATAACAACAACGAATTGTATTAGAAATAGAGACAAAAACAAGGCCATAAGTAACCCTACAAAACCAAATCCCAAAAATGAAACCAAAACACGACATAATCACGACCCTAACCGAAATTCAATTACTAAAGAGACCTCACGTGTTTTGATTTACGGCATTCAATAATAAGGAACAATATCCGAGGTCCCGCAATGAAGGGCTGTTTACCTGCCCCCTTACTATGAACTCTTAAAGGAAAACTTCTACCATTGTAAGAGCGAGATGGCGCTCTACATTGCATATAGCGGCGTCTCGCTTTCACGTCGCTGACAGTGATTCTTCTAAGGATCATGGTAGAGGCACAGAAGTTAATATGGGAGATTTTCATTTTAGATCCAACACCATCCTTTGCAAAGATGAAAATTTAATTTTACGTATCAGTTTGTTTGGTGAAGTGTTCGCCGTAATTTTGTCGAGTATCAAGTGTAAGAACGTGTTTCGTGGCGTTTCCTACAAATTGATATAAGTACAAGGATAAGATGATTTTGTGAGCAATTTTTTACACATTGGCAGTTTTTTTAGGAGAGAAGTGTCCTGGGATATTTTATGCAGATAATAATATGTTGATGTGTTATATAAGTTTTCTTTAAACTTGACAACTTCAAAAATACGGTGATTTCCAAAAAAAAAATATTTGAAATCAAGGTTTTTTTATATATTTAAAGAAATATATTTGAGATGGATAAGCTATTGGTGTAGGTAATTTTTGAAAATATATAAGTAATACAAAGATATTGTTGTAAAATACGGCGATTTTAATTCTAAAATATATGCTAAACTTCTGAATAATATTCTCAAAAAGAAAATGAGTTTATGGGCATTAATTAAAAACTTTACAGAAACTTAAATGACGCTTCGATACACGTATGAAAAGCGCCAACAGTCCACGTAAAATAAAACTAATTAATATTTCTTAACAAGTTCTTATTCTTGCAAATGCTAATTAATATTTAAACAAAAAATTACGAAGTTTTAACTAGATGTAGTTATTTCTTTGCACAGAGGTGGCATCTATTAAAGTAGCACAAAAGTACACGTACACATAAAAGCCAAAGAAAATCAAACTTAAAAATAAAAGATCGCTTTTAAATTTTATTTGTTAGCTTTTACAAACTTGACTATACAAAAATGTAATATTGTTCCACAACATACAAAATACAAATATATAAAAATATAAAACCTTATTAATCTAGCAAATTAGAAAGTCAAGTCAACGATTATTTAGAGAGATATTGTTTTCATCCGTTCTTTCACGAGCATGCTGACAAATGCTTTCAAAAACGCAGGCAGAAACTAACCAAAATATAAATATATGCAAGCTTACGAATCTTCGTTGAAGTGTAGACAGTAGAGCCTTGACCTTCAAAGACAAAGACATGTTAATTTAAGCAAAAATAGACCCGAGTTTAAAAGTTCAAATGTTCTGACTTTTGATCCTCTCATTTTTCATTCTTATTTAATTTGAAATTAGACGAGATGTTTTGTTGTAAAATCTTATTATTTCAGGTATTATAAAATCTCTAGGAGAGTAGTAGATTATTGACCTTTTTTTGGTTGGGTTTTACAATTATTACTATGACACGAAAATATGCTTATTTAGTTGCATCTTTGTTACTAAGTTTTCAATTTGTGAAGGATTTTTATTTCACAGCATCTATAAAAGAACACGCTTTTCAAAAATGCATCATTTTCGGACTAAAAACAAAAGAAGGTATGAGCGTTATACCGAAAAATGTTTAATAAAAGCTTAAGTGAATTCACATCTGTTACATGAATTACTCAAGTCTTTTTACCTAGATACCAAGCGTCTTGTCAAAAAATAAAGCTGCTTGTAGAAAAATTGTCTTCAAAATATTCTCATTTTTAAAGCAACTTCTAAGTAAAAGACTTTTTCTGACATATTACTTTAGCATTAAAATTTATTTTGTGTGAAATAATGACGGCGGTGTTTTATTATGTTTAAGCTGGTGACTGCTTTGTATGAAAGAGTCGGGTGTTTTATTTTTACTTTCATATTTATCTAGTGATTGTATTTTTGTATGGTATGTAAAATATAAATAACCTTTGACCTCTTATCCATTTTACATAGCGAGAATTAAATTCTTATTTTGATATAATAATAATTATTTTTATAACTGTCTGATTAAAGTTCAATCTCTTATGTAATTAGCGATCCAACCGGGCTTTGTGCTTGTAGATTAAACATAAAGGAATTGTACACACAAACCTTGCTCTTGAATCACTCTATCCATTAGAGAAAACCATAAAAAATCTGTTCGTGCGTTAATCGTGTTCAGACAGCCAAACAGGCGCCCCTAGAGCCTTTTATTTTATAAATATATATAGATATCATTGCACCAATCACAATAACTCAAACTACAATCCATGCCAGTAGAAATGCGCTGCTATAAATCGAAGCGCGTCATTTTTCCCTTATGCAGGTAACAAGTGTTGGCTCGCTACCGTACTCTGTAACGAGATGAAATCCTTCGCAGATTGCTGGAACTAACCGTCATTTAATAAATATTTGCTTTCCCATCTTCCCCGATTGTTAGATATCTTTATATAATATTGCAGTGCTGGGATTTATTTTCAATAGGACTTATTTTGTGGTTTAAAATGTGGAGTGATTTTGGACGGACAAAAGGGTATTGTAATCAGTTGGGATTGGATATGTGTTGAATGGGTGCAATAGGTAATGGTATGTTTTACAGAAGTAATATTTTTTGTATTAAATATTTTGGTAGATATTTAAGTTTAAATACCTGACGTGTCGTATGCTTACGTCCTGTTTGCAAACTGTTATCTAATGTAAAGGGTTTATATTTAAAATATGTGTTTTTATTCGGCCCCTGTAATGTACAATAATGCAAAAATATAGGTATTCGCATTTAGAATAGAATTATCGCCATCAAATCTATTTGGTTATATTAATAAATAGGGTCAACATCCAATTAATAAACTCCTATATCAACCGTGGTTTCAAATACCTAATTTATCAAAGGACAACAAATAACAGACATTCAAAACAAATACGCTATCATTCGAAACTCTCAAATCAGCTTTGACGAAACACTTCTTGTTGTCTAAATGATTAAAATTTAAATAACACTGAAGTGGCCAATACTTCTCTTTAATATCACCTTCAAACTCCAAGTTGGTACAAAGTTTAATACTAAACAAAGCGGAGACTCGCCCTCATTGGAAGCGAAAGTGAAGTTTTAAACAAGTTCGTAATTAGTGTTGGGTGATAAGACCTCACAGAATTTGAGGACAAAATATCTGGGAGATAATTAGCTAGATAATTAACATGATGAGTGTGGTTGGCCGAACGTGTGTGATATATGACGTCATAAAATTTTCGGAATGGCCAGCCTTGAGGTGCGATCGTTAAGAACAATGCGATTCGATGCTGTGAAGCTTTGTTCAAGCGTTTGGTATTTAAGTAAAGGACTGACTTCAAAAGCTTTGTTAGGGAGTTTATATTTTGAAGGACTCCATTATTTTTTTTAAGTTATAGCGTTATTTACATCAGTCTTATCTAATACTAAAGAGGTTTCTATTTATCCTAAATTAATTTACGTGTTCTAAGTAAAAATGTCGCATTGCATATTCAATGCACACTTTATTTTATATCTTTTAAGGAAATCTCAAGATTAGGTTTCCTGCAGTTGGTTTAGCCTATACTATAACAAAGATCTAAAAACCACCTGGAAAGTAGCTTAATACGTTTTATAAAACCAAGGACAAAAATTATTATAATAGTTATACTCGAGTCTTAAAACACAAAAATAAGACTTTTTCTTTATTAATATTTTCACAAAACTCACCTACGAAATATATTTTTGTACGAAAAATTACAGAAAACAATATTTTAATTAATTTAAATCTAAAAGATTTTTTCGCCAAATAAAATGGTTCAATATTTCACGAACGACTTGATTTTGAGGACAACGGCTGATCATTTTTATGACGGATAATTTATCTGGTCTATTAAATATCAATGATGTGTTTATTCTTTACTTCAGTAAATAAAAGCCTATATTTCAGGAGAGAACTGTACCGTAAACTTATTATATTTTCTGGTCGTTACTTTCTTTATTTTTATCAATTTATCGCATGAGTGTAACATAAATGATATATGAGGGACTTTAGAGACTGTAATTTGATCTGAAATGATAGCAAGGTTGTTTCTTACTTATGTAATCTGTTTTGACTGCCTCGTTGGCCTAGTGGTTATAAGCGCAACTGCTACGCTAGAGGTCCTGGAATAAGATTTCCAAGTCGACCTAGATGTTATTGGGTTTTTCTATGAAATTCACAATAGCAGGTCAGTGGCAATTGTGCCCGGTTAGTGGCAATAGGCTCGCCCCCTATTACATGGGACCTAAAACATACCGGTTAAATGTACATACATAAGTACATCTGTGCCTAACCCTTCGGGGATACAGGCGCGATGGTATGTTAATTTGTTTTGAGTGTCCATTAAAAACTATTATCATGTTTTGAGATACTTATCTGATGGCAATTTCGCAATACCCTCATTTAAGTAGTTAAGTTTATTTTCTGATTTGTTCAAAAAAACTGGAAAAACAACCTTTTTTTTATTTTGCAGGACAAAGAAGGAAAACGCGTCAACCACAAGTGCACGCTACATGCTGTTAAAAGGTATGTTATTCCAATCCTAGAGCCTTATACATAAAAAATTGTTGATAATTTCTTATTATAAAGATGAAATTAAATTGCTAATTTTGCATTCAAAAGCGCATCTCTGCATCGCTGTACAAACCTCATCGTAATGCACCCCGTTGTTCTGAGAATTACTTCGTACGTACAGACGTAAGAATTTTGCTTTATAATTGTGAAACCTCAGCACTAAAAGACATTCGTTGTTTTTCCTTAAATTAATTTATTCACTTGTTTTGTAGTATTTATTTATGTTTCTTTTTTTTGTGCTCATCTATGTTAAAATAATTATTTGAAAGACTTTGCAATCGTTTTACATGTCTGTAATGTACATACATTTTAAGCAAGATATTACTGAAAAAAATAACTAAAAAACCTCATGGTTATTTTCATAAAGTCAAAATTATACATAATATTACTCAAAATGTTCCTTATACATGGGTAGATGTAAATAAATATGAAAAGCTAATCAACCTTTCCAATATTAAGTGCAAATAATCGTTTTGAGGATAAAATAACAAAGTAGTCTAAAACTATTGGAACTAGTCATCCACTCTCAAAACGTAATTACCTTGTTATAGTCACATCTATAAAACTCTAATCTACGGCATCGGACGGCAGTGTTAATTAGCAAACTATGACAAAGGAAACAAAACCCCTCACCTTGCCTCCAGTTACAAAGTCCTCATTAAAATGGAGTAACTTCGATGCCATAAGACTCAGCACAGTTACTCAGTTCCTTTCATTTAATGAGCACAATAAATTGGAAAAAGACATACAGTTTGAGACAAACGTAAATTCTTTTTGAGGACTCTACAGTATGAATTCTAAATACCTTTTTCCTTGTACTGTGTAAGTATTCTGAATACTGGTAATTGATTTAACTGGAAATCTTCTTGCTTTGTTATTTTTATGTCGCTTTTGAAAACTCTATTAATTTCTACATTGGTCTTATTTTTGTTGTTACCTGTCAAACATTTTTTAAACTACTAAGCTTTTAACTAAAGACATATTATTATCAATAGTCATAGGCAGTGGCTTACCTCTGTATATTATCATTGTATTATGTCGCTTATGCTGGACGCACGTGGAAGAAATCGCAAAGGACAGACAGGTTTGGTGGTTTGGAGTACGGAGGGGGAGGCCTTTGCCCAGCAGTGGGATCTGATGGAGGCTATAAAAAAAAGACTATTTTAGGTGTTGTTGATATAAAACAAAATTTAAAGCTACTTTATTCGAAAATGTCCAAAGGTGTATCTTCATCTATAACCCTCTCTCCTTCTTCATGCCACCCGTATGATACAATCTACACAAGAATATAAGACTATTTGAAGATGTTTCGACTCTAAGTCGTGTGTGAGACCAGCTGCATCCATCCAAGTCTATTAACGTTCTCACCTGCACGCTGCTTATTCATCTGTAATAAACCCTTAATCGTCTCTTACGGCGGTTGTCTCGCTAAATCTGGGAATACGTCTCACGACACGGCACGTATTCGTGCTTGCTTGACACGTCCTGTTAACTTAATTCCCGACTAGATAAAAACCTATGCCAATTATAGATAGATAGAATATTCTTCACTGTACACCATTAAAACTGAATAATAATACAAATACATCAACAGTAAAGCGTACAATGGCGGTCTGATCGCTAATAGCATCTTCATGCAATTATTCAAACATCTTTCAGTTTTAAGTTACAATATTTTAACTTCCGTTTCTTTATTAGTAAGGTAAAATGCACCTTCATCTATACTTTTAACAATTACTAAAGTATTTTTTTTTGTAGGTATGTAAACAACCCACTAGAAGCCGGTAAAGAAGAAGCCCGCTATGTAAGTACATATATCTTATACATTCTAGGCTCTGTATAACGTAAGCAGTGTGTGCATAGGCAACGTTTGATAGAATTTCCCTTTAGATTACTGTATATTTTGCAAAAGGAACGTGATATTTTCGTATCGACTGAGCGACAGCGTGTAAAAGCAGAAGGGATCTTATCTATTCAGAAATCGTAAATGTAATACGAGCTGATGATGAAGGCGTATGTCAACACAACGGATTAGGTATGAGAAACAAAATAACGTTTAAATCATAAAATAGAGCAAAACTTTCCACCCAAAATTCTTAGAACACAAGATTAAACCAAAAACGGTGTTTAAAGGGCAATATTAAAATTAATTAAATATTGAGGTCGCGTATAGCTCGTAATTCTATTTTAATTTTAATTAAGGATAGCGGACCGAGTAACAGATGTCGGCAACTGATGTTTATTATATGTCTGTATATTTCAAAGCTAGCTTTATTGCTAATGATATTTCTGGAGATCTTTCGAACCAGATTGCGGGTGGAGATAAGAGAAATTGGAGTTTCTATTTAAATACAAGTAATTCATTTAGAACGTATTTGATACTGGTTGTTATACATTGGGCGTTGAATATTGGCTGTAATAAAGCTTTATATTAAAGCGATTTTTTTCCGTGTTCTATCCAATATTGCATTGAGAGGCAAAAAGGAAAACGATTTAGTAGTACTTCAGATAATGTACTTAAAATCAATCGATGTTATTATATTTAACGACAGAAGTATAATAAATCATTAATGCGCAATTTTTGTTCATATCATCCCTTACATTGCTCAAAACATAATTTGTATTTAAACCAATTGTGTCTCTAGAGGTTTTCAATCGTATTCTCGAATGTTTGTTCTATAACACAGAAAAACCAACAAATTCTTCAATGTTTTTCATTCAATTACACTAATCTTCACATAAAACCGAACCGTATCAAAACCGATACTACAAAGTTACTTTCATTTAACATTTAAAACAACAGTCCACAAATTATCAGACAATCACACGAGTAATTTAAAACACGATGGAGGTGAAATGAAAGCGATAAATAAAACAGTGGGCTCCCGGGATTGGAGAAAAATAAATATTATCCCAGCCAGTGTTGTTTTCAGAACTGGGAATTAAAGCAAAATATAGAATGGATCAGCTGCTTATAATCTCAGTTGCGTTGTTGAAATTAAGTGTTGCGATATATTGTATGGTAATTTAATTAAATTGGTGAATATAGGCAGTTGTGTGTACATGTGTTGATAGTTGAATTGTAATAAATAACGACAGGTTAATTAAAGAGTTCTCTCAATTCATGAAATTGCCTCCTTCTTATATTTTCATTTAATACGAATGGACAAAAGTGGTTGTACACTTTGGTTTAAATGTTGGTTTTTAAATGCAAATGATAAATTGTGTATATGATAAATCGTATTTTCCTGACTAAATAGATAACAACTTGAAATATTTTACTAAGTTAATATTGATCAGATATTTTTATATATTATCGAAGTAACAATTTTCGTTAGCAAAATGAGGTCAAAAACATAAGCCACCAAAAATATATCACCTTAACTAAAAATAAAGAAGTTTAGCTAGCGCGCAATTGCAATCTATAAATCGAATAAGTTTTCGTTACACGCTGGCAAGTTTTATTGCTCCACAGTTAGAGGTGCAAACATGAAGAATTACTCATAAAACTAACGTATAAATACATGAAAACAATGTAAAAAGAAAATCCAAAAAGAGGTATTTTGTAATGATTTTCGAAGTCACATAGATGTTTACATTACACAGGCAGGAAGATCATTGATCGTTTTGCTATTATTATTTTTTTTATTAAAAAAAGGTTCATCAACAGCTTCTCTCTACATGATCATAAAGAAAATAGGGTAACACGACTTTGAGTTACACATTTGCCAATAACAGGTAAACCAGCATATACAACAAAAAAGTGAAAATGGAAATGAAAACATAAATACAAAATATAAAAAAGGTATTAAAAATAAATGATAAAAAGTGCGCTTTGCAGCAAAAATTAACATTACCGGTCACAGTATAATTATTAGGTTATTATATATATATAAAAAAAAAATACTAGCCTAACAAGACTATTTCTAACATCAAAAATGTTTCCATGTCTTAAATTGACATAAAACTATCTAAAGGAAACTATTGAACAGTCTGGCCCAATTTAAGTCTATGAGTAAAACAAAACTCAGTAGGTAAGTACAAATTTTATTCAACAAAAAACTAATTCTAACTTACCAAGTGTATTTAGAAGCTAAAATGTCGAGACATTACATTTTACGTCCAAAGCATCCACGCTAAACGTAAATAAACTAAAACATTAACCCAGACAAAATATCATAGTTTATAAACTTCAACGTTCACACAATAACTAACAAATTGCGGAATGAGTTCCAAACATTTACACCGGAACTTGTAACTAACTTGTTTCTTATTAACTCCTTATTCTTAAATTATGTTACGTTAGAATGTTTTCACATTACCCGATACGATATTAGTATCGAGCACCGATACGATACTGAAACAAGTAAAATGTATGAAACTTTCGAATCCGATATCCGATATCGTATCGGATACTGTGAAATTCGGGTACAATATGTTCATATATAGAACAGATACCTAATAAAATTTGCTTTGAAAAAATCCGTGAATCCTACATTCTTTTCAAGTATGCTTCATTGTCGCATTGGATTCAGCCTGTAAGGATATTAGTATGTGTAGATTAAATAAACAAAAAAAAACGTCGATTTTCTTTTGTATAATGTGAAAGAAAGGTACATCTTTTATATATATAACGAATAGGGATGGCGGGCGGTCGTTGTTGCTCAGCTTTCCTTCTGATCAGCTCCCTTTCATCGTGAATGTATTCAAGGAACGCGGCGAAGTCGGTTTCCTCTGTTAGCTTCTCGTGCCTTCCCAACCGATGTCAAACCACCCTCTGCCAAATTTGACTGCTCGCACGGTGCTGCCAACATCTGATCCCGAATACGCCCAAGGCGGTTAAACCTTGACGCTCCTCTTTACACTCTCCGACACGGCCATCTTGACAAGTCACACGTCCCTGTGTGATGCTCCTGTAAAAAAGAAAACCAACTGCAATATCCAAAGGCCTTCGCTCGGCCAATCCTGACCAACATTTGGTTAAGGGTCTTATTACGTAACAAAGTACA
Organism: Autographa gamma; assembly: GCA_905146925.1. Classification (NCBI taxonomy): domain Eukaryota; kingdom Metazoa; phylum Arthropoda; class Insecta; order Lepidoptera; family Noctuidae; genus Autographa; species Autographa gamma. The sequence goes on from LR989855.1 coordinate 10,363,919, forward strand.
ACACACAGTATACAGTATACAGTATCCCATCACACATTGTTCGTTACGATCACCTAAATCGAGCGACCGTAACTCATGCCACCTCCATCGAGTGACGTAAACCACCACACATTGTTCGTTACGATCACCTAAATCGAGTGACCGTAACTCATGCCACCTCCATCGAGTGACGTAAACCACCACACATTGTTCGTTACGATCACCTAAACCGAGTGACCGTAACTCATGCCACCTCCATCGAGTGACGTAAACCATCTCACATTGTTCGTTACGATCACCTAAACCGAGTGACCGTAACTCATGCCACCTCCATCGAGTGGCGAAACCACAACACTAAGAACCATATCACCTACACCGTGTGATATGTTCCATTGCTAACAACTGTTCGCTAATCAGATAAAAACACTAAAACCTCTCACCGGATTCAACTGTTAGGTGACCAGTGGCTGGCCCCATAGTACAAGCGCCCACCCGGCGCTCTACGTTGCCGCTGCTAATGTTGGTGTCCCTTTCCAGGCAGCGAGCAGCGATGCGACCTGACTCGCCGAAGAAGTAGCACGCAAGCGGCAATGCTTTGTTTCGTACCCAGTTGTTGGGTATCTTGCTGTTTGTTTATTGATTCGCACGTCCTCGTACGACTGTTCTCGCCTCGAGTTATCTGCAAAGACCAAATACAAGTCTGTAGTACCCGTCTGGGCGAGTTCAAATACAAAAAACAAAAGAAACTGGCCCACCGGATAATGTAGTCTAGATGCTCCTTGATGAATGGCGATGAGCTCGCTGTGAATAACGTCTTCTCTCCAACATAAAACTGAAGACACGGATCCCGTCTTAATATCATAAGGCATTTCCGTCCGCGGAATGCGTTCGATGATATTCCAAAAGCGATCGAGAATCAGGATTGAATTCTGGGAATGCTAGCTTTGTGTCAACCGTGCTAAGCCGTGCTTGTGTCCTTTACAGCACGTATTAATTCCATCATGATAAATTGTTGCATTTCAAATAATTTTTTCCAACTGTCAGATTCACTATTTAGGTTAGAAACAATATTCTGACAATAATACTGTGCGGTTACGGGTAATCCCAATTCTGATAACGAATAGGGATGGCGAGCGGTCGTTGTTGCTCAGCTTTCCTTCTGATCAGCTCCCTTTCATCGTGAATGTATTCAAGGAACGCGGCGAAGTCGGTTTCCTCTGTTAGCTTCTCGTGCCTTCCCAACCGATGTCAAACCACCCTCTGCCAAATTTGACTGCTCGCACGGTGCTGCCAACATCTGATCCCGAATACGCCCAAGGCGGTTAAACCTTGACGCTCCTCTTTACACTCTCCGACATATATTACTTGCCCTAGGTATCGCATCGGTATCAAATATCGATATCGTATCGGATAATATGAGGACTCTCTTGGTCGGATATGAAAAAGTACACTGCATTGCGACGGTACTATTTACAAAGCGGTAAATGTAAACACAATTCGCATTTTCAAGTCTGGACAAATATTTTCGTGTTTTCTTACAACTACAAGTACGGTACTAAAGGGTATGTTTGTTTGTAAGAAATGCGAACTGTCTCAGGTAGTAATGTGGACGATAATGCATTTGTTTACATTGTCAACGTTCGCTTCGGTTGATAACCAATTCCTTGCAGCGTTTAAATAGACGGTGTCAGTGTTGTTGACCTGCTGTCAATTTAAACATGTCAATAAGTTTGAACCATTGAAAGAATTATATTGCAGCTTTGAAAGCTCACCTCGGTATTTATGTATTCAAATGTTAATGAGATGATGATTTAATAAAGGAGAACGAAAACCAGTCATCCCCTCAGCCGTAGCAAAAGAGATCACAAGACGAAGAAAATCATTCTTATGAATATGTAGTTGAATGCTTAATAGCATATTGATTGAAACAGTAACAATATTACAAACTTATCAATAAGTACATTCAAAACCAATTCTCTTAACTAAAATATCTCCCAAAAATACGACGTCTTTAAAATAAAAGACTGCGCAGTTACTTACAGATCAAACGTCATTTTAAACCCCAATTCGACTTATATAGGTCCAATCTAAGAAAAATAACGTTAAATGAAGCATACGTATTCCCAATAGGGCTTTTGTCTTTCCCTTGGGTATCGTAAGGTGACCCTTCACTTACGTTTTTTTATTTCAATATTGTTTGAAAATGGACCTAATCCGGAGTAAGCTGGTCCAAATGTTTTTTGAGGTCAATGTTACGAGAAGTCGTTGTAATCTGATATTTAGTAGTTGTGGAAGATTTCTGATAGGTACTCAACAAAATTTCTTTTTACAGAATAAAATACAGTAGTTCAAAATCGTTGTGAAAATACTCATCATTATGTTATTAATTGTAAACATGACCACAGTCTAGATGTTTTAACATTCATCAAAAACAAACTTTGCGCGTATAGTTTATGTAGGTATACATGACCTAAAAGTCAACTACTTGATTACGATAGTTATCATGAAATCTCTGTAACATAGTGCCAAAAGGCAACTAAACAACCATTTTATCCAAAAAATATATTTCAAAAAAAACCTTATTTCCAATCTCCCAGCACATTATTTAAACCGACCATAAAAACTTTGAACTCACCTTAAATATGCACAAAACTGGAAGTAGAAAACAACCAGATGCACTTTGCTCTTGCAGAATGGCTGCTATACTTTGGGTAACGAGGCATGGCCGCTTTCTAAAACACCACTCGAGAATCGGGACCACCTTTTATATTTCGCTAATAGCCTGGTCGCCTACCCAGCGGCCACAATGTATGAAAGATGAGATTATTAAGAATATGTGACTTGGCTCGCTGGCTCCGTGCCCCCATTTATGACGTTTTTGAGGTAGAAGGTTTTTAAAGGTGAAGGTTAGTTTTACTTTGGTGCTGTAAAATGGTAGGTTTTGTGTGCAAAGATTCGTCGTTAAGAAAATTGAATAAACAGCTTGGAATGCTACAAAAAATAAAGTAATCAAAATTTATTTATAGAAGTTGGTAATGAATAGATGAAATTAAAAGCAAATTAGACTCATAACACAGCTCATTATGGGTTAAAAACGTTTAAAATAAAAGGTTTTTTGACGAAATCATGTTGTATACAGTCCGTCAACAATTTCGGAAAATTGGATTTAGAGTCAAATTGATCAAGTACATATCAATAACATTTACATAAACTAATCAAAAATATTAGTATTAGACAAAGGCACTACCAGAATTGTCTGAAATAGTACAAAAGCAACCAAGGGTTAGAACAACTGAAGATCACCAAAAAAAAACATATTTCTTTTGTAAAAGAACTACCTGCGTATATTTCATGAAAATATATTTGTTGTACATAAAATTTCCATTTCCCACCAAACAAGAGCCGCTTATAGTAACAATAGGAACTAGTTTTCAATATTTCATAGATTTCAATAGTTCCAATAACTTACGTCTGTCAAAAGGGCGATAAAGTTCGGCTACTGTTGCCAAATGGACAAGACTGGATTCCGGATTTCGGTATTATTTGCTTAGCCTAGTTTAGTACAGTTTTCCTTATGAGAGGCGTACTTTTAGTTAATTTACGGTGATGAATCAGTAAAAGAACAAAGAAGTTGATGTAGATAGGTAAATACGTTATTTATGAAATCAAATTAATTTATGTTTGATTTGAAATACCGCAAAGAATAAAAAAAAATAAGCAAACCATTTTTTTTAAAAATAGATTTAAATAAGAAACTTGTCAAAAAGAAAGACCTGAATGTTAAAAGAAATAAGGGAAAAAAATATGAACTTACTTCTGAGAACACACTGCGTTAGTCGTTACCGAGAAATTGACGAGGCGAACGTTTGACCCTCAAGGAATCATTTTAACATTAAAGATTATTTATTATTATATTTAAGAAGATGAAAGTCAAAGTTGTACATAAAAATGTCATTCGGAGAAGAAAAAACTGAGAAAGCGCAAATCGGTCGAATGAGCTATCGGGCACCCCTAAAATGTCTACTAAACATAATAACATACTACACTGAAAAGTTACATTTCTGACCAAAAAACTAAATCAACTAACTTCTCTCTTCTGCAACTAAAAAAGTTCACGATTTTACTTCCAGGACAGTTCACAAACCCGGAATATTTGGTAACACTAGTTCTATACATTCAATAACGTTGCCGAAAAATGTTTTATTTTTTTGCTTCAATGCTGGCACACGAACGACCGCCGTGTGGCCCCACTTCTATTTATTTAAATCACCATTTTGTATTGACATTACTTTTAGTGCTAGTCCGCGTGTTTTTGTATTAGTCTAAAATGTTTTTGACTAAAAGCAAGTATGGTTGTTGTTTATAGTCGGCATAAATTTTTCGACGACTAAAAGAAGTCACTATGTAAAATGACAGTTTGCCCACTGTTGAGCAAATTCTATCTATTATCACGGCTTTAAGTCACAAAAAATATATTTCTATATTACATTACCCATATAAGTACATTTTTTTTTCACCGTTCTCCTAATTCATATATACACACAAAACTTGCACAGGCCAAACATTGCTCATTTAAAATACATAACTATTGCATAGTGTAACAAACAACCAAACTAATAAACAGTCAAAGTTCCTAGTAATATTACCGGGATTTATACATGTGATACGGACAGACAGCGCCTAGATTATAGTATTCATGTGTACAATATACTATGTAAGCTGATCCTGACACGATATATTATTACTATGCATGGATGACCTTTTGTTTTCTATGTTGCATGCAGTGCATATTTTATGGACTTCAGTTTGATATTACGATGATTTTTTTTTTCTCTTACCATTATAAAACATTGTTTAGTCAAGCTTGAATAGATATTATGTGTCGCTGTTAAATAATTAGATTATGAGAGAAAACTATCAAACAAGTTTGAATGTGAGAGTAAGTTACGCGTCATACAATCTTTGCTCTGACACAAAAATTATAAAAACAAAAAGTGTTCTACATTCCACAAAACTGTATAAAAAGTTCGTAAAGACTTGTCCCCAACAACCCTCCGAAGCATAACTCTTAACTATTTAACAATCACGAAATCGCCGAACACCGAACTAATGTAATATCCAAATTTTTTCGCCCAAGCGCCCATTAAGCTCACGGTTACCAGTCACGCTTAGACTGCACGTGATCAAAATCAATTCTAACCCTTTTTTCATAAACTTGTGTACACAGCTCTTGAATATCGCTGTAAATGACGGAGGGTTAAATCTTAAAAATATATTTGTTTGTTGAACGAGCTTCGAACTTGATAGGTATTGAACAAACATATGCGAGCCGTGCGTGTGAAGACCTGGTGAGACAGATTTATAGTGTCATTGAATGAAAATTGAATATCCCTTCACATCGTTCTGTTAACAATACGGTCTATGTGCCATATCTTATCTTGGCACATAAGATAGATGAAGATTTTATAAAGTACACTTTTTTCGCATATTCCAAGTCTGGGTAATTTTTTAGTGTAGTCAAAATAGAAAATCATTTATTAAAATTTATAAGAAAAAAAATATGAATCGAATAAAATTAAAAGCAAAGTTACCTAATTGGGAAAGTTCTTAAAAACTTGCAACTGAAAGTGCGACCTTATTTAAACTAAAAATAGTCTATTAAAAATCGTAATTAAAAACAGCAAGCCATGTGCACACAGCCCAAGCGAACGCTACACCTGAATTTAGCTTGTCCTTGGAACTTACAAATTGCGTTATTCAGGAATAAAACTAAGCATTTTCAATTTTCGTTCACAGTATGTACTGGCACGAAATGGATTAGAGTGCAAATATATTTCCATTCCTGTGATGTATAGTTTAATAACTTTGAGTTTAGGATTCGTTGGTGTTGTTTTTGTATATATGTTACGGTAAATGTGATTAATTGAAAATTATTAATAATTTTACAAAATTATTAATAATAATCACATGTTTTGGTAAATGTTAATAAACAATCGAAATTTATTGCTTTTAGTAGTAATTATTAATAATTCTCGACACATATTGGTAAAAGTGATAAAATAAATAAAAACCCAATGTTTTTTTACCAGCAGGTATTTATTTATATTATTCACTCTTACCCTGACATATACACTGACTTATACATATACACTTGGTTAATGTTTCTTTAATTTATAAAAATATATGTGATGGGTACATACGTCGTCGCTCGCTTCGCTCGCTCTGTTGCAAGGTCACAATATCTAACCTAACCTAACCGATTGATCTCCGTCACAAAGTCGAACCTAACCAAGCATACTAAATAAACAGCCCCGCAACCCTTGGCCACTTATTACATTTATCACTACTAGGGTTAAATTATTAATAAAAACCGACAAATGTGATTAATTTATCACTTTTACCTCGACTTTCGATAATTATTAATAATACTAGATAATTATTAATAATCTTCAATTAATCACTCTTACCGTGACATATATACTACTACTACTATAGGTACGCACCAGACATGTTGAAATACATGAAATAAAAACGTAATGGATTTTTGGTTTTTGATACACATGACCTCTTTTGTTCATTCTAGACTTTTTATATGTTCGTTTTTCATACTCTGTTTTATATTTTGTTACAAACTTTTTGGTGTTTTTTTCCCATTTTTACTTCAACTCAATAACTGGCCATTAAAAAATCTAATTAATTTATTGATGGAAACCAATCAAAGACATCTCGTAAGCATGAATTTGGTTTTTTTTTTATATTACATTCGACTAGTGTACGAAAAAAGCCTTTACCTATTACGTAGGCAAGAAGTTTATCAACTCAATGTAATTTTGTGTTAGAAAGAAAACGTTTAAATAATAATATCCTTTATTATTTTTGTAGCTTCATATTGAGGGCAAAGTTTATCGGTGACTGCTGCAAACTCAACAATAACGAAGTTTTTTTAGTCATTTGTTCATTGTTTTCTCCTTTATTTGTTCATTTACGTAAGCTAAAATTAAACTGTGGTATACGAATTGCTTCTCGCATTTTTATGTATTCAATGTAGGTGGCGAAATGTGTAACATGATGATGAAAATGTAGGTGTATTGTCATGATAATTTTGTATGTTTTGTTTAATTTGTATATCCGTATTATAGAGGATAGAATTGTTTTCAACAATCACATATCCTTTTTTTTGACACATCGTTCGTTACTATACTTTAGAGTCAATTTAACCAGGTACAAATCTGATATGTAAGAATACGGTATTTCTTAACCATTTCTTGATTTAAATTGACAGATCTTAATAACTATTAACCAATCAATAAAAGTAAGTAAATGTGTTAGTTTAAGGCCCTCTAATATATTAACCAAGTTGAACATATTTTTTGAATATTAGTACAGTATACTTAGACATTATTTTGGATCTTTGGTTTCAAGGACAATATGACAAGGGTTGAGAAAGGCACGTTTAGGTGTTTCTTCATATGGAAAATATGAGCTAGTACCCGTTCAATGAAATCCTTTGGAAATGACACCAACTAGGTATTATAATAATTATCACACAGTATATCGACGACCTCCGTGGTCGAGTGGCGTACGCACCGGTTTCAAGGTGTCGCTAGCCTGCGGTCTCGCGTTTGCTCCCCGGACGGGTCAATGTAGAAACCAACTTTTCTGCATTGCCTCGGATCTGGCTGTGTGTGGTACCTTTGTTGTTTCTGAATTGCAAAACATAAGTGCATAAGCAACTTACTTTCGGTTCCGAGCAATGTAAGTGATGTTGTCCGCATTTATTTATAAGCATAGAAAAATTATTAATAAAAATATACAGAACCCAAAAACTACAGCGAAATAGTGCAAAAACAATTATATAAAGCAACACCACAAACACCGCAAACCAATATGTGTTGTGTATGTAACAACAGAAACTACCAATCTCATCTATAACCATTTTGGAAATCCCCACCAATCACTTCAGATTTAATAAAAACGTTAAAATGTTCTATCCGCCCGCATAAAAGTAAATGTACACAGTCAAATACGCATCAACAACGCAATAGGAATTCACATTCACGCAAACGATTCCAAACAAATACCGCGATTGGCTTACATAGGCAGTTAACAGTTTTAGAACTAAATAACAAAGAATGGTTTGAAGAAATATCTTGAAAAATGTAACTATTTGTGGCTTAATTCATTAGTTTTTGTCTCTAAAAATTGGCCGACACTAAAAATCTTTTCAAAATATTATATCCTTCGGTTTGTTACCGAAATAGTTAATTAATGGGGACTCAATCCGTTATCATCTTGATTGTATTCATGAACCGACTTAAAAAAAAGTATGTTGTCGATTTGACTATAATATGTTTCGACTCACTAATTTCTCAAGCAAGCACATAGTACATACCTTAGAAGTAGTCCCATTAATATTTTATAAAGTCAGTTCCTTTTAACAATTATGTGTAATCAATTTTTTCACAAATGATTCCATAAAAAATCTTGATATTCATTTCAAAACAGCATAAATAACACCTATTTCCATACGTCATTTAAAAATTCCATCTAACATAGTACGCCTTAAGAGCTTACCTGCCCCTGACAAGAACTCCCTCAACTTTTGAACTGGGGATTTGTCTTTTGAAAACTTACCGTTTAGTTGGATTCAGGTGTTTTTTTAACACTGCTGTTGAACGTTACATTATGTCGGATGAGTTTGGGTGGATAATATTGAGTTGGTAAGCTTGTGTCATTGAAAATATTATGTTTTATGTCTTTTCTTTCCTGGATTTAGTATATTTAGACTTTGAAGTGGTTAGTTAGTTGAGAGTTTGTCACTCCGTATGTTACGTAAATTCGTTAATAATATGTAGAGTACTCATAAACAAACAAAAATAAATTTAAGCAAATTAATATAAAATGCATTTTTCAAATAATTTCTTGAATTATATTTAATTTAATCTCCTACAACCATGTAACGCTTGAAAGAGCTTTAATTCTAGCGTAAAATTAAACCTAAAATAGCAAAAATACAATAGACTATTATTTATTACACACCTTAGGTACATCTTACAGGTTACCCTAATTCAATAGATGAAGTAAATCTAAATTACTCTAAGCACATAATGTTGTCAGTTTCCACCATGAATTTTGCTAAGTTTATATTATTATCTTAACACTTTAGCAATCATGTAACAAAACTCCGTCGCCATTTGAGCGTCTCCTCATAATCTGATTGAAAGGCCAAACAATAATTTGATCTGAGTCTAACAAACAAACGGTACAGTCGTGAACAGACACGTTAAAAGATAGGACGACGATAAACGAACCTGTATGTATTGGTGACACTGTATTTGTGTGCACAAGTACCAATTAATGTAAAGAGTTTAAGCTGGTTGTGTTTTATCGTTTATATCAGTACACTGTAAGACTTTTCTTGTTTCGTTTATGCGTTTTGTCATTGACTGTACGTCATTGAATACAGCTAACGATAAATTGTTTATTGCTTTTAAAAGCCGAAATAATATTCAATTCGTGAGTTGTTCCACGGAACTAAGAAGTCAGATATTAAATTGAATTTACATCGAATCTCCTTCTGAAATGAGATCCCTAGCGGCCTTCAAGATGTTATATTAAAAGAAAGTGAAACGATTCTTATATTAAATTAAATTCTGAACATCTGTCGTACACTCTGGCGTAATACGAACAAAGATTCAGCATAATGAATATTTGAATTAATAATTCCTTATTAGAATAGTAATTAATGTTATGAAAAATGTTTTCAAGGAGGAATTTTGTAATAATCTTTAATGGAATTACAATTTTGCTTGATTGCTGTTGATTGGTGCTTACCTACTTACGATGAAATAATATGAAGTTAATGTCTTAGATACTCGTGTTCACTACGAAGCGTCGATATGATTTATCGTAAAATCAATTAAACCAGTGCAAATTCTGATAACTTAATCGAATCTTCCTATGGGTTTATGTGGGAAGCTGTAATTAAGACCTTAAATAATATATATTTATAAATGCTTTTTTTTTAAGGAATAGTCACAAGAAAGATGAACAAAATACCTAATCAACAATCTTATTGAGGACCATCTTAACTATTTACTCCGAACGTTCATCACAATACATAATTTACAGCTTGTGCGCCAAGTTCAAAAAACCTGTGTTGCGACGTTGACAATCCAATTTCCTTGATCCTTACAACATAATAGAGTTGGTAGAGAGCGACACTTAATTTCCACCGGCCGTCGACGTATTACTTACGTGGAACTATGAATAAATTCAACTGCTTCCCCACTTGTTTACAAATAGCATGTAAATGCGTGTCTTTGACAAATTGTGACGTTTTATTTGTATGAGTAGGTAGTGGAGTATCAGTAGAGAACTAGTAGTTTTTGTAATCTTTTTAAGGGAAATTAGAGGTAGATACTGTAATTTTCAAATAGTAATACAATCCGAAAAACAACCAATCAAAAAGTACCTTTACTACTTTAATAAATAAATACTATATATAAAAACAATATCATTTAAAAATAGTATTTCATTTTAAGAATGGCGATAAGGATTTATTATAAATTAAATAAATAAGTACACGTATGTAAAAAATACCGCAGATGTTTATTATTTTATAATTATTTCACTTGTGTAATTTCATGGACACTTGTACATTTTCTAACCATAAAATAACACAATTACTTGAACTTGGCTGATACTCTACCATACTCCTTCAACTACTTATCATTCTGCGAACGGTCTAAGAGTCAACGGGAGCAGGCGGGTAATATATTATTTTCGCAACTCGGTGTCGTTGCAAACTATAAAAAAATGGCACTGTCATGATCTGTAAATAACGACCACGGATTATGGCTTTATAAGAACTTTAATATTTATAGCGCTGATGTTTTGGAGACACACAATTTTTTTACTTAAAAAAAAAAATATTTTTTACGAATTCAAAATCAGTATTTCACTTGCAAACGATACCTGAAAAATAACATTATTACGTATCAATATTTTCAATTGTAACTTTTTTTCAAGGTCCTAAGGTAAGTAACTAAAATCTGATTTGAATTTTACTTGGAAAACTAATGATTTTATAACTTTCTAACATATTCAACTTGGCTCTACCTCAATTAAATATAAAATACACAAAATATTTCACAGTTAGTGTAGGAAGCTATATAAGACGACTTCTGTGGTCGAGTGGCGTACGCGCACCGGTTTAAAGGTGTCGCTAGCTCTGAGGTCCCGGCTTCGATGAAGAAACAAATTTTTCTACATTGGTCTGGGTGTTGACACAAGTGCTTTAGCTTCTTACTTTGGGTTCAGAGCAATTCATGTGATGTTGATCACATTTATTTATATATGCACATATGCCGCTCAGTGCTCAGTTGCAGGCTCTTAAAGCCTTAAGGGACCACAAAAGTAAACATGCAACACTTCGATATGTAAGTTAAATAAATTCTGGTATATTTTGTAGATGTTATTCGGATCACGGTGTTGTCCATGATTTATTCCGCGTCACGTTCCCGACTTATCAGTCTCCGGCGAGGAATCAGGCGGGCTCATATATCCTGCACCGAAATGGAATGGAACGTTCTATAAAAACTCTTTCGTAGACTTACTTGATTCGAAAGTATTTTATGCCGGTTTCGGTATAAAGAATCTGGGATGTTGTTTGGATACAATGTATTTTAGTAAGATGTCAGTTTTTAAAGATCGTAAAGTCAGTGTTCATGATTATGAAGTGCACAAATAAGTCAGTAGTAAGCCTTCTTTTTATGGTTCAAAATATCTCATTCTTATACAAAACAGCGCTAGGATTCAAGTGAACATGTAATTAAAATTATCAGAACAGATACACCAAAATTACAGAAGAATTACCTCATTTGAAACATACCCAAAATAATAAAAATACAATCACTATTCTGAGCTGTAGGTACGTGCAAATCCTTTCAAAAACGCCATAGATCACAAGCTTCAAATGTCCGAAGCCATTTGTTATAGCAGTAAGATGTTTCTCAGCAACTATTGTTAGGTTCTGTAGGTGTGGACTCGCTGTAAATCACAATTGTGCATACTGTGCGAGAGTGTATTGCTTGCGTCTTGTGTCTGACACGATTTATAATGCCGTATTTATCGGTGTCTATAAATTTGTTGGTTTAGGGAAAGAATATGCCATTCTTGTTACACAATATTGCTCATTTATTTTATTAGCTTTTGTGTCTTTTTACAAGCTTAACCATTCTATGTAATACTGACTTTGAAGTGTTAACGATCTGAAGAATTTGTGTATAGTAGTTAAGTGTGATTTTGTAACAGCGTAGTAGACAAATATTGAGCAGTAAGCAGTTCACTTGATGTTTAAGATAAGAAATCTCTTTTAAAATTACTAAGGCCCCGAATGTTTATCAAAACATAGATACATTTGTCTTTCCTTAAAGCTAATATTGTGACGAGGGTATTAAGCGGCATTCAAGGTCGACAAAGTATCAACAAGATCTTAAAACCAGATGTTTTCAATGAGTTCATGCCAACCCGAATTTCAAAGAATTTTGTCAGAAATCACGAGAAAATTGTCCATTAATTTCTTCCAGGGCGATGAATCCTTAAAAAAGCGATGAAGTAAGTTTAAATGTTGTGATTTATAACTGGGACACGGGTATAATTTTAGAATGTTTAGGTGAGTGAGATTTCCGAAGGTTAAAACATAATAGATTCTTATAACGCCTTTATATGAAGAATGTTTTGTTAATTTCAATTGTTCTGTTGATAAAAACAATTTATTAATAGATTTCTCTGTATTGGAAGATAGATTGTTCCTTAAATAAGAAATGATGTTTACAAGAAATTGTAATAATTATATCACAGACAAGCAATACATGGGGATTGTAGCTGTTTTTGTTTTGTGGGTCTAGGTTATGTAGCAAAATCCTTACGGATTATTTGAAAAGAAAATAAATTGTGTAACGGTTTATGTTACTTCAACTCTTTCAAATACTACTTCAAATAATTACAGAATCTCCAGATAGGCATTTAAAAGTTCGTAAGCGAAATACTTTTTCTCGTATCGTTCGCTTGATCGCCTCTATCCAAAGCCAGGTAATACAGAACTTTGGTCGCCGAAAATTACTTTCGTACAAAAATTTACCCCTTATCAAATTCAATTCGAAAACTGCTGAATACCGCAAAGTTTTCTAAATGAAACTACCTATTGGGTTTAGGTAAAAATTCAACGGTCTATACACTTTTTTGGTAGCCGTTGATATTTTTTTCCTATTCCACGAAATTGGTTTCTGAGAATATGCGTAGTTGATTATTTTCTAGTTTTCGTATGAGTGTGTGTTTTTAAATTGTTGTGAGGATTTGCAAGATTTTTGTAAATAAGTCATTGGTTTTTCAGATGAGTAGTTGATATTTAAGAACGGTTTTAATACTTCGTCTTTGAATTGTTAAATGAGAGCGTGTTAGTGATCCTTACCGCGACTGCTACCTACGCGACTGCTAGCTTGGGTTTGATTCCCAAGTTAACCAAGGTGTTATTGGGTTTTTCTATGAAATTCTCAGTAGCAGGTCGGAGTTTGGATTTGTGCCCGTTTAGTGGCAATAGGCTAGCCCTCTAATACATGGGACCTAAACATACCGGCGAACTGTGGGTGAACATTGGTACACCTCTGCGTAACCCTTCGGGGAATACAGGCGTGATGGTTTGTTATTTATGGTATATGTTGTACAACTATATAATATAAAGAAGGACCTTCTAGAGTAAGGATTTCTATCAACCAATTAAACCACTTTCAACGCTTTTTTGAAGGTAACGGTAGTGTGACTTGTGGTAAATCCCGTCTAAGATCCATCACTTATCATACTTAGGCTCTGCAATGTACTACAACTAGCAATATCATCTTAAATAGGCTTTAAGATTTAACCTAAAGAACTACAATGATTTCCATTCCTCACTGTTACCATTCTCTTATACAAACTCCAAAAGAAATATGTAAGAAAGTAACCAGCAATATACTAAAACGTAATTCCATGTAACAGCCTACATAAAGCAAACAAGAACCCACCCATATTTATTGTTACTCGCACTCTAACATCCACAGAAAGTTTTCATATCAATGATTTATGCTTCTACTTGCGTCAATATTTGGTATCTCTTACGGCCGGATAGACGTATTAGGTACAGAAATACCTATCAATTTTGTATATAGGTATCGCGTCGGGAGACTAGAGAATAAATTGCTGATGTGAAATGGAAAGTAGCAAGGATAGATCAAGTCTTGACGTCAAGGTAATGGTTAGTTGTGTTTGAAAACATTAGAGATCTTATTTACCAATTTCATGTAGAATAAGATGAAAATACGAGCCTTTGCAAATATATTTTGCATGAAAGATAAAAACATTCCCACAAAAGAAGTCTTTAAGACATAATCGATACAATGAAATAGCAACAAAAACAGCTGACCTGAAACTTTGCAATTTCTCCTACTATGGTCATTGGAATTAGGAAATCTTGAAATCGTCGTTTTCTATTTATTTTTGATGAATGACTTAGACTAACCAAGATTCAACCCATATTAGTAATGTTCGGATACCCATACAATGACATAAGTGGAGTGAGGAAGGAAAAAATTTTTTTTTCTACATTTTAGCTTTAAAATATAGTGTATGTTACGAACTTGAGTTTCTTTTACATTCTAGGTATGATCGTTATCCAGGCAAAGGAAAACTTACATTCCCCTTTTTCCTCGTCCCGTTTGAAAAGCTGTGCCTCTTAACTAACTCTTAAAGTAACTGTAACATATGAAAATTATGTTTGTATACCATTTGCGTGTTTAAAGATATAAGGTTTTAGTGCGTACGTTAGGAATGATAATATACTCGTATTAACTGGATCAGTGATGCAGACTAAGGTTGACTTGAAATCTTGTGAGAGAGTTGATGAGTATGTGTTTTTGGGCTCATTTGAGCTTAAATATAATTTAAAAGCATATAATTGGCAACCCTTCAGAAATGGTTAATAGCGTGGTAGTAAAGTATTAATCATTAATTTTCATTTAAGTTTTGTTGGAAACCAAAGGACATGACTGAAAATAACTAAATTAATTACAAATGAAAAATATAAATAACTTGCTTCAGTTTCACAAATTAAAAGTAAACTGTCTACAACTATAATGTTGTATGACAAACAAATTGTCTCAAATAAAACAAATGAATCTTCGAAATAATAACACAATAGGATAAGTTTAGACAAATTGAATGGCATTGTGTCTTTCATTGTGTTGTTCATGTTAATATGTACTTTAAGACATTCAGTTTTTGCTTCAAAATTTGCTTAGCTATATAAATAATGAGATAGTGTCTGAATTGCATTGACAGTTATAAGAAAAGATTTTATAGAAGTGTCTTTCAAGATAGATAACAATCTATCTTGAAAGACACTTCTACGAAATTATAATTATAATTTCGAATAATGGGATGTATAACATATGAGAAGACAAGTATAAAACCTCTTTGACAATTAAATGTAATTCAAACATATTAAAATCGTTTTTTTGCTAAGCTCTTATAAATAATAGCATGCTTTGCTATTGCTAACTTTTTTAAGTTTATACTATGCATATGATGTGTAATATGTCATCCTTACATATTATTATTTTGCATTCAACATAATTATTAAAATAGCTTTTTTTTCTAAATAGTTTTCAAGAAAACATATCATACAACCATTTGTTCATCGCAGCAAATCAGATACATAACATCACAACACTCAAATGACACCAATGTTCTTTAATTTCCACTCAAGGCGACATAAATTGAGTGGAAACCAATAATACCCGTTTATACCCGTATGGGAATATACGGGAAGGAGGCTTTATACCGTACTACGTGATGACATTTCTATTGAGCTGATGGCACTCAACTCCATACGAGCCTTCAGACTCTCAAACGACGATAATTGTATGTGGAAATGGTATATAAAAATACCAAAGCCTTTGTACTCAGTGACGGAATTCCCAACATTTTTAAAAGAATTTTCTTTAATAATTTTTCGACGAAGTGTTAAGGAAATTGCGGTTGGATGTTTAACGAATTTTCGCAACAATTGATCTTTAAACGAGTGGGTTTTATGTTTTGTTGATAAAAAAATAAATACATCTAACATTTTTCGTGATAATATATTTCAATGCGTTCTACAAATACACATTTCTTTATAAATGACATCAATTACATCAACAAAATCATAATTAAAATTTAAATTCTAAAACAAACCTTACATATGTTTTTTTACAGTAGATAACACTTAACTATGGCAAAATAAATGAAAACTATAAATATATTATCAAAATTCTAACTTATAAGTTCTACGTCGTAGCATGGCTCATGACGTCACAGCTACGAAAGCTATGCAGTTACGAACTACGCATAACTATAAACTATTTGTTTTTACCTCTAAAAAATTAGTATGCTTACTGCTGGTGATATGCAATCAAATATAATATTACGTTATTTACATTAAGTCAATAGTTGTGTTTTTCAATTGATTAAAAATTATATAAATTAGTAGTCGATCACTCGTTGACCGTACGAAAATCATCCTTATGTCATTGACATAAAGGCGATATCAATGTCAAAGCACTGTTGTGTGGACTCTACATAAAGGACACTGGATAATTGCATGCGCGGTCGCTATCAACGCTTCTGGCAGTCATGCAATCTGAATTCCAGTACAGAATCAGTGTAAAACCACAGATCTACAAACGAAAACGACTGTTATTTAATTACTGTGACATCTGTTAAACCTATGTTAATAACACATACCTAGCTGTTTTTTTTTCTTTGCTGTATAGTTCGATCTTTGCAAAGGACAAGCATTTGTGTAAGCCTTTGTAATTTATAATAATTGCAAAAGCTCAGGAACCAGAAACGTAAATCAGTAGTTTAGGTTATGGTTAACGTCAATGTTCATTACACAATAAATCATTCTCTCTCATTTCCATTACAATTTATTTTTAACGAAGGACATGGTAGTACCTAATACTATGTCGGCAACTACGCAAATCATATGTTTAACTACTAAATCTATCTATCCACGTGGTCTAGACCCTCCAGATTATAATACCGATTTATTAAAACATGACCTTCTCTTTAATCAAATCAAGGAATACGCATTCAAGTTCTAATTTCGGCTGACAAATAATTAATTTAATGTCGTTCAAAACTGTCTGGAAGTCTAAATTGTAGGTCATCAGATTCGTTCTAACATTACAATTAGATTACTTCGTTGAGACCTAGATCCCTTTTCAGAAACTCGAATAAATTGACGATTAGTTAACAAAGACCCTCGATTTGGAGTTACTGTATTTTAGATTTGTTGAAATAGTTGAATAAAATTCGTATTCATGAAATAAATATAAAATATTTTTAATAATTCAATAAAGATGATTTATTCGTCTAATAGCAGAATATTTATCACTTTTTGCTTTAATATAGCAACGTTTAGCCCTTTAAAATTTTATCTCTTTTCAATATTGACAATCGGTGAAGCAAATGATCATTAGGAAACCTGAGTTCCGAATTTGCCAACTCATAAGTGAGTAAGCATGGTGCTTAATGCTCATTTCTTCTCAATATAGAAAGAGGACTTTGCCCAGCAGTAATTTACAAGCCGGCTATTGGTACATAAAAGCAGTTACCATAATACTAGTAAAATCTGTACCGAGATGATATAACGATTCCTCTATCCGAACTCAACCGGACAGTTCTTGTAACTAAATTACAACAAAGTTTAGTCGATACAAAGCTGAACGGTTAACTCTCAGCAGAAAATAAATTAAAACTATTCTCGGTACATTATTGTCATCCAATTTCTAAACACTGAAGATAAAGTTTTGTTGTGAACCATTAAATTGCTGTTAGCTCTGTCTTCGTATTTTGTTACTCGTTTCTGATCTTAGCATCGATTAAATGCTCTTATTTTTTGTATAATTATGTTTGATTTGGAATAGTCGAAGATGATGTTGAGTTATGCTTCAGAGAAACAAAAGCAGATGACCTCCATGGTCGAGTGGCGTACGCACCGGTTTTCAAGGTGCCGCTAGCTCTGAGGTCCCGGGTTCGATCCCTGGATGGGTCAATGTACAAAATCACTTTTCTACATTGTCTCGGGTCTGGGTGTTTGTGGTACCTTCGTTGTTTCTGAATTCCATAACACAAGTGCTTTACAGCAACTTACTTTGGGTTCAGGGCAATGCATGTGATGTTGTCCGCATTTATTATTTATAAAACAAAAAAAAAAGAATATAGGTACTCGATAATACTTAAATGTTGTATGGGCTAACTTTAAGCATGGACAGGACATTCGTTTTTGTCGTATGCTACGAGTATGTAATTTACTTTTTTCGATCTTATGATGATTTCAGTATATCACTCTGAGTTTACATGTTGCTGTTTAGTTGATTACTTATTATAATTATTTATAGTATTGAATAAAACCTACTTATTGGTCCTACGCTGCTATAAGACTAATGGAAATTCTAGTATGTCACAAAATCTACTATGTTTTCTGGTTAAAAAGTTTTCTTTCCTCAGCATAAACTTGCAATTTAGCTGCAGATTCACATTTCATCCTTTTTGTTTAAAACGCGTTATCCGGTTAAACTCAGTCCATATTTGATCAAAAATATTTGGATGTCTTCCAAAAATATATCCTTTACTTTATGAGACTGTAAAAAGCAGTCGAACAGAATTTGTAATTTACCCAAAGATTTGACCGAATTGGATGAATAATAAAATAAAAAAGTTATGTTAAGAAAGGAAATAGTTTCTTTTCAGTTTGTTTGTTCAATGTAAATTTAAGATGGGGAATTTTATTCTTCGCGACATCTTCTTATTAAAGGATTTTATTCTGTCGTTACATTTATTTATTCTTAATTTTGATCTTAAGGATTTTTTGTAGGTACATTGTACAGTGATGATATTTATTATGAACTAGCTGTGCCCGCGACTTTGTTCACGTGGATGACGAAACTAATCAATAAGTATTTCTGTGAAAATTGCTATTTGTGTAGAACGTTATATGACATAATGTTTTTATTTATGAACTGATTGACATGAAATATACACTTATTGTTAAGTGAAACTTACTACAATATATAAGTGAAAACCGCATCTAAATCGAATGAGCCTTTTCTGATATTAGCGTGCACAAACACACAGACAAACAGACAAAAAAAATAATGATTACAATTTCGGGTTCGACATCGATATAATAACAACCCCTGCTACTTTTTTTATATATATTTCCATTGTACGGACACCACTTTTCTACATTTTTATTATATGTTTATAGATAGATAGATATAGATAGATTATTGTTTAGGGGATTAATGACTTGGTTAACACCGTTTTAACACAGAACGCACGGTTTACACACTGCAAATATTGATTATTTGCCCAGCACCTGATGCTGGGCAAATAATACATATTTGCAGTGTTAGTTTTGAGAGTGGGTAGTTTGTACGTGGTATGTGTATGTACAAACTTCTAAAATAAATCGAAAAAACGACCCATTTCTTTATAATTAACTTATCATAGGTACTGTACTGTACTAATTATTATAATAGGCACGCATGTAGTAATATTTTGACCCTTTAATCAATTTGTTCTGTCGTTGTTTCTGCTAACGTCTTGCCAACAGTACCTTTTCTGGATCAACGAGACAATAGCAAATGGGGAACAGTTGACATCGTGGACTAGAGGTATGAACCAAATATGAAAACAGTTAACTCATAGACTATCGTTATAAACTACACACGGAATACCTAATAGGATTACACTCATCGAATCGGACGCTGCCTAACCGTGCAATGCGACTCGGGGACAGAATTACCCAGCGCACCACACCATTACAGCCCATTAATAGGGCAATTTCAACTCAGTTAACGTTTCGCGTGTTCGCTTCAAACGGCTTTTATCACGTATAATGGAGGATTTAGAACGTATTTTTGTTGCGAAAACTGCCACTGTCTTTGTGTACACGTCTGTTGCACGACAGAGATTTTCTTTTAACGGTTTTTTTTTTGTTTTTGTGTGAAGAAGCAATTAATGTAAAGCGAAAATTGTTGAGTGGGAGTGTCGTTTGTCGCGGAATCTGTTTGTAGGGTTAAGTTATGTATTTTTTTTGGTAGAGATCTTTGCAGTTAGGCTAAAGTTATGTGATTTTTAACGGTTTATGGATTTGCTTTTTGAGTTTGTGTAGTAAGCTAGGTTTAGTGTTATGGCCCAGACTATTGAAACTAGAGTACTTATTTTTTTTTTTCTAAATTTAATTAGCTTTTTTTTCTAATGAACATACAATTCTAAATATAGATATGTAATGACAAGCAGATATCCCATTAATATTATATAATTGGAAATTTCAAGATTTTTGCTTATAAAAGAACTTTATATAACAGGAAATTAGGGTAAACAAATACAGGTTGTTACTATACGAATATTTAATTGGCTTGGTAAAGATTCTTAAAAAAAATACCTTAGACTAACAGTTCATTAAAACCGGGCACTATGAAAGGTTTATAAAAATAATTATAAAGATTAGTAGTACTTAGTCTGAAACAATTTACTTTATTATTTTCTTTAAAAAACGCAGTTAATTAAGTTGGCAGGTCGTAATCCTGGATTACAATAAACCTGTTCTTTAGAGGTCTGCGCAGCTTACTAAATGAATTTAATGAGCATTTTCTGAATATATTTACTTTAGATGGGAGTTGCTTGCTTTAATCATTTTCTTCGGGTTCTAATAACTGGTAGGTGGGTTTAATTACCATTTGGAACGTTTATAGGTGATGTACGGTATTTAATTGGAAAGGTATTTTCGTTCTGTAGGTTTTCGTTTCGGTAATATTGGTCGGTAACAGTATCTATAATTACCTACTTCGACTATGTCTATAATTTTAATATAAGCGTGGTGATATAAAATACCAAAAATACATTATATGTGTATTCTTTGATTTCCCTAATATTCTTGGTTGAAAATTGCTTTATTGTTTTTGTGCTAATAATATATTATGAGCTTATTAATTACTATAGCATCTGCTTGCTATTTAAAATGGATGGTTACAAGCCCAGAGGAAATTGAAAATATTTGCTGATTTCTATATTTCAAAGGACATGCCTACCATTTAACCCATAAATACCACTCATACAAATCGTTACAGCAAACAATTTTATAACATTAAGAAAAATAAAGTCCAGTTCATCTTGTGCCAAATGGTTGTACTACTGTATACAACTGAAAGTCGGCTGTCTCGTCCGCAGACACGCGAGGCCCATCAAACTTACCCCACTTGCAGTTAACGGGTTACTACGCGTCTTCTACCTTTGTAAAGGAAAATAAACCTTGTTGGTATGGGATAAGGTTGAGATTAGAGTGGGAAATGTTGACGTATTGAGGCTACACATCCTGATCAATAATAGATTTTATAATGGATAGGGTAGGACGTGTTTGTGATAGCCTGTTTTTTATAATGTACTGTTTTTACTATGTATGTGTATGGGAATTTTGAACTGTAGGATTTTTACTGATAATTTTATAAATGAAATCGGTTCTTATGGTCAAAGTTGATTGATTATAATATCATCAAATTTTGTTCGATTGTTGAATTTCAATATTATACTAGTCAGTACGAAAATTTCAGAAGCTGACGACATAATTTAAGTACATGATGTAAATGATCACAACTTTGCCTACATATTGTTGGCGCAATATAACAAAACAACCAGATTAACACAGTCAAATCAATTCCAATAAAACTCCAATCGAACCGCCAGTACCTTCATAAACACAACATGAAACTCCGTAACACTTTTGTACTCAAGTGCCCTTTAATCAAACTCATTTATTCGCAGGAACTTTTAACAAATGATCCCGGTACAGTTGCGCAGATAATCGTTATATAGATTGGAAGTGAGGGACAAACAGCGCAGTCGTTAGCAAAGTCCGTCTCGAGTTACGAACACTTTATACACACGGGTACAAAAGATAGACAATACATAAACTAGATAATTATGTGATCATACTTGAAAACATTTTCTTTGTATCTAAAACTGCAATATAATCAAATGGTACTATTCAATATGGGTGTTTATGTTACTACTAGATTGAATGTGTGAATGAGAACTAAATAGTACCATCAAATCTAGAAACAGACCGACCATTTGAGTACTAAATCGATGTTGATTTATTTGTCTAGCCATTTATGTCCAACGGCAGGGCAAATTCATCTTTACCCTCCTTCCGTTTCTATTAGCAGTATTGGTAACAATAAATAAAAGTAAGCAGAACTTTGTGTAAAATGTTAGCCATCCTTTAGGTAAGTGAATCCGAATCATAGAGCGCTACACTGAATTCTATAGACGCCTGAACTGGCCGGCGCGGAAAAATACTTCCTAGGTACTCTACATTCGTGCAATACATGTGCATCCATTAAAACTAAGAAAAATCTGTAACATTTCAGCCTGAATACCGTCAAACTAGTTTAATAGATGGTAGCAGTATGAGTGGTAGATATTGTTACTAAAACTAGTATGCACACATAGGACCACACTCACTCTAGGTTTAACATAAAACGTCAAACACAAATCTTGAAGTAACTTCGAGTGCCTGTGGTTGTCAAATATTGATTTTTCAGTTCAGATATAATAAGCATTTGGTTGACACTATCATTTGTTATGATTTGTAAAAGTCAGGGGTTTCAAACCTATTTTCATTAAATTACATAATCGTGCCAAACATTGCACTTCAATCTCCCGTAGGGAGTATACAAACGTCTTAAGTTTGAGAGACTCTGGCAAGTCCAATATAAAGTTTGTCAATATTTCCGTTGTACGGGCTGATGGTCGACACTCATTGATTGGGCCAGGCCAAGCAAAAAATAAAGTTGAACTACAGTCCACACTCGAGGGAGCAGTGAGACTGCTCACCTTGTATTTATTGGCAAATTGTTTTTTGTACGCAACCGAAGTAAGTAGTAAGTGGGGCAATCTTAGGTTGGAAATACACTTTACTAAACTTTATAGCGAATGTCAGTAAGAGGAGAATCAGGATAATAGATCAATCAATTTGGAATGATACTCTTCGACTGTGTTCTCGACTAATTTGTGATCATACAATTAATCCAACATCCGACTGTTTTCTAGACACTAGACGTTAGATTTCACTACAAAAATGTTACTATGTAACTGAGTAGGTATAGAACTAAATATGTATTAAGATAAAATTACCAAACAATCTTATCAAAAATCCCTACTTAACCCACTTTACCTATATTGTAGAGTCAGCGAAATCGTGACGTGATAAGTAATCACCATTGGCCTGAACATCCTTAACACTTGGTTCTGCTGATGTGTTTTCGACCTCTGAGGACATACTCGTACACTCTGTTTCAAGGCCCGTGGGAGCCATATGTTTTCGGAAATCGCTGACGGCAGCTGATTCCTGAATTTCAGTCCGAGCAAGTGACGGTTGAGTGAAGTGTACCGATTGCCACCGACTGCTTTAAATATATTATGTGATTTTGAAAATAGATTTTAATTTACTAACGGTTTTGTTTGTTTTAGGCTATGATAACTACTGTGAGGTAAATATGCTAAGTTTCCACTGCTGAGAAGAAGACTAAAAAAGCGTATAAATAATAGTTATTTTAGCGATTTGATGATTACTTTAAATTTTAGATTAACCTTTCTACTACTACTGTATTAAGTCTTGTTATTAGCCTGATCAATTACAACAAGTTTTTTTGAGATGAATTCACTACGGCCGGGATATTACGTTTGAAACTTACACAAAAACATAGGTAAAATCGAATTGGGAACTTCCTCCTTTTGAAGTAGGTTACAAACAAAATTAAACAGCAGTCCATATCAGGCTTGAATCACGATCTTGTTTCGAGTTAACTCTCGAAACAAGAAGCCAATACTGCAATAAAATAACGTCAATATCTTTACAGATTGCACGCGAGCTTTGTGTTACGATCTACTTACACCTGAGATAACATTAAGATAGCGATCAGATTAATATATCCTCAGCTCGATATAACTACTTTTATGTCATTATAAAAGTGAGAATGAAAAAAAGCCAGGTTATGGGTACCCCAAATCAAAGAGTATGTATGGAGAAATATGAAAGTGGACGAAGCGAAACAAGTATGTAAAGATCGTAGCAATTGGAAAGAAGTGGTCTGTGCCTACCCCAACAAGGGAAAGAGGCGTAATTTTATGTATGTATGACGTATGTATTATAAAAGATCCTGTCCAGAACCAGATAGAAATAGATACTTAATATTATATGCTTTAAACTATTGAGTATGCTATTACTATTTTCCTATAATATGTATGTATTTAAATATATATAAGTATGTTTATCATTTAGCTGGTTACCATAACACAAGCTCTGCTTAGCTTGGGATCAGATAACCGTGTGTGAGAGATGTCCCGGAATATTATTATTATTTAAAATTTCAATCATTTATAGATCTGAAATTTTCAAGTTCTATGAATTCTAGTTAAGAATGTTAAAGTCCCATGCAAATCCCTTAAAATATTGCTTCCGTTTTTTACTGTACCATAAACCAGTCGTTGAAAGTAGCAGACATTTATTCACTCAAGCTAAAATAAGCCGAAAGCTTTGCCTAATGCGAGAACGTATCGGTATCGCTAATAGACTGTGAATTGAGCCTAATTGTGCGTGAATTGTAAGCGTATTCAGTAAATACTTGGAATATCAGTCCATTAATAATGTAGAATGCTTCAGTATTCATGCAGTTTTTTTTTCGATAATTTGTTGAGAAATTACAGGGAAGCGAGATTGTAAGAATACTTTTACAAATAAAAAATCACCAATACACCCACATGAATTTTAAATGAACGATGATCAGTATAACAAACTTTTAATGTACTTCCTAGATTTCATATAATATAATACAATATTCCTGGACAATTCACACAAGGTTATCTGATCCCAAGCTAAGCTCTAAGAGAGCTTGTGTTATGGTTACCAGACAACTGATAAACATACTTATATATTTCTAAATACATACATATTATAGATAAATTACACCCAGACCAGAACAAATGATTGTGCTCATCACACAAACATTTGTCCTGAGTGGGAATCGAACCCTCGACCTCCGGTATAGCAGTCAGGGTCACTAACCGCTAGACCAACAGGCCCGTCATATTTAAAGCGGTGCTTTGGGGTTATCGCACCTTTTCATTTACTTTAAATAAGTACTATAAAATTTAAATATATCCCACCTTCAACAAAAAACAACGAAATTATATTATCATGTTTGAACAACAAATCAAATACCTAAAATTAACAGTAGTCCGTCCACGAACCTAATATATAACATACCCAAGGAGGCCTTAACGTGTAAATAATACAAATTTTATAGGTATCGGTTATTTTGCGACACGTGTCCGTAATGGCGGACGCCTGCATAAGTTAAACAGCCTATACTCTGCATGTACGTGGATTTTAGGGGTTTGTATAGAAATGTTTAAAACGAAACCTTGACTTCGACGTGCCTATTAGATATTCCAGATTTAATTACAGTGGTATTCGATTTATTTATTTTTTTTGGGTAATAAATACAAGGGAATGACAAATATCGCAGTTTTAAATCCAAATGTCGGTCATTCTTTTAAAGTGAATAGAAATCGGAGTTAATGCGTGTGTCTCAGCTGTCATAGTTTGACTTATGACGGTCGTCAATCTTCATAAAGCCAGAACCCCACCGCTGCGCAGGCTGTGCACGGATGCGTGGCTCACCTCTGCTGCGTGGGCTCATTAGTTCGGCGGCGTCGGCCTCCGTTTCCACTGCGGCGCACGGACACGAATGTGTCGCCCACACAGCTCATAGCTATGCGTGGGGTACAGTCACGAGCAAAAATATGTATACTTAATAATATGCGAATTTGTTAAACGAAATTAGTGAGATTTTTTGTCAAATCTCTTCTGCCATCTAGCAATCAATGCATACTGACAGATGACACTTGAAAATAAAATGGAACAAATATTTTTTTAATAAAAAAAAAAAATACTTAAAGTCAATATATTATTTTTATAATATAGACAATAGCTCTTCCAAGTAACAATATAATTTAGCTATTGTGTAGTAACATCTGTTTTACTTATTTGTATGATAAATTACTTAGTTCTTACATAAATTATACTTATCACAACTTAAATGTATTTATATATACTAGGAACATTAATTGTACCTCTTATTTATAGTAGCTTATTCTTATAATAATTTCTTAACAATATTATGTGTGTACATATTTTTGCTCGAGACTGTACATAGCCGTGGGTCACCGAGAAATGGCCGACCCACGCAGCTGGGATGCGTGGGTCGGCCACGTGGCTGAGCTACGTTCCGCCTATTCGAGTTAGCTACGCGTGTGTTTATGACGTCAATTGATGCGTAGCATGTCCGTGCGCTGCCGTGGAAACGCTCTCATACATTTTGTACTAAAGCGAAGCTGAACACACGTGCACAGCCTCTCCGTGCGCCGCTGTGGGTTTCCGGCTTTATCCTGTTAAATTGTCTTACTAAGGGAATAGCACAGATAGATTGAAAAGCTTGTTAACTCTTAGCCCGATTTGTTGCTACTGAAAA
The DNA here is from genome assembly GCA_905146925.1 of Autographa gamma. Classification (NCBI taxonomy): domain Eukaryota; kingdom Metazoa; phylum Arthropoda; class Insecta; order Lepidoptera; family Noctuidae; genus Autographa; species Autographa gamma. Next base: position 10,390,576 of record LR989855.1, read on the forward strand.
AAAAACATGAAGTTTTCCTAACTAAACCATACTACTAGTTTGATTTGACAAACGGCAGAATTAGCACCTTAAGGCATTACACAACCCTTGATATACATAATGAAAAACATTTATTTACCTATATCTAACCGCCTAACACTCTGTCCTAACCTAGGAGTAATTTCGATGCCAATAAATAACTCCCTTTACTAGTTAATTATAGTTAACACTTCCAAAGTTTTGATGGCAGCTGCGCTTGGTCCCACTACTCGAACCGGGGATGCTCGACCAACATAAATTTACTAATTATTTGGACAAACTTCCTCAGAACTTTAGGATCCATTCTAATTGTAATTTTAATTAACCCATGTTGCTAACGAGATCCCATTGAAAATTTTATATTAATTTTTGTTTTACCATGTTTCTGTAAAGTTAAACATGTTTTGGACCCACATACAATTAATACGAGATTTTGGACTTTTTTGTTCGCATTTTAAAAGTCAAGCCAAGAGATAACTATACCGATTTTCTATGTAATAATAATAATAATTCCAGATATTCCTATAATCATCCCACTGCTGGGCAAAGGCTTCTTCCCATATGGAGAAGGCACGAGCGTTGATCACCACGCTTGCTCTCTGCGGATTGGCGATTTCAGAGCCCAATTTTTAGAATCCATGTTTCCTCACGATGTTTTCCTTCACCGTTAGTCAGAAGTGTCTAATTCTACCGATTATTCTTAGAAAACTACACAAGACTAAATTCAAAATATTTTGTTTAATAACTAACTCAAGATTATGTAAGACAACCGCGTGACAGTCATACATCGTCTTTACAAGGTCACAACAGAGTAACGAGACAGTGACACGCCAAACTGACGTATGTTTCACGTTATATGGAAGTTAATATGCATTATCTTACAACCCTATTGTTAGGGTTGGTGCGTTTAGATTTATGGCACAACACGTCATCACAATGTTTGGTATTTTTTAGTTGTTTACGTTTTTAATACTTTGCATCTAATTTTCCTATAAAGAAATGTGCGATAGTGCATATATGCAAATTAATGTTAAATAAGTATGGAATGTATACATTTATTACATTACTACCACTAAACATCGATAATACTACCACTCACAAAACGTACCAAATGAAGAAGTGATTGTTAACGTCTTTATTGAGTTGTATAAATGATCCTCATTTTCAAACTGTTATAAAATCCCTAGTCCCTACTCAGAACTAACATCTACATCACGGTGTGTATAAAGTAATTGCTATTAACTAGCAACCCTACGACTGGGGCTGTGGCAATCAGGTTGACCATGCTCGGATTCCGAATTTGACCGCAACTATCCAGTTTCGACCGAAGCATTGCCAATTCAATCATTGAATTTTTGGGCCACACTTGATTTACGTTGACGGTAAAAATAAAATGAGGAATTTCGTAACAAAATTGTAACTTAACACACAAATATTGTCAAAAGAAAATACCTTTTGCTTATCGCATTATCGGTATTGATGCCCTAATTATCTCGATTCCCCATGATCAATCATCCACAACTATATAGAGCCAATTGACCATCAGCACCATAGTTAAATTAACCTTAAAAAATTACCAATGTTTTAAAACATATTTAGAACACAATCAATGATCTTACTGGATAAGGATCGGCTTATTTATATTTTCGCTGTAAATATTATGAAGTTTTGATACCTACATATTTCCAACTTTTAATGTTTTCATCCATCTTTTCAAATATTCTGCGTGTTATTTACTAAACAATTATGCACGTTAGAACGTTCTTAACATTAAAAACATCGCATCTTGTTACACTGAGCGTGAATTTCTTAGACTCAAAGCTGACACCCCTACCGTGGTAATGATCTTAGGGTTGACACACTTTAAAAGCCATAACTTGAATGTTATACCTTGTATAATTTCATTTTGTGGTTATGCCTCTTTCGCTCAGTATTATTTTAAACTTATCGCGGAGGTTTTATTATAGGGAATGTACTTCAGCCCACCGCTTATAAAAGCGATCAAGGGAACTGAGTTGTATATTATACGCTGTATATTATAATTTTTTCTATAAAAACGTATAAAGTGCGTAAATCAGCTTGAAGTGATTCTAATTAACAATGTTTTTGTCATGTCGGTTTTCTTTTAGAAATCTTACTTAAGTAAGGCAATTAGTCAGTCGATTGAGAGAAAGTACAAAACCTAGTTTAACTTCAGAATAAGAGACTATTATTCCACTTTTAAGTTTTAATAATAAGGAAAAGTCAATGTTGAACATTTCGGAGCCTTTAAGAATATAGATAGGTATTAATTTTTAGAACGATGGCTCCCAAAGTTCATTATGCTGATTACCTACAGCGTCCCTTGAGAACATCAATTTCAATGTTTAACACTCAAAATAAAAACTTTTTAACAAAAAAATAAAACCGCCGAAAACACTGAAAAGCAAAAAATAAGAAACCTTTTTTTATTTAATCTTAATAACTAAGTTCTTAAACGAATGTGAGTATACCTAAATAATTTCGAGTCGGCGCCAAACAGGCAAATTAATTAATTACAATATATAGGTACTTAATTTTTTTTTGAAATTTTAATGTTCGTCGCTGGAGATTTCATTGCATTGCTAAGTTGATTCGAACTCAAACTCACACTCAAAACTTTTATTTGCTTTCCACAATGGTATTAGTAAGTGGGAAGTAAAGAATATATAGACCATCGTGTTTTTGATTTGGTTGTTTCTTTAAATTTAAGGTAATTTTGTGATATTTGTTCATTGATAGTTTGGCGCCGCCTCAAAATTATTTAGGTATACTCACATTCGTTTAAGAACTTAGTTATTAAGATTAAATAAAAAAAGGTTTCTTATTTTTTGCTTTTCAGTGTTTTCGGCGGTTTTATTTTTTTGTTAAAAAGTTTTTATTTTATATTTTTTTGTGGCTATAATATACTAATTGCTACATGCTGAATTTTTTATTATTTTTAAAATAGCTAACGACCTTATTTTAGTATTCAAATCTGTGAGTGAACAATAAACCACCCCTATTTTCCCACCCTTCGGGTTAGATTGTATGGGAACAGCTTCTAGGTATCTAATAAAAAAATAATTATCAAAATCGGACTATTCTGTAATAAGTTACGCGTTGTCATATATTACAATCAGTTAGTGAACAATCAATATATCCCTGTTTTTCTACCCTTAGGATTGGAATATTTATTCCAAATTTATATGGGACCAACTTCTAAGTATAGCCTACTGAATAAAAAAAGAATTATCAAAATCGAACTATTCTGTAAAAAGTTACGCGTGGTAATGCATTACGATCAGTGCGTGAACAATCAATTAACCCCTGTTTTCCCACCCTTAGGGTAGGAATTCTTATTCCAAATTTATATGGGACCAACTTTGGAGTATACCCTTTCCAATAGAAAAAGAATTATCAAAATCGGACAATTCAGTAAAAAGTTCTGCGTGATCATACATAAAAAAAAAAAAAAAAATATACGCGTCGAATTGAGAACCTCTGTTTTCGTCGGTTAATAAAGCAATATTTACATAAAAAAATAAGATTCATTTAAATTTGATTATAACTTATAATAATAAAAACTCCAGCCTATACCTAAACGTCCCACTGCTGGGCACAGGCCCGTTCCCATATAGAGAAGGCACGAGCATTGATCACCACGCTTGCTCTCTGCGGATTGGCGATTTCAGATCCCAATGTTTGAATCCAGGTTTCTTCTTAATTCTTTCACCAATAACTTATGAGTAAATAAAATGTTTTGGGTCAATACCAAAATAGCACAATGTGTTATATGTGACATTCTTCAGTACCTACGCCAGAAGTCGTTCTAATACACAAAATCTATTAATTGTGATGTAATTCAAAGTTTGAGAAACTTGTACAAAATAAGTGTTTTTCCTCAAAAGTCAATTACCTTTAATTAATAACTTTCCTTTGTCCTTTCTGATACTCGATTCTAGTTCGAATTACGCCTGTTCAATTAATTTTCGTTCCAAATTATACTAAGAATTTCACGCGTAGCCTAAGGCTTTTTAAGCTATGAATTTTTATGCCAAGGTTAGTTTGATTAAGTTATACTTTTTTATTACGGCCGTATAAAATTATAAAAATTGGTTGTAGCGATAATCTAGCGAGAAAAGTTTTTAAAGAGTATTTTTGGCGTCAAATGTTATGGCTTGTAGGATTCTTATTTATTAAAAGTTAGATAATAGCTTGCGTGGGTTTTATCCTTGTAAGTTTTCTTACTTTGTATTTACTTTTAAGGATTCTATAGTTTAAGATTAATCACCCAAGGGTCGAAACGAGTTTTTATGAATCCGGCCATCTTTTTTTAATCCATTAATAACGCCTAAACATTTTCTTATTAAATAGATTCCTAGTATCCAAAAACCACTTATTAAGACTAACCTTGCCACTATAATTATTTGGACCAATTTGAAACCATTTCGACACCTTTGTCTTTGAATTCTGTTAACGCTTAATTAAACACAAGACATTTTCTCAATAAAGTGTGGGAGTCTTAATTACATCGTGTTAAAATGTGCTCTAATCCAAAATAAACAGAAATTGCTATAATTAATTTCAGTTCACCAACTGGCCACATTCTTGATGGAGAAAGTTTTGAAATTAGATCAAGGATATTGTAGGTGGTTTTAATGCCTCAAAATTTATAGGAACTTTATTAAAACAGTAGAATAAACCGTTCACGAAAATAGAGAAAATGAGTCACCATGGAAAGTAAAAGCTCTCAGATGTCACCTCAGAAAATAAGTCAGGCGCACATACTAATACACGATATCTTTATATAAACCAGTCTTATATGTTATTATAATAGTTCTATAGTTCACAGCGTCGTAAATTTAAACAGGTATAATTCAAATTCTATTAAAATTAGCAGCTAAATATCTTCATAATTTACCCAGGGTGCTTCATGAAAATTACATGCATATAATACACGTTTGTATATCATGCAGAGTTCAAACCATCTGGTGTTAGGTTAGTTCATGCATATGTCTGCATCCTATTAGCATCCACCAAATTTGCTACAAAATAACTTCGTGCACGAAAATTGGAGCCACGAATTAGTCGCAACTTGGGTCACATTACTCGAAGCTTAGTTATCCCAAACGTTGTAATATTCAGAACGCAGTCAGTCGCGATTGTACTGGCATCGTTGAATTTTTATTAAGTGTCTACTCGCGAGGATCAAAAAGGCGGTGGAAAAAAATATACGGGGGACTCGGGCAATTTTGTCGTGCACAATTTTTATATAACGTTCTTATAGCGCGAGTGTCGCCATAAAGAGTGAAATTTAAGCCTTTGCGTAGTGGACGTATGGGTGCTGTGAACAGTGAGTAATGCTGCGCGGGCTCTTGTTTTATGCGCGGTGGGGAAAGATAGGGTTTGCTTCGAAATTTTAAATGTTGTTTGTACTCTATTGTCTTTATACTGTATTTAGGTTTTTTTCTAGTGTTGAGATTCGAGATTCAACATAATTTTAGAAATCACACACCTGTAAAAAATTCAAGGCTTAAAGACAAAAACACATCATTTTGACCATTACTTATCCCATTTAGATGTCTTGTTAGCCAAGTGAAATAACCTAAAATATAATGTATTGATTTTTATTATTCATAGATTTTGAAAATAGAAGAAATACATAGATAAATAAACGAACCTTATTTTACCTTTTATAACATTTTCATAAATCTTATATACACCCACATAAAATTCTCTAAACAACCTTAGGGTACATTCCATTATGTAGTTGACATGTAAGGACTCAAAAAGATACACTTATTTTAACTACACTTATGTATCTAAGTTTCAGGCTTAGCATCATTAAATTAAATAAGTTTTCATTTTTCATTTCTGAGGAAAATTTTATAAAACACCTGTTACTAATTAAAAACTTTCTAAATAAATAGCGAGTCTATATAAATCTTTTGTATAATAAATAATGTTTATGAATTTTCTTTTAGTTATTTGGTGTTATATTAGTTTTGTTCGTTACTCTTGGTATATGATTGTTAGTTTTTTAAATATAACTTACTATTTGCTTTGACTTGAGTACCAGAATAACATTATTCAAAAAGTTTACAAAGATTACTAATTAATGTTTTTTTATAATTAACTGCAATTGAATAGTGTAAGTACGTAGACCCTAAGGGGTCACTCTTCTTCATCTATCTCTCGTAGAATTAGAATTTATATATTCTTCAGATTATAGTTACTATCTTATAAACATTTATGAAGAGAAACATACATTTCATTCATTTATAAAGTACTTGCAGCCCGCCCCGGATTCACGCGGGTGGTATTATGTTGGTAAGAAAACTTATAAACTAAGCCCCACAAAACCGTAGTAATGGTTTGACTGTGTGTCACTGAGTCTCTCTGCGTTACTAACATTCATTTTATACTTATACCTAATTCACAATCAACTTAAATTATATTTTTTATTATTTAATTAACATATTTATAATAATATTTTTTTAACTTATTTTTAAAACATGATTGTGTGTGATTCTACGACACAAACCTTGTATACTTCTAATAAAAACATAAAAAAGTAAGGCTTTTCCGATTTCTTGCTATCGTTTGGAAGTTGTGACATACCTAAAGAAAATTGGAATTGGTTTTTATATGATTTATTTTTCTTAATTATTCAAAACTACAGTGAGACCTTATAGTTAACAATTGTAGTTAAAAATGTTAATAAGCTGTTGTAAATAAAGTTGGCTCCTATTGTTTAACAGGTCTTACAGATATTTTTATTGAAAGCTCAGGTACTCAAACTAGACTGTGATACTGATAAAATAAGTACCACGTAAGTACACCTCCAAGAGATCGCCTCAAGGCCTATTGAATTCTTCCAAATCTATAAAATCTCGGTGGCGAGTAGATAGCACTCAAGCCAAAGCAAGCGTATTCTCGCTGGGGGCCTATTCTCAAAGTGAACGGGGCTTATTCTGAAGATAGAGGAGTGAAAAGATGAATGCAACGCGACCCGTTTTGCCTTTCACTGCCGAAATAGAAAGTTGTATCGCAAAGTTAACGTGTGGATGTGACTTGTGGGAATGTGATTTATGGTAATATTGGCAGCAACTATTTTTTACTATTTTGAAATATGTTTGTCTCTCTTTCGTTTTTTATGGAAGTTTTGTTCAGTTATTATTTCGTAGATAAGCTACAAATGCATGTACGCAATCAATTTCATTTAAACTAGCAGTATCCATTGCTATTCTTAATTTATTTCAATTAAGAATACGTATCACTATCACTACATAGTATAAAACAAAGTCGCTTCACGCTGTCTGTCCCTATGTATGCTTAGATCTTTAAAACTACGCAACGGATTTTGATGCGGTTTTTTTTAATAGATAGAGTGATTCAAGAGGAAGGTTTATATGTATAATACATGCATAATATAGTAGAGGAATACGGACAATCTTAGAGATTTCTAATGTAACCCATTTTTGCGCTTTCATTGCAAACGCTGGCTGAACCCTATGAGATAGATCAAAATAATGTACTACAGTATTGTGCACCTTAAAAAGATCTACAAAAAAATCTGCGATGGCATATGTCTATCTCTTGAGGATAACCCACAATAACCATTTTTATCGTTTATTTATTACTTATTTATGAGAAAGCGATTTTAAGCAATACAGTATTAATCCTTATCCAATTAAGTACCTTTAATAAATTGTGCATGCAATATAGGTCAATATTGCCCTTTACAGCATGTAATTTAAATGAATATTTTCGAAGATATTACAAATTTAAAATGTAGGGACATAGCGGTTGCGGCGATACCGGCCGGAGGGCCGCGCGGGGGCCGGGGGTCGTGTCTAGATACCAAATAGTGCGTCCAAGGCTGTGCTTCGCCCTACAGAACTTTATGATTGTGTAGTTATATTTGGTATCAGCGTTGCACCCGAGCAAAGCCGGGGCGGGCCGCTAGTCTATGACAACTGGTAAAATTATTTGGTCTATGAAATTTCTTGGGTTCCAAGGAGCTTAGAAAATAAATTTATCAAAAGTCAGGACGACATTAAAAATACAACCTGTGAAAATAAGTTAAATGAACTGAAGGTGGTTTCACGAATTCGTGTATATAAATTAAGTTCCTTTCAAATGATTAAAGTCATATAACATGCAGTGCAAAACAACGGGAAAGCCTACAAATGGATTTGACTGTCATAAATTTTGGTCGACATAAACAAAAGTCTTTATTGCTTTGGGTTTTAGGGGTCCGTCGATTAACGCCGAAAAACTATTGAGATGAATTATTTTCGCCGAAATAGATCAGTCTGTCAGTCAATTTTTAGTAACCAAAATACAAAGGTTTCTTTATATACCTACAGATATTCGATTGTTCTTTTGTCTAAATTGATGGTACACAAATATTAAAATATAATTTAGATTCTCGTCATACGAGGTGGTTGGTATTTTATTCATAGTCGGAAATTGCTGAAGTCGTCAAAGCGTAGTTAAGAGTGATACACGATTTTATATTCAGGCTATAAGGACTATCACAGTAACCAATACAGTTGCATTCATCACGCATCACCATACCTTTTTAACTCAAAAATAAATAAAAAAAAAACGATCAAACAAAACACGTCACTCACTTGACTATTTTCCTGTGAAAACCATCGAATATCCGATCTAAATCTGCATCGAGTATCCGTATGCGACTCATCGGTATTCGCAAATCGAACGAGCATCGAGTGAAGCGAATTTATGATGTGTGCAGATGCAAGCCTGGGGCGTGGCTATAACTCATGCGGTGGTCCGCACATACTGATTAGCTGGTCCTTCGAGTCGAGGCCTTAGGATTGCGTGCGTGGCAAGTTAGACAAGTTGGCTGAAAGTTTGGAATGTGATGTGTGATTAGATAATTAGTTTCAAAAGTGTAGAGTTTAAATTCTTTATACTCGAAAATTTTATTCCGTAAAATTATATGGCATTGTTTGGTAAAAACAACCTTTTAGGTGATTGGGTATACTTTTACATTATATAACTTAAATCTGGTTCGAGGTGGCGCGATACAAGGACCAGTGGAAGGATTTGGGGGAGGCCTTCGCCCAGCAGTGGGCCAGTATAGGCTAAGAAAAAAAAAAAAAAAAACTTATATTATAGTACAGCATTAATTTCGACTTAAAATCATAATATTGATGATCTGTCACTTTAGTATTACCAAAAGCCAAAATGTATTACTTTCGCGTAAACCCGTTTATTGCGTTAGCTCCGAACATTCATAACAAAACTGACATTAACTCGATACAGGAGAATCAATCTTTGAACCTAATCCTGAAACAGCAAAATATATCTCGCGAATGCCAATTTACGATCGGCGTATTCCCGTTAATTTCCTCTTTGAGTGGCCAACTTTGTGCTAAACTCGTTTAAAACTCCCATAGTGATGCGACTACGTCGTTCGATTACTAATCGAGTAATTTAGTCTACTGACTAATGGAGTTTAGTCGACGTTTGTGAGAGCCGTCTCGTATTGAGCTAGGCTATGCCTCAATTTTCGAACATCTAGGACAGAAACAGTAGACTAACGGCCAATAACATTACGTTATTAGTTCCAGTTCAGAACGGTCAACTTAAACGGGATTAAAATCTTATGGTCTAAACAAAGCATAGTTAATAAACATAAAAAGAACGATTATTATTTTTGCCACTCTCATCTATTAAGAGCGTTTTGTAACCAGCAAAATGTATACTGATCACTTAGAAAAGCGAGGCAAAATGATAATTCATATTACGTATGATGACACGAAAAAGTAATAGACGTTTTTTGTTCTGGTGCCAATATTTATTTATACTTAAAATTTTACTGCAGACACTGCAGTACAACCCAAGACAAAAAGAGACAATAATAGTACACTAAGTCAAAGGCTTGTTATCTACATAAAAATAAGTCGGGTTTTCCTTCCTGACGCTATAACTCCAGAACGCCTACTATATCATTACCGAAATTACAAAATTGACAAGAATTATTGGAGTTTTTTTTTGTCATCACGATTTTTCTGCAGTCGGGTGGGTATATTACACAGTCTAGTCATGTAATTCAAGAATGCCATAAGACCACTTGGCCAGTAGACTACAATAACAGTTCCTGGTACTCAAAAGTAAATAAATTCGCAATATACCAGTAAGAACATTAGTACACAGAAGTTTGCGATTTGAGTCAGTTTGCACAGCCGTATGTAGATCACGGAACGTCTGACGGAACTGGAAATGAATGTGGGATGTCGCATGTTACGCTATTCAAAAGGCAACTTACACGTGTATCACGTACGAATGCAGATTATTTCAGTTTCATATTAGAAATATGATGTATACTTGCAACCTTCAATATTCCGTAGATAGAATATTTTTCAATTCTGGAGTTTTACGCATGTGCTCGTTCACTATTTCCGAAGCTTTTCGAAGAAATTGGGAAAGTTGTTTATTTTCAGGCACTTGCTGACAACGCTATTCTAGGGTTTATAATTTTGAGAAAGATTAGGTTTTCGTGTGTTTAACCTTAGTACAGGTAAATAAACTCATTAGGCGCAATTGGATATTACTATTGAATTAAAACTTGGTTTTGGATCCGTACGTTTCCACACCCGCAAACGTATATGGTATATGCAATAGATAAATTATCTATCATACATTTGATACATGATACCAAATTAATAAAAAAAAATAGTCTCCAAAAAATATGTAAATTGTAAACATCGATAATCATGCATCCCTAATCCTAAAATATCCTCTGTTGAAATATTCGCGGAACCAAATACGACATTCAAAGGGTTGAAAATCAATGGGTTGATATTATGTACCTACGTAATATGATTCTGACAACGAGATAACATGAATTCCGTCAATGTTAAAAATGGAAGTGGATTTCGTTGGTTCACTTTTCTGACGATCACACATCAGTACCTTGGTACATAGTACTTTGGCAATGAGCAGATCTTTAATTTAAAATGTTAGTACTACAAGCCTGCGACTAAGAGTACTATTGTTAAGTATGTCTTTTAGTCAGTCTTGCATTGTACTGCAGTGTCTGTAGTAAAAGTTTAAGTATAAGCATGCTAAATGAAGGCAGAATTGTATATGGATTCGAATTAAAATGTAACACCTTATATTTACCTACATTCAATGCAAATAAAGATTTCTATTCTATTCTATTCTGTTCTATAAATAAATATTGGGACTAGAACAAAAACACTATTGTTTTTTCCTGTCATCATAAGCTAGTCTTACAGGACCAAGTAATTACAAAACAGACAGCTAGCTGGAAAAAAGTGGCAAGCCATCCAAGACATGACCCACTTAAGTTCCTATAGTTACTTACAGAGGATCTCAAGTAAATGCTTTTCCTGTAAAAACTCTGAGTAAATTTCACCAGGATTTACGACGACAAAATTCGCAGAACACCTGAGTAAATGGAAGGGAAGCAAACAAATATTCTATTTAGGACGAAATATTGTACAAACGTTTATTGGGAGCAAACTTCGCAATTCCAGTTCGACCTTTCTTAGGAAAGATGAAAGTTTAATAGATTTTTGGGATTTCCATGGTCTTTAGAGATGAAAGCGGTCTTTTCGTGCTCGTTCGATGGAACTGATAGATTTCCTATGAAAATCTTTGATGGATTTTGACGTTCGACGAATTTAGTTTTATCTTTTAGTGTCATTTTACGTGAAGCTTTTATATGAATTTGGTATAGTTTGAGTGCTGGAAGTGATTGGTGAATGAAACTAAGTATACTAGTATTAGAGGTAGAAGTATTAATAGGTATTTTTTCTATACCTTCTCACAAGAAGACAATTTATAAAGACGTCAAGGAAAAATTAAAAGTATCTAAATTTAAAATCTAAAATTATAGTTTAATGTTCCGAAAATTGATTTAGCTAAAAAATGCGTCAGTTTTAAAATAAATAAGTGGAAAAAAACAGACATATCTCAAAAATAACGTATTTTATGTGACTGTACTTACCCATGACACAGTCGGGCACAAAAGCCTATCAGTAGCCGCAGTACAATCATGGTCATCAATGTTCCACACAGACAAATGTCATTATGTGGTTATTTTGTACGCTATACCCGGTAATGACTCATCAAGCTCAGACACGATGACAAGGAAGGAAAATCTAGGAATTAGAAACTATCACTGTGTTGTCTCTTTTGACATAATCATCATAATCAAACAATAGTTGGTGAATATCTCGAAATACATGAAGCAACAAAAACAGTTTTTTTTTCAACTAGGATAATAATGTAAAGTCATCTTTTACCCACCCTTCAACACTTGGTTAAACTATTTAGTCTATTCTTTTCAAGCCCCCTGTAAAATCCCAATAGACATACATACACATCTCTATTAATAATTCTATATATCTATAAATAATTTTAAACCAACTGGCTCAGCAAAACCTAATACAACTAGATCCAAATCAAACAAAACTTTTCCTTGCACAATGCATTAACCCCAACATCTGTTGATTAATCTGCTGACCCCACATCCTATCATATCCCAGATGTGCACCAACATCAATACAAAACATTCAAAACTGCAGGAAGTAATGGTACACCTGGACGCATCATTCATGAATATTGTATGATGTGTACCGCACGTAGAAGCAAGAGAAACGCGGGTTTTAAGAAATACTAAGTTTGACCGAATTTTGAAAATAAAGTAACGTTAGTGTCTTTTTTTGACGGATGCATATTTTTGGCCGTCGATCGACGGATACATGGCTTTTTCGCGACTTGAATAGCACGAAAATGTAATAACATGGCAATCATCCTATATATATAATAATTATTCTTTAGAAGGGAAAAACTGTAGTAAGCTGTTGGTTATCTCGTGGCACTAGAAAACATAACAAAAGGTGCATAACCACCTAAACCTAAGGATACTTCAGGCCCACTGAGCCACTGCCACTGTCTGAACTTAAATTAAATTTCCGATTAAAAACCCTCCAAATTCGTAATTACTTTGTCAGTACTAAAATTCTGACCGTTCCAACAAAACAAACAAAACTTTCTATCATTCAAAGAACCGTATTTTTCTCCAGCATTGCATGTGCATTCGTTGTTAGATAATTGACTTTTACAAATAGAACGTGACTTTACCTTTGTTTACCCACGTAGTTACGTATAACGTTGCCATGAATGTAAGCTACCGTATCGGTGGTTTTATATAATAAGGCAAAAGATTTCACAGGTCAATGAAAATAAGGGGTGGATAAAAATAGTTTATAAGAGTGGCAATACCTAAATATAAGTGCAATACAATGGAATATGATATTATACTAAACTAAAACTTTCCCGGCAGGCGGCCGGCAATGTGTATCATCATCATCAGCCGGAAGCCGTCCACTGCTGAAAAAGGACCTCCCCCCTCAATGCAATGTGTATACCTGCCTAAAATCTAATGACGAAAGTCCTTAGTTTTTTCTTTGTCAAAACGAAATTTGCTTCCTTAAAAGCTGCAGTGCCATAGCAAAAAGAAATAAGGTTTAATGCTTATTTACTACTAGCTACTAAAACTAAAGGATTTTATCAACGCGAGAGGTTTGCAAACCTATTATTAGGACACCAATATTTCCCATCAGAACTAACAGATTCATAGGGTAACCTTTCAAATTTCGATGTAATTTTATATCCAAAATGTACCTCAAACTATTTTGGTTCGTTAATTATAGTACAAACTAGCAACTCAGTGTTTACCTATAATTGGTTGGTACAGCTTCCCACCGCAATATTTCCTTTAATTAAATAGCTTCGATGTTGCAAATGCAATCGCTTTCCTACGATGACTATTGCCCTGAACTCGACGCTTACATTTTGACCTGGTAACTTTCTGTAATAGAAATATAATGTTATGTCTCTTTAATTGAAAATTATACTTACTTGTAAATAAGTATGAGAGAATAAATCCTAATCCTGAAGGTTTTGGAAAAGGAAATCCACACCTTATTGCTACTTCGATTTTAGGCTTACCAGCTTATAGGCCTCTGTAGACTAAATGAACATTGCTGAAACCTCAAAATAAAGCGCGTTATTTCTTCAGACCTTAATGTTCAAAGAAGCAGCTTTTGACAATGATTTTACAAAGCGCCATCCATAACAAGTTTCACTACTAAAATACAGGTCGCTGACAAAAAAAATATAAAATATATTTATCGAATGCCATATCCAACATTTCTTAGATCTGGATGAGAACCGTGGCCCGGGCAGCTGGACTAACTTCCAGACAATGTTATTCTGAATAACTTCCATTCTGTTGTGTTTTAACCTTGCGTGAGAATTTTAAAGTGATAACATGACATGCTACATGTTAGTTTGTTTAACTCTGTTCGGAAATTGCTTCTGGCTAGTTGTGCGGAAACTAAAAGGGATGAAAAATAATTATTAAACACATGTAAAAAAAAACTTTGGCTAAAAATTTTATCGATTTACAATTGCCGGAGATGAAAGATATCGCGTGATAAATACATAAATGAACACATCAAACGGTCAAATTAAAGATGTTTAAAAAAGGGACATTTTGATAAGGACATTTAATCGGAACGGTTTACATTAAAAATTAGATTAATGCATATGAATGACGATGATACAAAACTGTTTATACGTGTAAAGTATTTATTTTACTATTTCTCACGGAAACTCACAGACTTTTATTCCTCAGTTTTAAAAATGTACGGTACTTTTGACCTAAAGATAATAGTTTCTTTACAAAGATCTTTCGCATCAAAAATCTCAAGTCCAGATTACGTTCCAGATCCAGCTTATTTCACTTGATAGAACGAACAGACATATATTACAGTATTAACAGCTTCACAACACCGTCTCTCGAGGTTTCGCGTTAATTCACGCTACATTACCCGCCGCCGTCACCGCGCCGGCGTGTCACAGTGCACTGAACGCATTGTATACCGTCCACAATGGATGCGCGCGGTAATGGATTACTCCGCGATTGTGTTGTTTATTAAAAGTTGTAACAGGTGTTTAGATAATGTTACGGTTTATGGGGGGTTAGTGTTTAAAGATGAGTAGGCTGGGTAGCACTTAAAAAAATAACTTTTAAAATAAACAATGTAATTTAATTTATTATTTTTTTATGTAATTTAATTTATTTTTTCATTTTCCTTTTCCATCCTTACTTTCGTTAGTAGCTATACTAACTTTGTTGAGACCAGCATCAATAAATATCATTTTTTTTTTACTAATAGTCCAGTCAACAAAGAGATTGTAGAGTGCGTGAGCAAGGCCCTAAGCAATTACTTCAGAAAATTGTTCAGGGTGCTTAGATAGTTAACATACTAAAAGTCCTGACGTCTAGGGGGTGAGGCGGAGTGGGGGGAGGGGTTTAAAGGTCCCATTTTCCAGTTTTTCGCTAATATCTTTTAAACGGTGCGTTATGGCGATAAGACGTCTTGTACGCAATGAAAGCTTATAAAATTATGTACAACTTTTACCTTATGCACTTTTTCAAATTCCTACCTATTTTCGAACTACACGTTCCGGAAGAGTGAAAATTGAAAAAAACTTCTTCGATTGAATACTACCTTTTGTATACTACTTCCTTCACGTTATTTGGGGATCTAGACACGCGGCAGCGAGTCAACCCAAGTTCAAGTAAAAAAACTGGCTAACCAGCGCCAAGTGTATCATTACACGAACCACTTGGTGCCACTTCTGACCCTTGTATAACTCAAAACTTCTTTAACGTAAACACATATAACTAAGTGTGTTTAATAATATCCATAAGGACATCTAGAAGCCCAAATTTTATGAAGCTAGCTCAAACGGTTGTTAAGATATGAAGTCAAAAAGTCGTAAATTTTAGCACTGCCTGACCAACATAGTAATATAGTACCTAAACCTAACCTGCTTCCAGATGACCTAGAAGAATGAAATTTGGCATCCAGCTCGGTAATTGTGTGTAAACGTAGGAAAAAATCTAAAAACAAAAAAAAAGTTAAAAAATAGAGGGGTTCCCCATACAAAAAAAAAATCTTTTATCTTATCGTTGGAACCGTTACAAGCACATATTTGAAACTATTCCAATATATGTATTATTATATTTAGCAAAAATAATAATACATATATTGGAATAGTTTATGACTTTTTGACTTTCATATCTTAATAACTGTTTGAGCTAGCTTCATGAAATTTGGGCTTCTAGATGTCCTTATGGATATAATTAAATACACTTAGTTTTATGTGTTTACGTTAAAGAGGTTTTGAGTTATAGAAGGGTCAAAAGTGGCACCAAGTAGTTCGTGTAATGATACACTTGGCGCTGGCTAGCCAGTTCCTTTCCTTGAACTTAACTTGACTCGCTACCGCGTGTCTAAATCCCCAAATAACTTGAAGGAAGTAGTATCCAAAAGGTAGTATTCAATCAAAGAAGTTTTTTTCAATTTTCACTCTTCCGGAACGTGTAGTTCGAAAATAGGTAGGAATTTGAAAATGTGCATAAGGTAAAAGTTGTACATAATTTTATAAGCTTTCATTGCGTAGAAGACTTCTTATCGCCATGACGCACCGTTTAAAAGATAATAGCGAAAAACTGAAAAATGCGACCTTTAAACCCCTCCCCTCACTCCGCCTCACCCCCTAGACGTCAGGACTTTTAGTATGTTAACTATCTAAGCACCCTGAACAATTTTCTGAAGTAATTGCTTAGGGCCTTGCTCACGCACTCTACAACTCCTTTTGGGTAATTTATTGACTGAACTATAATACCAGATAATTGTTATTACAACGGAATTTCTAGATAATTCATCAAGTCACCCTATTTCGGTTCATTACTACACATATGACTCTTTAAAATTGTGGTATAACACTCCTCCTTTCGCATCCAGTCGGACCCAATTCACCATAACATTATCCTTCAAATTTCTAAGCTGAAAAAAGCCAAGAAAAACAATTGAAAATTCTAGCATGCCAGAGCATATTTCACTGTGTAGGCATAACCCACTATAAATCCATTAAAAAAAAACTTTTTAATCAACTCTCAAAACGGCCTCAATTTGAACTTAATCCGAATTAATACTAATTATCTAAACCAAACGCGAGGTTAAAGACAAGATCAAAAGGAAACCTCTCTTTATACTAACTTCGGGATAACTTTCAAAGTAAATTAAGTCGCTCGGAAAAGTGGGTAATAATAATTGAAATACACAAGCGTGTCTTTTATTGTTTGATCGTTATAATTGAGAAATACACACGTTTGGTTAAGTACCATTGTTTAAGGCACGTGTAACAGTCCTGAAGTTTTATAAGAGTATGTTAAACAGTTTCTTAGCTCAAGACCGAGAGCATTGGAAAAAGAAAGGAAGGCCTGCAGTGGGACAACAATGGCTGAAAACAATAAGAATAAGTTAAAAAGTTGTGTATGAAAAAAATATAACGGATGCAGAAGTAAATAATATTTACTATGTACTGGACATAAACGTTTTATTAACATGACGGTTTTAATTTAATTATCTTTATTTTGTAATGACATCTGCCGTTACACATTATTTATCTAGAAAAATACAAAGTCCACCGATAAAGAAATGCAAACGATGATCTATAAAAAAACTCAAAGCTAGTCGCTATTTGTAGGCACTCTGTGTAAGTAAAGCATCTGATGTGTCTTAAAAAATAAATTAAATAATTTATAAAAAAAAAAAACATAATTTTGTCTTAATTTGATCACTTCTTAAATATCTCCAAACTAAAATTCGTAGTGAAATATTTTATCGCACATAATTCTTATTAGTTTTTATTTAACGACAAAGACTGTAGAACTATAGTGCCGGCACCGTTTTAATGAACTTCCAGATACTTAAACTTTCAAAGAAAAAGTGGGAATCTACACTTTAATTACCTCAGCATTTGCCTAGACTTGTTAAAAATGTAGCTGTTCATTTCAAAGTGAATTCTTTGACCAATGTCTGTAGTGAATTGTAATGAAGTAGAGTGGATGAATTGGTTACTAGATTTATTTCTTTAGTATCTAAAGGAATTTTAAGAAATGTTTGTTGTTTCGCTTTAAATTCCTTTGGCTAGTTTTGTTTTAGATACTTTTCAAATTAACTTTAAAAATCAAAATCAATTGTTGTTAAATTATACGCTTTTATTATTGTTTTAAGCTTTCACCATACCATTATGTTTATTGTAAACTTAATATTTTTATTCAAATGTTTAATTCAAAATAAATAAATATAAAAATGACTACAAATCAAAGCACCTAGCATTCTTTATCTCAAAAAATGCGGTCACAAAAATCCATTCTGACATCTATATTCCGAAAATTAAACGTGAAAATGCTAAGTGAAAAACACGCCGTCGACGCGATGTAGTAACCACTGTCAAACACAGAGCACTGTTGCAAAACCAACGAAACTCTGACACGAAGCGTATTCAGGAACAGCCATACTGGAAAAATATTTATAAAACATTGCGAGGAAAGGTCGATGCTCTTTTATTTATTTTTATGTTTGCGATTCTATTTTTGGGAGATAATTCTGTGAGTACATAGTTTTATAGTTTCGTGTTTTTAAATGACATCAGATTGACACACTAGTAGTCAATTTAATTTGGCATTAGGTTTCTAAGGAAAGAATGGTTATTAAGTATATTGTAAAAGCTATCACGTTTCATTCACAGTCCTCCAGTAGTTCGATATATTTTATTAAAAGTTATCCTGACGGCACGTCCCCATGACCTATAAAGACGTATTTTTTACAATATTACAGATTAACTTTAAACTCATAATCTGAAACTTTCGATGGATAGTTACAAAACTACTTTTTAAAAGCCATAAAAAAACTTTATCGCTATTTTTTCCGAAAATTATACTCTAAAGCAAAGTCTTAAGGTATCATATCACATATATTTTACCAAAGTATAAGCTAAAAGGGATAAGATAATAATAAATAGCCAACAAATAAATGTCCACTAACGTTTTTTTAGTTGAAAACTTTCACAATTTTATTTCCTGCGCCTTTATTTTTGTTGCAAAGCTAATGTTTGTAAACTCACTAAAGTTCGAAGTTTCTTTGCAACTAAACTAACACTTCTGGTTGAGGATTTTAATCTCCTATTACTATTTAGTTTGTTTGTATAGAAAGTTTGTAAAGCGGTATTTATTTTTCTTTTCTACTTCGTGTAAATAAGAGGCCGTTGCGTCGCCTTTACGCTTTTCAGAGTGTTTGGTTAGAAATTATGTGAAGACCTCAATGCGCCTAAAATGTCCTATGTTATTTTTTGATTAATGACATAAAAACAATAGAAAATATAACTATCTATAATAATTAATAGAGAAATAGATGGGAACACATAGTAATCATAATAACAAATTAGGAAAATATAATTCAGCTCCACTTTTTGAAATTTATATTAACTACTATTTCATTGTTTGATTATTTAATCTTTATTCAATGACATCTTTAAGCAATAATCAAAATTCATAGTCACATGGACCGACTATCCTAGGCTAATCTAAATACATTAACAGAAAAACTATAAACCAGACAACAAAATCTCATTTACCAATACAAGCTAATAGCAATAAAATCGGAACCAACCCTCGACCAATCACGCGAAAGTAACCATTGAATGTTTGTATCATCTAGTCTTTAATTAACACTTTGTTCAAACAAAGGCTCGTTGAACTACACGCACGGCTCCAACTGAATGGAAAGCGTCTCAATTTAATTCTGCGAGGAAATGTACTTAGGTTACGTTATGCGAATGTCGTAGAAGATTGGATTAGAATGTACCTACTTAAACAGTACGTATGTTATTTGGTAAAGATTTGGAGATAGGACTTGAAGCGAATAAAGATAAATAAATTAAAGTGATTATTACTTAGTATGTTACACAGAAAATACAGTTGGGAATCTGTAGCTTTCCATATAGAAATAAATCATGGTGAACAGAAAAATCTGTGAAAATCACAGTGAAAAAGGCTCAATGGTGATTTGAGTGTCCAGGGCAAACCGGGCTTATCACCGTCTCATTTATTAAATATAATATTATATGTACCACTTGTAACTAAAATTAAACGAAAAAGAGCGACAATAACAAAATAATAAAAGATAATTTAGACAATGCCATCTAGAGCATTCGGTTTCTTCGCTAAAAAGTCCGTTTTACAGCAGTGTCGTCTACCAAACTGCCTGCTGCCAAACTAAAGTTCTTTAAACACATACGTAAATTCAAGTCACGTAACATAAAGTTAATAATTATTGTCGGTCGCAACCTCACACAGTATCACTCATCAACTAAGATATTACACAACTGGGGCTATTAATTACAAAACACAAGTAAATTAAGCCTATTACGTATGAGAGGGCAAGTCTACATGATTTGTGTACAACGAGAATGGGTTTCGAAGTAATATTGTGTTTATAAAACATATTTACCTATCTAAGAAATTATTTGTTCATTCGTGAAATTTTCTCATTGATGACTTGCGAATTATTTGGACGTAAAACATAACCTCACCATGAATTTGGTAGTGTCTGATCTGTTTTTTTTCTGATACTAGGACGAGATAGGTTATATTATGTTAAGGTAAAATTTTAACTTTCAAAGGATAAAACCATGCAGCTTTCATCACTTAAAGCTTTCATTAAATTTTTTTCCTGACATCGCCTATTAAAATAAGGAGGCAAGTATAAAAAGGAAAAAAATATAAAAAGCTAGTCTTTTATGCTGCATCGATAGCTTTTGTTTAAAGCAGGTCGAGGCTGGACGTCCTCGGCGGCTTTGTTTGTTGTTAGTATAATGCCCCTTTTATGATCCCTCTCCTAAAATTAATTCAAATGCAAATAATAGCGTGAGATTCGCAGATTTTCCTTAAAAATCCCTTAAAAAAGCGGTGGTCCTTTTGAAAAAATAACTCACTGTAGGAGCAGCCGCCCAATAACAAACGAATTGCTTATAAATATTAAAATATTGAAATCCGTTCCATTATGCAGTCAAAACCGGGGAACAACAAAATATCCGGACGTTGCTTGCTATGTAAACTGGTTAAATCTGGTTAATGCGCGCCTTACTAAATATTGGATAGATTTTGCCTGTAATCCGGATTAGATAGGGACGCTTAAAGAATTGAACGTTAGCAATTTGGGGTGGAATAACAGTTATAGCCTGCTGATGTAACAAAGAGAGGAATAATTGGAAGTAGAACAATACATTTTGCCCTCGTCCCATATAAATAAGGTCAAGAGGAGATTATTATTTGACTAGCCTAATAACTAGCTTAACTGCAGTTGTATTCTAGGGTTTTTTGAGATACTGCCATACCTACAAGTTCCGTCGATTTTTCTTTAACTTTACTGTACTGCGCCATTTCGAAAAACGTCTATAGATAGCAAATTGCACTGTCTCGTGTCTTAGAATAATTTTGGGTTGCATGAGTCTGTTCTGACTGGAGTCATGGATCAAAAAACATCACATTACTGCTATGTTCCACTCACATCAAATCTAAATTGATCTGCGTATTAGAATTTCCCACTAGAACTATTGGCCGATTTGGAGTTACCCAATAAACCTGATCGTCCACAGTCAGCAATATACGTTTATTCGCGACAGTATCAACTTGGACACAAAACCGATACGTCAGAAAAAAATCAATGTTTATGCCTATCTGTTGTTTGTTCACGCCACTGAGCTGGTTTGCATTTATTAAAAGTTCAATTACATTCGCGGTGGAACTAAAACATTTTATTTGGTTCGTCAGTTTTTCCGACCGCAACGATCCGTGACAAAAACGTGTAGTTTTAAATGTTTCGTTCGTGGCCATAATGCTATTAGAATATGCTGTTATTTAATCTAGTTTCTTTTTTAAAAATGGCCATCATTTGGGAGACCACAGACCTGGTACGTTATACACAGACCTGGTACGTTTATACAAGAAAATTCTTCAAAATTATAGATTGTGTAATTGTCGTTGTGTCAGAAAAAAGTTTGGATTCCCTGTTATGAGGAAAAATCAGCAAACATATTATAGAAAACTTGGAAGGGTCAGAACTTGTCTATTTACATACCAGAACTATATTCAAGTATCTTAAAATAGGTAGGTAGGGTCTAGCTACTTTTAATTACATCTGTAATCCCAATAAAATTACTTATTAAAGTCTTTAGTGCTGTAATTCGAGGGTACTCATTAAGTCCCGAATAAATTTCGTGTTAATGTGTATCGCACTTAAAATAATCCATCTAGTGTACTATTCTCAAATCACTCGTTAAATTATCTAACCATATATTTGCTAGTGTTTTTATAAAAATATTTTTAAGTTTGATTCAAATGGCATCATCAAAATCTCTCTCTCTCTTTCCCTCTCTTAATAAAGGAAAATAATAAAAAGGAAAGGAAAATAGGAATTTTGTAACAGTGTAACAGTGGGACGTTAATGATGCTGTTAGATTAACGATTCACTGATCCATTTACCAAATAACTGCTAACTTAGTACAGCCCTCGAATATTCATCAAACAAACTAGAATTATAAATCAGCTTTGAGTTTGGAAATTGATCGTCTACATTTTTTTGATCTGAACTACAGGCCATAAAGCCTGGTTTAGACACTAGTCTCCCACAATATCCCTACCTGTATTTTGTGTAAATGTGATGATGTTTATAATGTGTATACTGATGAGAAATAAACTAAATAATAATATGATTAACTATTATTTAGGTATTTCTTCAACGTTTAAACCATAGGTCATGATGAAACAAGCCATAATAAATATACCTACCTATGTCTATGATTTTAGCCCAAATTAATTTAAACATTGATTTAAAAAATGTTATTGACGTGAAAATTTTAAATAGAAATGGTAACTGCAGTTTATCTGTAGAGAGGTTTCTGTAACACACAATCACAAACTTCTCTGAGGTATATTGAAGCGCTACCAAATTCAGTCATCAGTTTTTATGGAAATCAATCTAATTTTATATCACTCGTTACTCTAGTAACTAAAAGTCGAGTGATTTTGTTAATAGAGGTCTTATAATGATAGCCCTCAGGTAGCTATTATGATTGGTCTGGAACGTGTTGTATACTCAGATACATGTTTATTTAGGCTCTTAATTATGTCTACAATTATTTTAAATATCGTTGAACCCTGATCCTGAACCTTTGGTATTCTGATTTCGTATTTACTTGATGTTTATATTATTAGGTATTTTAGATAATATCAGGATAATGACTGATACTGAAAAGATATTTATGACCAAAATGAATGATGAAACAAGTCACTACATATTATAGGTAAAATAAAATGTCAGAACACGTTTTTTAAACTTAAATATGTCGTAAAAGGGAGCGCTTTAAATACATCTAAATCCGAAAAACAGGTACGTTGCTATTCACTCTTCGCTTTCTTCAAAGATAATGTTTTCAGAGACAACTAGTGAGGCTACACAAGCACACACTCATGAATGTAGTTCCTAAATGTCTAGCATACCAAAACATAAAGAAGTAAATCTTCCCAACCTCGGTTGTTTTTCAACATAACAGAACATATCATCACGCCTGTATCCCCGAAGGGGTAGGCAGAGGTGTACAAATGTACACCCACACTTCGCCGATATGTTTAGGTCCTATGTAATAGGGGGCGAGCCTATTGTCACTTACCGGGCACAAATCCAAACTCTGACCTGTTACTGAGAATTTCATAACCCAATAACACCTTGGTCAACTCGGGAATCGAACCCAAAACCTCTAGCGTAGCAGTCGCGCTTAGGCCACTAGGACAACGAGGCAGTCACAGTGAGAGTGTTTTTCAACCACCTAAGAAAACCAAACTGTTGTCCGCCACCAATCTCAAAACCCCAATAAACTCCCACGAACACCCACCAAAAACCCACAGCATCAAAGAACCAACAAACTGTTACTTCAAATTTGTCTCAATAACACTGTTAATAACTTCCACCGGTGTCAGTGTTGGCCTACGAAGACTAAACTATGGCAAAGTCCGGACTAAAACTACGAACATGTTCAACTTTACGCGGCACGACGTATCAAACTTGATGGTAGTTGGTTAACTGGAAACTAAATGGAACTGACGTTTAGGTAGGGATAATACACGAACTTGACTAGCTGTCAAAATTTCGTGTTTGTTGAAATTAATGATGGAAATGAATTAATGATTGTGTTATGTTCATGTGGTGTGTGACGCACCTTGTTTAAATAAGTAAATATGCACATGTTTGTTTTGACCTAAAATTTTAAGTTACACTTAAAATTTATTTTATTAGCTAAATTGGAACATATTTATTGTAATAATAAGGGATTAACATCTTAGAATATCTTCTCTATCTCATATTCTTATAAATTGTGTTTTTTTTTTCTATTAAACATTTTAGCAAATTAAACTGGAACATTATACCATTATGCACTGTTAAATTCAGCATAAAACAGAAATTTCCTACAATAACATGATGATCATAATTATTTACAATGGAAAATAATTTATTAATTATTTTTGTTAACAAATTAACTTATTCTTCTTATCATTTACGTTTACATTGTCGCAAAATTATATTTAATACTCACAACTTTAGTTCTTGCCCACAATTTTTCTTGCTGCAAAACTTTTCTATGAACTTAATACCTGAGGAAAAGTTTCAGAGCTTTTTTTATGATGTTCCCAGTTGTTAAGACGCAAAACAAAATACGTAAGTACCTGAACATTTTAAGGACAAAAAAACAAAAAATAAAAACCTTTACGAACAATCTTAAAATAAAAATACAATAACTTTTATGTCTTGTTTTTTAACAAAAGGATATTTTGTTTTTACAAAAAAAATATTATTTATTATTTGTGAAGAAGTTGCACGTGTGAAAGCAGTATTTTTCAATTTGGTATTATAGTAAATAAATAAGTTTCTTCTACATTACCGCTGCAGGCAAAATCCTCCTCTCAGAGAGAAAATACGAGCATTAGTCAATGCCAGCTGTCGGGTCAACGACCGAGCTAAGTTTTCCATCAGTTAGAACTATCTTTACTTCATATAGGTAGTCTAGCAACAGCATGTTTACTTACGGAATATAAACTCTAATGGCTTAAGTCTCTAGGATTAAGTAAATTTTAAATTTCTACATTTAATTAACGTCGCAGAAATTTCACACGTCCACATGCTAATTAAATTTTCCTGCCGCGATTCTCAATTACAACACTAAACCTCAAGCTAACGTTTAGCCTACATTCCGCTTCATAATTATGTAAAACCAAGCTTGGATGTAAGCCGCAACTGACCTCGTTCTAACACCTGGCGATATTGGTAATAAGACAGGAACAGTACAAATTCAGGGTACCTAAAGTGCCATTAATAATCGGTACTTACACTTTGTTGCAACTTACCTGGTGAATTACAACACTATGGGTAAAGTTACAGCTGTTCGCAATTAATAGTTGTGCCTCGCTTGTGTACGAACTAATATTGCGCTGCCCAAGGTTCGCACAAAAGCATGCTCCTGCAAATTCCGTGGTATAATTATTAAATATGTAGAGGTTATCGATTTTAGGAGGAACAGATAAGTTTTATTCCAGATTTTTCCAAAAGTCCGCTTATTGAAACTGATCAATACGTTAATAAAACTTTTATACCTGTACTGCGTTATGATTGTAGAAACTTCGTATTTATACAATCAATTTATTTATTTAAATTAATTCAGAACAAACCAAATTATTCAAATAAACACCTGCACCGAAATTAATAGGACCATTTTTATTACCAATTCTTATTCAATTACGACAAGACAATTAATGAATGACATCTGTCGAAATAAAAGATGAAAGTAATATCTACGAAAATTGGAATATCTATATCTCCTTTTGTTGGCTTTTAATTAATTTTCTCAGACAGGAGACGACCACAGGCGTTTATGTAGAGCCATTCAAACTAAAATTAGACGATACTTTGGTTGTTTGGGTATTTACACTTAAGTATAATAATATGTAGTTAGGGTTAAACAAGGTGTTATTGTTTATCATTAAGTCCATTTCAGGGAAAATCAATAAAACGAGATCGAAAACAAACTATTAGGGATTTCAAAATCAAGTTTCATCACCATGATTTTTTTCACCTTGTTTACGTTGGTAAAAGAAAAAACCTTTTAAATAGGTCACAGTAACTTTATATAAAAACCCAACTCGAAAGTAAAACCGGACACATTAGTGTTGGTATAAAAAAGTTATTTCATCAGCCCCGATTGCCTTAAAATCAATAAATTATATAAAAAACTTTTCATGGGTCGTAAAAACGGATTTCTTCCGTACTTTTTACGAGTTTCGCTATATCAATATCTGTTTAGGCTTTCGTGAACCTTGCATCTTTGCATTAGATATACAGTTGAGTTCTATAGTCTACTGTAAGACCTACTTGACGATAAACTTGATTAAAATTTTACGATGACGAAAATACTTCGGAAAAAGGATGTATTTTAAGGAGAAGTCCATCAACGTATCGGGAAGACTTGACAGGCACAAGAAAACAGGAACTCTTTCTGTAATAAGGTTCCTTAAAGTAGATGGTAGCGATTTTTACTCAAAGTAATATGTGAACGTTTAATTTTAAATCTTGATTGACCAGCAATTGATATTTAGAAGTGTAATGTGTACAGTTACGAGCAAAAAATATGTGTACAATCTCCAATTTTTTATTGTTTCTCTCTTTAATCCTAGATTGGCATTGTAAAATGTGGTATTGAGAAATTATTTAGTTAAACTGGCCATTTTTGTTTACTTTCTACACTAAAATCTCGCCATATTTGTTTTACAATTTCGCTATGTGTATAAATACTTTTGCTCTTGATTGCACACGATTGCTTCCAAACATTTTCAACAACGGAGACCTTTGCGATGCATGGCTAGAATGAAACAAAGATTAGAACTTTAACGAATATATCCACTACCATCCAACGTCAATACCGTTTTATTTCATTTTTAAAACAATATGGCATGTATTTTTGCGCCGTTATAAGTTCTGTTGACATTTTAACGACAAAGTTCAAAGATAAAGTCTAAACTTGAAATCGTCCATTCTATGTAAAAGCAAACTATAAACACCGAATTGATTTTTGTAGAGCACATTTATCGCGTTTTTATTGCTTTGTTCAACGTCGGGAATCGAACCCGTTTATGGCTGAGCTATAAACTAAGTTCGACGAGCTTTCGCCGATGTTAAAATGTAGCTGAACGATGTTCACTTAATGTGTTAAGATTATTTTTACGGTTCAATAGGATAAATGAGACATAGGCATATTGAAAGATGAAAAAAAAACCACATATAAAATATAATGAATGAAAAATGATTGACGATAAAGTGTATAAGGCGAGTGTCACTGAAAAAAGGCCAGGTCAAGAATACCCTCAACGTAAGAGTATGTGTAAAGAAAATAATGAAAGTAGACGAATAAAAAAAAATATATATCGTAGCAAGCGGAAAGAAGTGGGCTCTGCCTACCCTTTCAAGGGAAAGGGACGTAAATCCACGTAATTATTAAAAAAAAAATACTTATACCATATTTAAAAAAGTACAGTAACTACGTTATAATCTTCGAGTTTCTTCGATCCTTCCGCTCTGAATGCTAATCATGATGACTGATTTCGAGCATATCATGGCCAACGCCTATCATGACAACGCCTATCGAGACCGACGCATACCGATACCGACGCTGACGAAAACCGACGTCTATAATGACGACGCCTACCGAGACCGACGCTGACCAAAACCGACGTCTATAATGACGACGCCTACCGAGACCGACGCTGACCAAAACCGACGTCTATCATGACGACGCCTACCGAGACCGACGCTGACCAAAACCGACGTCTATCATGACGACGCCTACCGAGACCGACGCTGACCAAAACCGACGTCTATCATGACGACGCCTACCGAGACCGACGTCTATCATGACGACGCCTACCGAGACCGACGCTGACCAAAACCGACGTCTATCATGACGACGCCTACCGAGACCGACGCTGACCAAAACTGACGTCTATCATGACGACGCCTACCGAGACCGACGCTGACCAAAACCGACGTCTATAATGACGACGCCTACCGAGACCGACGCTGACCAAAACCGACGTCTATCATGACGACGCCTACCGAGACCGACGCTGACCAAAACCGACGTCTATCATGACGACGCCTACCGAGACCGACGCTGACCAAAACCGACGTCTATCATGACGACGCCTATCGAGACCGACGCTGACCAAAACCGACGTCTATCATGACGTCGCCTACCGAGACCGACGCCTATCGAGACCGACTCCTACCGAGACTGACGCCTACCGAGACCGACGCTGACCAAAACCGACGTCTATCATAACGTCGCCTACCGAGACCGACGCTGACCGAAACCGACGTCTATCATGACGACGCCTACCGAGACCGACGCCTATCGAGACCGACTCCTACCGAGACTGACGCCTACCGAGACCGACGCTGACCAAAACCGACGTCTATCATGACGTCGCCTACCGAGACCGACGCTGACCAAAACCGACGTCTATCATGACGACGCCTACCGAGACCGACGCCTATCGAGACCGACTCCTACCGAGACTGACGCCTACCGAGCCCGACACAGACCAAAACCGACGTCTATCATGACCGACGCCTATCGAGACCGACGCTTATCATGACCAACGCCGACCAAGACCGACGATAACCAAAACTGACTCCTATCATGCCCGACGCCTAACAAGACCGACGCCTATCGTGACCCACGCCTACTGAGATCGACGCCAAGTGAGACCGTTGCCTACTGAGACCGACGTTTATCCTGACCGACGAAAAGCGAGAATCGACTTATACATCGCGTCACTTTTACTTGAATAACGAACAACACTAGATACTAATATGGCATGTAGGCGCGTGCAACTCTCTTTGTAGTACTTACGTTTTATCAAATAATAATTATTATTATGGCGTCGCTGCCCTTAAAAAGTATGGAAATTGTAACGTTGAATCCATTATAATGATAATGTATTGTAAAGTTTAAAGCATCGGTGTTTTTCTTTGAACAATGGAAACCTATGTTTAAATATTATATTGCCTCCTACATATATACCTATATATAGTTTGTCAGCACTTTATCTCGGCGGGTTTAATCTGTGTATGCGCTGCAAACTTCCGCGCATTCACGTATAATCCTAAACTAAATCTAAATTTAGTCTTAGTTAGCTAAAGTACCGGTCTCGTTTATTAACTAGCCATGTTACACTCGAAATTTTTAATTCGCTGTTAATTTAAGTTGGTTTTTGATGTTACATTGATCGTATGCAAGAGTCTGAAATTAACTCCTGAGTGAACTCCGAACTCCGAACAAACTTCGAAAAACTCCTTTTTGCATATTAACCAATTCATACTGTAACCTTTACTACCTGAATCAGAAACATAAAAGAGTTCTTACCAACAAAAATAGCAATGGAAGAAAGACCACAGCTTACTTAAAAAATTATTAGATACGATATGCAATTTAACATATTTTATAGTTATCCTGTAACAAACTTCCAAACACAAAAGAATTGACCTTCGTGATTCAAAATTATTTGATCTGCTTTTGTTTTTCTGCTCTAAAGTAGTAGTAAGTAGGAGTTAGCGGTACAAAAGGACGCGAGCATTTCTTCACTATATTTACCCCTTACCCACGATTTAAACTTCGCTCGACATTCAAACTTAATAGTTTAAGTTTGGATGCAGTTAATAATCTAGTATTATAGTTCAAACCGTGTTTAAAATCTTACCCCTTGAAATAAAACTCGACCTCCTTTGGAACATTTTTAATCTTTTTATTATGAGCTGGTCTTGAAAGACTTCTGAACGGTCCTTTCACGCCATTCTTTTGTAGAGTCAGTGTAGTTTAGTGTTTTAAATTTACCCTTGACGTAATAAGTTTCCATACATTTATGATTTTAGTTCGATATCCGTATAGGTTTTTGGATATCTACGTGAAATCTTTGTTTTTGTATAAACGGACAGACGCACTTTTAACTAAACTACAACTTTAATCTATATTTTATCAAAATAATATATTTTTTATTTTTGCAATGCGAAATCTAGACCAATTTATTTAGAGAATAAAACGAATGTGGACAAAGATCAACCAAATAAAAACTCTTGCTAATAACATTTCTATGTTTTAAGAAGACATCTGTTTAGATGTATTAAGAACTATTCTAAGTATATAAAAGAAAAATCAAAGACCACAGCGTCCCAAATATAACAACTTAGAAAAACTCCATACAGCTGAGTCCTTTAACAAATGTAACAAAAAAGGGTCAACGGGACACATGTTATGAATAGCGAAGCTACAAGTGACGTCAATATTTATGGGGAAACTTGCTTGTAAGAGTCGACCCATGTTCAACTATAAAACTACTTAAATTTTGTTCTTTATTTTTCTAAGTACGTAGGCACTAAGTTTTAAACGTATGCGGAGGGTTTTCTGACTTAGAATACACGTTTGATATTGTATTTCTCACTCTTTTCCAATAAAATTGGGAATTATAAAAAGCTTTGTCATCGGTAACTAGTCCCTTAGAATTATCTGCAAGTAAGCACTAGCTCAGTGGTAATTTTTTAACTGTTTGAAAAATTATTTGGTTGTTGATTTTCGTTATGTTAGAAATCGATCTTATCCTATTTATTTACCGTATACTATACCTACCACAATATTTAAGATTTTACGTTATTACATGTTGCCACTTTAATACGAATAAATTATTTTTTTAATTCAACAGAAATTTCTAGATCCTATTTTCCGTCGACTACCCCATATCACTTCACATTAAACGAAAGCTTCGCAGTAATACAATAATATGTTTGCAGCAAAAACATGGAACAAACTGCAAACAATTCCCACGGGCCTGGCAGAGTTAGACACCAACTTCCAACTCGTAACCACCAGTTATGATTTACATTGCGCGCAACATATGCTCACACCCGTGTTCGTTGCGCACATAACGAGCAATGTACACGTGTGACTTTTTGATATGCTTGAAGTATTTTCGGAGGCTATTAATAGACCTCTTTAGGTTAAGGTGAATGAACTTTTGTATTATAAAAATTAAGAAACTAAAACTCATGTTTTTTAGTTTCTTAATTTTTATAATACAAAAGTTTTCTTAATTTTTATAATACAAAAAGAGACCTCAAAAGGGTCATCCCTTTTGAGGTCTCTTTTTTAACTTATGTTGCAAAAAAGCCATAGTATCCCCGCACAATGTTGTAAGTTTTCAATACTCACATACTTATTTTGATGGTATATGTTAATCTGTTGAATAAACAAACAAACCATTATTGTAGTCAAAATTAGATGCAACTGCACATTCGGTAAAAAAGGCTTCAAATTACACACGAAAAAACTCAAACCACCCGAAAAGCCACGAAAATTAGATGCAAACAGTTTTAAACTAACACTTAACGTCCTAATTGGCAAAGATTACACTCGTTTTAAATATTCAACGGGAAAATTGCTCACATTATGCCGTCACAAATTGTAGCCGCAATGCGGAATTAAAATCTGTGTGTATCGCTAATTTGTATCAATTTAACAACACCCTGTTATATCGCGCGGTAATAAGCTTACATTGATTCGCATCTGTTTTTAGGGTGCGATAAAAATGTCGGTCGTCATGTTTTTTTTGGAGGATTTATTTTGGTATCATATTTTTTTCACACACCTGTGTGAACTGGAAATGTATTTTGTTTAAATTAAAGAATTAAGCGTGTCATCGTTTAATATCTGAGCGGCAGATAAATGGTATCTACCCTGCATTGGTGGTACTTTGCATTTGTGCAATGTCTGAAATGAGCATATGTTAACAACCGGTTATTTCCTCTAATTTCACATTTAAATAAATTTTCTTCTTTTGGTCTATCTAGAATCATGGATGATCATGATC
The DNA here is from genome assembly GCA_905146925.1 of Autographa gamma. Lineage (NCBI taxonomy): Eukaryota > Metazoa > Arthropoda > Insecta > Lepidoptera > Noctuidae > Autographa > Autographa gamma. The sequence goes on from LR989855.1 coordinate 10,422,548, forward strand.
ATTTAACAGCTGAATAACCTATTTTATTAGACTTTTCCGGAACCCATTCACTAATTCCTCACATAGTCATACGGCTTTTTTCATATGTTAAAAAAAAAAACAATTTCCCCCTTACAAATCCCATGTGAGCCCGTAAACCTATTGGATAACCTACTGGCACGGTTCCTGCTTACATAATTTCCGTCAACAAAGTTATCTATACTGTAAAATTTGTAAAATTAATCATGAGACAGCAAAATTCGTAAAACGTCACCCTGTGGACCAGACAAGTCAAGCACTCAGTTAAATTAATGTGGAGCTAGGTATCTTCGTTCATAATATACGTGTATTAAAAACATATGAGATGTTCAAAGAGTAGGGAATTTAACAGATATTTATTATAGGTAGGCAGTAGAAAACAGATCTTGAAAGGATTTTTATCAAACTGGGCACACATGGACTATGTTACGCATTGGGCATTTCTACTTTACATCTTTTAATATTCATGTAGCTAGAAAGTTCTATTCACAATTAATGATAACTAACTTTACAATTAGAGAATCAACTTCAATGGTCAACTGGGGAATCGAACCCAAGACCTCTAGCGTAGCAGTCGCGCTTAGCACCACTAGGCCAACGAGGCAGCAAAAAGGCCCTGTGACAAAATGTACTCCACATAAAATAACACTACCAAGTAAAAATGTAGTTACGTCACAAAGCCTGCAATACAGCCCAACCTTCAACTTTATTCTCATCATGTATATTACACATAAAATCCCTCAAACATTTTATGCTACAGCAAAGTCCACGAAAACTAGTAGCATTTAGTTTCATTGAATAGTTTAACTTTGAAAAGTTCCAATGAGTTCCGCAGAGGTAATAGTTCGAAAATAAACATGTTTTATACCATTATTTGTGTTGCTTAGATGTTATTTGAATTTAGTTTTGAAACTCGTACCATGAATGTTTAACGTAGTATGCTAAATTATTTCGACTACACTCGTATTTTGGTTTTGTTGTGTTAGCCTTTTTTGGGGCACGATATTATAACAGGGACTGTTAAATTATACATTCGTGACGAAGTGATTTACTCTATACGTCACGTTATTTATAGTAAATAGGTGCGAGTACTTAAAATTTAGAAAAATACACAAAAAATAAAATTTTCGCTGATAATAAAAATAAAAAACGTATATTCGAGAAAACATACAAAAAAGATCATATCAGCGAAAACCAGCCAAAACTTTATACATTTCAAGGTGAAGCTAAGGAAGTGCTTCATATAATTCCCAGCGCTGGGATGCAGCGACGGCGTAGGCAGCAAACTTGCCCGCCTCACCCCATAACTATTCAAATCTATGTCTCCCGGTTTAAAACGGCAAAGTGTGGTGAAAGCGGCGTTGGCGTCGCGCCCACTCCCGCCACAACCATTACGAGATTCTTTAATATTTTAATACTGTGCATTATGCATCGCATTTCAACGCCAGACATTGTGACAGAGTTTAATCCCGATGAAATGGTTCAAACGCTTTCATTATGAATGCTTTGTCTACGGATTATGCGGTCGAAAGTTGAAGTTGCAGCGTATGTAAATCAACTGACGGGTAAAACCTAATGTCACGACTGTTTTCGGGTTAGTTAAATGTTCATTGAAATGCCAGCAGACCACATTATTACTGTGACGTCTGTTTCAGATTTGAATACACGGAAGCATAGGTGCCCATTATCAGGATATTTCCGAGTATAAACCGTATGGCAGTACTCCAGTTCCATATAAATATCAAATATTGTCAGAATGCAACATGACGCTTTTTCATGCTTATTTCAAGGTTATACAATAAATTACGTATCATGATAACCATAAATTTTGTTCCCACAATCATTAAGTATTTTAAGCAGTCATGTAACTCCCAGTTTTCACATCTATAACCAGCAGATTTCATCAGTATTCAGGTAACAGAACAAGTATAAAATTGTCAAATGGCTTCACTTTGAATGCTTAACTAGTTCAATACTTGGTCCTTTCAAACTGGATAAAACAATATTGACTTTATTCAAGAACTTTAGACACCTTTACTATGTAGGTCGGCAATTATCAAGTAAAAGAACCCAAATGACGTTTGAACAATTTTTGTCGATACTAAAGTATGTTTCACTCCGCCACGTAGGTTGCTAATAACTGTGTTACTATAAGTCTCCTCTCATTGATTGAGGAGTCTACTGCAAAATTACCATCAAACCCCGTCACAGGTAATTAATGTAATCTTTAAAAAATATTATCTAATAGTAGTTTATTGTCTTTTCAGTATAAGATATTATCAAACAAAAAAAGCCTCATGTAATCGCAGAGCTGCAAATCACTTATGGCTAAAGTCCGGTAAAGCAGTCAAAGCTTGCGCTCAGGCTAACTGCAAAGATCTCTACCAAAAAAAAATCTTATAGTCGTATACTAAATATTTAAAATCGTCGTTAAATCTGGCGCTATTTCTGTCACTTTCAAGTATAAATTAAAGACTGATAGACATTTAGGAACCTAAACCTGAGAACCTCAAGCGGCGGAAATATTCCAACCTAGTTGGAAGTTATATATTCGAGCCGTTTGGGGTTGAGACACTTGGTCCGTGGGGTCCGAGTGCACACAGATTTTTTAAAGATTTATCCAGACGCCTGGTTGACACTTCGTGTGACCCAAAGGCTGGCTTCTACCTAGGTCAGCGCATAAGCATTGCCATACAACGTGGCAATGCTGCCAGCCTTTTGGGCACACTCCCAGTCGACAGCGACGTGGGTGAATTTTTTGACGCCTTATTTTAGTTCTTAGTTTTATTTAGTATATATTTTTTCCTATTTAATGTGTAGGCTTAGTTTTTATAGTATTGTAAATATTTTAAGGCATTCTGTACATATTGTTAATTATTAAATGGAACCTATTAAAGCTAAGTTTAATTTGAGAATTCGGACGTTATACTCTATCCTGAAGTAAAAGGACTTAGAAATCGCCAAACTCCCTCACTCGGTAACTTCGGACTAGCACCTGCAGATGCAGCGAGCGTTCCGAACAAACATACCTGTCCGCAACTCACAAACACACCTGCACCTAATCTATCTGCATTAACTATCCTCTCCACTTCAGCATAAACTCAGTCGAACATGCAGGCTTACCATCTCGGTTCTAATCCTAAGTGGACACGATGTCTTAGAAAGTATCATAATGTCCAAAACTGTATACTTCCAAATAAAAAAAAAATACTGAGTGTTTTTTTTTCATAACACTTCTTTTGCCTGAAATTTAAACTAAAAAAAAGTACGTGTAAAATAATAATTTTCACAAATCAAAAATTGCTTTATTTAAGGATAATAGACCATGTTTTAAAAAATTTGCTTTTTATATCTTTACGTATCCAGATGCAGAAAATTTGGACGACTGAATGCTCTTCCGCTTTTTAAGAAATATTCTATAGATTTTTCTTATCCTAAACAAAATCAACTTCGAATATTTCTAAATTCATAAAGCCATCCCCATGTCCCATGTTCTGTTCATCGACGGTAAGCTGTCGTATTGACAGCCAAGTCTCGTGACGTCACTTTGAGGACTTATCTAAATACGAGCGCCGTCTCTTCACTTACGGGCTGAGTGACGACCGTAAGACGCCTTTCGAGAACTCTGAATATGAAAACTTGTTTTCCAAAGGCGTGTATCGTGTGTGTTTAGTTTGTATTTTCAAGTGGTTTACGTAGGTTTAGTTTCGCTCTTATAGTCTACGCTTTAGGTTATGTTACATTTTACATCAAATACTTATCAAATAATTTCAATGCAGTCTAAAACATTTTAAGCTTTTTTTGGAACACCAAACTAGATAGTTTCGATAGTAGTCAATAGTAGTCCGATGTCAGAAAACTATTGAAGATCAAAAACTGGACGGGAAACTCGGTTTGTATAAACAGCTTTTCCTCTGAAAATACTATTAAATAAAAGGTTATTCCACAGCGTCGTAATCACCATAATACAATAGAAACAGGGTATAATAACCGAGTTATATCCAAAGACAAAGACTGATGGAACATAAAAAATTGAAGGCTGAAAAAAATATACAAAGGGTCCGTTTTTCAGCAACTTTTATTTCTTGAGAAAAGAGGGTCTCTTGCAGGTGGGGCGGGAATTTATTATCTCTACTCACTGAGAGTCTGGGGCAACGTAGAACTATAGCGGATTAGATAAGACACTTTTAAATAATGTAAAGGAGGTTTATATAATACCTTCAAAGCTCAAACTGGTACCTGAAAACCGAGATTTTGTATTACTCTTAGGTATTTACTCTCTCTTAGGATTATACTGTAAAAACATACTAATTTTAAAGTACACAACAAAAACTAAACAACTTCTAATAATTTCCTAAAATTTAAATAAAATAGTTTTTAGGCAAAAACAGAACAAGTATATTATGCTTAATTTTTAATTCCCATTTTTTGAGATTATTCTGTAGCTTTCTTTTTTTTTTCTTTGTATTATTTCTAAACCGCCCAAAGTATGCCAATTCCAGTGACCCAAAGAGCTACGTACTTTATGCAAATGAGTTAAACAGGTAACCCGAGCAACAATGCTATAACATTCAGTGTACTGATGAAAGTATTACATGGAATGTGGTCATTTCGGGTCCATACGGAGGACCTTATTGTTACCGTCCTATTGTTGTAGAACTTTATTAAAAAGGGAGGTTAGTATCTTGTAGTGAGGCGATGAGGCATCAGTGTTGTGTTCTGTTTTATAAACATGTAGGTCAGTGTTTTCGCGCCTGTAAGTGTGATAAAGGATAGAGAACTCTTTTTGTACCATTTTTATTTCCTAAAATACGAAGGTGGACGGCGGTGTAGTATATAGGGACAATGTGCTCAAAATTGCGACTAAGATGAATATAAGAGATCGTCACCTTTTTTTTTTTAAACTTGGTTAGAATTTTTCAAAATAGATCTACGCAGTTAGCCTGAGCGCATGTTGTTACAGGTTTGTCGGACTTTAATGTTACCAGGACTATATTCGTTGCTCCATAGTTACTTTTACATTTTAGTTTTAATAGTATCTACGCAGTTCACAATAAAAGAGAGACATTCTTTACATAATGCAGCTGATAAGAGTATGTTTTATAAAGCACTCGAGATATTCTTATAAAAATGCAACTCAAATAATGTATGAAAAATATTGAAATTCTATCCGGAGTAGTCGAGTATGATATTTAAATTGCCTGCGTTCCTGCCTAGACAATATGACGAGCTCGTATTCGTAACGTTGTCTAAATAGCGGACGATAATATTATGCATTTCTTAGAAAAAGGACCTTGCTTTTAACATCCTATTTTCATCCTAGGATGAATAGTTCACTTTTTTATGTCATTTTCAGAATCTTATAAAAATAGTTCTCACTTGTTTTAGATTAAGAGTCCAGTCAACAAAGGATATAAAGAAAGGTTACCTTTGTCCTAAGTTACTAGGAGAACCTAGTGACTTAGAAAACGATTCTCAGTACTCGACTACCAAGAACCTTGTGTTGACTGTAGGTGATATAAGGTTCTAGGTAGTTGAGAGTTTGTTTTACTTTATGTTTACATTGTACATTTCACGGAATTTGACCTCCATAAATTCAGATTTAGTAGTCTCTACTATAATTCTAGTAAAAAAACGACTCAATTTTTTTTTTGGATTTCTTATGTACCCCACTGTCAAAACTAAACCAAAATAAAATTGGGCCACACGGAGAGCACCAGATTTCAAATAAAAAAACAATCATCAAAATTGGTTGACCCCCTCAATATTCTGTGCTAACAAAAAAATACAGTTGAATTGAGCACCTTCTCCTTTTTGGAAGTCAGTTAAAAAGTCAATCACCTTTTCCAATCTGTAGTAAAAAAATCTCGCGTCGCTATGTGTCTATTTTGACACACACTCATTTACTACCTATTTTGGTTGTAATTAGAACATTAATTTCACATTTACAGACGGATTAATATAAATCGGGACTAACAACTCATTACAAATATGTTCTATGAAATGAGAATATCTGTGGAATAATCGTTATGTGTCACACCGCGGCCCAGCTTAACCAACGCAGGTAATAATTTCATCATTATTTATTTGCCCACATTTTGATAGAAACAACGCGATTAAAAAAGACTATTAAGTAATTGATCAAGTTATAGTATTTCTAAGCTGCTGTTTCATGAATAGAATGTTTAAACATTTTGCAATGATTATTTACCTGCGTAAAATAATGCATAGAAAGAATGTATGATTTTACATTACATTCAAAATTCAATGACCTTTGGTATCATTTTATATTGATTTGCGAAAGTTGTACTTATTGAGTCAATGTCAAACGAATTAGGTAAAATTATTGCTTGCAGTAGTCACTATTAATTTTATATTATTATTTTTTTAATATTCTTAACATTTATAAAACATTTCCCTCCATTCGTAATACATTGTAACTGAAACAAACAAATGAAATGAAACTCGAAACTTTTGACTAGTGTCTAGTTTCGCGACAGGACAGTACTGCATTCTGTAAAATTCACGTGAAACCCGTCAATCAATCGCACCGAATGTCAGCCAATGTTCTGACATCCTTCAAATGTTGCGAACGTGACGAAGAAGAGACGTCTGTAACTTGAATCCAGATACGAAAAGAACAAACTAAAAACTTTTATGTCGGTAGAAGAAAAAAAGCAAATGTTCGATTTAAATAGCTGAATTAATAATTGTGATATTTTTACCAACTTTAAAAGGAGGGGGTTCTCAATTCAATGGTATTTTCGTTTTGCTTGTAAAATTGTTAGGTACCAAGATATGGCAATATTCTTGATCGATTTCAGAAAACCTTTTTCTCGTGCAAGGTTTATTTTTCTGTTAATATTTTTGGTAAAGAGGTACATACTTAATTAATTCAAAGCAATACAATGCAATTACTTGGCAATCGCATTACATGGTTATTTTTTACCACGTGTGTCATTGCTATCAATTTTGTTTCAGGCGTCAGTAAAAAAATGTATCCTCGATTTTAGTACTGTGCCTTTTAGAAATAACTGCATCGGTTAGGCATACCACATTAAGTTAATTATCTTTAACTCGGTCCAGGAAGTTTTTGTCCCGTTTTTTTTTACATGTCTTATAATCCAACCGATGGGAACTTGGTTAATCGTACCTATAATGATGTCACGAATAATTTATTTCAGCGTTAATTTACAAAAGGACTGCTTAAATGTCCTTTGGGCGCGATTGTGACATTATAATGATACTTAGTACTTCCCTAAGGTACAATATCTAGCCTTACCATGCCATTAAATCCTGAAGAGTCCACAAAAATCATGGATTGACCTTCAATTATTTCGATAGAAGGTAAAGTGAGTTTTCCTTATTTAATGCCTTTTTTTTGAAACTAAAACAAACCTAGGGCAATAAAATTTTACTATTATACATCTCTAATTTTCATATATCGCTTGGGGTAGGCACTTAGCTGCAAATCGCGGTAGTTTGCACTGCTTTCCCGCCTGGTCTCCAGCATAAGGGAAGGGTGAAGCACTCCGGTGGTTTTAGCCGGTAAGAGTCCGGCATACCCCTCCGCCTTCCCCAGGGTGGAGGAAGTCCATGAGGATTTCCCCGGGTAAAAAAAAGGCCTTTAGCTGCAAAAGTATTCAATATTTTTTGGAACTGAATACACTTTAAAAACGGAATATAATCTACCAGTATAATTAAGCATTTAAAAGTATTCCAAAGAAAAACATGAAATATTTTAATTTAATACCTTAATTCGATTACTGTTCCTCAAAGAGCATTTATTTATTATTTTTTTAACAAATTGAATTGTCACTCTGGCGTTATTATTAATCAATATCTGTCAGTGTCAATTCAATTTAGTTTCACATCAAGTTATGAGTACGATAGCAAATATTTTTAGTAAAATAATAAATTGTGAGTTTTTCTATATTTAGAAACTGTAACTAAAAGGTATATTTTACATACTTAACAGACAAAGTTTAATATTATTTTACTACTTATAACTTATATTAAATGTTTTTTTTTTTTATATAAATGATTATTTGACTTATAAATGTTATCGTGTTTACAGGTTCCACAGAAGTTAATTACTCATGTATAAATCTCTGTAATTCACGCCCAAATAATGTAATTTATAATTAACCAGATGACCCAATTTCGTGTTTGTTCTAGAATAGCCATTACCTAATTTACTTGCTTTTATAAAGCGTTAGATTATTCGATAGGGTATAATAATATAACCCTGCGCAGCTCACATCAAAGTAATTGCTCCATTGTGCAAGAAACGACAGAAGTCTCATTACTAGTACCTTGGATATACCTGTTTCTATACTTATAATCTTGTATCCTAAGAATAATTAATCTTTTAACAAAATAAACTTTGCAAAAAATCGTATGAAAAACGTAAAGTTTTTTTTTAAATGGAATCCCGATTCCTTCTTGGCGCTTATGTCATTTCGCTATGCACACGTTCAGTTTTATATTAGCCACTAAAATATATGTTGTCGTCAAACTGCCCGCGTTTTTCACCAAATTAAGCCAGCAATTTTCCGCAAACTTCATCAAGTCGACAACTTGGTAAAAATAATCGTTCATTTACACCATTTTCAATAATTTATCTTAGTTAATCTTCTGCACATATTCTATCATATACAATCACGTAGGCGTTTAGGCACAAAGTACTGGAGCGTAGGTTGTAATAATAAATTTTAGAGGAGCTCCCTGTCTAAGAGCCCCCGGGCTCTTGCTAGTGCAAATTTTCTTTTGACTGCTCCCCGACTATGTTTTTAAATAGCTTTGATCTCGGAATAGGTTGTGGAAAATACAATTTAATTGTAATTATTTAATTATGCCGTTAATTTCAGCCTGAAGTTGGTCTTACAATCTGGGGTCACACAACTGTGCCCTCGTCAAAACAAGCTATTTCTATAAATATAAATCTAACTCTTTGACTAAACGGGTCTGACGGCCTAAAATCAATGTTTATTATAAAGCAAAAATGTAGTTTAAGGAAACAGACTTATTATACCTTATTGAAAAAACCGTCTACATAATTATTTTTATATAGATTAATGCATTTTCTAGCTATGTACTATTTGCCCGTTATGATAGGAAACCCAAATATTTATCAAAAAAAAAAAAACGCAATAAAAACCTAAGAACCTGGACAACTCACTGGGCATCATGAGCCATGCTACACTACAAAGCTCTATCAACTTTCAGTATTATTTATTCCTTCAACTTCAACAATTTATTTTTCAATTATCGCCTCACCAATTTTTCATACAACATTGAACCCTACTCAGCCATAATTACGTCGATCCTTATTGCCCTCAATATGAGAATCGCGACACACGTCCATTTGAGAGGACGTCCGCATTGCGTAAAAGTCATTTTCACTTTAACAGCGGAATTCGGGAGAGCTCTTTGTCTATCAATGATGTAAATGATAGACGAACACTAAGTGCGGAACATTCTGGAATTGTTTGATGAGAGATGAGAGTGCTCATCATGAGTCCCCGTTCTGAGTAATTGCGTCCATTTAATGTTATTCAGTGAATTTGAACGGTTGTACGTTTATTTATTGATGCAGTGAACTGGATTGCTAACAAGTTATTTAATGTGACTGAAATTTTGTGTTCTTTGATGTAATACAATGGGCAATCAATTCTTGCGAGAGTACCTAATTATACCTCTTTCATGAGCACTAGGAAAACCGTGTGTTAAGTTACAATATTTTTGAAAATATAAGTTAACTGCATATTTTTCCACAGTATAATTAACTTAATAAAAGTTGTTTATTAAGAGAATTGTGTTTTTAAACAACTGAGCGTTTCTACGAAAAATCGTCTCCAATGCAGGTTAACTAAAACTGGTAAATAAACACACTAATGACTGCAACGTTTACAAGCTTTTAGTAACTAAAGCTCGTTTTTCAGTTCAAAATTTAACGAAAAATTCTTTTTATTCTTTTCATACTACAATACAATGTAAAAAATATTTCTACGTGCTCTTCAATAAACCCAATCGAAGTGTCGCACTGGAATTGGAAATCCAAAACAATAAGGTACGGACTTATAAATTGAAAAAATAAAAACAAAAACGCATCGGCGATACGATTTTTATTCGGTCGAACTTCAAATCCGGATCGGTATTGGCGAAACATCGAAACGTCAGTTGATCTAACTCTCTGAATGGAAACTATTTTACGAGTAGCATGTAGTTTCGGCTCAGGTTTACTATCCAATAATACGCGTCGACAAGCGACAAGCTACTAAAATGTTAAATTCTAAAATCGATTGTTGTTTTTTTGTACTTTTTGTCGGAAACCTGAGAGTGCATTTCATAAACAACACTTTTTAGCTTGGGTTGTTAGAAAATGTTATGCTTATCAGAGAAAAACGATGTACATTTTTGAGCAGGAAACAATTGGTCTTTACTATTTATTATATTAGGTTATAAATCACACAAAACCCAATAGGTAGACACTACCACTGGATAACAAACCTTCTAAAAAATATTACATTCCGGGCCTCTATTCAGTTGTGCAAATAGAATGACACAATTCCACGTATGCTCATAATAAATGTACTAACATCTGAAATGCCTTGGATGGCTTGCGATATTAACAGACAACTCTGAATGCTTGGTAAGGGATGGCATTTTACGAACGCAGTAATATTGAGACCATGATAACGCTTCACTACGGCCTTTTTTTTGTGTTTTTGTTTGGTGAGTTATTTAGTGTTAGATTTATTTATTGAACGTAAAAAATTAAAAGATAATCTTTTATCCTATCAGATTATAAAAAAACTTTTTGATGTGTTTATGAGTAAGCCTTGGTGCAAAGACTTCGGTTGGGCCCGTAAAGCCGCTACTAAGGCGAAAGATGGCACAAGGTGTTTTGCACAAGTAGTCAGAGCCTTTTTCAAGACTCTGGAAGCCCGGACTCTTGCATCCCCACCCCCCATGGAGATGCAAGACTGGCGCTTAAATGAGTTTCAACTGTATAAAAAAAAAGTTACACAATGCGGTAGATTACTGTAAGTAGATTATCTGATGCTGAAAGATCATATTTTTAATATAATATGTACTTTATGCAGATCAATTGCAACGTATTGTTTATACTATAACAGGAAAAGTACTTCAGTGATTTTTATTTTAAAATTATTTTTAAAGATTGTTCAAAAGAAATAGGGGTACAAAGTACCCTATTGTATAAAATACCTCGTACCCATAAATTGAGAATATCCAACCGAAAAATCCCAAACAATTGACAATCACAATATTAAAAACGAATACTATTAAAATAATTAAAACATTTCATTATTAAAATGTCTCGCAGTAAAAACAGTACGGATTTCAACGAAATGCGACTGAATTGTGATGAGGGGAATTTTAATATAACAACAGGAGTATTATCACAGGTGAAAATGATTTTGTTCAAACCGAATAAATTATGATAATAGGTAGTGTACAATCACTCTACATAAATTTTATAATAAAATATTAAAATTTTGAAGGAATTTTCTCTTATTTACGTAAGATGTTTTTCTATTTCAAGTTTTCATTAGTTTAGAGTCTAGACGTTTTAGAGTGAATTTTATAGTTGAAGCGAATAAAGTACTTGAGTGAATCGGGGTTGTGATCAATTGGGTTATTTATGAAGTACAAAACGAAACAGGTTTGAATTACAGTAAGTAGATAGATATTGCTGCTGTGATGTTAATATGAAAATAAAAAATGAGAAAAGTTGATATTTAGTCTGCAATAGTTTTTGGAACGGCATCCATACACATATTAGAATACAATTATATAAAAAACAAAACAAACTTTACTTTAAATTTTTCTCACTTGCCTAATATACCGAGTCCTCGATTTGCTATGAGTAAAATACCTAGTAAATTAAATGTACGATATTCTTAAGACTAACAAAAAATCCTTGCGAAAATAGAGAGAGAAGAGAAAACTATTTTCTTATTATGTTTATACTTGTATTTAGGACTAATTAAAAAAACCTCGCAAATATATTTTTTTGTTCTAATTAATTCCGGTTAACAAATTCTTCCAGGAAACTGATATTTGTCTCAAACACACACGAGACCATTTTCATTGACTCATACACAAGAAAAATCACCATAATACAGTTTTATGCAAAGAAGGCAAAACAACAACACCTTTTTTCATCACGAAAAAAAACTCGCAACTCGTATGCCTAAATAAGTCAATTTCCCCGAAATTTGAAAGTAAAAGATTACAAAGGACTTCGAATTAAATTGTATTTACATAATTTAAGCAACGCAGGTGCTGCGAAGTCTAAAAGGGTAAAAAAGTTACGTACACGCGTGGTGGCCCTTTTAATTCGCTTCTGTTCTGAACTTGTTTAGGTTTCGTGCTGGGTAATTTTTTTTGCTCGACACTGTAAACATTAGGTTATGAGCTTCTGAGGTGTGTGGGTTGAGTTTATTGATGTGCGTTTGTTTTTGCTTGTTTGACATACATATTAGTGTTTAAAATGGTCGTTCCTTATTGGTTTCTTAGGTTAACGATGACTCAAAAGAGAACAGGGGACGATTATTGAAATAGAACTACTTTTTACGGATTCTTTCGTAATTTAAATATAAACCGCGAAAAAATCCGTAAAAAGTAGTTTTATTTCAATAATCGTTCCCTGTTCGCTTTTGAGACATCGTTAACCTAAGAAACCAATAAGGAACGATTAGTGAAAATAGGCGCCGTCTTTTTTGTGATAACTTACTTAAAATTATAAATAATGTCATATTATGTACCTGTTGTTTATGAAATTAAAAATGCTGTTTGTCAAATACCATTTTGGCCAACGTAAGTAGTGGCCTTGCTAGTAACAATATTCATGATATTACAATTTATGGTATTAAATAACATTTTATATCAGCATTTCTTTCACAACCGGACAGAGAAGCTCAGTTTACAATGTATCGCTGACGTCACGTATAAGGGCGTGTCATACGATACGGCGTATCTCGCAACGGCTTGCAAGCGTGAACGTTACCTACTGCGTCGCTGAAGCGTTGTATGGAATATGGAATATCTGTGGGGATAATATACTGTTATAAAAGAAAAGACAAATTATTATTTCCAAAGAGGTTTTAATGGCCTTCGGCCTTACTAAATTACAATAATTGATTATGAGTAAATCGGACAGAGCTTCCGCGCTATGCGACGACCAATGGGCAAAGAGGGCAGTGTGGCCAGCCGCCTTCCTTATATAGCCCGTCGCGGTGTTGCTATTGTCGCGTAGTTTTCTCCCAACAATACTGTATGGATAATGGATGATTACATGTTAAAAGAATAGTAGAATAGACTACATAAAGTTAAATGCTTTTCACTTTGTTGGGTACACACTTAAGCAAAATAAAGCTTACAGAGAGCAGTCTGAATTCTGCCTACCAGCGTAACATATTAATTTACGTCGACTTATTTTTTTTTGCAAATAGAAATTAAACCGGATACTAACATCATTTATTTATTAACGTAGTTTTATTGCGGTGTTGACGCATATATTTAACCAATAATGTAAAAATACACATAAAAGAGTAACCTATGGAGTTTCTTGTCGGATCTCTCCATAGGAAAGACATTTTGGAACCGAGCAACTAGAATCAGTACATTTAATGTAATCTTTCGTGATGATCCCTTGATGATGATGAAAAATCCCTGAATGAGTAATCAGAGACCGTACATGCCTTCGTAGTACCTAATTTTTTTCTCCGACAACGTATTCTAGCTTGTATATATTGCAATTATTGCAAGCCTATTATCACGACACATCAATTGCAAATAACTTAAGAGGAATTATACGCGACAACGTAACCTATAGGTACGTAAAAGTAGATTGCATTTGCGGCGCAGCGATATATCGTGCTTTGTTGAGCCAGCGCATTGTATTACAAAATGCATACTATTCGGGCTATATTCCCTGCAGCGCCAGTATCTTACCGCCGCTATGACGTACACTGACTTAGTTATAACCTTCTCATATTTATAATCTTGGTACTTTCGGCGCTGTGTAGTATGAAAATGTTACCACTTTGAAAAAAAATGTCGGCTGGTGTAAAGTAATAAGACAGAAGAACATAATTTCAGTTCTTAAATTGCTTAAAAAATATATTACTAGGACCCAAATCCAACATAACGCTCATTCTGTTGGTGTGACGACAAATGCAAACGCTAAAAGTCTCAATAGTTGTGATCATCGTAGGTACCTAATAGTTTTTTAAAAGCTAGTTAGTTAGCTATTAATTTCAATAAATGTAGTAACAAAATATTTAATCGTAAAAATTGTCCAATATTCCAAGTAACTTCATTTACTACAACTACACACCGCACTAAGTATAGCAAGTCAAAAAAGCAAAGCAAAGCAAAACAAATTCAAATCGGAAGTGAGGCAGCGTTTTAATTTAACAAATGGCAAGTTCCAACAAGTTGAGCGGCAGAACGTATAAACATGGCCGCTGTTGTTTAGACAAAAGATAAAAGATAAGAGAAGGAACTTGTAAGCCGGTTGTTTCTCCGCGATAACGTTTTACGCAGCTTTCTCTGCGACCCAATATAAGTTTCCTGTCCTATCTTTGTTCCATGTCATACTGGGAGCGGGGAGCGAATTGAGGATTCTACTTTCTTAAGCAACGTTTTGATTTAAGCTCTAACGATACAAATAATGTGTAGGTTAACTACTAGAGATACTTCCACGATAGTAGAATAGAATAGTTCGTTACTTGCACAGAAAGTAGGTACAAGATACAGATGTTATGTTTATAATGAGACCCTTAAATTATCTACCATAAATCAGACATGCAAAAAAAAAACAAAAATTTGAAATTCTAGTCGCCTAATAAAAGTTACTTACCTACTTATATTATTATTTTACAGGAATTAGTCACAAACTGAATATTATTACAATAGAAGTTATCTTAAAATGAAGGCTGTTATTTAGCTCACATTAACGAAGTGGAAATCCTGTCACCAAAAACTTTTAGACTGAGATAGATTTTTGGACGTTCTATTTTTAATACATGTATGATGATAACACAACAAACAAACATGTTAAAAGAATATAGGCTATTATAATTTCGAATATATGTCACTTTAACTTCTTCATATAGGTAAGTAAAAACCGATCACAATAGCCTCAAAAATAAATACACAATTTTCTATTGTACCCTATTATGAAAGCACACGATAATTATTAATATCGTCCCACTTTACTCATAGCAACAAATGGTACCGGTACATATTAGGGGTTTCCTTGAAGAATCCTTAGAAATGAGCCACATATCTGCTATACTACATTATAATATAATATCTGTACGAGTGTATCATATTAATACGATGAGAAGTAGATCAAATTTCCGCGAATATGGAAATCTTTGTGAGAAATTATTTACATTAACGCTTCTAATAATGTGTTTGTATGTACTTGTGCAAGGATAAAGTGATTTCAGGAAAGTCTACTTACAATTTTGAGCCATTCACTTACTGATTTAATCTTCCTTCAATGGCTTATCATCATGCAGTTCTAACACTATGAAAAATTAAAGTCAGATATTTCGGTCAAAAGTTGATCAATACAAGCTTCAGTTCAAGCTATTTTATTGAGATAATAATTTTAATATTAACATTGCCCATATTTCAAAACACTAAAGGCAGATTTTTCTAATTCATCGCGACCACTGTTAAGCGGTCAGTTGTACTAAATATTTATATAAATATTGTTCCATCGCAGGATATAACATTATTATTACTTTATTAGTTTTAAAATCCAAGATATCGCTTTAAAGGGATTTTCTCTAACTAAAAGTAAACACAGTATAGTGTGCCAAACCACCGACCCGCTCCTCGCGATACGTCAGGCAGCATAACATCACCCAAACGCTTCCGAGGGCCCTATTCTCAAATCACTCGTTAAATTATCGCGATTTTGTATGTCTACTCTCATAAAATTAGTAGAGTTTTAGACTCGTTAGTGGACTTCGTTTTAGTTAGACAAGTGAATTCTTCATTTATTAAAGTTACATGTTTGTACTAATTATCGTAGTACGTAATGGACATGAACACAAATACATGATGTAACAAATCGTAGTCGTTTCGCCCTTGAAGATGAACTGTGATAGCGAGAAGCCTAGAAATAGGCACATACCTAACTCAAAACATGATGTTAGTACAATAGATATCGCCACTTTACATCATAAATATTCCATTCTCTCCTACATGCAATTCTGAAATTTTCGCATTGGATAAGAAATCGAGTGATATGGTATTATGACCCTCGGTTGTTTTGCCAATGTTTTGTTTGCGTTAGCTTGTTATGTTTACATATACTGTTCATATAATATATGTACCCATACCTATGGATGTAAATGTGTGTGATAATAATATGTGTACGTACGTATGTAGGTAAATTGCACATGAAAATACTCTTAAACTCTGAAGAGTTATTTTGTACATCTATGATGGTATCAATGTAATATTGACACTCAAAAGTTAGCTATAAAAGAGCGCCATCTATCGTCAAACCCCAAAACTACAACGCCATCCAGTATAAACGAGTTAACTCCAATATTTGTGTTACCAGTGAATGCACTCAAGTGTTCGGGCCCAAGGCCGAAGTTGGACAGTTTTCAATTACTCAAAGTTACTGGCTTACTGGGAAAGTGCATACCCCATCAACTATTTGCAAACTTGCATAATCTTCGCTGGATCATGGCTGGCATGCATAGAACAGAAACTGTTACGTATAAATTAAACTGGTAGCCATGTTGCTTTTGTGTTGCGCTTAGATTTTGGATGGCAGATGACTGGATGGTTCAGTGCGATCTTATGTAATAGGACGTAATGTTTTGGGGTAGGTACACCGTGTTTCATCCTCTTGCTGTTTAGGCGGAACAATTATGAGTAATATTCTTCTCGTCTTCAATCTTATTCCTAAAACAGTTTTTACTGGTTTATAGTATCTAACAGTTTCATCAATACTATTCCTTCATTACAATGCAGTTGGTTAAATAAATATGCCTTCATTTTAAAATCGGGCTTTGATGCCTCAAATAGTCACAACGAAAGCAAATGATAATAAAACGTCATACATTAAAAACTAGCTTTCTCATTAAAGTGTGTGCAATCAAAAAGTGTTACAACCGAATTGCAATTCATCCTATTACTTCTAAACACAACTTATCTAATTACCCATAACGAATATTAATATGTCAGTAACAAAAAAGCCTTAATTACTTATAAGTCAGTGGCTTTAGTCCCATTTACCGCTACTAAATAACTCCAAGTTAATTAAGTGGTAAACGTTCATTAGGATAACGTTCGCATTGAACCGGAAAAATGTTCTGCAAATGATCAGACTTAGTTTAAATTACATGTTTGGCTCTCTATAGGCTCTTTATAGGAATCAGAAATATTTATTTGATCTAATATTTATTTATACACCTTTTTATACCTATTTCATCTCCCGAGCAGGCTATCAGTCTAACCTGATTCAGCTTAATGCACAAATTTTACATAGAGCGACTGCCTATCTGACCTCCACAAACCATTTTGTTGTCAGAATTTACTTAACGTCAAACATCAACGTATGACAGTCGGGACCTATGGCTTAACGTGCTATCTGAGGTACTTTATTGGTAACTACTTATCCTTTTGTAAAAAAGATCCAATAAGCTTCTAACGTATAATGTGCAGTAGTGTAAAGTGTCTCTAATTCTGTTAAATAATTAATTTGTCGATGTCTTGGATGCACGGTTAGCCGAGTGGCATAGGTCACCACGCTAATACCTCTATGCGGGCTGCGCATTCGATCTCCAAACAGGACAAACATTTATTTAACCCACAAATATGGTTTTCTAGGTGATCTTTGTGTATGTGATGCGTATGAAACAGCCCACGATACAAGGTCCAATTCCTTAGAACATTCTTAATTCATTTTATAGAGCCACTATGAAATTTTGAATGGAATTTAGCTTACAATGTGTTACGCACGATTATGCATTTTTTATGGTGAGTAGGATTATTAAAACGAAATACTTTATAAACAGTTTTTAATATCAAAATAAAAATCTTGGGTACATTTAAACACTATACATGCCATATTTTAATTACCTTATAATAATGAGCGATATTAATTTATTTTATTTACAAATTTCTTAAAGTAAAAATAATCAATTTCACGAATATTATGAGCATTTGCGTACCATATTGAACTGAAGTTAAACTATTATGAACGAAGCGAACGAACGAATGTCTTCCCCAGTGACCACAAAAAAAAACAAAGTCACAATTAAATACGTTCAAATTAGTCATACTTCAGTGTTTCTCATTTATTTTTAATGGAATGTGACAAAATACTGAGCAATCATAGTATAACTTCTAAGATAAACACATATGCAATTAAATTTAAAATCGAGAACCAACCTTAAGTAACATCAATATTAAATAATATATGTACAGGGTGGCCATAAACAAAACAGTTTTAAAGTACTAAAAACATTTTATCGAAGAAAAATTATGTCACATCTTCGATTTGACGCTCAAACGCTACCATATATTTCAGAATAGCAAAATTGTAGCATATTTATTACACCGACTATATTAAGCATACGGTCCATTCGATTTTGAAACCAAGGGCCTTCTTCTTAAGGTTTAAATTTAAATGTATCTAATTTGGTTTGGTATAAAAATTTACAGTCTATTTGTAATTATTGTAATAAAAACGAACGGCTTTACCTTCGCGAGAAATTATGTCACTTTTATTTACATTTTATGGCAAATAATAATACCTACGTCGTGGTTTGCGATACTGATATTACTTGAGATATTTTTATAAGCATTATACCTATTTACGGACATAATTATATAACTTTTTTTAAGGAAACATAAACTGGTCGGATTAAAATTTGTATTTATTATAAAAATCTAATATTATACTTAAAATAGTTACAAAAAATATTTACAAAATTCTTACTACCTTACCTAATTCCTGGTTTGGTTTAAAATAATCTTAATATTATATTATTTTTATCGCGATACCTCAATTTACGCTGCATGGGCCAGCCTTATAACATTACTTGTTTTTTTTTACTCAAATTCAAAATCAAATCACTCCAATTTCAATAGGTATTTCGTTCTTCCTTTGTTTTCTAAACTAAACAAAAAATAAATTCTATTCCATTTACAAAAATAAATCACGTTTTCTTTGCTACGTCACATCGAGGTATCGCGAATAACAAAATCGACTGTGTAAATATCACACAGGGACTTTGGCATACTATTTATAACTACAGTACGGTGCAAACTTAATGGCGGCTCTAAACACGAGGCGAGTCGCTGCGCAGTAACAAACTTGTGCGCCAGCGGGGGTGCGGGGCGAGGAACTGCGCTGCGTGTAGCTAACTTCAGAGCCGCCATTAACTTTGAATCCAACTATATTTTATGTTTGATGCTATGATTCTAATCTTGATTGACTAGTGTGTCTTGATGATTCCACCGAATCCTCTTTTCTCGCGTTGTCACTTAATACTGGACGAGCTGAAAAAGTACATAAAACGCTTAATAAATAAAGTGCCTAAAAAACATCAAAGCTAAAATAGAGTTTACAAGACGAAAGTACTTTGAATCATCATTAAATTCTAATTTCACTACAGCATATTATATTGTATATCATAGAAAAGATATCTAATAAAATAATAAATGCCACATAATACAAGCTGGCCACAACCAATACAATGAAAATCCTTTTTTCCAATATGGAATTAGATTCTAGGTAAAAGAGATTAGCAATAATAGACTGCCAATATTTATTAATATCCTACAACGTTCAATATCTAATACTATTTTGTGGCTGGCCATTGAGAACGTTTGGTCAGATATTCTGATAACTATTACAAAAAAAAAACCGTTCCAAATGTAAATGTTCGAGTTATTAAATTCCGTGTAATAAAATTCAAGCTTTAATTTCAAAAAAGAATTAAGAATAATTAATTTTGATTTACATTTTTATGACTGAATAACTTTATGCTATTCGTGTAATTGCAGTTTTAATTTTGTTAAAATTGTTTTAGTAAAGTTGAAAATGTGACCTTTGATCTGACTGAAGTTGCGTTTGAGATATTCAAATGTTTAATTAGAGAATTGGATTTAGGTATTTGAACATTTTAATTTAAAGAAATGGCTTTATAAAAACAAATAGCACGAATGATCAGCGCTTAGTTTAAACCTATTTGGAGGTATAAAAATTATTCCACTTATTGATCTGGCAAGTAAATTTAAAATGAAATCATTTTCTCATGTCATCAGTTGTTATATATAAAGTAACAAGTGACCTAATAAAAATCCTCTAATAAGATACATACCAAACATCCGTAGTAGAATCTTCTCGATCCCATGCAGAGGTGACTCGAAGGTTAAACATAGAAACAGGGCAAGGAAAAACGTCAGCACTATGTGGGATATCGCGTTCGCCATCTGAAAGTTGATCAGTACAGTTTGTTTTTGTCGGAAATAATACAGAAAGAAACATTAATAAGAACTCTTGTATCTTGGTTCTTATCACATATACTTGTACAATTAGGCCGATCGTACACGAGGCAACGCAAGTATCTCATACTCGACGACTCTAATATCCAACGATGCGTGCTTTCAGTAGTTGTTTGGATACTAAAATATCGGGAATCGGAGACTTGCGTCGCCTTGCGTACGGACTGGATAAACAAATGCAAGTTTCCTTGGATAGATATTTCAAGAATGACTATCATCTGCATATATGCTATTCATTCTGAAAATTAGAGCTCATGGATATTTCAAGAATAAATAACACATTAAACATCATCAAGGAGTATTATCCATTTAAAAGAAAAACTATTTACTTCAGTAACCTTAGACTTTCCAACAACAACCTTTATTATTTGTTTGTTTTCTACCATTAAGCAAACATGTCATACAATCTTTATTCTATATAAAATAAAATAAAACCAAGAAAAATCTTGGCTAGGACTGTTCCTAGCCGAGATTTTTCTGTATCAATCTGTATTGATCACATAACTATGTTGTAATTAACGTTGATCTTGTAGGTTTTAACGACACACAAAAGAATGAACATGTCTTACTGGGAAACATAGACATGCCACACGACATGCCATCTTATTTCTTTGAGACCACATAAGTTCTGAAAATAGCTACGAGTCTAAAATGTAATTACTGCTTCTTTTTTTTCCTGTTGTACAAGACAAAACATTCTTTGAAGATATATCTAATAAAATTTGAAGATCAGAAAGTCGAGCACAAAAAATGCTCAAAATAGACTATTTCCAATTTGAATAAATAATAGAGATTTATTATGAGTCATAGTCTAATATCAAATGCGATGATAATCGACAACATTTCTCCTGAGGATCGTAAAACCACTAAAGGATATACCACTTTATAAAAATATAACGATTAAAAAAATATATAAAAGTTTAATTTGTAAAAAGAACAATTAATTAAGAAATACAATACTTACAACTGTAAAGAAAGTGATGTGCAGCGGATGCCTCAGTTCGCCAACGTAATACAATTCCACTATTCCATTTACTAAATAAGCACAGAAGGTCAGTCTTGAGAATGGCGCTAGAAACTTCCACGTCAGTAATTTTCCAAGGATACCTAAAAACAAAAGAAGGACTCAGTACTACATAGACTATTAAACACTCAATCGGTCAACAGTAGTCCCGAAAACAATTAAGATTTTTTCTCGTCCACAATTCGCCGTTCAAACATTGTCAGTGTGAAATTAAAGGAAAATTACCCACTCTAATCTCAAAAAGGTTTTATTACTTGCTGACCGTATAAGTGTGAGCTAGAAAACTAAAGTTAAGCTTAAAACGATAAATCGGCAGCTGTGACCCATATCCTCCAGATACATTGTTGTTAATAGCCTCAATAAATTTTCATTAACACTTCTTGAAGCTTTACTTAGAGGGAATTAACTCGTAAAGGAGTAAAACGTGGCCAATAGCAATGTATTTATAAACGACCTTTAGATGTTTAGATAGAGCTCTATTTCTTTGTTTAGAATTGAAATCAAATACTCCTAATATTAAACTACAGTAATTAAGACAACATAATACTTAGATAGGTGTTTCACAAGGCACTATACTAGGTCCAACTAGGTCCAAAAATTTGACACATTTGTTTGAATTCACACAAATTAGGTATGTATGTGAAAACAAAGTAACCTTAATTGAAATCTTACCTCCGTTCCCAGTAGCACAGGCAACAATGAGCCAACCGTTAGCGATACCCCAGGCAAGTTTGTGCAATGATATGTACGTAGCAGCCTCAATAACGTTGTAATCGTACCACTCTTGGTAGAAAAGAGAAACCGTGAAAATCGTCACAGTGCCGAGAACGAAACTCGTGATCCAGGCGCAAGTTTTCAGGAGATAGGAAAACTGGTAGCTGTAAATAATAAACGAAATATTGTAAATTACATAATCAAAAATGTGAATTCAGTTATAAATGTAAATAAGCTCTTGCTGTCAAAAAATGAACTTAGCAACATGTCGTCAAAAAATGAAATAGGCATACAAATAAAGACAGGGTTAATGAAATTTAACATTTCAATTACCACATCCATTTAGGTTTGTTGATTTGGACTATGATCTACCTATATTTAACCATTTTGGCAATGTTTTCAAATGCTGATTTAAGACATTAATACACACAATATGGAAACATAGGGATTATGATAAAATAACTCACTTTTCTGTTTGTACTCGATGAAGCACGTACGCAGTCAGAATTCCCATGAAGTAGGTAATCAACTTCATGTGAGTTTTGATATAGGCTTCATTGAAATAATAGTTAGAAACTATATCTGTAAATTCTCTGCAACAAAACAAAATTCATTCAATATTGAATCCTATTAAAAAGTACATAGAACATAAATTGTTAAAACAAAGATTTGAACTTACTTGGCATAGAACAAAAGCGTTGGGTCCAATTGACCTTGGTAGGTTATCACGGTGGGTACAATCAGTGAGATGACGATGGCAATAGATATAAGCATGGGCCCAAATTTACGCCACCTCCACAAACTGTAGATGAAGACTGGTGCTATGAAGAACAGTTGCGTATCCACGGAGAGGTACCACGATTGGAACATGCACTGAAAGAAACAATTATATATTATTAATTTGAAGAAACCATCATGTATATTCATGTCAATTCTGACAACCAATCTAACTATGGGATTCCATATTGACCTTTAAAATGTGTAGTGAGTGATCAGTGGAGGTTAGATAGGCAGTCCCTCTATGTAAAATACGGTATTTAGCTAAATCCAGTAAGGAAAAGTCTTCCCTAACATAGTTTAGAATAATTTTAGGCAAATGATAAAACAATAAATTAAAAGTAGTTATATTTTTTGTTTCCATTGTTTTTTTCATTTCTCAATAAATTTTGATCTTATGTGTTTGTTACTTACCATTTTATCAGTATTAACGTAGTTATTTATGTACAGAATGTTAGTCCACCAGGAGTCCATGCATCGCTGTTGTTCCAACTGTAGCCTGTCTTGCCACAAAGGTCCTTCACCAATCTTCGGGAGCCAGGTCATGTAGAATAGTATGACGATCACGTATGCTGGAGTTACTCTTAAAAGATATTTAAAAAATTAAATAAGGTTTTACTAGGCATATTGCTCCTACTATCGAGACATAGTACCGTTATGTAGAGGAAAATCTGTTTGAAATCTGTTATAGTACCATTTCCGAAATCTTTTATCGGTTCTTTAAAGGAGACAGTAGTGAAACTAGCTAAAAACGATCAAAGCAAAAATGAAAAACAGAAACAAAATCAATCAACTAGTCTGAAAGTGAGAAAATCCGATAAAAACGTCCTAGAAAACCGCACAGATATTGACTAATACTTGACAAGCAACGCTGTGAAAGGTAAAACCAAATCCAATTTCCCAGCAAACACGAATCAATCAGTATGAGCTTGCTTTGATGTTCCTGTATTACCCGTTAATCTTTTAAGCATGTAGTTTAATGAAGCTGTATTTAAAGGTGAGTGGGTGAACGAGGTACAATTATGTACGATTTAATCAATGAATCAGTTTTATTGGTTTGGGCTGCATTGAGAAAATTCTGGGAATTTGTCAATGGAATCTATTCCCAGAATCAACTATTTTCAGTGTGAATAAATCAGTGAACGTTTCGTGGGATGGACAAGGTTTAAAAGCAAATTGAGTACTTGGAAAGTTATCTATATAAAGATTTATCTATTTCTCAATTATTTTTACCTAGGCCAATATAATACCAACTGAAAAACTCCTATTTATCCGCAGCTAAATATTTTCTTAAATAACTTACTTTTTCCATAATACTTTTCTCCGAGTATAATTAATTCCAAAATCCAGATTAAAAACATCCATGTAATAAAATTCTAACAAGGATTAAAAGGACTTTGAGACCTGAACCCCGCCAAAGCTAAACAAGAAATGAGCTAGTATTGTGCCCTACAGAAATGAGTTCAGTTAATAAGGCTTATTTCATACGACAAAGGCTGCGAGGTTCATTGTGTATGGCAGTTTATTGGGTAAGAGCTTTTTATTTGCAAAAAGAGGAAATAGTAAAGGCAGTCCTGTGCAAAGTATTTTGTGATTTTCTTTGTTATTAAAGTTATTAGATATTTATTTGATTTTTAATCTCTTTAATTCGAATTCTACATTTTTTTTTATATGAATTTATGGGTACTTTCTGACAGAGAGTTAAAAATTATTGAATTTGATTTCGTAACTTTCATGCGAAATATTCTTTGTTATTGATTTAGTGCTGATTGAATTATAAAATCAAGCTTCAGAATTCTTTAAGCTTTTGATTACATTGAAATACAAACCTGATATAACGGAAGATCAGAATAGGTAAGACATTGAGTTTGCCCCGTCGCTTATCCAACTCGACGAACATCAGTCTTGCGAAGAGGAACGCACTGAGCATCAGGAACGTGTCCACTAATAGAGTATTGTTCAACATGAACGCGTTGGCTGGCTGACGGACTAACTGAAAGAAAAAAATATAGTTTTTTAACTTACTACGATGACATAAAAATAACAATAAATTATGAAAAAAAAAAACATAATTTTTAGGTAAAGACAACCAAAAAATAAAAAAAAGATAACGAAAGTATCGTCATTTATAATACTCTAGTCTTTCTAAAATACCTTTGAACGCTTAGCAACAAGATCTGGAGCAACGAACATTGTATACAAATTAGCGTCTAGTCTTTGTTGTAAAAGCCTTTCTTTGATCAAAACAGCAAACTGATTACGGATAAAATTTATGCGATATTGTGCCTGGGACATAGCTCCCGGCATAATCAGAAGCAAATCCAAATAAACTCTGATACCTTGACCCTTATCGGGCACAGGCACATAATGCCAGGAGATCAGGCAGTAAACTTCACATAATTTATACAGTGTACCCTAGATTTAAAAGGGATACTATCGGATCAATAATTGGGGAAGCCGGAGCTGTATTGAGTTGTTAATTGAGTTCTCCGATAACTTGTCTCAAAATTGAAAATTATAATTTCAATGTCGTGTTTGGTAACTTAGTTTACAACTACAATATGTATTTCGTTCTAAAGTGAATTAAAATAATGTAGACCATCCATGGCATGTTTTTTTCATGAGTTATGTAATCAGGATTCAAAAATATTTACCCGATCCCAAGCATCGGCATCCATGACAGGTCCACTGGCGATGAACATGCACGCATGGCCAGCGATAATAAAAACCATGGCCAATGCCTTAATCCCAGTGATGCACTCCAATCCTAAGGCGTTGTGTTGCTTGGTAGAGATGATCTTCTTCAAGTTGTTGATCATGGAGAAGGAGATTATAAGAGTTGTGATGATGGACTCCTTGTTGCCGCCGTAGTAGATGATGTAGATCTCGAAGAGAGTGCTGAAGAATAGGATGGTCACGAAGAGGAGGATGAGAGACCTGAAAAAGACAAGTTTTTAATCAAGTTTTGTACGAAGAATTGTTGTTGGTGTGATGTGATGATTGATATGAGTAAGGAATCAGACATTTTCGTAAAGACGGAAGTATATTGCGCAAAGAATAAATCTGAAACTTTAAGAACACAACAGTCAAAATATGAAGCACACACACCATAAATAAACATATAAAAAGTAAAACTAATAATTGTACCGTGCCAGCAAAAATCACGCCAATTACTGTTTTTATTTGTTTTCTTTGTGAAAATATACTTTGTTGCGAACACACATATTTCTCTTCGCCCTATCTGAGCGTATACGCGTAACTTTTGACATATTATGATTGATCAGGATCACACACGGGAAGATAATATTACTTTCCTTTTTCATTAATACTTGATGATATCGTTTCATCATAAAATAATTTTGTATCGACGGCTTTTTCCTTGAGTGTAAATTTTGGGGCGGTGAAAATTGAGGAAGCTTTCAGATGATTATACCTAAAAAAGATGGTGGAATTTTATTTACTATAGATGAATGAGTAGATGTACTCGATCTCTCAATCGCTTCGTTGCATCGTGGTGCCATATACCTATCCTATTGCTGAGCACAGGCCTTCTGAAGGTCCTTCCATACTACCTTATTCCACCCATACGTTACCTTCCGATTCTCAAACCTAACTAAAACTAGTGCTATGAAATAAATATTCACATTTATTTATACCTATAAAAAATATTGGGTACCTACTTATGTTTAACAAAAGGAAAAGCATTAATTAATGTAATTTATCACACCTAATCTAGATACTCGAGTTAATTTCTAGTCTGAAACCTAATTACACCTTATGTTGTCAAGGGAAAATGCGAAACAGGTATAATTACTAGCTATTGGTTTGACTGAAAAGCTTAGTTCAGCAGGCTATATTTAAATATTATTTAATTACTCTGTAACTACGCGTACATGACTACAAGGTATTCTCGTTAAAGTAAGTCGAAATAAGTACTTTTTTGTTATTTTTTTTGTTCATCGTCGATATCAACAGCTCGCTTGTCACCCATTTCTAAATACACTAGATATGAGAGAGAGACATGTGATATTGAAAAAAAAATACTATTACATGATAATATATCCACTATACCTATATACAGTCAAAGAACTCGCGACAGAACATCCTATTAAAAAAGATTCTTCTTAGTTTTAGGAAAATAACTAGAATTTTAATATTCTCTCCAAAAATTTGTTTATTACTTACACACCTTTAATATTCAAGAATTATCTACTTCATAAACTATAAATTTCATTTTTGAACTAGACGCTTTTAATTACTTTAGTTCAAGATAAAAACTAACTTATAATTTTCGTAATAAAATAGCTCTAAGCTTGCTTATTGTATAAATATTTAATAACTCTTCGTTGAAATTTATAAATTATTCAGTATATTTTGAAATATCTGATGATGACCGTTAGTGACGTTAATAACACTTTATGACGTGTTTTTGCTGATGCTAATAGATTTAGTAACGACAAAGATTAACCTTATGTAAAGATCGACAATGTATGAAGTAGCCATTCAGAAAGAAAAGTAAAAACGAATAGAAAAATAGGTACATATATTTTACAGCTAAGCATCATTAAGATTACTACAAATCAAAAGAAACTCTGTCCATCACGCTTCCTCTGCTAAATCACTTATTAGATTTTGATGACACTCCACACCAAACTGTACTTTTTGTTGCAATAATTGACATACACGCTATAAAAGCCTCTGACGATACTTAGTTTTAATTTAAATTACCCTTAAAATTTTCAAAAATTTACACAACAGAAAACCTGAAAGATGTCTATCAAACCACCATGGTTTATAAAGACCACAAAAATGACTAAACGAGTAATTGTTAACCGCACCTTACATAAAGTCTACTCGATTATGTCATCCAATATCATCCCACCGTGCTACTAAATCACGGGAAAATGGAAGAAATATAGAGGTGGGCAGAGGTGGGTAGAGGTGTAGTACGAGATGATTTATAGTCAGCTGTGGTCCTATGTGGGCTTGGGGACTTTGAGAAAAACCTTCTAATCTCTGGTATTGTCTGGCGAAAGCCGCTGTGGGAAATACCGGCGGGTAGTTTTAACGATTAATAGTGGAACTGTAGAAGTTCGTGTTTTATTTTTTCAATGTAAGATATGAGATCGTTTCCTGTTTCAGTGGTATGTGTGTCTGTCAAAATGTTTGCCTTTAGTTTCCAATTAATTTGTCCGCATGTGTTGCATAAATTCCTAATTTAATCGTATTTGTTCTTTTTTGTGTGATCCGCTAATAGCTGTCTAAATTCTATATCAATCTTTGCAAATATAGTAATGTTGATAGAAAAGTAACTAACGGTGAAGAGAAAGAGAACATTGTTCTTAATCTATAATTTTATGCACTGTGAAATATTTAATGTGCACAGCACATAGCTGTTCATATTTAAGTTGTTAGTTAGCCAGGTAACCTGGAAATCCATTAGAATAATATTATATCCAACTAGGTTTTGCTCGCGGTTCCGCCCGGTTGTCGCAGCGAAAGACCTCTTTTGGTTTTTTCAATATTCATTAAAACCAGTTCAGCAGTTTAGCCATCATAGCGTACCAGACAAACAGAATTACATTCTCATTTTTAATATTTATTAACCGCAACATAGAAATTATTAAATTTTTGTTCATCACAACACACATTATTTTTTTATTCATTTTCCGGTATGAATGAAATATCAATATCAGGCCAGGTCAAGAGTACCCTAAACCGAAGAGCATGTATGAAGGGAATTATGACAGTGGATGAAGCGAAACAAGTAAGTAAGGATCGTAGCAAGTGGAAAGAAGTGGTCTCTGCCTACCCCTACGGGAAACAGGCGTGATTATATGTATGTAATGAAATATACAAGACTTACAAATAAGCAACATCCAGCGTCGTGATCTCCAATGGTCGTCTCGTATAGCAGTCTCTATCGTTGACCTCAACTCCAGTGGTGTTACTGACGGTGTGAGCGAGGACACTGCTCACGAAGCTGGACACGGAGTTGGCGTCACAGGCGCTGGGCACGCAGACTGCCCAGCGGAGGGTCTCGCCGCGGCCGGTGCGGGTCTGTGGATGGAGGATGTTGATTTAGAATTGATAATTGAAGATGGTATTAATATGATAAGGAGTGAATGACCACCGCCCTAACCAGAGAGAAATGGAGGGAGGGTAGAAAATTTATTACATAAAGAAATCATTCAATTCAATCAATCATTTTTTTTTTTTTGCAGTTATATATTTTTATACAAATACAGAGTATTGGCTTATGGACTGACCTTTATCCTTCCAGCTAATATTTACACAAATTCCATTACAATGAGTTCAGTAGTTCATACAAACGTTGGACGGTTACTTTAAATAAGTAATGTTAGTGTGTAACATAGCTGTATTCCGATTCTTGTAGTATAATGTGGCTACAGAGTGTGAAACTTAGCACATAACATGTCACTATTTATTTAGTTAAGCACACTTCACGTTTATCTAAGAGTCAAGTTGAAGTCTACAATATCTAGGTACATAAATGTTGCCTTTTCTTCATTGGCTATGTTTTCTATCCTATTACTTGTATGACGAAAGGCTCTTCGAGGATGTATGAGTGGTGTAGACTTTTTATCTTGTAGAAAACTGAAAAATATGGTCAGAACATTTGCTAATCGTCACTTTAAGGAAGAAGAGTTCTTCACACTTCTTCTTTTAGAATTTTGTGTATTCTACCTAAAAGTAATAAATCCAGAAAAGGTCGGCTTGGTATACGTGAGCTACAGATTGTAATTTAGCCCTCATTCAGCTATAAGTTATTCTAATCCATATTTTTTTTGTATCATGCCATGTGCCAAAACCATAATTGATTATTTACTCAATACTCAAATCATTATTAGCATTCCATATGTCACATAACAGGTGGTACAATTTCAATATGGGTCCATATTGTGTCTATACTATAAGAAATAGGGCACAGCTTAAAGAAGTTCGAATATAACTATGTAGTCGTTACAAAAATTATAAGTGTATTTAACATTCAGCAATATTTTATTTATTTATACATTATATACATACATTAACTGTGATGTAGAGACGAGCTTAACTCCAAATTAAGTATTTACCATTAGGTTTATTCAATTTATCTTTTCTCGTCATCTTTTTCCACGTAATGATTATGAAAGACATCAAGCATACTACATAGTTGATGTCTGTCACACAGAATAATAGTCACTTATTAAGAGTCTATAGTTCAATAGTACTTGAGCGGTCGCCGAGTCTTGCGGCTTACCTCGATTAAGGATATGATCTCACAAAGTAAATACAAAACTGTTGGCGAAAACTATAAGAAACAACTTATAATATTAGAATTTAACTCATCCGTGTTTTTGAGTAAACTGCAAAATAAAGTGTTCTATAAATAAGTATCAATTAGGTATTCCTAATTGATACTTATTACACTTACGTATTTACTTTTCTTTCATTCCTTCTTTTTCAATCTAATTCAATAGAATTAGATTGAAAAACGAATGAATTATTTTTAGGTTGTATGATAAACACACATTTTAGTTGCAATGGGCTCGCCCCCACTTACATGGGACCTAAACATATCGGCGAACTGTGGGTGTACATTGGTACACCTCAGCCTAACCCTTCGGGGATACAGGCGTGATAATTTGTTATGTTTTTATGATAAATTAGTTATTAGTAAGCATTATTGTAGATAATGAATATAAAAAGAAACCCACTTGTTTACCGCCTCCGAGGTGTACCCTTTCGACGAAAAAATCATTTTTGCAATCGATCCACACTTGCCGGAAATATCGAATACAAATATACAAAAGAAAACACCGATATCTCGAGTACCTCCAATTTTTTATTACAATCAATTCAAAAGCCTACGTCTTTTGAATTCATCAATATCAACATTTTAGCATTCACAGCATGTACCGTTTTACGGATCTTAGGAATTAGCTTAAAAAGCTATTTGGTAGGGGCACACGACAACACACGTGAGACACGTGTCATTTTAGACAATTTTAGATTAAAAGCGTTATATGTACCTATATTATAAAATATTAATTTCTCGCTGCATACACAAATTAAACAAAATAGGATACATAAAGAGGATTCTTGGACCTCCCGAATTCCCTTTGACATTTTTGCAAGTCACGTTTTGTTGAAGCACGTGATTTTTATCTATTTAAATTTAATATGTTAATGTAGTGTTCCATTTAAAATACAAAATTGTTTTGTGCATAATTAATAAACTAATTTATTTAAAGAATTTCGACCTTGTGTGATTTATTTATTTATTTTTATAAAATAGACGACTATAAGTCTAGACTCTAAAATGCTACCTTCCACTTAGCAACACATTTATTGTTACTAATATTATTCTTTTAGCTTTGAATTCTAAATCTCCTTCCACTATGCAATATTAAGTATAATATATTATTAGGTATGTAAAATAATTACCTACCTAATTAATTAAACATTATTCACTTCCTTACTTTTGATTTAAATAAAGTAACTCTAGAAATTAATCTCTAGAAAATCTATGTGTGGAGGCATGTAATTAGCTATTTGATAATATTATACTCATTATATATATTTTTTTTGTTAGTCTGTAAGCCTTCTTTAAAATGTTATAAATAAATAAATATTAAAAAGAAGACTGATAAACGCTAAGCACTTTAAAAAATTGTTCCAATTGGTCCATTATTGTCTTCCGAATTCGAAATCCAAATCTGCAATCAAACCTCTAATTGTCGGACCTAATTCCGTGAATGACAAAGCCCTCCACACATGTTAGTAGTGACGTCACTAAGTAGAATTAGACAGATTAGCGGCAGAGCCTTATTACTAAGTTCTAAACATAATGCCTGCTGCTTCTAAACTTGTGCCGCAGAGTTCCTGTTCCCAGAACTCTGAAGGAGAATTATGAAGTTGTGTTAGTAGTATTTAATTGTAGTAAATTATTGTTTTGAGTTACGAGTATCGCAGTGAAAGATTATTTCTGTATTTACACTGACGATGTCGGTAACAGTTTTTACTGTTTAGCTCTAACATTATTATCGCTTAAAAAAATACTTGACATGTCTTCAATTGAGTATGTGGTGTGTATGTAAATA
This sequence comes from Autographa gamma, assembly GCA_905146925.1. Taxonomy (NCBI): domain Eukaryota; kingdom Metazoa; phylum Arthropoda; class Insecta; order Lepidoptera; family Noctuidae; genus Autographa; species Autographa gamma. The sequence continues at coordinate 10,454,768 of LR989855.1, forward strand.
TTAAAATAAATAAAGGTAACAATAATATGATGAATACTAAAAACACTGAGTTTCTCTACCGTTTCACTAAAACCTTTTAACTTAAGGATCAGTGTGTAAGATTTGTAGCTCCTTCTTAACTACATGTATATTTAGGAACCCATAAAACCGTCTCTTGCATACTTAAAAATAACAAAAAACCTCTACCTTTTCGTTCTCATGTTTCTGCCGCCACTTAATAGTGGCTAAACAGTACTGTCCTTCGATGGTAACTCCGTTGTACCCAGGGTCTGAGATCGCCACACACTCGTCAAAGTTGCCCAGATGGTAGGACGAGCCGAAGAGGAGACCCTGTGGAGACTTTGCTGATGCATCGAACACTGGAAACAAAAGAACATCAATTATGTTATTATAAAGAGTATTTTAGTTGATGGTTTATAGTAGGTGTCTTTTAAAAAGGATAGAATGTACTTTTAATAATGTCATTTGTTTTTGCAGTTTTGCACATTGGTAGGTTAAAAGCCCGAAAACTTACTCTACTGGACCATTGTTCAAGTTCAATCACAGAAAAAGAATAGAACACAAAAATCTATTTGACTTAGTGTAAGGAGAGAAAAATGGTCAATACAAGAATTATAAATTTAAATGATGCACTGATACTGATGAAGTAAGTAAACACTCTACATCGCAGACAGTGCCTATCATAGAAAATATGTTTATCACAATAACGTTTAGCACATAACAGAACCCTACCAAATACGGAAACTGAGAGCGGAAAATTACGTAGATAAAAAGACCAAATCAACGCACGTGTTAGAAGCATGCTCTGTTTAAAGATAGGCATCTTAACTACAGCATCGGAATTGGTACAGTAAAGGCAACGTGATTTGCCTACTAACTAGTGTATTAGGTACAACATGGACATACAATGCCTATTTCTAAAGGACAACAAAAGCTGGAAAATTTTCAATTTTTTTCTCGGTCTAAAAATTTCCGTTTGCAAACATACATTTTAATGCTACGCGTAATACTAATGTGATAAGGACAGCGACATTTACGTTTTTGTAAAGATTTATTAGCAAGCTAAAGTTTATATAAAAAATACTTATTTTCTGGACCCACGTATTCACCAAACGTTTTGCGAATTCAGTCACATAATAGTTTTAGAATTATAGTCGCTAACGATGCATAATAATGGATGATTATCCTTACATAATATAAAACTAAAACGTATTACTCACTTGCTTACATATTATTTTAAACAAATAAAAAAAAAACATAAACGTCAGTGTAACTAACAGAACAACTAGATTGATACCTCAAACAATGGGTCAACATAATTGCTAACCCATTAATAGAAAAAGGCACAGTATTTTTTGTTACATTGCACAATTGAATAACACAAAATAGACCAATTCGGGATCCAATTGAGTCCAAAACACGAGTACACACAAAACATTCACGCGAAACAAAGCCACAAACATCCACTACAAGCTAACAGTTCGTTATTCCCCAATCCTATTCGATCCTAACAATTGGGCCATTAAAGAGTTTCCATAAAAACTAGCCGAACAGATATGAGCCATCAATCTCTCTCTTTGTTGTAAAACAATGGAGCATCAAGTGCGGAAAACCCTGGTCCTTGTACCGTCCTCACGGATCACTAATGGTTTCCCGGTAGCATTGACGATGACATGTATAGTAATTACAAGAACGTGAGGTTATTTCGGTTTTCGGTTGTAAGGCATTTTTGCGGGTTCAATGGCTTTCTGCACTAGCGCTTCCTGCACTACAGATTGATTGGTAGCTGCACTGAATACTGCACGCCTTTTTGCTGCACAGAATTTTTCAAGTCTATTCGGGAAAATATTTTGAGGGTTTCAGAGAGGCTGCGGTGTAAAATAAACAAGATTTTAACTTGTTCAGCTATCAAACTATCTTTTTGTTTACGTTTTCGATACATCCTCGAATTCCAGTTGCAACAAATTTCAACACACATAGCTATTATTTGGTATCCCCTTTTTGGAAACAAATTCAGACTGATAACTTTTGACAAATTTTAGAGACTGTGATAATTTGTGATGTATGTGTTATAGCAAATTTAAAATTGCTAAGGTACTTTCGGAAGTACACTTGATCAAAATCACTTAAACCTCCTTGTAGGAAGCAAATATTTTCATAGTAATTTGCATGAGGAACGCCACCCACAGCGCAATTATATTGCCTTTTAATAGCAATTGATATTCTTCGCAGACCTCTTGTCATAAGGTTGTAGTGTGGCGATCGAGACGTGGACAATCGATGCTGTTATCGAAATCATTCGATTGACTGATCTGAGTTAAGGATCAACCTTCGTTTTTTAAGGTCTAAGGGTTATGAGTGCAATACCCGCAGAAGACCTAGAAGGGTTTTGTATACTTATGTTATTTTCGTATATGAAAATTTCACGTATGATAAAATATATTATTGAATACCTAAACCGCATAAGGGCATTTGACTATAGTGTTAGGCCGAAGGAAATTGTAAGTAAGAGAGGAAAAGATTAAAAAAAATGTATCAGTTTTTTTTTATTTTAATGTTCTACAAAATTCCGAGTCACGCTCAACTTAACCTAACATTTCCTCTAACGTCAGAAATGTAATAGAAATTAATCCATTCTCCTTAGAAATAGTAGGGTGCAATAAATATTCTGATAATGTCAAGATTAGTAAGCCGCAGTGAAAAATTTAACACTCAGCGTGCAATTTTATTGCGAACACGCTAACTTAATGCTAAGAAGTAAAGGAGGGGTTTTTGATATGCAATTAATTGGACGACTAAGAAATTAATTGCATTACAAGTTATTCGTACTAAAAGTACATTTAATTTATGGGATTCGTTTTGTAGAGATTTGTATCACTCTTTGTACGTTTAAACGCAGTTAAATAGGATAAAAATCTCTACATATTAAGATGTTAGTTAAAACATTTAAAACTATCACAACATATAACCAAATAGTTATCTTAAATCAAGAAATGTTTATATTTTACAAAATCAAAATCTTATAAACCGCTTGTTTAATTAATTGAAAGAACTCTCTTCACAAGAAAAAATATTTACTAAAACATAACCACATTATTTAACAGCTAACAACTTTAACAACCGCCAAAAATAAAAGAAAACCAGCCAATTAATTCGCTAAGGTTAGTTAAAACTGGCATAAACAACATACCTAGTATACAACATACTCCGCAATCCACATGACAAATCTGCATCGTATATAACAAATTAAAACATTTTTGCGCCAGTTGCCACGTCAGGTGCGTCCTAATTAAATCCACCGTGCAACTTGCTCGTCACAAGTGGATTGCATTTGACAGGAAATACAGAAAAATAACTCGACTATACTCACCATTTAATTTTAGCAAAAATCACGACATCTAATTTAAAGTACCTTTTTGGTACTGTATGCTCGAAAACACTGCTGAAATTGTGTATTTGTACTTTTTTTTTTTTACCTCTTTTTTTGTGTTTATTTCTTTGTGTTGTCTTGTGTTTGGTACTAAATAAATATTCTTTCTATTCTATTCTATTCTAAAGTCAACTTTTAGAAACCGGATCTCATAATCTAAGTACTTTATATTTTTTACATATAAAGTGGAAAAGCTTTGCTTTACAGTAAAATAATTAATGGATTTAGATAGACATGTTTCTTAAGAGGCTTAATCAATGAAATAGATAATTTTACTTATGGCATACAACTACATGGCAAAATACAAACGACCACACATGATTGGTAACTTTTATATGAAAAGCTACTTTTTGTCCGTTGGTTCTACCGCTGACTTCTAACATTTTCGCTTTTTTTTTAATTAATGAACCTTCTGAACATATCTGTCACAGTTGTTTGCTACCAAAAACGTCACAGCATGAAGTGGCTAATGTTTTTTTTACTTCACTTAGCACTGCAGACGTGTCGTTCTACGTATACTCAAGTGTTTGCTTGCAAGAAGTTATCATGTATACAAAGACTTAAGAAGTTATATGCAAAGTTAGCAAATAAAGTTAAAGAAATATAAAATAAACACTTGATATTGGAAAACCAAATTATGATTATATTAATCCAGAATGACTAGTGTTTTATTTTACCTAAACATCCTAAAGTAACATCAGACTTTAAGTTTATACTTACACAAAAACGCATTTGATAAAATAATATTCCGTTATCCTTAATACTGTTAAAACAGATAATATTAATAAATCTTTTTTGAACTGATACAGTGAGGATATACCATAGAATAACAGGTTTATAAATGTCAAATATTGACCTTAAAAACTTTAGATAAATCAATTTTTAAAGCCTACAAAATATAAATCGTCATGTTCCATAATTGGAAGCCAACTAGTTTCATTTTCGTCTATTGTTATAAATAATAGAACCTTAAATCCCAGAGAGTTAGCATTAGATGGAATAGCACAGTTATGTATTTCACTAATTTGTTGGTCTAGTAGTTAATGGCACTCACTGCTATACCGGAGGTCATGGGTTCGATTCCCACCCCGGCAAATCGTTGTGTGATTAGCATGATCATTTGTACTGTCTGGATGTTATTTATGCAACCATAGTACAAGCTCTGCTTAGATTAGGATCAATGACCGTGCGTGAGTTGTCTCAGGATATTGTAGGTACTTCAAAGTGCCAGAAATCTCAAGAAGTCGAGTGTTTTTGTTTTTATTATTTTTTGAGTTTTTAGTGTAATCTCATCTCAATGTGATTGATAAACCTAACCTACCTTAGGTACTGAAAATACCCCAACACAATGACAGTTACGCTACACGGTATCATAAACGTGATACATTATAATTATTAATGCTTATATATACTTAACACTTAGCGTCCATTCCAAACAGAGCATTTAACACGTGAACACGGTGGTTTCCCTTATAAATAGGATTTGTCTAAATAATACAAGTAATAGAGATAATCTCTCTAAGTGTCCATTTGACGACCTCCGTGGTCGAGTGGCGTATACACCGGTTTTCAAGGTGTCGCTTGTTTTGAGGTCCCGGGTTCAATTCCCGGACAGGACAAATATACATAAACATATCATCACGCCTGTATCCCCGAAGGGGTAGGCAGAGGTGTACCAATGTACACCCACAGTTCGCCGATAAGTTTAGGTCCCATGTAATAGGGGGCGAGCCTATTGCCACTAACCGGGCACAAATCCAAACTCCGACCTTGGTCGACTCGGGAATCGAACCCAAGACCTCTAGCGTAGCAGTCGCGCTTAGCACCACTAGACCAACGAGGCAGTTAGTTGTTCCCAAAACACAAGTGCTTTAGCTACTTACTTTGAGTTCGGAGCAATGTATGTAATGTTATCCATATTTATTTACATTAAGGAAAAATAAAATCTTCACCAGAATATTTTTTTAAGATTTGAAATTCAATTTCAAATTAAAACATGACAAATAATGCTAAGTTGTGTGTGTATTTATGTCAGGTTCACTCGTAACATTGTCGAGTAAATCCGGATACAAATAATGTCATTATACAAACACGATCCTAATTTATACGATATTATAAATTGACATTGGCACACACAACATGAAGTGATCAAACAACCTCTCCGATTTTGGCATCAAGTCACAACGATTAAGGAAATATTATTACACTAACATTGAACAAAACAGCTGTTTAAAAGAACACCAACTGTTGGGCCAACAATTGTTGTATTAACTCCAGCTAAGTCCCAAAGAACACTAACACCAATGTTGGTGCCAACATTTGTTGTATTAGCTCCAGTAAACTTGCATTGCGACAAATGTTGGACCAAAGACAGCCAACTAGCTACATTAATATGCTGACTAAGTAGCTATTCTGTAATTACAAAGAGTTTACTCAACAATAAACAAACATACAAGCGTTTCTTTGTTTGTCACGTTAGCGGAATATTACATGTGCTTAGAATTAGATTATTAACTTGTACTTCTTGGAGTTGAATAAGCATAATAACTTGGTATAAAGCAAATTAAGATAAAGTTTAATGTGTTTTACATTTACAGATGTATATTTTTAAAAAACTTTAAAAAGGACGATGTTCTCAATTTGACTGTTTTTTTTATGTTCGTTACCTCAGAACTTATATCTGGTTGAACTGATTTTGATGATTATTTTTTTATTAGTAAGGTGATGCTTCCCGTGTGGTAATAAGGTAATAGTAATTTGGTCCAGTTATGACAGTCGGTTCCATAAGAAAACCATGTAAAACTAATTTTGAAGTCGGTTTTTTTTTTTTAAATATTTTACTTGAAATGCGTAGTTACTTGAAGTATTTCATCCCACATAGGTACTAAATGTTAATAAAAAAGAAAGATGTTTTGTTTGACTTGCAAATTTTTTTTTGCAAAATTGTAAAACTTTATTTGTTTGTGCGTGCGACGCGAAGTACCTAGTATTTATTGTGATTCAATTTATATTTCTCTCTAACAGACTTTAATTTTTATTCCAGCCACGTTTTTGTTTGTATATTGATATTAAACAAACCATTTTTCTATTTACAATGCAATCGCATAGAGGATGTGGTTCTCGTATTGATTTGTGAAACTTGTCATTGTCAAAAGTCAATAACTCTGGCTACTGTACCTCCGCATATCGAAGTTAGCATTATGATAATTTAAGAATTTGTGTGTACTTAAGAAGTAAAGCTAATACTAGTAAAAACGAAATGTCTTTCTGAAATATACCGGACACGTGGCTTTGTGTACCAAAAATGTTTTAGTATTAGTTTTTGGCTACTTTATTGACGATTTGATGACGACCTCCGTGGTCGAGTGGCGTAAACACCGGTTTCAAGGTGTCGCTAGCTCTGAGGTCCCGGGTTCGATCCCCGGACGGGTCAATGCAAAAAAATACATTTCTACATTGTCTCGGATCTGGGTGTTTGTGGTACCTTCGTTGTATCTGAATTCCATAACACAAGTGCTTCAGCTACTTACTTTGGGTTCAGAACAATGTATGTGATGTTGTCTGCATTTATTTGTTATTTATTTATTGGATAACCTGACAAGACTTAGTAGTATAGCAAAGGCGTTAATAAATAAATATCGTTGCTAAGTAGATCTCTTAAAGGAAATCGAACAAAAAAGAAAAATCCCGAGTTCCATATCACTAAGGAAAATGGCAATTCCTAGGTGAAAAGGATACATAAAAAAAAATACCAGCACTGGCGCACTTTCGCTTACGTATATAAGTACTAATTAAAAAAATAACTTAATTATCACATATATATATATATGTCAATTTACCAACATAACTCAATGAACAAGCCAAGCGAATCGCACCACTACATAAAGGAATTTGGTTACATACTATAGAGTAGTGACACTGTGTGACGGAAAACGACGGTTGTTAAGCCTCCGCATCAGAGGCCTTTATTGCTTTTATAATAAGACATTCATATTCAATGAATGTACATAACCCCCCACTGCAGATTCGTTTCAGCGGTATTTACGGGTAAGGAAATATTTTGATATTACATTTTATAGCACGTTTAGTTTTAGTATTGATTGCATTAAGGATAGGCGTCGTAAATGTTTAATGTGCTTTGTGATCCTTTATAAAGCGATTCATTGTTATTACTATTTTGTTGAATCAAGTAACAATAAGAGGGGTTAGACTGTTTAAAATTGTTCACTAATTTAATTTAGTACAACTTATTATGTGTTGCTTAATCGTAACTTACCTAAAAGTATCACAGTCGGAAAATTATAAACTGCAAATTTCTGATAGCTGAATGATCGATCTTTCTTTATCACAAGCCAAAACTGGATTATTATATCTGCATTTGTCGCCTCTGAATTGTTTTTTTTATAAATTAAGAACCTGTTATTTTTTATTTCTGTGACATTTATTTGTTTAGAAACAAATCGGTCTTTCATTACAGTGCAATATTTTATTGAAGTTAATTAGTTTTTTTTTACTAGACTCTACTGTCCCATCCATGGCTGAGCTAAGGCCTCCTACAAGTCGTGCCATTCAACCTTATCCCGCGCCACCTCAAACCAGCCCTCGCGGTAAGCGACTAAGTCATCCCGTCATTTTACTAACATGTTTTTAACTGCCTTAAACAGAGGAACGCGGATAGAGCTCCAATTAGAGACAGACTTCCTATAACTGGCAGTGTAGTCTTCCTAGACTAGAAAATTTTCTTACGTTGAGTATGTAAGGAAACAACTGCATTGTATCGTTGCGACTCGAGATTTTCTATTTAAAGCATTATAAAACACATATTCTATTTAATATACCAAATGAAAATAACTTTGACAGTCGAATACTCAAACTCAAATCAAATTTAAGTCACCCTTGAGTCTCTGTCTCTGTTTCTTTATGTTAGCAACCGATAGACAAAAAGTTATGTTTAAGTTAGCTCGTCACATACACTTTGACAATGTTAATTATTTAAAGTGCAACTTTTTAAATGACAATCTCTATTTTTTTTACCTCTTTGGGTTAACAGTAGCGGTCATTGCACTGTACTATTTTAACTACACTCGAGAGCAATGAATCCGGGTCACTTAAAGAATGTTAAAAATCTCGGAAACTAAAAATGATAGGTTAATGCAATAAATTGTATTTAATAGACAATGTAATACTCCTAAATGAAAGTAAAAAAAATATGAGTCACCATACATTTTATTAACACAAAATTATATAAAGAAAAAAACTGCTGACCTCTCCTTAAAACAAAAATAGGAAACATGAAATTTTTGAACTTTATTACGATTTTCTTGAACTTTAATACTTCGTATTGCCTCCTCGTGCTTCCATTACTGCGTTTACGCGGTTTGGCATGCTGTACACCAAGTTCCTTATACGATTTTGGGGAATATTCTCCCATTCCTCTGTGAGAGCAATTTTGAGCTCACGAAGCGTGATTGGGGGAGGGTTTCGTTGTTTTACGCATCTGCCTAGCTCGTCCCAAGCATGCTCGATCGGGTTGATATCCGGGCTGCGCGCTGGCCACTCCATACGAGTAATGTTCATCTCTTGAAGGTAGTCATTCACAATCCTACCTGTATGAGGTCGGGCATTGTCATGCATAAATATAGCATCCTCACCTAAATTGACCATAAATGGACCAACGTGATCATTGAGGATTTCTTCCACATATCTTTCGCTAGTTAAAGAGCCGTTTTCTATGATCACCAGCTCTGTGCGACTTTCAGAAGAAATTCCGGCCCACACAAGTACAGACCCACCACCGTAGGCTACTTTTTCTTCGATGCATGCTTGCTTGAATCTTTCCCCTGGTCTTCGATACACTCTGTGTCTTCCATCGTGCTTGTAGAGCATAAATTTTGATTCGTCGGAGAACATAACTTTTGACCAATCTTCAATACTCCAATTTACGTGGCTCTGGGCATACCTTAGTCTTGAAATACGAAGCCCACGCTCCAGTTTAGGGCCGTTTGCAGGTCTAAGGGGTTTTAGGTTAGATTCAGCAAGCCGACGTCTTACTGTCCATGCACTTGGGTTACTTCCTCCGAGGCGTCGAAACTGATTTGTGAGTTCAGTTCCTGTGAGTAAGCGATTGCGAAGCATGGTGTTTTCCAAGTATCGGTCTTCTCGTGCTGTGGTACACCTGGTTCTGCCCGTTCCTGGGCTGCGTAGGTTAGAACCAGTTTCTTCGTAACGTCGGAGAACTCTTTGTACTGTTGACAGCGACACACCGACAGTCCTGGCTGTATCGCGCTGACTCCGGCCGGTTTCCAGCATTGTAAGTATTCTGGTGCATTCTTCAGGCGTAAGCGACATAATTTCAGCTTGAATAATGAATATAGAGCACTATCAACATGGTTTATGTACCCACATAAATGACAGATTACAAACAAAAGTAAAACCAAATGCTGTAATTTCGTAGTTCCATCTTCGAAAGTGGCCCTTTTTCAAATTTGATTTTTTTATGATATAACTTTACAATAACTAAGAAGTTTTAATACCTTTATTTAAGGAGTATTACATTGTCTATTAAATACAATTTATTGCATTAACCTAGCATTTTTAGTTTCCGAGATTTTTAACATTCTTTAAGTGACCCGGATTCATTGCTCTCGAGTGTATTTTAATTTGTCTTCTATCTTAGATGTTTTATCAATCGTCTGCCCTTTCATCCATTGCTCTTTATCAGCATACATATAAATAAAAGCCAAGACCTTGTGTTTAAAGGAAAATCAATCACATCAAACCATTGACACACCCACTTACACTCACAATGACATAAACACGCACACAGAGATAAGCGTGTGTATACACGATACCTTAGAGATTCTCAATGTCAAGGTAAAAAAGGCTATCTCATAAAGTTATTTAACATCTACATATGCAAATATTACCATAATTTAACTTAACTGTGACTTAATATGACATGGCTTTATGGTTATATGTTTTGTACCTTATAAAATACTGCAGTGTTTTTTTTTTTTGTTAATTTGTAACAGTTTTTTTTTATCAATTATAATGATATAATTCTAAAAAAATATGAATGTATTTTTTGGAAACATCTTTTAAAATGTCTATGGTAAAAAAAACGTTACAATGATTTAATAAAATAAAAAAAAAAAATCTACGCCTTTGTTATTTCAAATAATTTAAAGCACTATTATAACATGGTACCTAATTTCAGAGCAGCAAACATAATTATATATAATTACTACTTTAGCTATTTTTCGTTTTAATTGTAATTTATGTTATTTAAATTAGATTACACAGTTTTTTGCTCTTATTACTGAACAAACATAGTTACCGCATTCAATGTTTGCACACGTTACGCTAAATACATTTGACAACTATTTAAATATTACATCAAACAAAACTTTATTAATTGTTTGACAAATATTACTTTAGTAGATTCGTCACAATATGTTTATTTTAGGAAGAATTTATCAAATGTAATAAAAGAAGTATGCGATCCATAATGTAATTATTATCTTAAGTTGAATAGTAGTATAGGAACACTTCTATTTTGCACTGAAGAAAGAGCCTACCTCGTATTTTTTTATGCTGCACGAACTGTTGCTGTTTCATGTCATTTGTTGTTTACATTAGTCATTTTTATATTCAATTTTTCCACATGTCAACAACACCAACTACATGTGTTTAATTCAAAGAAAATCTTTTAACCATGGACCACACAAGAAATTAATTCAATTTAATTGAAGCAACAAAAGCTTATCAAACTTATACCTATACCTACGCATTAACTGGTTAATATTTATTCCATGTATTACAAAACTATAAAAGTTTAAGTCTAAATTAATATGCAGACTATGAACAAACCAAAGGCCACACACGAAAAGTAATACAATATTCAAGTATAAAAAAATCTATTAAATAGTCAACGAAAGGGTACTTACTAAACACATGTCATGCGCATTAAAAGGTAAATATTTATTCCATGAATCGCCAGCACAATAAAACTATACCTCTTAAATCGATTAACATGCAGACTATAAAAGCCTCTAACAATCAAAGACCACACACAAAATACTACTATATTAAAAACAAATAGCCTGACTAAAACTTGCAATGAAAGCGTGTCAAACACTTACGCAAATAGCTAAATATTTATTCCACATGTCCAAAAATCATTAGAAAAAATACATGTATTTAAATCGATCAATATGCAAAATGTAATGCACTCTTTCAATCAAAGACCACACACAAAAATGATACTAACATCAAGCAAATAAATCTATAAAAGGTTGCAACGAAGACATCTCAAACTCAGGAATTATTTCACGTATCGAAAACAACAAGAATAAAACTGCATGTCTCTTAAATCGATTAATATGCAGACTATAAACAACTCTCTCACACCGACCACACACAAAAATTATTCAATCTAAAATCATTCCAGCAAAAATACTATTTATAAAGTTGCAACGAAAGCGTATCAGCGCATGCATTAACAGTCTGTCCTCACCCAACCTTGGTTCTCGCAGCGAATTCCTAAGCAAGGGACCTGAGTCACACGCACTGCCTGCTAACGAACTCTAGCACTGTGATATTGACCCAAATTGTGTAATTTTACGACGATTCTGGTGGTAAGTGTAACATTGGTTACTTGCAAAACTTTATTCCTTTGGATAGACCTTGCCTGATATGGTTATGTGTTTCATGAAGGAAATATGTGGTAATGACCATGACTACCTATGAATAATTCAATCATAGGGCTCGATGCCGAAACCAAGCCCGTTTGGAAAGACTAGGCAGGAAAACTGTTTTCAGTTGCAAAAATACACTAGTAAAAGATACATAAGATACTTAATTCTGTCGTAGTCTTCTTTTTCTTCAAGTTTTCTGTAAAGCAGAATATCCTAAACTTTTCCAAAGGATTTCCAAAAAGGTTAAAGACTATTTCTCAAACCTGTGACCTCTACTCGAAATTCGTCGTCACCAAAATATTTTTTGTATGTGCAATGTTTAATAAATTCAGAGTACGTAAGCATTGTTTCACTATTGTCCTGCACTGTGACGTAGGTTGTACTTATGTTATGATGATACAACGCTTGATAAGGGAAGGTTGGAATTTTTGGGTTAGCGTTGTTATGGTGTGGGATGATCAAGATAGTGGGTAAACAGAGGTTGTTATTAAAGTTACGGTAACCTCTCGAATCACCACGTTTTTGCATAAATGAGGCGATAGAAAATAGTTACTTTATAATTTGATATATAATAATGCCAGCCTGTAAACGTCCCTTAGCTCGCCATATAATTTTATTCTCTGAATATGATTATGGTGTTATTCGGGTTTCTATGAAATTCGCAGTAGCAGGTCGGAGTTTGGATTTGTGCCGGTAAGTGGCAATAGGCTCGCCCCCTATTACATGGGACCTAAACATATCGGTGAACTGTGGGTGTATATTGGTACACCTCTGCCTAACCCTTCGGAGATACAGGCGTGATGATATATTATGTGAATATAATAAAAATAGCCTTACATTTCTTAACATTATGATCGATTACTGACCAGGAAATATATTAAGCCCCATACTATAAGTAACACACAGTCTAAGTAAAAAATTAAGTTACTATGAACATAACTTTGATAATAATTGTTCTAGGTATAATTTACAACCCATTTCCTTAACAAATCTCAATGCACTGAGCAATTCAACTATTAGTAGTATATTATATATTATTATATCACCAGAACGAGGAACGATTGACGAAAAAAGTGTATAAGGCGAGTGTGAATTAAAGTGTTGGAAGGGGTAGACCTAGGCGGACGTTTCTAGACCAAATCGGAGACGTCTTGAAAAAAGGCCCAGCAAAGGCGAGAAGGGAACCGGGGTGTTTTTGGTCGGTGCAAGTCCGACATATCCCCACGTCGTGCCCTCGACGTGGGTCGAAATCATTAGATTTTCACCCCGAAAAAAAAAAAAAAAAAAAGGTCAAGAGTACCCTTAACCGAAGAGCATGTATGAAGGGAATTATGACAGTGGATGAAGCGAAACAAGTATGTAAGGATCGTAGCAAGTGGAAAGAAGTGGTCTCTGCCTACCCCTACGGGAAACAGGCGTGATTATATGTATGTATGTATATCACCAGAACTATAATAATGGTAGGTGCATACATTAACACCATGATATATCATTAATACAAATGTGTAATTTAGACATCCATTATTTAGAACTATTAACAGTAATAACATTTGATGCACGGAAGGAAAATACCCTATATGCCAACAGTGATTAATTACGTAATAAATAAATAATTATTGTTGTAGCATAAAAAATAATGAAGGGTTTTCTTAACAATATTTTCCGTCTGTTTCCATGGAAACTGGTTGATGGTGTAAAAAACAAAAGTTAATTTGTTTTATTTATTTATTTATTGAAATGTATAACACTATCCTTACAGGTAATTACTCAATGCGACAATGTTGGCATACAAATTTAGAACAGTTGACGTACTGTTTGTTTTTTTTTTGACGTGGGTACCTACTTTATTATTTCTTGTTAGCATTCACAACACACGCCATTTTTTCAGTCGTAAACATATTTGCGTACTATTTTTAATAAACATGATACATATTAATTAAATCCATCGATTGTATAGCATTTTCACAGAGTATGGTAGGAGTCCACTTTCAGTCTCAGTGGATCCAATTCAATACTGTATTTTATATCGATCGATGGTCAATCCGGCTTCAAAAACACACCGTTGGTTAAATTAATAAAAATAATTTTAAAGGGTAGACTATTAAAAAAATCCATTGGTCCTAGGTCATCCTTCCTAGGTATCCATCCTAGGTATTCATTGTATTTTCCTACCAAGTATTTTCAACGTAATCATAGCAAATATGTAAAACGACTTATTTACATTATGAACGATGTAAGTCGCGTGAACAGGCAAATATTATTTCTTGTAGCTTATGTTTTTACTATTATTTGTTCAAGAAAAATATACAATTCGTTACAAACTGCGTCTGTAGTAAATCAATAAGTATATTGCAAATACATAATAACAGAAATGTTTAATAATATTTAAGTAGTTTCTATGTATGAGCATAAGTAACATTTACCATGGAACGAAAATTATAAGTAAAACTAAATGCGGACAACATCACATACATTGCTCTGAACCCAAGGTAAGTAGCTATTAAGCACTTACGACGGTACCACAAACACCCAGACCCAAGACAATGTAGAAAATTGACTTTCTACATTGGCCCGTCCGGGGATCGAACCCGGGACTTCAGAGCTGGCGACTCCTTGAATACCGGTGCGTATGCCACCCGGCCACGGAGGTCGTCAAAAATTATATATTTTTTGGAAATAACGATTAAGTGATCGTAACTTCAATAAATTTTATGAGAAAATTGATATTTAAAGTGAAATTAAAGGATTTTGTAAAAAAAATTAAACTATTATTTTACCTACTATTATAAAATACTGCTACTTAGTACCTAGTCGTCTTGGCTTGATTTCAGTTTGCCCAATTAAACTGCTCAAACATTGGCGTACGTGCTGATTTAAATACTGTATTAACTGCAGACGTTTCGCTACCTAGTTAGTTCACATCGACGTCTTGTACGAACAAAAGCAGTAGCAACTAAAATTATGTGTTGTTGATAAAAAGCTGTAAGAAACTGAATTTTTTATTAATTGCTATGTTCATATAAATTGTCCTAAAAATAATTGGCCAGACAAAATTATCCCCAAATAGCGAGACAGAAGTTTCGTGTAACTCAAATTTTATTGGTATTTTTCTTGGAGAAAACTATTAAATTACACCTTGCATAAGTAAAGTACTCATCATCATTCTATTGTCATAATCTATCACTCTGTCTCGATTCTGAAATCATCATAACACGGCCTTCAGCTGCCATATAATTCATCAAGATCAAGGCTCCCTTGTGAATGATCATTATAATGATTTCCACAATAGTTCAAGCTCGGCTGCTACTAATAATTAACACATAATTATTATTTAATTAATTTCAGATCGATAGATAACTTTGATGACCTGTGGTTATAAAGATGTGATACAATACATTTCATAGAAGACCTTCAATATTCATTAAATTTCTTTACAGTTTATCAACGTCCGCAGACTCTGATTCACATAATTGAACAATCTTTTATTTTTTTTTACCATTTTAATATTATACAGCAGGACAATTTAACTTGCCGCATTGCATTCACATATTTCAGTTATTACTTCTTATGGCAAGAAGATGGCATATGGGATATGCTTTACAGTTGACGAATCAATTTAATGACATTATAATCATGGTGTCTATTATAATATGCTTATGTGACATAAGCATATTATGTATTAATGAACGTTGATATAATATCAGCGGGAATTACCCATAGTTACATATAGGCAAGTCATATTTCTATGAATTAACAAAAAGATGATTCATTCATCAAGCTAAACTTTTTCTGATTAGAATATTTTATTTCCATGGTATTCAAAAATAACGTCACCTTCAAACACTTCAATAGTTTAAGTTCAAAGCACAATTTATAAAACAGAAATAATTATAGAATATAAAAACTATTATGTAATATTCTAAAAATCTATTGTAACAGTTCAAATCCACAACATTAGGCTATAAAATATTCCCTAATTGCAAAACACTTCAAAAACAAAAACCCAGTCAAACGCGTTACACAATAACTTGTTAAGAGATCCTTAATTATAATTTAAATGCATAACAGATACAGCAATCTCTAAGATTCTCCTAGATCTATTTAACGATAAGGACTAGATTTTCCGGTAAAGAACAAAGAGTTTTATCCAACAAGTCTATAGATGGTATTTTCTTTGTTATAAAACTAGCTTCCGCACGCGATTTCCTTTGCATGAAAATTTCCAGAGATTTTAGTATCGTTTGTATAAAATTGTGTTCGAGGTATTGTTTAAACGAGTATTTTGCCCAATAACGAGATAATTTACTCTTATTTAAATGATAAATAACGTCAAAAGATTTACAGTTTAACTGACAAATACATTTTCAGGTACTTGTGCAGAACGTTTGCGCACATTCAAAGATTTTTGTGAAGCGTTTCGTTGTAACCTGTTTTCACTCAAATATAGGGAACAAACGGGTAAACATATTGGGCCACAATATTTATTATCAGTAACCATCGCAGCCCTTAGGAGTTATGTCAATAGTATTCCACCAGAATTAATAAAAGCATTGTCGGTTCAAACATGGTTGTAGACAGACTAAAATAACAAAATAATTAATAATTACTCTTATTTATTGCGTAGGTTCTATAATTTAATCAATCAGCAATCAACATTACCCAACTAGATATAACATCCTTTGTACGTAAATCTAAACAAAACGGAATTCATTTCTAAGATCCGTTGAATGACAGAACACAAATAGGTACACAAAGTGTTCTATTCAACAAGTCTGGGAACTAGCTGGACCCTTTGTTCGACAATTTCAACAATAAGTACTTAAAACAAACTCCTGAACTTAAGACTGATGGAACGAGACGTGATAGCATTTTGTTGGGAATTTTGTTTTATTGTTTACGTTATTAAATAACAAGCAGCTTAACAACTACTACCTAAATAAATGGAGGTCAGATAGGTAGTTTTGCCATGCAAATCCTGGTCAGCTGTATCCGATGGTAAGTCGACTCCAGCAAATTATAAAGAAGACTAGTCATACGTAGATGGTTTTGAAGCATTTACAAAAAAATGACCTTCCAGTTGCTAAGTAGTACTGTTGAATCTAGAAAAATCTGTACTTCCCAATTCAGCTTTTTTACCTTTTCACACTTTAATCTTTACCTTATAAATCAAATAAACTAACACACGTTTTCACATTTCAGTACGATACGAAACAATACTTTAGAGTTAAGTATTCACCTTTCACCGATCTAAGTTCAAATACTAAGTTATAAGTCCCACCGCATAAATTGCAACAAGTTATAGTTAAGTGAAGCAAGCACAGCACAACTATTAAGTCACCAATTTCCCTAAGTTCACTTTTACAACTTTAAAAGGAACTTGGGAAACAGAAACGCTCTTAATTTTTAAGCATTTAAGAAGTTAGTTGATGCTTCACGAGGATAAACAAGGTTTTACAACTTTTGAATTACAACTTTGGTGTTCTGTTTTTGTTATTTTACTGTCGGGAGATTAAATTTAACCTTCTTTCGTTTTCTGCAATGTGGTTTGACAAAGATGATGCTAAGATGCTAAAATTAGAACACGAAAAGATTTTTTTTTCAATTGTTCATTAATAAACCTATAAAGGTGATAGTGCTCTTAAGTATCAGTTATGTAACAGCCTCTCTAGCCTAATTACAATTAGTTATACCTTCTTAGTTTATCTAATAAGAGCAAATGGTCTATTGGGAAAAGGGGGTTTACATATCGGTTTAAAAAAAGGTCCGGAAATAATTTTTACACTATCTAGAGTAGTTTTGTGATGTCATACAAATAATGTATAGTGAAAAGGAGTGTTACAAATATCGGTGTGAAATAAACTACATATGTCTAGAAATACTTTAACATCATAACAATAAGGATCACTATTATTCCTCTACAACGTGTATTTAATTTTCACTTCTATAGTACAGAATTCGTAAAATGTAGGTCAATGAATTGATTAATTGGCGTCAAGAGTACGACAACAAAGGAAGTCTTGAACAGAAATTGTACACTTAACTACAAAACGGTTTACTTACAGTTCCATAAATATTATTTTACTGCAAGTATTATAATTGGAGTAAAGTTTGTTTTTTAAGAGAATCATTTCAGAGAGTGGCATAGGATAATAAAATTATTAGTGGAAGAGCCGAAAAATGCTTTACTATGCTGTAGAATTTTACCGCCAATCCATAAACTAATTAACACTTAACAGTGTTTTGTGTCTCTTTCTTTTGGACATTACGGATCTAACAATTGACAACCAATGCGAATTCCACTTAAAAATGTGTATCGTAATCAATTAACACTGTCAAAGTACAAAAACCCATTTTTTTTATCGCTGACCCGTCAACTTTTGTTCTATAGAATTATAAAAAACGTCTATTTGTTTTTCGTATAAATTACCATTTAGTCATTTCCGGCGGATTTTTCATTTGTGTGTACTTAGTTGTGGTGTAATTAACATTCGTCAGGTTTTTTTATCACTTTTGACGGTGTCAGTACTTGCCGTTTCTTAGTCATCTAAAGCACGATCTTCCGTCTTGAATCAATGACTCATTGAGCATTACTGTGTTCTGTTAATTACAATTTTATATCGATTTTACATTTTAAATTGATTCAAGTATATAGTGAAAAGAGAATTCCTTATAGGTTATTGCGTTTGTGGTCATAAAGTTTACGTAACTTTGAATAAATAGTTATATAACAATAATAATAATATTCCGGGACATCTCACACACGGTTGTCTGATCCCAAGCTAAGCAGAGCTTGTGTTATGGTAACCAGACAACTGATAAACATACTTATATATTTCTAAATAAATACATATTATAGATAAATTACACCCAGACACCGAACAAATGATCGTGCTTATCATACAAACATTTGTCCCGGGTGGGAATCGAAGCCACGACCTCCGGTATAGCAGTCAGGGTCTCTAACCACTAGACCAACAGGCAATATGGATATAGAAGACATAAAAAGCAATAAATTAAAGATCCTTAACATATTTTCCATCACTTCAGTTCATTTAGGCTCCTCGACGTCACAAGCAGACGGACACAGATTCACATACAAAAAGTAACATCAAACCAATAAGACTACTAGTTTCACATAATGGTAATAAAATACTTGAGAAACTCGTAAAACACATAACCTCTTTTTTCAAGTCGGTTAAAAATATTCTTTAACACAGCCAGCTTATCGTTTTTCGCAAACGGTGCACATAATTCGTCTCCCATTTACTTTGCGTAAATATTGTTTGTACAACGTCTTGTTTACCCGTGTTATTGGAGTGGCGAAAATATTTTTCCCTCCGAACTCCTAATCAAACATTAATAAACAGGCTAGACGTAAATAAATAAGGTTTTGCTAAGATATGGAATTAGTGGTTTAGGAAGTAAATTTACTTGATTTAGTAACATTATTATTTGGCACTGTACTTCTTAACACAGGTTTGTGGAGGAGGTGCTGTATTCCTAGCTAGGTTAATCATTAACCTAGCTAGGAATACAGCACCTCAACCACAATTTTATTGTGGTTTTTGTACATAATGTATTATAACAATTTTGTAAACTACCTTCATGTACTACAATGTTTTAAATGAATAAATTTAATATTATTATGATTTGGTGATGGATAAATATACAATTAAAGAATAGTTTGAAAGTATTTTAAAACTAGGTTTAAATAGAATAAACTGATGAGCTGTTAATATGATGTAAAATATTTTTTTTACCTACACAAAAACATATTTGGTTTCTTATGAATGTGTGTGTGTTGTCGTATCTTGATGTTAGATATGCTTACTTTGTTATATTAATTTTATTTTAAAATCTAATGAATGCATAGCACATAATATGTAGTTGAGCTTCTTACTATCTCAATAAACAATCGACATAATATTACAACTTTACTGAACAACTAATTAAAATTATCATTATCGCTTGAAGAAGGTAATTATCTAGTACTTCCTCTGCCCTTTACATAATGCAACAATGTCTGATTATTACAGGTAAAACTGTAATAGTAAAATAATACCTTCGTAATAATGATAATTCTTATAACAGAAGTATTATCTAGCTGGTATAGTTGGATTCAAAGTTAATGGCGGCTCTGAAGTTAGCTACACGCTGCGCAGTACTTCGCCCCGCACCCCCGCTGGTGCATTAGTTTGTTACTGCGCAGCGACTCGCCTCGTGTTCAGAGCCGCCTTTAAGTTTGAATCCAACTATACATAATTATTATGCAGTTTGGAAACAATAAACACAAATTACATAAAATAATCGTCAAATGGGAGTCGGACACTAAGGGTTCTGTACAAAGTAATTTCCGCAGATTGTTTTTTTTTACTTATGGCTATTGCGACTATAAAGCAATATGACACTAGTAAAAACATGCACTTTGTAATAGGTATTAAAGTCATGAGAAACAGGCCACGGGCTAAAAAGGAGAACGGGCTTTGTAATAGGGTCCCATTAGCACCCATTGTTTACGGAACCCTAAAAAGTTGTCAATGCATAAAACGTCTAATCGTAGGAATATAGACTTACATAACATATCATCACGCCTGTATCCCCGAAGGAATAGACAGAGGTGTACCAATGTACACCCACATTTCCCCCATGTAATAGGGGGCCAGCCTATTGCCACTAACCGGGCACAAATCCAAACTCCGACCTGCTACTGAAAATTTCATAGAAAACCCCAATAACACCTTGCTCGACTAGAGAATCGAACCCAAGACCTCTTCCGTAGCAGTCGCGCTTAGCACCACTAGGCCAACAAGGCAGACTTATGAGTATGGACTGAAGTTATAAAATGCAGATACAATGTTCAAGTTAACAAAAATTTTCAAGGTTCTAATGTTACGTTCAAAAGATATTTGTTATAAATAATTCATTGTTTATAGTTTATTACGGAAGCGATGCAGTAAACACGTTTGTAGTTCAATGTCGTTCAAATTTCGATCACGTTCAATAACCGATGAGACGAGCAGTCAAATTTGTGAATTTTAAAAACTCTTCGCTTAACCTGGAGTCTATTCAATAAAATCAAGTTTAAAAAGACAAGTATAAAATATGTTCGGTGTAAACAAAAAAAAATATTGTGAACAATATAATTAAGTACATAGCAAATTTTAATAATATAGTTTATTGAACTTTCTGTCACCAGGCTTTATCTCAAGAACAGCGATAGCTGGACAGTTAAAATTTATAAAAATTATGTATACCTGTTGACGCTATAGCAACACGTACTAAAGACAAAATAAAATTTAAAATATTTAAGGGCTCTCATACAACAACTCACACTTGACCGGGTCTAAACACCATTCCTCTGGCTACTTAATTAATAATTGAAAATGTTTAGTCCACATAGACTACTACAGTCGGATTTTTAATTAGACGATATTGACTGACGTTTACTGTGTTGTCAGTTTTTGATGAAATAAAAATAGTGTTGTGACACAGTGAATGATTGAAAAACCTCTTGAATGAATGAAATTGCCTCGATTGTCTGTTTTAAACATTTTAATGAAAACATTGCGAGGAAAATTGTAAGACAGTCCTATTTTCAATACACCATGTTGTTGAAACTATATATGCATGACATGTAACAATTATAGGTAGGTTTTGAAAATAAAAAAAAAAACGTCACTTATTACATAATTTGTTCTTATTCGTAATCAGAAATACAAAAATCACTATCACTTTCTGTGACATTTATTATAAATCTGTCAGATACACTGTCGATCATGTGGTGGAGTCGAAATGACTAATTATTCACACTCATTGTTCATTCATCTGATTGACCGAGAACTGAATGCATCACTATTACTTTAAATGTGGCAATATTATTTTGCAAAGTGACATTAGCTACTGTCAGTCAGTATCGTCTAATTAAAAATCCTACTGTAGCTAAACCTACACTTTACCAGTTTATAGGTTTGCTAACGCATTCCTAATTTCACAACTTATAACTGGCAGTATCTACAATCTCGTGCAGTTCAACGCACCAGCATCAAGAATGCCATATTGCAACGATTGCGCACTCCAATTATTCGTATGACAAAATTTTACGCGCGTAATTGCGTTCTATGCGTTCCAGATTTTAAAAAACTAAGATCAAGATTTATATTTTTTCATCAAATTACGTTTGTGAAACCAGTTTTCAGATGCTTTTTATTTAATCTAAATCATCAGAAGTTAGAGCTAGTGTGCCCAAAGTGTCCGGACACCTGCACTTTGGAGGACTTAAACCTCGCCCATGACGCTGCAATTAGTGTGGCCAACTACTAAGCGCAGCGTATTTAAAATAAAATAAATTAGTTTTCTATCGACTCGATAAGAATAAGATCAGAAGTAAAAAAAACACCAATGTTTTTTTTGTGGTCGAGTTAAATGGTCATGTCTATAGCGTGTTTTATTTTGTTTAAATACATAATATTTCCATTACTAAACGAGCTCAATCATCAAAATTTAAAACATAATTTAAATTCAATTTTATTTTAGTAATAGCGTCGTAATTCACAAAAAGGCAAATAAATGAAATGTTTGTAAAGACATTGCCGCGCCTCCGCTTCCGCCACTTAGATATTCCATGCAAGAATATTAAAAAAACTTTTCATAAATTCCTACGCACAATTTTATTTCAAAAGTACGTACTGTAGGTATTTCAGTTACTGTAATTGAGGACTATTTTGATGATTGTTTAATGAGAGTATGTGTATTTTACTTTTCGAAATTTCTTTGAGAACCAAATTAACACCCACTTGCCATTGTGAATATCATTACTTTTGATTACAAAATTACTTTTTATTTTAATGCTTTCATTTTTAATATTTTAATTTGTCTTGCAAATGTATTTAAATAGAGAATTAAATAGGAGTGAGTTATTAACACAAAGCTTAAGTGTATGAAAAAGTGTAACTGTTAAAATAAATGCTTGTCGATAATGACGTCGAGGCCTAATGGTTCAAAATAAGATAGCCTCTAGATTTGTATGCACATGGTTACCTGTTAGAACCCAAGCTGTGAACAAAAAATATTCACTTACTTAAATATCCTAAAACTCCACTGACTAGTAAAGGAGACACTTTCAGGAAACCTGAATTTCTAAATTTGGAATTTTAATTCGCTATCATAAGTTATGAACAAGTATGGAGGTTTATATTCGTTCCTTCTCTAAATTAGAAGTTCTGGCATAGTAGTGGAACAAATACTCATCGTTTTTTTAATGTAAAACCTCATTAGTCGAAATTGATTAAAGATTTTTTTGTGTTACATATGCCTAAAGTTTCCACACAAGGTTGACAACTGATTTATACGATTTATGCCTATCTTTTAATGTAAATGATTATTTAAATAAGTGCATCTAATAAAGATGCACCAATGAGCCGTTACATAATATGGATATACGATGACTTAATATTACGATTGATTAATTTGAATTATTTCCGACTTTTAAAGGAAGAGATTTAAATTAGCGCTCTAATAAAACATCCCACTTTTATTGTTATGGTAAATAAGGTTTTAAGATGATGTAATATTATGAATACTTCCGATTAGTTCCGATATCGCTCTTGCGGAACAAGGCGACCATAAATAAAAACATGTCCTATTTTAAAAACAATGACATGAAATAAAAACAGCGTCAATAACTGAATAGGTGTTACCTACTAGGGGCCTTTGTGTATTACCTTATAATGACGATAATAATAATATTCCAGGACATTTCACACATGGTTATCTGATCCCAAGCTAAGCAGAGCTTGTTTTATGGTAACCACTAACCATACAACTGATAAACTTACTTATATATTTCTAAAAACATACATATTATATAGATAAATTTGTCCTGGGTGGGAATCGAACCCACGACCTCCGGTATAGCCGTCAGGGTCACTAACCACTAGACCAACAGGCCCGTCAATAGTTACATAGTTTTAGTTGGGTCTATACCTACTCTATCAAATTTGAAAAATATGGGTGAGAGACTCGCTTTGCTTTATAACGAAATCAATATTTATGAGTTTTTTTTTATGAAAATATTTTAAACTTGAATGTTTAACCTCCACCACGATTCTGACATCTTCTTGTCAGTGTAATAGTTTCTTACGTATTTCTACAATAATATTATAGCGTATTTTATAATACATTGATGGCTTGAGCTTAGGCACGGAAGTGAATATATTATAATGGTCCTAGACCATCTGATGATTATTAAGTATGCTATATACCTCTATATGCCTCATTGGTTTCATAACAAGTTGGTATTATCATCTCTAACCATATATTATTATGTACATTCAACCAGACACTCAACCATATTAAAAAGTGCCGTTATTTTATGTGAATAATAAAATAAACGACCTATAAAACATATTAAATTATTAAAAGTTGCATATTTTAAATACTAAATTTCAAATTATCTAGAGTCAATTAAATTAAATTGTAGTCTAATACAATAAATTATTTATTCCTTTAATTGAATAAATGTTAAGGAAAACATTTAATTGAATTTACTGTAAAATTTGATTTAAAAGTTATTGATTACTATAAAATAATCATCATTAATTTTAAAAGTTTTATTTTATAGTTTAAAATAATAAATTGCACCTCTGTTTTTAAATATCGAATATCGAACGTCGAAATCAAAGTAGCTGCACCATCGACGTATGATATGCATAGACTGCTACTATCGCTAGGTTCCCCTTGTTCCAAGCGAGAGCAGTTTTTAGTCTGATCCTAGTACATTTCGTTTTTCATTTAAGTAAATTTTCGCGCAACGAGAAACTTATATAAGAAAATATCGATGGTTTTGACATTGTTAGGATAATATTAGTGTTTTAGATAGATTTTTTAAAACGGCAAGCTCCATCTTCATACATAATTCACGACATCACTTGTTCATACTAGTGCTTACGGTTTAAACTCTGATAGGCTCACTCTATAGTTTCAAATGCAACCTCGTTGAGCTGCACATTTATAAGACTGAATTATTGAGAACTAGCATTTTAATAATTTTAGAGAAATGAAAAGATATTAACAACATTTATTAATATCTAGATAGCTTTGAATTTAAAAGGTTATCAAAATATGCATACGAAGTTTAGTTGTTTTTAAACGGGACTCCAAAACTGAGTTTGTTTATGAAATCTAGAATTACATTCAAAGGATGAAAACGATAACGGTACTTACTGATACAATTTATTTTATAACCTATAGGAGTATAACATCAAGGATTTTTAACTTCAATACTAGTTTATATAATGAGATAAAATCGTTTAATTTTTTCGATTTCTTGTCTTACCCGAATATTTTAACGCTTATCGAGACATCAAAGTAATTCATTCGACTTGTATTTCCATAAAATAGTTCAACATTAATGAAAGGACAAATAATTAAACTTTAGGATATTGATAATTATTAACTCACACCACTAAATTTCCGATCAAATGCACCAAATAGGGCCTCCGGAAAATCTATCACTAAACCAACAAAATGATAATTTCATGCAGTTCAAACAAACAAACAAATTCGCCATCAGTGTGATTAACAGACTATTGATCATGGAAATTGAAAATCAATAGTTCAAACCTAAATGCACAGTCATATTGACAATTGTGGGTATTTACATAATTGTCACGTAGTCCGTTAGCTCCGCCGATCACTGTCGCTATTCGAATCAAACTGCAAAATGTTTGTGACTCATGTTATTTGCGAGTTTCAGTTTTAGAATTTAGAATTCGTATTTTGCTTTTTTGTTTTTGTTGTGGTTGTCATGGCAATAAGAGAGTATTTCCAATTTAGTATTTTAAAATATTTTTTATTTATGTATTTTGATATTTGAATAGCTCTCGTGCATTAAAAAAATACATTTGCAATAATTTCAACATTGTTTTGGGCATCTAAATATAACATAAATAAACGCTTTGAAATATGCTTAATCTTGTCATTTTTTTTAGACAGGTTATAGTGAAACCCTGAGTATCAAGAAAAATAGCCCACCCAATAGGATTTTATTTTTAAATGACATACATTTCACACATCATTTATTACATACATTTAAATAAGTCAAAACGTATGACAGTTACGAAATAGTCACGACTTTGTACGAGATTGTAAGGATTATGTCAGGGTTTATTATCTAAATAACAATTAGATTCGGCCTGCGTGTCGTAGCGTGCTTGTACACTGTAAAGCACCTTAATGGCTGGTACTTAATACGTGAAATAGTATTAATCACTAGTTCGATATTTTCGATTGGATTTTTATAAAATTTATAATGACAATAAACAAACCTACATACTTTATTTAAAGGCGAATAGGGAATGATATGAGTGGTAGCAAAATAATACATTTTTGATATTTGTATTACACCTACAAAAAGACTAAAAAGTTTTTTTTTCCGTAAACAGACTATCAGTGTGCACGTAATTAAGGGTTATCAGTCTTACTCAAATCGTGTATAACTAAAAATCTCTAAATTAATCATTAAATTCTCTAAGCATGGAAGTAATTGAATTTAATACTACTAGTACCTGTGTAAATTGTACTTAAAAATCGAGTCACATATTGCCAGATTTGTGGGAAGTGGGTCAAAACATAGCATGACAAGAACATGGAGTAAATCGGGAGAAACGCTTGCCCAACTGTGGGACAACTAATAAAACTCCTTGCTTAAGTTAAACTTGCAAATATTTTCAAACATTATTGATTGATCCAATATGAACTTTAAATAAAGTTCTAACTTAAAACAAATACTGGTTTTCAGTATAGGTAGGTGCAAAAAGCTTTTTCAATTTTATTCGCTAATCAACGAGAACAGCTAGCTAATTCCCGTAAATTTCATACATAAATAACTAATAAATTATTATATTATGTATTATAACATAAATAAATAAATTTTAAACTCAATTTAACTTCCATAAAGATATTATTTATATTGCATAAGTAATTAAATCTTTGACACGGTTGATACATAAAACAAAACTGACCTTTAAATTTCATATGAAACAAGCATTTTCCTTTCAATAAAAGTATATATAATACCTACTAAAAGTTAAAAATTTAAGGAAACATTAAATGAGGAAAAATCAGTCTTATTCGTTCAAGTTCGTTTGATGTACCTGTGATCAAATGAAGGTCTATTTATAATAAAGAGAGAATATCAACAACTTCTGTCGAATGATACTTAAAAGATACTTTAATGAAAATTGAGTTGTGTTTGACCTTCAGAAAGATTGATATAAATATAAAATTACATTTATTGCTACACACTTAGAGTATACATAAGAAACTAGAGTGAGCCTGTCAGAGTTTGAACGTAAGCACTAGTGTGAAATGGGTTTGTTGTGAATTGTGTATGAAGATGGAGCTTGCCGTTTAAAAAGATCTATCTAAAACACAAATATTTTCCTAACAATGTCAAAATCGATATTTTCGTATATAATTTTCTCGTTGCGCGAAAATTAACTTAAATGAAAAACGAAATGTACTAGGTTCAGACTGAAAACCTAAAAACTGCCCTCTTTTGGCACAAGGAGAAACTAGCGATAGTAACAGTCTATGTAGGTATATAATTCGTCTATGGCGACACACAATGGTACCGATATTAGAAGTAAGGAAATTATAACATAAATATTTAAAACATAAGCTTTAATGATTAATTTTATGGACGGATATGACCGGAAAGATACACAAAAAGAATATGTAGAAGTTAAGAAAATCAGTTTTCTTGCTTAGGGACAGCAAAACTATTTTTAATGCATGAGAATAGACAGATAATTATTTACTTCCTAAGACGTTTATAACAACATAACAAGTTAAATAATATCTCGTCACATTTGTCACTATTTTATTGTGAAGTGAACAGCAAAATGTTTTGCAATGTAACTAGTTCTGTCACGTAAATGATAATGCATGCTTATTCATGTTACACTAACGGTTATTTTAGTTATTAGTAATCAGACTTAACGGTCACTTAGCTTATTAAGTAATGTCACATATACTAGTCGCCCATAAAAACATAATTTTATGATTTAAATATCTAACTTTATTCTTAAAAGTCATAAATCAATATAATTTTTTATAAGGAAATCCTAAACTAAAAAAAATATTTTTTCACTCGTATTTAAATCAGAATAAATTTATAAAATATTATAAAACTGTAATAATAGATCCAATACACGCACGTATTAAATCATAACTTAAAACAACAAAACAACGACAACAAAACTATTCATTCAACCTTGATACCCACGAAAAATGAATCTAAAGGAATACTCACTCTTCAGCGCCCATCTCTTGTTCATGATCAATCCATCCAGAAACTTGTACCCTTGCTCCCTGCAGACCGTGTCCTTAACACTAGCGACAGCACTGGTGAGGGACAGCAGGTCACTGGCAAGCACTACAGACGAAGCATAATCAGGGGACTCCTCCACATGGCGTACGTTCCCATCCCTATCCCCAATCTCGTCCCCATAGGCATCGTAAGACGAAGACTTCGCTTCCTCAACCACCTTCGAAATCTCCTTCGACGCCTCCTTCCTTAAAGTACCATTTAAATTAACTAAACCCGTCAACTTCGCCACTAAATCTTTATCCACTCCTAAATTTAAGACCGTCCGATTCAAAAACGCTAGTTCTCGGTCGTTTAATGTGATGTTCGAATTAAGTATTGGTGTAAGTTTTTGCAGCACTTGTTTGTTGATTGCGGTTGTGTTGAATGTTGTGGGGTCGAAGGCGGCAGTGGCCGCGCACGCGACGAGCAGGACCGCCGCGGAGAACATGACGTGCGCGCGCACCGACACTTGCGATACTGACACTGTAGCGAACTGCAAACTGCCGATCATTCAATATGGTCCGTGAGTTCGCGCCTTTTACATATTTTAATTACTCCATTGTTTTGACCGTTTGATTATCCTTTGGTTCTGGACGCTTCGATTTGACTTTCGTTTTGGATCAAACTTACTTATATGTAAAACTACGTAATAAATCATCTTTGGCCTATTTTAGGCGCTTACCTAATAAACTATTTTAATAAATTATCACGTTTTGTTTATGCGAATGCGCTGATAAGCTCAACTTGAGATAGTCCCTTTTCAAGTAATGAATGAAAATATATTTCATACCTAAGTCATAGACATAATAAACACTTGCTTCCACGATCGATTATTTATCATAAGTATCATGTAGCTTTAATAACTAAAATATGTTATAGGTATATGAAACATAGCATTCTATAAAATAAATAAAAGAATACTCCTACATCAAGTACACTGTATGTGCAATAGCCCTTACCTCTTTCTTCACATAAGTTCTAAAACCTGCATCCAATAATGCAACATGCACTAAAACTAGATGAATCAAATACAAAGACGAAATGCCAAACATTTTTTCGACTCCACAACCATTCTCAGACTTGGTCTTATTCTCACATTTAAATAACAGGATTATAGAATATATTACTAAACATTAAATAACATCCTTTATGCGACTAATATCACAAAACTAGTTCCTGATTGGTTCATTGATCGAGAATCATGGGTTTTGTACAATATTTGACAATACTTATGTATCATCTTCAGAATCTTATGTGTGGATGACGAATTATTACACAAACCGGTCTTAAATTGTCACATTTGTCGTACATTTGTATTTAATTTAGCAAAGAAAACAGGTGTGATTTTAACATGATCCTACGCGTTTGATATAAGGTATTATCTAAAAAATTGTATGCGTAAATTTTGGATTTTTTTTTATGTTATTTGCATTTTAAATTATATTGGTCAGAGCGTATACGTATATTAGTTTAAATGAGTAAGTACGTGTTTGTAAGTGCTTTTACCAGAGTGTTTCTTCAATTAGAATGAAGTCCACCGCATTATATACTTACTTTATTTCATTATCAGCACAACAATCCAATTTCCATTACACTGAACAATAATAAGTCAATTACATTTTGTAAATCGGCTAACTTACTTTTGAACTTGAAGCACCCATTGCAATTGTTTAGCTTATGAAATCTAAAATAAATATTCGACCCTTTCCACTCCTTTTTTTGTGTTTGCATTTGACATCTTCATTGACATAACAAGTTTGACTGCTTTAACTTAGTATGTTAGCCGTTACTTCCGTAGCGCACGTGTTGTGTCTTCTTGTTAATCATATGGTCAACAACGTGATATAAAATTGAAACAGGATTTGTTCGTAGCCCAAATATTATTTCTAAATTCACATACTTGCGAATTAAATTTAGATAAATAAGTAGCTTTAAAGTGGGAATAAAATAAATACAACAAATAAAACTCAAAAAGATAAATTTAATTTAACAGATAAACCTCGCTACCTTGAGTATCGATAATATTGAGCCCCATTGCGATTCCCATTCGCCGTCCACTCCCACTCGTCGAGATCCTGGTCATCCTCTCTCGGCTCTGACCGTCTCCTGTGATATTCTTGTCTTTCCAACCATGTGTCATCCTCTTCATCCTCCCCGCCTTCTTCTTCGATTATTTCCAGTTCATCATCCATGTTCGCTATTGATTCCTCTCCAACATCATCTTCTTCTTCTTCCTCCAGAATTTCTCCAAGTCCTTCGCTGTCTCGCTGGTTGTCATACTCCACCTCTGTTTCAGGTATTTCTTCTAGAACTTCCCTGTGAGCTATGAGATGTTGTCTACTTCTCATTGGTGGCGCTTCCGTTTCTTCTACTTCTTCTTCTTGCTTTTCCCCATTTCCTTGGTCAGCGTCTTCAGATTCTTTTGGTTCGTCTAAGCTTGTAGATTTAAATGAGAAGGAAAATACTTTGTGTAAAGATTGCATCGGTATGATGAATGTTAAAGTAAGAACTGTTGATGATAGTAAAATTGCTGATATTTCTTGTACGTCAATCTGTGAAACAAGATATAAGAAGGTTAATTTCTGTTTTATACCCACGTATGTGAAACTGGTATATCTATTTTGTCCTTACCAAAGACATGAATGTGAATTCTCTGGATGACTTGACAGTGGCCACATTGGTGATGAATACGATGAACTGACAGAGGTAGAGGGCGTAAGACAGACGACTAATGAACACCAATGGTCGGCAACTCAGGAAGCGTGATAGAAAACCTAGAAAAATACAAAAATAAGGTATTATATAAAGGTTATTCTAGTACATTAGTACTAGGGTTAAAGAATTTAAAAAGAACAATATATAGGTTCAGTTGCAATGAGATACAAAGTAATTGCTTATTTTGACTCAGATGCGTGTTGGTAAATTTATACTATATTAGATTTCGAAAATAACTCTCTATACTCAGTTTTAAATGGCCAGATTCTTAGATTTCAAGATTGGTTGATGGAATCTATGGAGCAATTCATACAATCTTACCATCACTATTATGAACAGCATAGATAACCCAGGCGATGGCAAGAGCTGACGCTATCGGCGCTAACGCAGCGTACTGGGCAGCAAACGTTGCGCTGTACCGGTACTGTATGGAACCGGAGTCGATGCCGGCCCACCAGACAAGACACCAGAGGGCGCTACTTGATAACCAACCGATTGTTGATATAAACTGTAGAAAACAAAAAGCATTAATATGGAAGACTATGAAATACTAATTATTGAAAATTATGATTTAGGTGAATTTTGGTATACCAGACGATATTATGATTGTTTCTATTAGATTTCTTTCTCTTTATGTAATTTTTTTGCCCCACAGAGGGGACAGCTACAGTCTAAAATTTTAGGTAAAATATTATTTTGTTTTGTCCTAAAATATTCCAGGTATAGTAGACAACGATGATTAATAAATAAACGTTAAAATAGTAACATGAAAAGAACAGGTTCTTGTCTTCTACTTTTCAAAACAGTAAATAATTCCAAACTTTGCTAGACCAACTTCCAAAAAGCTACTTTGACATTTACTACTACTATTTTTAACGGTAGTATTTATGATGGTTGTGATACTAGGCAAGCATAATATCAGACCGTCAACAAATGGATTGACTTCCTGATCGATCGTTCTTTACAGCGGTGCGATGGAATCGAGTATACAGGGTGACCTATTTAACAACCACACAACAGGGACGCGTGACGTCATTCTAGTATTATCTAGCGCGGAATATTTTTTTACATTTGCATAATAATTATGTTGAATAACATATAGTTCTAGAAAAGTTTCTAAGGTTATTTAGAGTAATTATTTCCGTCAATATGTCATAGATATAATTGTAGCATTTATTCAAGAGATTACTGGATATTATGTTATTAGGGCATTTTTTCCTGGATCATTTATCGATATGAGTCAAAGGTGTACAATTTAGTTCTATGGAAAAAATACCGGAAAATTATTTCCTCAATCATTTACTTTACTGTATTAGCAAAGATGACCGATTGGCTAAGACAATCTAAAAAATATCCTAATTACTTGTAGTAGTCTGAGAAAATGTCATAACAAGAAAATAGCAGTGTTGTGAGCCCACAAAACAAAATTAAAAGAGAACACATTACAAAACATCACACAATTAAAAAAAAACAAAACACAAACCTTGCCATGTTCCGCAGGACTCTTCAAAGCTAAGCCCAAACTTAGGCCCACTAAGTAAGGCGTAGAGCGATGGAGCACTGAGGTGTAACTCAAGCGCGCCGTCCTATACAGTTGACTAACACTGAAAACAACATACACATATCATCACGCCTGTATCCCCGAAGGGGTAGGCAGAGGCGTACCAATGTACACCCACAGTTCGCCGATATGTTTAGGTCCCATGTACTAGGGGGCGAGCCTATTGCCACTAACCGGGCACAAATCCAAACTCCAACCTGCTACTGAGAATTTCATAGAAAAACCCAATAACACCTTGGTCGACTCGGGAATCGAACCCAAGACTTCTAGCGTAGCAGGCGCGCTTAGCACCACTAGGCCAACGAGGCAGTACGACGCGCACTGAAAACATGAAGAAATTAAAATTCCGAACTGACAAGTTACTTCCCTACTTGTTAAGTGTTCGTGCTAAAGTATCAGGATTTCGCAAACATGTTGCGTGGAGTAAAGTTTAACGGTATAAGTTTGACGGGATATTATGTGGAGGGTATCATCAATCTTTTTTGTGTTTATTTTTAGGTGTATATAGGTCATAGAACATTTATTTTTAACAATGCATTATAACTAATTGAGGTGTTTTAGAACATATTTTATTGTCATGTTACTTCGTAATTCTGAGTTAATACCTTATAAACTATTTTTTATTATTTTATTTTATGAAATTCAGCAAGACGTCTCATTTTCTCTTTCTTA
Organism: Autographa gamma; assembly: GCA_905146925.1. NCBI lineage: Eukaryota > Metazoa > Arthropoda > Insecta > Lepidoptera > Noctuidae > Autographa > Autographa gamma. The sequence continues at coordinate 10,488,211 of LR989855.1, forward strand.
ACCTAAGTATAGGTTATTATTAAAAAATACGCTCATAAAAAATAAGCATATCATCACGCCTGTATCCCCGAAGGGGTAGGCAGAGGTGTACAAATGTACACCCACACTTCGCCGATATGTTTAGGTCCTATGTAATAGGGGGCGAGCCTATTGCCACTTACCGTGCACAAATCCAAACTCCGACCTGCTACTGAGAATTTTATAGAAAAACCCAATAACACCTTGGTCGTCCTGGGTATCGAACCCAAGACCTCCAGCGTAGCAGTCGCGCTTAGTACCAATAGGCCAACGAGGCAGTCTCCATAAAAATTAAGTTTCATTTAAATTATCCCTTCCAATCAATTAATTAACTTAGTCATCATTTAATTTCTACTACAAAACTACACTTTAAATATCAAATAGTTCGTAAAAGGTTAACATCGGTCTATTAAACAGCGTTCAGCTAAATATACAAAACGCACCAAATTAATGGCCGCCAAATGACGATAGCTGACCAACACAATTATTGCAAACAAATGTTATTACGAATGAATGACTGTCATACAATATTTATATTTAATAGGCTCGCCTAATGGATATTGAACGGGCATTTACAATTTTGACAGTGCATTTAGTAGCTTTACGAATGTTGCCAACCATGTTTTTTTTTTACCTACTTCAAAAAGGAGGAGGTTCTCAATTCGACTCTATTTTTTTTCTTTTTAAGTTTGTTACCTCAGAACTTTCGACTAGGTGAACTGATTTTGATTTTTTTAGTTGAAAGATGGTGCTTTTCTTGTGGTACCATTTTAATTTGGTCCAGTTATGACAGTGGGATCTATAAGAAAACTACATAAGACTTAGTTTGAAATCAGTATTTTTTTGTTTCAATTCTTATTTGCTCATAGTATTGATATGATTTTGTGGATTTACGTTTTGTTTATTTGTTTAACTTGGACATTTATCCAACAATTACTTGGTTCATTATTGGTACTTAGTTTAATACGCAGGATCGATTCAGTAAAACCAACCTGACATATTTCAAATAAACATCAGGAAAACTGTACTATATAAATATGTGATAATATACGACGTAATTACAAGGTATTAAAGACATCAAAGGTCCATAATTATATGGAAATGACGTAGTTATAAAGTCGATTTTAAGTAATAAAGGTAAATTATTTGATAGGCAATGATTGGTGTTAAGACAACCTATTGTGCCTACTTTGAATAAAAATGTACTTATTTTCTCAGCAATTTGTTTATATAAACGCTGTTTATACAGTAGCCGTTTCGCGGTTTTGGACTATTTACATATAAGAATACGTGTCAAATTGTGGTCAAATACATAATTCACACATAGATCATCTATTTGAACTCTAATTAACGAATGACAGTCGGTTAAGTTACTTCCAGACCGCAATATCAATCGGTTTAGTTTAAGATAATATGACATCAGAATTTGATGGATATGACACTCCAGTGCGGTTAACACCGATGACTATTTCATTAAATTCTTAGTAAAATAATGTAGACAAGATCACAAAAACTACTTTAAACCCAAAGTGGCCGAAGCACTTGAGTTATTATAATCAGAGATGGTACCTAGTACCTGAGTCAATGTAGAAAAATGGTTTTCTAAATTGTCCTGTCCGGAGATCAAACCCCGGACCTCAGGCACCTTAAAAACTAGTATTGGTAAGTTCTTTAACAAAAAATCTAACTATTTACTCCTCCATTTTGACCTTGGGCCGTGTTCGGAAGGTCAAGCCCTAAAAAATATCTATGCATGTCTCGCGCTAATTCTCGACGAATTATATTATTGTAAACACGTAGCGCGATAGTTTCAAAGTTCTTATTTTCGTAATGACAAAACGAATAAATACAGCTAAAATCAGCTACCTGACTCCATGGTAAGCCAGCATCGTCAACCGGTGGTCCCTCACGGTGGTGTATCTCGAGTAAGCCGCGAAGATATGCAGCCCTGGTATGAGCAGCTTGTAGAACCCTTGCTTCACATCTATCAGCCATACTAAGATGCAGCCCAGGATTGTTAGCTGCATGTCCAGAGCTAGCTGGTGAGTTTGCGGTGCGCACTGAAAGGAAATAAAGACATTAATTTGAGAGGTATAATTGCAATATTTTTCTGGTCTTTTATTTCAAGGTTCAATTTAATCATATTTTTCGAGCTGAATCATTTTGCTAAAGTTTTAATAGTTTTTTAACTAATTCCCATAAAATTTCTCAGTGTGATTTGATCTTTATATCTTATTTCCAAATTGAGCTGTCTCTTGTAAGGACAGATTTTCACAGATCTCCCTTTTAAACTGTTCACATTTTCTTCATATCAGCTTCTTTTTAGCGCAAACTTATTTATATACATGTTGATTGCAATATTTTATGTTAATAACACCTCACAAGATATGATGTACCAGTCATACAATATAATACTGTATGTTCACAAGACGAACTTCATCCAACTGTTGGTCCAGAAAACATTGGATAGAAATAAAGAAAGGAAGACACTGCTCAGAAGTTAAAACGATCCAAGAGTCACGTACCATATCTTCAAAGCCGAAGTAGTTCTGTATATACAGCAGGTTCCACCACCAGCCCTCCTGGCAGACTTCAGCGTTCTTGGTGACGAAGGTGCCCCACATGGGACCGCTGGACATGTAGTCCCAGACGTACGCGTAGAATAGCACCACGGCGAGGAGTGCTGGTGTCAATCTGGTGAAAAGAAGTTGAATATATAAAAGCAGATTTTCTTTGGAAAAATAGCTTAATTAGTGTTGGAGTCAATGTTAGGCAATATAAAAAGAAAAATCGAATATTAAATTTGATTCCTATCTGTCTTTGCAGGGCAGGTTAGTTTTTAATTTATATTCCTTTGGGATGTACTAGTAAAATAGACTAAAGCCGGAAACCCACAGCGGCGCACGGAGAGGCTGTGCACGTGTGTTAAGCTTCGCTTCAGTACAAAATGTATGAAAGCGTTTCCACCGCAGCGCACGGACATGCAACGCAGCAATTGACGTCATAAACACACGCGTAGCTAACTCGAATAGGCGGAACGTAGCTCAGCACACGGCCGTGCGACGCATCCCAGCTGCGTGGGTCGGCCATTTCTCGGCGACCCACGACTATGTATAGTCTCGAGCAAAAATATGTACACACATAATATTCTTAAGAAATTATTATAAGAATAAGCTACTATAAATAAGAGCTACAATTAATGTTCCTAGTATATATACATACATTTAAGTTGTGATAAGTATAATTTATATAAAAACTAAGTTATTTATCACTACATAGTATAAAATAAAGTCGCTTCCCGCTGTCTGTCCCTATGTATGCTTAAATCTTTAAAACTACGCAACGGATTTTGATGCAGTTTTTTTAATAGATAGAGTTATTCACGAGGAAGGTTTATATGTATAATACATGCATAATATAGTAGAGGAACACGGATAATCTTAGAGATTTAAGTAAATGAACAAATTTTTTGCGCTTACATTGCAAACGCTGGCTGAACCCTACGAGATAGATCAAAATAATGTACTACAGTATTGTGCACCTTAAAATGATCTACAAAAAAGTCCGCGACGGCATATGTCTATCTCTTGAGGATAACCCACAATAACCATTTTTTATCGTTTATTTATTACTTATTTACGAAAAAGCGATTTTAAGCTATACAGTATTAATCCTTATCCAATTAAGTACCTTTAATAAATTGTGCATGTAATATAGATCAATATTGCCCTTTACAGCATGTAATTTAAATAAATATTTTCGAAGATATTACAAATTTAAAATGCAGGGACATCGCGGTTGCGGCGGTAACGGCCGGGGGGCCGGGGGGCGCGTGCCTATACCAAGTAGTGCGTCGAAGGCTGTGCTTCGCACTACAGAACTTTATGATTGTGTAGATATGTCGCAGACAAATAGTATAATTTGGCATTTTACATACAGCATCGTCAGTTTAAAAACGTTTGCGGTTATATAACATTTCATCGAAAATTTAAACACCATATACATAATGCCGAGGCAAATTGAAGTATTTAGTTTTTGAGGTTATCCAGCACGTCAAAAATGCTAAGGTATCCATAGACCCTGGGTCGTGAAGGACTCCTGCAGAGTATTTTTGGTCAAAAAACCATGTATTTGATCGAATATTCATATATTCATAGGCTCAGAAATTCATTGCTTGATTAGGTTCGACTTTGTGACAGAGATCAATAGGTTGGGTTAGGTTAGATATTGTGACCTTGCAACAGAGCGAGCGAAGCGGGCGACGACGAAGTATGTAATTCAAAGGTTTTCTCGAGATTTTAATGAGCACAGTCACCCTAAAATAACACTAACGTCGCATTATAACATTTTGCCTTCGGCATCACTACATAGTATAAAATAAAGTCGCTTCCCGCTGTCTGTCCCTATGTATGCTTAAATCTTTAAAACTACGCAACGGATTTTGATGCGGTTTTTTTTAATAGATAGAGTGATTCAAGAGGAAGGTTTGTATGTATAATAAATGCATAATATAGTAGAGGAACACGGATAATCTTAGAGATTTCTAATGTAAGGTCGTAAATGAACACATTTTTTGCGCTTTCATTGCAAACGCTGGCTGAACCCTACGAGATAGATCAAAATAATGTACTACAGTATTGTGCAGCTCAAACAGATCTACAAAAAAGTCCGCGATGGTATATGTCTATCTCTTGAGGATAACCCACAAAAACCATTTTTTGTCGTTTATTTATGACTTATTTACGAAAAACCGATTTTAAGCAATACAATATAAATCCTTATCCAATTAAGTACCTTTAATACATTGTGCATGTAATATAGATCAATATTGCCCTTTACAGCATGTAATTTAAATGAATATTTTCGAAGATATTACAAATTTAAAATGCAGGGACATAGCGGTTGCGGGTACCGGCCGGGGGGCGCGTGCGTATACCAAGTAGTGCGTCCAAGGCTGTGCTTCGCCCTACAGAACTTGATGATTGTGTAGTTATATTTGGTATCAGCGTTGCACCCGAGCAAAGCCGGGGCGGGCTGCTAGTAATACAAATAAGTAAAACAGACGTTACTACACAATAGCTAAATTATATTGTTACTCGGAAGCGCTATTGTCTAAATTATAAAAATAATATATTGACTTTAAGTAAAATATTTTTTTTTATTAAAAACATATATTTGGACCGTTTTATTTTCAAGTGTCATCTGTCAGTATGCATTGATTGCTAGATGGCAGAAGAGATTCGACAAAAAATCTCACTAATTTCGTGTAACAATTTCGCATATTATTATGTATACATATTTTTGCTCGTGACTGTACCCCATGCATAGCTATGAGCTGTGTGGGCGACACATCCGTGTCCGTGCGCCGCAGTGGAAACGGAGACCGACGCCGCCGAACTAATCAACCCACGCAGCAGAGGTGAGCCACGCATCCGTGCACAGCCTGCGCAGCGGTGGGGTTTCGGCTTAATATGGAATGGGCAGGCAACATAGCTGTAGTTTTCTAAAGAATATATTTTTTTATATCGAGCTTAAAAGCTTATTTTACTTTAAAGGCATCACTCAAGAAGCACTTAATCATAATTAAGAATAACATATTTTGTGTCCATAATCTAAAATATGTCACCAACGTTTTCATTAGTATAGTAACCAATATAATTTGTGACAAAAGGTCAACAACATCTGTTATTTATTATTTATTATATGAATAGGTTATAATTTCTAGGTTAAGATTAACTGTACTTATATTTTGAGGTTAATACGGCGGTTATTGACCTCACCAAATCCGTAAACAACGATAAGCTTGATTCTTATTTTCAATCAATCTCTAAAAATATGTTTTCGTAAACAATTTTTTGCTTTAAAAGTTTATCCTCCTACTCAAAGTCTGCTGAACGTAAATTAGATCAAAGTTAGTAAGTTTATTTTAGTAGCTATTATCAACTGGAATTACTCAAAGACTAGTATAACCACAAAAATAATTTAATATCTCATTAATATTTTTAGAACAGAACTGAGCTACGGATAATAGCTCCGAATGTTATAATTTCTGCCTTTTTCATTGTGTATAAAACCTTTTTGAATTGAGTACAATAATAAATCTGGTTCCTACCAATATTCCTTAGTATAAAACACTTTTTTGAATCCATTTAAGAAGCCGACTACTAATTGCAATATAATATTCACCATTGCTTACCTACCTTTGATATTTTTTGTAATTCGGAAAATCCGTATTTCATAAAAAAAATATCCCTCTAAAGCGACCAAAACATTCCATTCATAATTATATTTACCATTACAATATCAACAAAGTTGTAAATCTAAAAATAGAAACGTTTAAAAAACAACATCATTAGATTTTTTGCTTGTTATCAAAAATAATTGAGCCTATTTTTAAACCAAGATGTTTATCAAGCAAAGGCGCCATGAAGTACGTGTTTTACCTGTATTTTACGTAATTACTGATGCCTTATAAAACTTCTAGAAATACAATATACGTCTCTGAATTTATAATACAGGTCTTTAAGACAGGATTAGAATTCCTAAGATTATTTTTATGTTTATTGCATAATTATCTTTTTCAGTTTTATCGCCTTATTGCAGATGAAAGCCTTTTTATGGCAAGCAAATTTCACCCGTTTTTGGGCAACTATTGTGGTTCATAATTTCGAAAAGAAGCTACAGAGACATAGCATTTCTTTACTCGCCTCTTTCGTCGTATTGTAATTTCTATATTTGGTGTTTTCCGAATTGAATCGAGAATTTTCTAAAGGTACACAAACATGTTTATTTTCGGCATTAATTTGAATGTATTTTCCAAAGTACTTGGGTTTTGTTCACATGGCATAAATATTCCATAACAGCCATTATCGGGCCTTAAATGTTTTGTTTATTTACCTTCAAGGTCATCGTTGTTTTGTTTCAAAGGTTTTTGACAATAATGCGTAGATGTCTAATTATAAAATACCCATTCGAAGTAAAACGTAGTTTAAAATATGTTTTGATAGTATAAAACTATTAATTCTATTTAATGTTGTTACTTAAAATAAAGATACAGATTAAATCACACATACATTATAATGAGTGCGAAATAATATGAAAAGCCTTTTAATACTAAAACAATATAATATTTAACTTATATATACTTTTATGTCTTTAAATAACATTCGTTTCTACCAAATACAACGTTATCTTCCGCAGAGAGCAATGAAGACATAAAACGCCTGCAAAAATATTATGAGCAATATGTAGCCGAGTATTCTCGTCCAGAACTTTTATTGTAGGCACTTGTTAGAATTTTTATTCATATTAAAGCTTAGTAAGTGTATTAGATACTTTATATTGATGAACGTCTACTCTTTGATACCAATAACAAGCTTATAAAAGCCTAGCAAATGATCTACCATAATATGCGTTTACTGTAGGTACTATGACTGCCTCGTTGGCCTAGTAGCGCTAAGCGCGACTGCTACGCAAGAGGTTTTGGGTTCGGTTCCCGAGTCGACCAAGGTGTTATTGGATTTTTCTATAAAATTCTCAGTAGCAGGTCGGAATTTGGATTTGTGCCCGGTTAGTGGCAATAGGCTCGCCCAATATTACAAGGGACCTAATCATATCGGCGAACTGTGGTTGTACATTGGTACACCTCTGCCTAACCCTTTTGGATACAGGCGTGATGATATGTTATGTAATGAATTTAGGATCCAGAACGAAATCGTTTCTGAATTTAGGAAGGGGTTGTCTTCAGTCTTCCTTAATGCGTTTCCCTTTCATCCGAGTCCATCTCAAATTCAAAGACTGAATTAGGATGTAATTTAAGTTTTTTTTTTTATTTACGAATATAAGGCATGTAGAAAGAAAATCGTTTTGAAATGTATCCAATAATTACATCGGGAAACTAGGGCTATTTACTAAAGTACCTACCTCAAATATCGGTAGAACAGTCTTCTAGGAGCTCCGGTGTTATCAGATATCCTGTGAGCCGTCAGCGCACCGCTGAGGAGTAGGAAGCAGTCGGTGAACATCCAGCCGGCACGGCACCACGACCAGACCGGAGAACTGGCCAGCTGAAAGTGGAAAATGTGGTCTATGGTTATGCAGTCGAAATTGGATCTTATGAGAGTGTTTTAAGGATGATTGTCGAATAAATTCAACAACTTATCAATCCTTAGAACCATATGCTTTGCTAAGTCGTACAATGAATCATGATTTCATGGGATTTGGGATATGTTAATCATGTGATATAGTGATCATGGCAGAGTCGCTGGAGGAGCTTAATACTATGCTCAGCGACCTCAGTATCGTTTCCCAACAGGTGGGTCTTAAAATAAACATGGACAAGACCAAGATCATGTACAATGTCCATGTCGCACCTGTACCGGTTATTGTTGGGAATGATACTCTCAAAGTTGTCGACCACTACGTCTATCTTGGACAGATAGTTCAGTTAGGCCGGTCCAACTTCGACAAAGAGGTCGCCCGAAGAATCCAACTCGGATGGGCAGCGTTCGGGAAACTACGCGACATCTTTTCGTCCAAAATTCCGCAGTGTCTGAAGACGCAGGTCTTTGACCAGTGTGTGTTGCCAGTGATGACATATGGCGCTGAAACGTGGTCGCTAACGGTTGGCCTTCTGGAGAAGCTCAGAGTCACTCAACGAGCTATGGAGAGAGCTATGCTCGGGGTTTCTTTGCGCGACAGGATCCGGAATACGGAAATTCGCCAAAGAACTAAAGTCACCGACATAGCTCGAAGAATATGCAAGTTGAAGTGGCAATGGGCAGGCCATATCGCTCGAAGAACCGATAACCGTTGGGGAAGAAAGGTTCTCGAGTGGCGACCACGAACCGGAAGACGCAGCGTCGGCAGGCCTCCCACCAGGTGGACTGACGTTATCGTCAAAGTGGCGGGCACCCGGTGGATGCAATTGGCGAGTTGTCGTTCATTGTGGCGTTCTAGGGGGGAGGCCTTTGTTCAGCAGTGGACGTCTTCCGGCTGATGATGATGATGATGATGATGAATCATGTGATATAAGAAAAGTTCGGAACTTCGCTTCTACTGAATGTCATTTATATCCTCAATTTTTTTTTCTTTCTAATGCTATCTCTTGAACATTCCATTTTAGTTTAATCGTATATTGGCTGTCTGTAATTCTCAATTGGTTTTTTTAAAGCTTACTTCTGGTCGTTATAATCATCATCGTCGTTTTCAGCAACATGTTTTGAAACTTAAATTTCTATAATCAACTTTATATCTCCAGTCATAAAAAGCATTGTTTATTTACATATTTTTTGTAAATGTAACGAGGGCTTACGTTTATGTTGTAATTAAAATAATTGGAGCAATAGCCGCGTGAGTCAAGGTCGTGAGGTCAAACGCTTGTTATTTAAATAATACTTTAATTACATGATAATTAATACTTTTTCTGTCTTGCCCCAGATGCAGGATATGATTAATGATTTCCGTCAGTAAAAGTGGTGCCAATATAAATGCCGTTTGACGCAATTGATATTTGAAGTAATGCGGAAAGAATTGACAGTACAAAGGGTGTAAGGTATCGATATCTGATCCCACTAATGTAATAAAAAAAATGGAAAAAGTAAAAAAAAATATTATACGCTAATTTTTCTGAATTAATATTGTGGCATGTAATTGTGGAACCTTTATCACCCTTTCGGGTCCGACGGGATTTTCTTAACACCTTGTATAATTTTACCTTCCATACTTCTATATCAATAGCTCACGATCACCTGGACTCTAAGCTTCATTATTTTTTTATCTTTTATTACTAACCTTACAATTTTGTACGGATCAATTTTCACACCTACATTGTGTTCAAAATAATATACTGGATAAAACTCCTTAGAGTTTCCAAGATATTTTTACAGCAAATTAACTACCTATGAGGAGTCAGTGTGAGTGTATTCACACAAAATACATCATTTTTGATAGGAGCTTACAAAAAATTGTAACATAGGCATTTCTCCCGACAATTTTATTGTGATCTCCACGTGTCTCGTTTCTAGGTCACATATATTAAGTACCTAATAATGTAAATGACTCATGTTCTTTATCCAAACGTTAGAATTACAACCGTCGTTCCAAGGTTAGTGCGTAAATTACAACTTGTGTTCATGATTTAAATAAACGAATTAGGTTTAATGTTTTTCGTCTGATTTGGCCCGTAATTTATGTTCATTGTTTCTCTACAAATAACAATTTTGTTTCTTGTTAGTTCACAAGATGTGACTTGTGTATCCGCCATCTGAAATTAATTATTCATTTGTTTTATTTTACTAGTCTTTTTGCTTTATTCGAACAATAAACGTAGTTCCCAGAAATTGTTATTAATGTTTTGTTTGCTGGATGAATTTTTATTTTCTGGGAATATTTATAAGGCATAAAAAAAATCATCTTAATTAATCGTTTTAATGCCCGATAATCTGTTACGGAAATGAAATAAATGGGACGAAACGAGTTGAAAATGAAAAAAGAATTATTCTACTTTATTGCATACCTAAATTAAATACCTAACTTGTCTTAAATATAGTAGGTATCTGATCTACGTAAATTATCCCGGCCGCCAAACGTCAAACATACTCAGAACGTTACTCATAGCGACTCGGATTCTAGTCTACTGCGAGACGGAATCTCTTCTAGTGATGTAATTTGTCAAACAACTAGTTCCATTAATAAACATATTAGTGTAGACTTCTTAATACTAAACTAAGAGTACATGGTTATTATGTGAGTCTGTGAGCATGATGCAAACAGACCAACTCACTGTTTTTAGGGTTGTTATATGAAGACGTGTGAAGATAAGAAATAATCATCATCTGCCTAGCCTTTTTCCAAAAGTATATTGGGGTTGGCTGCCAGTCTTACCAGAATCAGCTGCATACCGTATTTTACAAGGACCAATTTTACTGGGTAAAATAATATCCATAGTAAGACTGGTTGTCAGAATTGACTTAACAACTGCCAAAGATCTTCGTATGACAGTCGAGACCTACAGTTTAACGTGCTTTCCGGAACACGGTAAATAAGCAAGTACCTATTCAAAAAGGAGTAAAAGATTTAAAAAAAAAAAATGTGAAATGTCAGAAACTATACCAATTTTCATAGACATAGATACCCAAACCCAATAGTCAAACAATAAAATTGTTCTTATGTGATAGGCAAAGGCTTAAAAGCCTATCCCACAAAAGGACCTACTACAAAACTGGCTTACAAACAGTGTCACTCTCCAGTAAATAGGTGGTCTATCTCCCCATCATTTTCGCCAGCGGATTGCCCGAGCAATAACGGTGAATCAGTTGGACGTAGTACGGGCACGAGCAAACCAACATGGCAAACCGCCAATGATAACACGCTCGATTCGTACGATATTGCTACACGAATATCGCCCCTCTGGCTTACTAATAAGAATTTCGTAAGAGTAGTGGTGGGATAGTCAGTATCGATGGTTTCGCTCGTGTTAATAATTAAATATGTAACAAAACATGTGTGGTACATATTTCAATTTTAATTTTATTCTTGAATTTGTGACCTATTATTATGGAGTAAATGTGTTTCGGTTCACGTTTCAGTTAATTAGTCATCATAAGTAGCAATTAGATTTATATTCGTACAAGAAATAGCAACCCTATTGGTTTTATATCTATTTGTTGGGTTTCGCCAACCTAAACCATGAGTGATGTAAACCCATAAAAGCTTACGGAAGTCATTATTAACAACCAATAGTGATATCACAGTAACACAATTTCAAATACCGACAAAACTTTTAAGTAATAAATATCGACATTTCCCAACCCTATTGTAATTTATTTACAGCATGCGTTTCACGCAGATGCTCCGAATCAGATTCCACGGCTAAGGTTAAATACTTTCGCGGACAAATGAATACAATAGCGCGTTGAGCAATCTGTCCCACTAACCATGGAACTGTTTGCCCCTCAATATAATTATATTCTAAGATCATGCAATGAGTGATGTTTTGCTTTAATTAATTATATTATTTTGCCTAAGACAATAAATACTTAAGAGCAGATTTGGTTTGGAGCAAAAAAAAAAGGCTTAACAGGCTTGCAAACAATGTGATTCGGATAGAAGAAAATGAAAATTCTCAAGAAATTTCAAATTTTTTAGGAATTAATTTATTGTAATTATCAACTGTTTGCATATTACACACTACGCAAATCAGCCTCATGTATTTATAATAATAATATTATATTTTCTCTGTCAGTGATTATGTAAATCTTTTGAGAAAATAAATGTCTAAAACCGTATGTGTGAAAGCATAGTTATAGCATTCTTTCGGTACCAACTCTTGGGATTACACAAAATTATACAGAAATCTAAAAATAACATTCTCTGCCTTTACTTGCTAGGTAACAAGGCGTACTTATATTTGTACACCAAAAATATTCTAAGACATCCCAAAAAATTACGTCATTGCAACCCGTTACGGTTAAAGTAGAATATTAAATGCGAGAAAAAAGGGGTTGAAAGCCTCAACAAAACTGAGCTTGCTCCGTGAATACTAAAATATGTTTAAAAGCATTTCCCCGTTACCCTTATATACGAGAGCTACGGAAATATCAATTATTAGATTTTTATACGCCTGTCCCAGTGACCTTTATACTCAAATATACTGCTCAAGGTAACTGCGTCGGTAAGTTTTCATGTAGAATGTACGCTTATTTTAATAAGCTGTAATTTATTTTACCTTCTTTTATATTATATGTATACTGTCTGACTTTTGCTTTTTTGTATCGGTTTCTTTCTTAATTTGTTGCCAGTTTTTATGTAATGTCTTAATATTAGTGTAGGTAGTTATTAAATTTTATTGCAGTTTTGGCCCAAATTATGCAATTTTATTAACGAAAATAAGAAAATATTACAAAATTATTGTTTTCATATTTTATACAAGTCCATACCACACTTGCCATACAGTTAACTCTTTCATGAGAATGCATCGTTTTCAATTGATTCGTTTCGCTTAGTCTTGTATGCTTCAATGAATCTTACCTCAGTAATCCTCAGCCTATTGGTATAGGGCATGACAGCAACTGGCAAGAACTTGTGAGCGACCAACAAGGCTAGAGTAGCGATGCCTCTCACGCCATGGATGCAGGAGATCTCATCATCAGTCCCTGGAGCCAGCAGCTTGCTGACCGTGTGGTAGAGCGAGAAGGAGCTTAAGAAGGAATCTGTAAGAGGAAAAGAGACAAAGAATTATAAATAACGATTAAAACAAAACACTTTTAGAGGTAGTGAAAGAAATCTTGTTGTAGAAGGTGAAAAGGTTAGTCATAGATACGTTTTCAATTAAAAACTACTCTACATATATCACTGCCCAAAATGCCACATAAAGATTTTATATCGTTAGCAGATGGTGCTAAATAAATTACAATTAATGGTTTCTTATCAGCCGCAGAATTTTCTGTAATGTTGTCGTATTTATATTTTTGTAGAAAATAATCAAAAAAGTATTCTAGGAAAAGCTGATGGGAATCAGTCGGTGTCAGAAACACTCATCGACTTATTACTCTTAGGAAACAGTGTATTAAATTTAATACTTACATCTGCATTCATAAAGAAGTCTTAGACATACAGTATCTAGTTTAAGTCATACCAAACGGATGTGACGTAAGCTTCTTATGTAGACTAATTAAAATTCACCTCATGAATTGATCGCACAAGATTTTATCCAGTGTTATGGGATTACCTGATTTCTTTTTAGGTTTTTCTTCTTCCTTGGCCTCTTTATTTTGTTCGCCTTCTTCACCCTCGCCCTGTTCCTCTGCTCCTCGAGCGAAGAAGTCTTGAAGCGTTGCCACAAGTACCAGCAAAAGGATGACGCCATAGAAGGATCTGGAAATACAATATTGTTCTAATTAGTGTCTGTTAAGGTGACTTTTTTTACTGTGCATAAAATTGTATAACCCTTCTGGTATGAAGAATATACATTTTACTGTTTCATGTAGGTAACGTTTATAAAACACACTAGTTTTATACTAAGTTTGATTTAACACTAGATACTTTGATTTCATTAGTACGTATCCCCAAAGTGTCTTTCTTTCCCTTAATTACTTACCAGTGTTCCTGGAACTTAAGCTACATGCAATAGTATCTCATACTGAGTGTATCCAATAAACTATTCGTACGTCATAGCTGAACAAGCATCAAAAGTACTTACAATGTCACGATAGTCGGTATCTCCAGCAAATCCTGCCACCAATCTCCATCGTCCACGTAACAGTCTTCCTCATCGACCTTGACCCGCACCACCAGGCCGCTGGTGTGCTGATAGTGCTTGACGGCATCCTTGATGACCACCTCCACATCCTCAGGGTCACAGGCCGCCGGCACGCACACGCCCCAGCTCAGCGTTGAAAATCGCGGCACGAAGTGACCTGGCTAAACAAGCATGGTAACGCTTAGTGTTTGGAGTTCTGTACCTCTATTATGAGCGATGAAGCGAGACGGCGCTAAACACTTCTCATAACGCCGTCCCTCTTACGCAACGTTAACAGACCTGCTTTAACAGCTCATGGTACAGGTACTAAAGCATAACTGTTGCCTTCGTGTAAGCGAGACGCTGCTCTGCTACGTGCAGTATTATGCACCATCTCGATTCGACAATTAACTGTACTGCTATAAGATTGCATAGTACAGGTATTGGAAGCACTTTAAAGATAAGCAAGGCTTACAGCACACTCAATAGTAGAGTGAATTTTGGAAAAATAAAGGGAATTTTAATTTCAAAAATTCTCGATTTTTTTTATATAGAATGTATAATATTGGAATTGCCGAATCCTACCGGACTTAAAGCTCGTGCAATTTAAGCTAAGTTTAGTTAATTCATTTAAAGAATATAATATGTTTACCTCGACTCTTTACATCACAATTATGGACAAAAATAACAATCAAACAAATAATTCAATAATTTAAGAACAGTTAAAAATAAATATTTCATACATCACCTAGACTTCTTTGAATATTGGATGGTGATATATAATATTTGCTAAATACAACATTGTTCTGGTTGATCGGTAAACGTTAAAGTATAAGAAGACGTTCAAAATAAACTCGTTGTCTGTCACTAGCCAAAAATAGCCTATCCCGACTCTCCCCTTGAGTAAAGCTACTTATTTTAAGTGGTTACCGGGTATTAACTTTATGCCCCATAAACACTTAGTCTTATGTATATTATACCCATCCGAACAAACATTATTTTGGTTAAGTAAAACTTGTGTAAGAAGTACCAAAGCTTTATATTAAATAACTGGTTAAAATAGAGATAGAAAGACTTATCACAATGAATAAATAATGTAATTTTAAAATATAAAGTGGGATTACCAAGTCATTGGAATAAAACATTTATTATGTTTAATGCATTATCCATCAAATCATTCATATCTATTTCTTAGATAAAACTTGCAATTCTTGGGAATTTCAATACCAAGGCTACAATTTATATTCATCAATCTATAAAGAGATTATTGAAATCCATTTAACAACGAACATGTGTTTTTAATCTATAAAAAATTGAGTGATGTAGTTGGCTATACCTGCATCGTCTATTTTCAGATTACTCATACATCATTTCCATAAAAAGATTTTGGACTAACCCGATCTTAAACACATGAAACAAATAATATTATAAATGATAGATTCTCTGTAACATATTTTTAAAGAAAACTGGCTTATGGGACAAATACAAGTGCGACAAAAAGGAAAGAGTCCGCTGCCCTACATGTTTTTCATCGTCTAATACAAGCTTATTATTTTGATTAATTGGAGACACAACAACTAAAACCTCATTTTAAAGCAAGGTACATCATCGGGATAATACCGGCACGTTTTAATCAGCCGACTCTCGCCTGTCAGTCATCGTCTAGTCTGGCTGGCAGCGGACACATTCACGACGCATGCACTTTGAGAGACGGATTATGCGAACCGGAGCCAATCTAGCAGCGTGTTACGATTGCATTTTGATAGTTAAGTAACTAATTGGAACTAGACAATTCGATTAGCGTAGACTACTGGTCTATTTATACTGTGACGTGATGAAAGGTTAGCAATAATATCACTCTGGATAAAAGTTGACCCCAGATTTACGATTTTTAATAAATGTATCAAGATTTATAGAAATAATTGCTTGATATAAAGAGTAAAGTAATAACGAAAGCGAGAACGAGTGTCTTTAACAAATTATCGTTTTTTAAATACATAATTGTTCACCTCGTTAATCACTGTCTCGTAAAACCAAATCGATTAATTTGACAAGGTTTAATCAAGATAATCAAAAGGTCGTGGTATTGCACTCATATACATAGCGCTCCATGTCTTTATGGAGCACGGTATGACGTGCAAATTCAAACCTTATGTGTATTTATAACTGAAACTCACATCATCGATCCGACTTCTTATCAAGTTCTTGGCTTGCGCCAGATGCACCGGCGTCTCCAGCTCTGGGTGTTCAGCTTTCACGTCGAGTCGGGCCAAGCAGTACTTCCCCTGCACCTTAACCACGCTCCCACTCTCCAACTGCACTCGCGCCCGGCTCCCCACACACTGGTCGAAGTCACCGAGCTGGATCCCATTACCTTGCAGGATACCCGAGGGAATCTTCGCAGTAGCGTCAAGCACTGTAATGAAAAATTCCTGTTTCGCTCAACTATGCAATGCCCTTGGGAGCACCTGAGTCTAACCCCAACGCGTGAAGGCCACAGCGATGTTTACAACTTTTTATAAGCCCTTTGTGTATTCTTTTCTAGGCCACCACTTTGGACCGCTTAATTTTTAATGGCGACTAACGTTGAAACATTTTGTTCCAACGTTCTTCATTTAAAAGCTTTAAACCCTCGATTAATTAATAAAAACCGTTGTTATTTATGTTTTTTTCGCGCAACATCTGTTGTCGAAATCTCTGAAACATTGCCAATATAAATAGTTGTAAGGTACAGCAATTATTTCGGTTAACGGATATAAATTTCAAAATACACGTGTAGCATTTCTAAACTTTGACTTTAGGTTCGTGCCTAGAAATAAATATTACAATTTATAGAAACTTACTATTCAGTGCCCATAGTTTTGTTCCACGTAATTGCCTCAACACAATCTGTCCATGACGCCTGCATTCCGGATTATGAATTCGAGAAAAATTTGGTGCAAAAGTTGGAAAGAATGCATAGAAGTCTTCAAATTCGCTTTTGAGCAAATTTCGTCTATGCAAAGCGTCCGTAACGTGTTTTAAATGACTCTCAGTCGACGAAGACATTTCTGGGATATCATATAACTTTTCTTTTGATGTTTTGTCAGATTTTTTATCAGAGTCAAGTTTAGCGTCTTTTTTAAAGTCATGCATATTATAAGTGTCTTTGACAGGATATTTTTTCTTATGTTCTAAAGTGATCTTTTCAGTTTTAGGTTCTTCCTGGCTGTCTTTATCTTCCTTTTCGCGACTAGATTTATCCTTCTCTTGATCTTTCTTCACAGATTCTTTTTTTGGCTTTGTTTCTACGGGTTTTGATTCTTTT
Organism: Autographa gamma; assembly: GCA_905146925.1. Lineage (NCBI taxonomy): Eukaryota > Metazoa > Arthropoda > Insecta > Lepidoptera > Noctuidae > Autographa > Autographa gamma. The sequence goes on from LR989855.1 coordinate 10,505,775, forward strand.
TTATCATCCTTTTTTACTACTGGTGGTGGTGTAGATACTTTATCTTTTGCAACAGGTTTCTCTACTTTTTTTACTTCTTCAGTACCTTTTACTTCCTTTTTAATAGGATCGGGTTTTTTCGTTTCTGTACTTGGTTTTGGATGAACTTTTTCTTTCTCCTCTGTTTTCAGGTCTTTTTTAGGTATTTCTTTCTTTTCTGCTTTAGTATCTTGAAAAGGTGATTTTTTGACCGAGGTTTCCTTATCTTTTACTGCTACTTTAGGTTTAATTTTAGTAATAAGAGTATCATCATCGTCATCACTGTCGTCATCATCATCACTGTCGTCGTTCTCGTCATCATCGCTGTCATCATCATCAGTAATTTTCTTTGCTATCGGCTTCATCGGTGCTTCTTTTAATTTTTGCGTATCTGTTTTTATCTCACTCTTTTTAACTTCAGGTGATGGTTCAGATTTGCGTTTGACCTCATGTTTCTCATCCTCATGTTTTTTAACCTTGCTTTTTTGTTCTGATTTTTTAGGTTCTTCGGTTTTAGTATCGAATGTAAAACTGGGGTCAATTTTTAAACCAAGCATATTAAATGTCTCTAAGATGCTGGATAAAGTACTTCCAAAAACATCATCATCATCGGTGTCGTCGTCGTCATCGTCATCTTCATCGTCATCGTCGTCGTCGTCATCGTCATCGTCATCGTCATCGTCATCGTCATCATCATCATTATCATCATCATCAGTGTCACTTTCATCATCATCGTCATCATCTTTATCATCTACAGGTGAATCCTTGACTTCTGAACTTTTACTGACATGTTTTGGTTTAGGATCCGTTTTCTTTACTTGTGATACTTTTGATTTAGTTAATATTTGTTTTTTACGATCATCGTCATCGTCATCATCGTCATCATCATCATCATCACCGTCATCGTCGCTGTCAACTTCCTTCGATTTTGATAATATTTTCTTTACACCCGATATAGGTACACTTTTTTTAATGTCCGGAACCTTTGATTTAGCAATAACACGTGGCTTGTCATCATCATCATCATCATCATTAAGTTCTTCTTTTGATTTTAAACTTTTAGTATCCTGTTTTTCTTTATGATCAGGTTTCTTTACTTCCGCTACCTTAGGTTTAGGTATAACTTTAGGTTTACTGTCCTCGTCATCATCACTTTCTTTTTTATGTATTGTAATAGATTCCTTGACTTTTGAAGTTTTAATGTCATGTTTTGGTTTTGGATCACTTTTCTTTATGTCGAGAACTTTAGGTTTTTTTAACAAACTAGGTTTACTGTCATCGTCGTCGTCGTCATCATCTTCAATACTTAAGAACTTTTTGTTACTTGCCTCTGATTTTGTTTTAATGGTGGGAAATTCCTGTTTGAATCCGGTTTTGGTTTTTATAAACTCATTTTCATCATCGTCGTCGTCGTCTTCGTCGCTTCTAATATCGTACCTATGAGCAGATTTAGTTTCAGCCTTCTGTTGGATATGTGTTTGCTTGTCCCGCACCGCTTTCTTTAAATCATCACTCGCAAGACTGTCACTTTCGATTTTAACACTACTCAATTTTTGACCGACCTTCACATCACAATCTTCACACTTTAGCTTTTTTGTATCGTGTTTCACACTGTCAACTTTAGGTAAATCGCGAATACGGAATGCGGTTATCACTGTGGCGAGGATAGGCAGGCAGATTAAAATTAGAGCTAGCGTCCATCGTTGACGCGCCATGGCCGACGCGGTGCGCGCTCACGTCGCCATTCTCCCGGACTGAAACGTCTTCACGAACCTTGGCGTATATTTGTAACGCACAAAGTAGAACGTATCTCATTGAAACGGGGGCTCATTGATGGTTCTCGGTCGAGGTTATGGGTTAGTAAGATATATTCAAATTTCGTTGGAGCGGGTACGTTTATCTGTGGGGTTAGTACTAGTGAACTGGCGTTAGCTCAGCTGATGGCGCTCGTCCAAGATCAGAGTAAAAATAGTGTTGCAAAGGCAATTGTCCGGCGCGCGCGCAGACTTGCCGATAAGATTGACTGTATTGTGATAGATCAGCTTTATTGTAACTAAGGCTTGGATAAAATGCATAATAAGTTTACAAGACTTAGGAAGCTTTCAAACATATTGCAGTTTATTACAAAATAATAATAAGATTTTAACCGTATTTATTTCCTTTCTATTTTATCAAGTAAATAATGATTGTGCTCAAACTTTAGAATAATATTTTTAATGGTTTAATCATACTTAATTTAAGTGTGACTTGCTGGTGAAAACCCCGAATCAAACACATAGTTTTTGTTAACTCTCGTCAAAATCGTATCATCTAAAGTTTAAATAAATATAAAGGAACATCCGTTGAAGACAATATAATTTTTAAAGACGAGTTGGATCTATGAAAATATGTATGCTATTACTTACACGGCTACTTATTTTAAAGCAGTTTAATGCGATGGTAGCACTCATTTTATTTAGTAGTACCAGTTATATTGTTCATCGAGCGAAGCATATAACATAGATACATACATACTCGTAGCACAGACGGTATCTGAAAACAAAAGTAATTTCCACACAAAAGATATATACCTACCTTATATAAATCTATGTACAACGTTCTAGATTCCCTTTAGTCTAAAACATTTTACCAAATTAAAATGTATCATTAATTTGTCTCGGTTAAATGCGCCTTTATATTTTTTGTGAGCGAGTTAACAGTCATGCTACATTGCCGTTCATTTTTTATCAGGCGGCCTGTATTTAACTTTGTGTATGAAAATTTTATTTTATATCCAGACATTGTGACCTCGAATCCAGATAGGGTTAAATAAATTACAATACTTTTTAAGAATTTATTTTATTGAATTTTTCTTTCATTCAGTTCAAGTAAATAGGTTGGAATTTATAATATCGAACAAGGTAGTATGTACTCAAGGTAATGTGATTAACCTCAATTTAATGAGTTTTAATTACTATAAAACTTTTTTTTTTATTTATCATTACCTACTTTAACCCGTTGTATGCCGGAAGCGCGGATCCACGCGAGACACAATTGAATTCTATTGTCTACTTTATTGCGGCATACGAGAGGTTAAAAAAATTCAAAACCCTTCACTTTTTCTTAAAATATGAAAACATCATAAAAGTTATTCAAAATTCATTGACTATCTCCAAACATTTTGAAAAGTTGTAAACTAAACTACGCAATGCATCTTGCACTAAAATGACAACAGTACCCTGAAAAAATATACTCTAAGGTATATGACTTCTATAATCTTATCCCCACCACACCTATACGAAGACGTAAACCTTCTACAACACTACAAAAACTGTCCAGCCCCTTCATTAAAATCACCAACCATTAAACAATCAATACGCACCCGAGCCGAGTGATTTATTGCTGTATCGATAGTTTCGCAACACTAACCCTGGTGGACGCTACGATCGACATTAGTCAAATACATGAGTAATCACATTGAATCTAATTGTATTGTAATGTGCACACGTAGCCTGTGACCAGAATACTGACGAAGTGAACTAGACCTTATCGATTTTAATGTAATCTTACCCTTGGGCTTATTTGTAAATTCATTAGTTGCATTGATGAAGTTCGTCGTTTTTTCGTGGACTAAGGCTAAATTTAGCACTTGACAAAATCGGTAGGTAAGTCGGACTCGAGCGGAGCGATCCGTATAATCGAATAAAGCCGGAAACCCACCGCTGCGCAGGCTGTGCACGGATGCGTGGCTCGCCTCTGCTGCGTGGGCTCATTAGTTCGGCGGCGTCGGCCTCCGTTTCCACTGCGGCGCACGGACACGGATGTGTCGCGCACACAGCTCATAGCTATGCATGGGGTACATTCACTAGCAAAAATATTATTATGTATATGTCGCAGACAAATAGTATAATCTGCGTGTTTACATACGGCGTCGTCAGTTTAAAAACGTTTGCGGTTATGTAATATGCCGAAGGCAAAATGTATATTGCCGAGTCACTTTATAATATGCCACAACATTTCATCGAAAATTTAAACACCATATACATAATGCCTAGGCAAATTGAAGTATTTCGTTTTTGAGGTTATCCGGCACGTCAAAAATGCTAAGGTATCCATAAACTCTGGGTCGTGAAGGACTCCTGCGGAGTATTTTTGGTCAAAAAAACATGTATTTGATCGAATATTCAAAAATTCATAGGCCCAGAAATCCATTGCTTGATTAGGTTCGACTTTGTGACAGAGATCAATAGGTTAGGTTAGGTTAGATATTGTGACCTTGCAACAGAGCGAGCGAAGCGAGCGACGACGTATGTAATTCAAAATTTGTCTCGAGATTTTAATGAGCATGGTCACCCTAAAATAACACTAACGTCGCGTTATAACGATTGAATGAGTTGTCATTTTGCCTACGGCATATTACATAGCCGCAAACGTTTTTAAACTGACGACGCCGTATGTAAAATGCCATATTATACTATTTGTCTGCGACATATACATAATAATATGCGAAATTGTTAAACGAAATTAGTGAGATTTTTTGTCGATTCTCTTCTGCCATCTAGCAATCAATGCATACTGACAGATGACACTTGAAAATAAAATGGTTCAATTTTTTTTTTAATACAAAAAAATGTTTGACTTAAAGTCAATATATTATTTTTATAATATAGACAATAGCGCTTCCGAGTAACAATATAATTTAGCTATTGTGTAGTAACATCTGCTTTACTTATTTAAATTAAACTAATTTAAAATCACTAGGTCTGGCTTAGGGATTTTATACAAATAAGGTATCCTTACTAAACATAAAAACGTTTGGGCGAGCGGCTCAAACGTTCCGTCAAAATTCACACCTACCTTTAGTGCCAGAAATCAATTCAGAAGCCTACTATCTGAACCAACTACTTTCAGGGATTGCGTTTATTTTGTTACACGTTGTATATTCTTATATATAAATACGCACACTAAACATTTCTACATATTACGGTTCATTTGGCAGACGTACGGACAGATGGACAGCGAAGGCTTTGTATTTCTATTTATTTATGTATTTAATGGAACTAGTTATCGATTCTGACATGCGTTAGTTTTCTAGTATAAAACAAATAAATTCATAATAACAAGAACTCGTTCATGTTTTATCGTAGTTAAATATTTCGTTTTAATAGTTATAATTACTTATTGGTATTGCTGTTCATTTCATAGTATAGCTCCTGTGATGTATATTAAATTTTAATGGTTTCAAATAAACTTAGTGCCCAATGAGTAATCAGAGATAGATAAATAATAGCAAGTGATCATGTAGACTCCTGAATTGTATCTACGCTAATATCATCAAAATAAATAAATAAATATCAATCATTCATTCAATCATTTAGCCAATCATAGTCCATTGCTGGACATAGGCCTCTCTCAATTGCGCCACAACACCCGGTCCTCCGCCTTCCGCATCCAGTCACCTCCAGCGACCTTTCTCAGGTCATCAGTCCACCTGGCGGACGGGCGTCCTACCTTACGGTTGCCGAGCCGCGGTCTCCATTCTAGGACTCGTCTGCTCCAACGGCTATCGGTCCTTCGACAGAAAGGCCAGCCCATTGCCACTTCGACGAGTTAATTCTACTACACAACTACACTAATATAACAGACAGATATTATCGGCTAATTAGATGAAATTGAGATTGGTCAGTCTAATTAGCGGTGGTCATGTAATAATTATACTTAATGAAGCATATCAAGACAGACAATGATGAGCCGACTAATATGATCGAGACATCGATACATTCAGTGGTAGATAGATCACATTGCAAGCTCAAATTACGTAAAAATAATAAATAATAAATACACCAATAAAACTTGCTTGACCATTTTGCCCATGTGTTAAAGTAAATCATCCAAAGAAATGAAGGTGCATAGTTCAGTAGCATAGTAGGTCAACTGCCACTTTAAAAAAAATAAACCCTAATGGTATGTGATGAATTACTTACAAAGTACAAAGGTTGTTTAAGTGAAATATGTTTAAGCTGTACTTTAACTTAAGATTGCAAGCTTACAAAACTTACGTAATTACAGCTAGCCAAATATGACGTTGGGCTCATGCCATATTTGGCTAAAGCCTCTGAAATAAAAACAATTGAACATCAACTAAAGAAACATCACCAAAACACAACCTTGGGAACTTGTAGTTCATTTGTAAACGTTAATTCATGCAGTAGGGACATTGAACCTTACCTATTTGTACTAGCCGAATTAGTACAAGGTCTAACATTGAACTGAATACATTGTTCGGATGTATACAAATGGTTCTGTTGTTACTTAAACGTTCAACTTTGAGATAGTGCTGTTTTTTTTCTTCTAAAATGTTTTGGCTGTCCGGCGAAGTCAAAGCTCAACATAATTACAAAGACTTCTTCAGAAAAAAACCCTAACTAAGATTTCGTCGTTACATTGAAATACTCCGAAAAGACCGTATTTCTCTATCCAAACCTGTCTATTTATGCCAACCAATCTTCTAAAGTTAAGGAATTTGGATAAGGTACATTGGCAGTCATGCCTTTATATACATGTCACTCCCGGATTTTAACATAGGCAGAAAGACTGTCTGAAAAAAAAATGCACTGACGGATCATTCTCATCCCTAGACAGCATTAGTTTACCCATTTTTCCTAGGTTTATTATTTGACTCAAACTGAAGTCAGAGCCTGTCAATGCCTATCATTTCTTGGTAACACAAAAACTTTAACTTTGTCACATTTCCGTACGCATAGACGGAACTTGAGCATATCGATCAACGTTAAACCAGTTAGTCGCCAAGCTAGTACGACCTTCGAAAGGTCTTCAACACCACACGAAAGGACACATTTACTAAATTAAACATATAGTCATATATATCCAAGATCAACTTGTCAAATGAAAGTATATTTTTTACACACTTTTGTATCCGTATCCTAAAATGGTGGTAATGTCATTAAAATTATATTTATTTAGTTCAAGTTGCTTTGACACGTCATCAAAAATATATTTTAATGTGAACACCACACAGTACAAAACAGTATATTTTGTGAAAAAAAAAAGTTTTTTGGGTCCTGTTTCCAGCGAGGCCACTCAACTCAGGCTAATAAAACTGTTGTAAGATCTTCAAAAATATTTTATAGAATCTATGATAGTGAACAACAAAATGTCATTCAACCTTAGACTATACATAAGCAAGCATAGGTAGTGTACGCGCACCGCTCCTGGGGCGTTGAGCAGCTTGTTTTGTATGTTTTTGACGTTTATGCAAAAATATAGATGGTTTCGATATTAATAGTGTAATTAAATATAAATAGATATTAGATTTTCAAACTTTACTTATATGTGTAACTCTTACATAAAAAAAACGTTTTCAAAATAAGTCTTATGGATTCCACTGTCATAACTGGACCAAATTAAAATGAAACCACCTTTCAAGCACCTTGGAAGTACCAGCTTTCAAATAAAAAAAGTATCATCAAAGTTCATCCAGTCGAAAGTACTGAGTACCTCCTCCTTTTTAAAGTCGGTTAAAAACTGCGTGCTTTATTTTTGACTACTTTGCTGAGTTCAAACTCAGTTAGACACACTCTATAACTTACTCAATTATTCTTAAACTATAAATCTATCTAATCTATCTCTATACCTGTTTAATCAAAACTAATCTAAGCTTCCTAATGTGTGTAAGGCAACATGTTTTTCTGGTATAAAACGATCTAATATCTAAATATCAGATCGGTTGCGACAATATTTTGAGTAATATTAGCTACATTTCAGTAGTAAAACTTACCTGTGCTTTATTGTAAGTGGTTAAGGTTCATTTTTGTTGTTCTATAGACGATAAAGCAACCGACTGGCTATCAGGTGTTTTTTCGACTAGATGACTTTCGATATTTAACAGAAGAGTTCATTCCTAGTATACAGTATCTATATACCAATCAATCATTCAGCTCACTCATAGTCCACTGCTGGACATAGACCTCTCCCAATTTGCGCCACAACACCCAGTCCTCCGCCTTCCGCATCCAGTCCCCTCCAGCGACCTTTTTCAGGTCATCAGTCCACCTGGCGGGCGGGCGTCCTACCTTACGGTTGCCGAGCCGCAGTCTCCATTATAGGACTCCCTTAATGATTGGGTAGAAATTAAAGCGCAGTATTACGTCTAAAGCTTACATTTCACACCTACATCTAAAGTATAAATTTTATGGAATTTTAACCATAAATAACATTGATCGTTTTTTTATTGGATCACCTTCCGCATTCGTTGCGAAGATTCAACCACTAAATTGTATTATTATTATTTGATTTAAAATGTTTTTCTCACAAATCTTGTTTTTAAGATATTTCCAGTTTTATATTATTTTCGTTTAATATTATGTGACTTGACTCTATGTTATCTTCTTCAAGGCTATCTAGGATTAAACAAATCGATTGGTTTTCATTGTGATAAAAAAGCATTAAGTAAAAAATATCAACGAATGATTTTTATTTGTCCATTCTTGAATTGTTTTGTAAAACAATCGATAGAACCTCGAACAATGATAAATAGGAAAATATTTTTTTGGTGTCTTATAATTGATTTTTATTTATACAAACAACAAAATGTCAACAATACTTGGGCTTCTCTGTAGTATACTATTACTGGTCCTGAGAATCAGAAATGTATCAAAGTTGAACGACACCACAACCTTCGCAAAACAGTCTTGCCTGAAATAAACAGCCTCAGGAGACGATAGCCAGAAGGTCTGGCTCTCACTAGTCAGTCAACCTGGCTACGACCATTTTTGCCCGACCGATCCTATAGCCTATGTCTATGCTTTAACTTTACCTCACATTTCATTCAGAAGAAGAATAGGATCGTTCAAAAAAAATAATCGAGCTAATTTTGAATAATTAGGTACGAAGTTAAAAAAAAAACTTAAAGAATATTAACAAAGACAGGTCATTTCAAATTCCTGGTATTTCCGAAGGCCTACATAAAAAAAAACGATGAAAATGTCAAGGTTAGTGAAACAGGGAACTTTTATTATTGTAACTCATAACACTTCTAAAGTTCAAGCTATTATCTTACGATTATGTAGTCACAAAGAGACTGTTAAGTTAGTATTAACTCGTAAACGATTATTGCATACTTGTATATTATTATACGGCAAAAAAAACATTTGGCCTAGTAATAAGCTCAAAATAACGTGAATGAAAAAAAAAACGATGTTTAAACAGACTGGTGTAGCCAGTCTCTTAAAGCATACTTTTTTTTTTCATTTACGTGAGTTTGAGCTTTGAGCTCACCCACAATACTCCAATACAAAGAATGATACTATAAAAGTAGAAAAAATAACGTTATCTACTCGTAATAAATATTTAAAAATAGCCAGAATTTATTCATCTATTTCAATAGGTGCTATCGTACCTGCTCTTATTAAATATTTAATGAATACCCATATCAATAGAATAACTTCCATAAGACACTGAATATTAAGAAGGTGAAGACTCTATAATTAGCTAGGAGGTCGCTTTTTCGGTATTATTATGCCCAGGAGTTGAATTTTTATAAGCGCTTTGAAGACAGAAATATCCGTGCTCGATTATTTTACTTTAAAGGCAGCAAAGAAGCATGTAGCCCGCCTGAGGGTAAATGGTCATCGTAGCCTATGGATGTAACACCAGAGGCATCGCATGCGCTTTGCCGATACTGTCTTTAATTGAGCTGCCAACCTAGCTCACTTGGAGGACAAATACAACCTGTATTTGGCTGCAGACTTCTGACAGGTACAAGTTCAGTTTTTCAAAAGTAATTCAGCAGTTGGGGAGCTCATCTCAAGCTTATCTCTTACGCGCAATTTTATTTATGGGGAAGAACCCATGGAAAAACACCATAACAACAGTTTAATTATTAGTTGAATGAATGAACGGTTTACACGCACTTATTTAAGAACAATTCTTGAGAAAAACGTGATAAACAAACTATAGTCAAACTACTCTTAGAAATTATACTCGCAAGTCATGAATGACGTCTTGTTTTTATTCTCAATAAAATAATAACATTTGTAGTAGTTAAAAAATAAAACACAAAAAGGCTTTTTGGATTTATTTTGACTTTGAAGTTGTGACTCAACAATTTTTTTGCCCAGAAGAGCGGTCAAATAACATCATAAAGTCAAAAACACCATTGACTTTTATGTATTTGTATTAACCCTGTCAGAATAATCTGAAAAAAAAACATTTCTTGTTCATTCTATTATTATTGTTTATAGATTGAACAAGAATTGCATATTAGAGATTCCAAATCACATTAATTTTCATCAGTATTAGGTAATTGTTTAAAATAGTTCAAGAGCTACAAATACTGCTATTTAAAAAACTAAATTAGTAATCTGCTAGAAGACTTCTAAAGTGATTCGGTATTCGGTGAGATCCGTCTGTGAAACAGAGGCTTCCGAAAAAAGGTCACTCTAACTTGCAAAGTATATGGCCCTAACGAATAAGGTAGAATGTCCGCAAACAAAGGACGGCTGATAGTTCTCGGCATTCAGTTTTGTATAAAAATGCAAATAAAAATAAAAGCAAATCGGCATAATAGTGTAGTATTATAATAAATGTTGTTTACAAGTTCACGGCTGTTCAAGCTACTCGAAGGTGCTGGTCTTGACCAGCCCTGACTCCTGGGAACCAGTTAGGATGTAGTATAAATAGACGACAAGCCCTTTAAAGGTTGTTGCACGTAGTTTGCTTCTAGTATACAAGGTGTTAATACTAAACCCAAGCCCGCGTACCTATAATGGATAGTAATACAAGATACAATTGGAAAAGGAGATATTTTTTTTTGGGCCCACTAGTTACTGTTTTGTTTATTAATGGGATTATTTTCTAAATTCATACATTATTTTTTTGCACAATTACGTGAAATTGTAAGTAAAAATGAAACCGGAATCATAAATTGAACTAATAAATCAAAATTTTAAATGACATGTATCACGACGGCTTAAACTTCCTTTCGTAACACTGCCATACGTAAAGAATTCGTGTAAAGAAACGTGAAACGATTATTTTAACGTCATTACAAGATAAATATTGTTGAATTAAATATTTTTATTAAATATAATTATGACAAACAATACACAAAACGTATATTATTAAATTATTTAATATTTTGTGATTGTAAAATATTTTATATTTCGTTCATATTTTTTTCCTACGTGTTGTTTATGATTATCATCGTGAAGCGGAACGTGAGCCTGTCATTTCGTTCACATTATTCGTTTGTTTGATGGTTACCGTTTGTCTTTTTTAAATTCCTTGATTGTTAGTAGACGTACGTATTTATTTTTACGAATATTTGAAGAAATCAAAATCTAGAAATATGGCGTCAAGCAAACCGTTGTGTGAATTGTTAAATGGAATTACAAGTATTACAACGTAATGAGCAAAAACAATTACTTATCGAAACACTACTTTTTATTACTTTTCCTCTTTTTTGCCATTACAGGGAGAAAAAAAATTACTACTACTATTTTATACAGATTATAAGGAATGTTTTGATATATGTTTTATTAATAAACATTAAGATTTGTGGTGGGCCTGTTCTCCATACAAAGAAAAATTATCTCCTTTGTGGAGCATACCTGTATGTCTACAGTTCAAAGGTCGTTGAAAAGATTTGGAAGAAGTTTGAAACATATTTTGTCCAGCAACAGTCTGCTTGCGACCACGGCGGGTGTAACCCGGTACGCGCCAATCCCCGTTCTATAATATTAACATTTTGTCAAGTTCCAGGTAGAAAAAAATAAAATCCATGTTGTGATTTAAAGTTAAGGTAAGTAAATTAAAGGAAAGGTAGCTACTGTATAACTATTCTGTCTGGGCTGTATTTGTTTTTTGAGACAACTCCATGTTACTCCTTTGTTATCATAAAAAGCACACACTGTGTATTACATCAGCGTTACTAGATGAGGTGTTATCCTTTTGCTTAAGTCTTGAGACAGGTTTTAAAAGGTTGCTCTTGTGTATGTATCTAATGTAGAATGGTAGTTGCAAGGCATGTCGCGAAAAACCAGTTTCTTAAGCAAACAAAACATCGGGTAATTTGCGAGAGTATTTACACATCACGACTTTAATACTGTATGTGGTAAGCAGTTACAGAGCTATTGCTACTAGTCTTGTTAATGACTTTGTATTATATTATTTAGGTGCGAAACTCAAATGTGACAAGAAAGAAGTGCCTGGGTTAGAGGAAGGTAGGACAGTACGATCTAATTAGATGAAAATTAAATGAAGAATAAAGTTCTCTATACCTGCATAAACACATACAAGTTGATGCAAACAAGTTGGCAAGAATTAAAACGCTTTTGAAGCCAGCTTTAAAATGTACTTCTAAAGCAAAGTCACCAAAAAAACAGGACTATTCGTAATTTTAGTTTCTCAATCTAGCCGAGACCGCAATGAAGATAAAAATCACAATCTAAAATTTACTTTAAAATAAAACTACATTTTACGGATTTTTTCGCGGTTTATATTTAGATTTTAAGTCCCTTAGTGGGACTTAAAAAGTATTTCTTTTTTCAATGTCTATCATTCGCGTAAACCTAAGAAACCAATATAAAATTTACTTTTACAAAAATAACTATTTATTGCAAACTTGATGTTAATAAAGAATCATTCAATTTCATAAAAGACACAGACATGATACTGAAGCGCAACAAGCTATTGAAAATTAAAAAATATCAATTTTTTTTTACCTTTGCGGTTAGGAAAGATAGTAAGCGTCCACGTTCATTCAATTAGTTCTCATCAGTCCATCGACGTATGATATGCATAGACTGCTACTATCGCTAGGTTCCCCTTGTGCCAAGCGAGAGCAGTTTTTAGTCTGATCCTAGTACATTTCGTTTTTCATTTAAGTTCATTTTCGAGCAACAAGAAACTTATATAAGAAAATATCGATGGTTTTGACATTGTTAGGATAATATTAGTGTTTTAGATAGATTTTTTAAAACGGCAAGCTCCATCTTCACACATAATTCACGACAAAACTAGTTCACACTAGTGCTTACGTTCAAACTCTGATAGGCTCACTCTAGTTTCTTATGTATACTCTAAGTTTCTCATCATTCAATCACTAACTGTCAAATTTGACATTAAGACGTCATGTATTTAGCCTTGCTTAGCTTTTAATACTTAACACGAATACATACTTACAACCTAATCTTAACCAAGTTCGCGCACGCACTTGTATGTAATTTAATTTAACATATCAACAACAATAAATAACTGCTATTAAACACACAATAAAATAATTATAAAGTCATCTGCGTGCGTTCAATATCATTTAACATAATTAAGCTGAACGATAGGCAATGTTAAATATTTGTTTATCTCTGTTTCATACTACATATATTTTAAGTAACATTACAACATACTGCATTAAAAAAATATATTGATATAATATAATAATATAATATAATATTCCGGGACATCTCACACACGGTTGTCTGATCCCAAGCTAAGCAGAGCTTGTGTTATGGTAACCAGACAACTGATAAACATACTGATATATTTCTAAATACATACATATTATAGATAAATTACACCCAGACACCGTACAAATGATCGTGCTCATCACACAAACATTTGTCCCGGGTGGGAATCGAACCCACGACCTCCGGTATAGCAGTCAGGGTCAATATATTGCTATGCGATATCATTATCCAAATTAAATAGTTGTAAGCGTTCCATTCCATCCCTCCATTTTCGTATGTAATTTATTAGCATTGTGTCGTGCATAATTATAAGCATCTGTATTTAATAGAAGGTAGACTTCTAGAATAACCGAAAATAATAGGCTATTATATTATTACCAACAGTTTCCTTAAGTGTAAATATAGTTAATTTTACCTTCTTATAGACTTGAGATCCCATAAATGGAGCTTCCCTGCCAGGGGGTCGCGGTAGTATGCGAAATGCGTTCCCGCCTGGTCCCCGGCAATAGGGAACGGAGAAGCACTCCGGTGGTTGTAGCCGGTAGGAGTCCTGCACGCCCCTCCGTCTTCCCAAGGCGGAGTAGTAAAAAATAAAGGTACGTGATTGCACCAGATTCAAAGTTTTAATTTATTTAAAATATTATGTACCTACCTAATTTCTATGAACAAAACCAAGTAGGTACTATTCAAATATATATTTGTAATGTTATTCTTAGATATGTTTTCGAGGCCTTTCTTATTCAAAAAGCATATTTTCTATAACAATATTACCCTTATGTTCTGCAACAAACTATTGTTATCATGATTCAATCTAAGTTAAACAAGATCTTCAAAGGCGTCTGTAAGTCACGAAAAGATTTATTTAGATCTATGAAAATAATATCTTTGAAAGACGCTTAAATTTTAAGGTTATATTACCTACTCATGTTTATGTTACTCTCGAAGTCGTGGTGGCCTAGCGGTTCAATGAACGGATTTGTATGGTTGCAGGTTCGAACCCAGGCAAGTACCAATGTGGCTTCTTCAAAGTTATATGTACTTTCTTAATTATTCTAAGACACTTCTGACAAACGGTGAAGGAAAACATCGTGAGGAAACCTGGATTCCAAAATTTGGGATCTGAAATCGCCAATCCGCAGAGAGCAAGCGTGGTGATCAATGCTCATGCCTTCTCTATATGGCAAGAGGTCTGTGCCCAGCAGTGGGACCATTATAGGCTGCATTATTCATGTTACTCTCACTTGTCTAATTAGTTTGTATTATTACACAGTCTCGCTTTTTTAGAATTCATTAAAAACTGTAGAGAAAATACAAGTGACGTGTCTAATCTGTTTTCAATTTATGTCCGATGTATAAATAAAAGAACATCGTACATCTTTCGCCGTCGTTAAGTTAATTCTGACAATCAGTCTTACTATGGGATACTCTGTTTCCCAGTAAAATGGGTTGTGAAAATCAGATAGGCAGTCGCTCCATGTAAAACACGGTATTCAGCTGAATCCAGCAAGACTGGTAGCCGAACCCAACATAGTTTGGGAAAAGGCTAGGCAGATGATGATGATGATGATTATGTTGATGATGTATAAATACAAGAAAAAAATACGCTTGCCTAAACTTAAAAAAAAAACAATCGGGGCGATCTTTTAAAGTGAATATTTAAAAAACCTAAGATTTGAAACAATAATAATATTTAAACATAAAACGTATCTCTAACCAAGTTTAGAAATAGTTACGCACCTCTCTACCTACACAATACACACAGCTGTAAATCACATTCGAATATCGAACTTCCGTAAAACAAACACAAAAGAACAAAATTAATAAATGACGTTTGAGGAAATCAATTCACACCGGCCAGTAACTTACAAGCATCTAATTTGTCATAGCAATAACAAATATCGAGTTCTAATGTTCGATTTATGAATAATTATGTATTTTAAACGATATCTTAGTCCAAAAAGTTTGCATACATTATTTTTATAACCAACCGAGTTTCAAAAAGTTTAAAGGATAAAGTATAACATCGTTATATCTGCTTAATGTAAGTTAATATTAGTGTTAAAATATATTGTTCTCAAAGGTTATTTATTCAGTACAGAATATCTTAAAATATTTACAATACTATAAAAACTAAGCCTACATATTAAATAGGAAAAATTATATACTAAATAAAACTAAGAACTAAAATAAGGCGTCAAAAAATTCACCCACGTCGCTGTCGACTGGGAGTGTGCCCAAAAGGCTGGCAGCATTTTGACGCCTTATTTTAGTTCTTAGTTTTATTTAGTATAAAATATATTATTTAGTTATTTTGTGTTACCTAATTTTTCTGAATTTGTCCTTATTAACCAGTTGAAAGCGATTAGTCCAAATAAACAAACTCCTATTCAAAACGAGGCTCAGGGAAATACCACTTTCACCTTAGTATAAAAAATAAAATATCAAAAATTTTAATGATTATAGAAAAGGTTCTACGCAACAGGGCCTTTCCCAACATGATCCGGGTAGCGAAATTATTTCTTACATTAATTATTACTTGAAGGCCGACGTTGATCAAAAGAAACTAAAATGTCCAGTATTTGAACAAGTGAGTCATTTGGTATCGTCTGTTCTTGACATATTTTATTGCCTAGTCACGACTTTGCTCTCAAAGGGTTGGGTTAAAGGCCGCTATACATAATAATACGGGTCAAAATGTTTGAATAAAATTAAATAGAAATAAAAAATTTAAACTAATGTTTTACTGTAAAAGTATTTTTTTTTTCAGAATTCGTATTTGTAATTTTTTATATATTTTCATTGATTTAATAAATTTCCAATTTGCTACGTAGGTTTATTATGTGGTTTAGTATGTCAATTTGAAAAGAATTGTGGAAACCATTAATACATTCTTTAGGTACTGGAGCAAAGGAAGGTTCACAAAATTAAAACATCAGCTGTACATGTCATAAATTTAGTAAATAAATAAACATAATAATTAAAAACAGAAACAAATTTTAAAATACACTCTCATATTTTATCAAAACTATAATAAATTGAACTGCATTTCGTAAATACCGGATTATATAAATGAACATCATCAAATTAGAAATACCACGGTTGTATTTCTAATTTTGAATTTATTTTGACAATTCGTCATTTTAATGTGATAAGAATCCTTGACATTTTTGTTTATTGTAATAGATGCAGTTGTGTCCGCAGTGGCTTAAGAATATTGCAGTTTGACATTAAATCAATATTATATTGCCGGTATCTTGTTGCACTTCCTCTTTTGAGTATCTATTCATCTCTTTGAGTTAATATGATATCTGACTAGCCTTAACTACCTCGTTGGCCTAGTGGTGCTAAGCGCGACTGCTACGCTAGAGGTCTTGGGTTCGATTCCCGAGTCGACTAAGGTGTTATTGGGTTTTCAATGAAATGCTCAATAGCAGGTCGGAGTTTGGATTTGTGCCCGGTAAGTGGAAATAGGCTCGCCCCCTATTACATAGGACCTAAACATATCGGCGAACTGTGGGTGTACATTGGTACACCTCTGCCTACGCCTTCGGGGATACAGGCGTGATGATATGTTATGTTATGACTAGCCTTAAATCCTTAAACAAAAACATTGTTATCAGTTTATTTAGCCTCAATTGTCTTACTGCCCATCCATTTTTTTCAACGGTCCCGTACTTTTCTTTTTTCTTGCAATACCCAAGTAGGTATAGGATAACATACATGTACCTGAAAAAAAAGACATGTGCTCCTATTACTACGATACTATACTATACTCCACATGGATCTCTGTGTGGTCACAAACACTCTACATAGCGGTTATTGGCCAATGCAAACAAGACAAACTATTTTAGTAAAAATAATATCAATATACGCGATCGCGTATGCGCAAACTTCAATTCAAATAATTTTTACAAAAAAAAAACCGACTTCATAATATCTAAGTCTTATGGGTCCCACTGTCAAAACTGGGCCAAATTGTTATGTTCCTACTTGTTTGATCACAAAACCTACTCTGTAAAATGGGGTATCATCAATTTTGACTCATAATCCTAAAGATTTGGGCTGCTTCGATCATGCTGACTAGTAAATCTAACCGACAAGACAGGACAGGTCATGCAAGTGCAAAAAGACTACTGCATGATGACTAACAGATCTGCTTCCGTATAATTATGCTAGTTTTAGTGCAGATGATTATAATTGGGATGTCTTAATCTCCTTCAAGGAACTTTCCGTGTACTTAAACAGTTACTTAGCTAAATATGACATTAGTAGCTATTACAACCAATTTTGTCACAACGGAAATAAGCCTAAATGCTCTTCAAAGTATTCTCATATCTACAAAATATCGTCAATTACTGTGTTATATAGCTAAGATCCGTGACAAAAAACATTTTCGAATAGGTCTTAAAAAAGGAATAAGTAGTAAGAACGCGTGCACGTATTACTATTTATTTTCTTTTTTACAAACCAGTTTTCTGCAAGTTTGGATATAAATGACTAGCTGTTGCCCGCGACTTTGTCCGCGTGTTTCTTAGTTATCGACTTATCGTGATTTATGTATCTTTATTTTTCTGTAAATGTTATTACTAGATGTGTCCTTCCTTGAGGCTAAAGCTTACTCTATACAAAATTTAATCAAAATCGATTTATTTTAAAACCGATTTTGCAAGTCATGCTCACTTGAACCCGAACATACCTTGCTATATCGTAGCAGAGTAATTTTATCATTATGAAATCTCCTAATATGTAATGTCAAGGACAATATTGTTCACTCTTAAATACTTGTGATTAATTAAATATATTTATTAAGATTAAGATAAGGTTTAAAATTGTGTCGATATAACTCCTTCAAAAGAGCCTTAATGTCGAATTAATTTGCTTATCATAGAAAAGTTTATAGTAAGTAAATCTTAGAAGACAGGCACGGTCGCGGTCTTTTTTTATAGGAAACCATTCCACTTGATTTTGCGTAACTAAGGTAGACCCAATCTAGAATCCAGAGATGATATACCTTCTTACTCTATCTAAAGCCTTAGTCGATAAATTAACTATCCATTACATAAAACATTTTTAATTTCAATTCAAGTAGTTCTTGAGATTAACTTGTCAACCAAACACTCTTCACCTTTAAAATATTCGTATAGATAATACAAACAAGTCTATATACCTGTCTGTACAACTTATCTTTCGAAACCTGTGGTCAAAGTCACCGATTGTCATCCGAGACGACTCTTGAACTTAGACATTCGTGTATTCAAGTATTGTAATCTAATTATTTTCACAATAAGAGTTTAAACCTTAAACATACCTACTAATTGTTTTAATTACGAAGGCTACCACTTACAAAGATCTTGATGATACGAATACCAAAATTAATGAGTATGAAAACATGACTTACACGATAAAATGAACAAAAAAATATTTATATTTAAAATGTTTTTAACTTTTATCGTAACATCAAACATAGATATATCGAATAGGGATGGCGGGCGATCGTTGTTGCTCAGCTTTCCTTCTGTTCATTTCTCGTTTCATCGTGAATGTATTCAAGGAACGCGGCGAAGTCGGTTTCTCTTGTTAGCTTCTCGTGCATTCCACCCGATGTCAAACTACACTCTGCCAAATTTGATTGCTTGCACGGTGCTGCCAACATCTGATCCCGAATACGCCCAAGGCGGTTAAACCTTGACGCTCCTCTTTACACTACGACAGATATATCTTTTTAATTAAAAATATATAATTTACTCGGCTTATATCGGACCACTCTTAAACATGACTTCTCGTAGTTTTAAATAATCAATAGTTCTGCAATAAGGATAACGTCTTAGTGTTACGTACTATTATCAATTTCCCGTAATATTCTTCTTAAATTCAAGGTCAAATTTAATTAATTACTACAATGTTCACAGTAAGTAATTTCTGTAATATCAATAAGATATAAAAATATATTTTTATGCGTCAAGCAATATCGAGAGCCTCTATATTGTCCTCACAAAGCTTAGAAATATTAGGGTCACATAATAGTGTTGCTATTTTAAAATACCGATATCGAGATTTGATCAGTTATTTTTTCAATTCGGTTTTTCTAATAGGCAGTTAAAATTTCGTCTATTTATAGATTTTTATGAGGCCATTCAAATACTGTACTTTAGACTTTGATCTGTGGTTATAAATAAACTTAGTAATAGTTTTGAGATTTTAATATGAGGTGGGCAGGTTTTAAATGTTAATGGTGGGCTGAATAAAAATAGGTTTCTATTAAAGGAATGTTAATTAGCATTTTATTTATTACGTGATACAAAGACCGATAATTGTGATAAAAATATAGACCTGATTGTCACTCTTTTTGGTGGGTAACTTTTTTGTTTTCCGAAGTTAAAAACGTCACAGACTTAATTCATAAATATAAACTTTCTATGACGGTCTCCGATTAACATAATTAAATTAATATAATACTTTTCCGATACACTTGAATATCTAGTGTCACAGCCCTAGCTCATAATCGCTAAGCTCTAGTGCCGTAACTACCCCTATATAGATTCCACTTCGGTTCTAAATGGGTATCTATAAAAGACACATTGACCTTAAAATACTTTTCGCTTTTACCCTCCATTCTACGACCGATATACCCGGAATAATAAGCTTACGGATTCAAATCCGGGTATAGTAATGACTTTTTTAATGTGCTATGGATGGTGAAGCGGTATAGGGGTCTCACTAAAAATGCCGTGAGTGCTGTGACGCGATGTGTTGTTTTTGATCTCTGCCTAAGATAAATGACAGTCGTATTGTAAGGAAAATAGCACTTATTCTTTTAAATTCAAACTAAACTTATTAAGGACTACCGGATTTTTAAATTTATATCAGATTATAAGCGCAGACCTAAATTAGCGCTTTCAGTATCATTTTCTATTGCAATTATTTTACAATAAAATCTTTTTGTGCAGAAAAGTGCAACACCTCCAGTTCATGTGATCAACAAAGTAAATAAATAAATATTTGTTTAGGTTTCTATTTCTATTTAATTATTAATATTATTTTGAAATGACACATATAGTACTACAAAGTAGGAACCTAATTATAGGCATACTTCTTAAAATAAATTAACTAAGAGTGCATAGACTACGTGACTATACGGCCTTTTTCGTCTATCAAAGCTGTAATAAATTGGATATTGTTTCTTTTAATTACCGTCAAATCATCAGACATTAATCATTGCTGGTTAAAAAATATTCAATGACATTGAATACGTTATACGCCTCTCATACTTCCGGAGAACCGGAAAGTATGGTAATTATCTAATGTATGTAGTAGTCGTATGTTTGAATCTAATGTATGGGCTTTTACTTGGTATAGTTGAAAAACAAGTGCGGTCCACGTTCCTTAAAAGCTGTCAAGCGAAACGTACAAAAAGGAATGGGAGGCCTTTGCCCTGCAACAGAGCAGTTCAGACTCAAAGGTCATCTATACAAGATACAAGCATACAAATATTTAATAAAAATGCAAGAGTACTGTCTGTTTATCTGTAAAGCTTTCACTGCAAAACCGCTGGGCAGATTTTGATGAAAGTTAGTATAGGGTAAGCTTGCATCTTAAGAAATGATATAGGTACGGGACTTAACTCGACAACGTACACCCACGTGAGCAAGACTGCAGGCACAGCTAGTAAAAAATAATGAAAACAGTTAAAGTAAATCATGTTTCAAAAAGTAAATGGAAATATTTCATAAGTATTATACAATATTATTTAACGTATTATATTATTATACGTATCGCTAACTAAACAAACAAATAAACTGGGAAAGTCCTTTAGCACTTGAGTTCGTGACTACACGCTAATCACTCACGAATATGATCAATGCCAAATTTTACTACAACTTGACTTACAAGTTTAAGTATTAGTCATAGTTTACGTACAGCATAAGTTTGTACACTTTGGACTACTAACTGTTAAGTAAAACTTGGTTAAATCTAGGTTCACCTAGGAATTTTTAATCAAATAAAAAAAAAACGAAAAACAATCCTATTATCAGCTAGTCAAATGACCCTTTACCTAATATTGCAACCTTTATGAACCCCCTATGCTCTGTATCCTTCAAAAATATCTCAGAATAACGGAAGCCTTCAACATTGGTGTAAAAACCGATCGGAGCGATCTCCTGACCTTGAAAAACAACCTCTTAAGAAAATTGACCAAAAGATTGTCATTAAAACAAAAAACAATCTCTTTTCACCTCTAATGAGTCAAAGCAAATCTTAAATACCGTTTTTAAATAATAATTATAATCAGTCAATTATAGTATTATTCCAAAGAACTTCAAAAACATTGACCTACCAAATTGCTTTCAACGGCAATTCATGTCATCGTGACGTCACACTTGACGCAGCAAGTCCATCAAGTGACGGACACACACCCACCCACCGAAATACGTCATCAAGATTATAACAACACTAATATTAGTTTTATCTGTAACTTAATTAGAAAAAAAAACTAAAAAACCCAACTTAATTAATAGGTGATACATTTAAAATCAATTACTCAACGCTATTGTCCGATCTACTGGTATAGGGTTACAAGTTCGGTCGGATCGCTTGTGATATACCCGCCGCTTGTCCGCCGCCCGTCATACAGTGAAACATCATGGCGGCGCGCGCATGCGCACTCTTGCTCCTTGCGATCGCAACCGTCGCTGCGCGGGAGTGTATCGAACTGACACTACCAGGCAAAAGTTTATTAAGCGACAGTATATTAAACGGGACTATATTAAAGTTAGCCGCGAAAAATGAGAGTTTCGATGAGAGTGGACGTTTTAATGTTGTGGAATTGTGGGAGCGGTTCCCTAAGGTGGTGGTGCCCAGGAATGGGACGAGCGAGCAGTGCCGGCGGGACAGCCAGCTGTACCTCGACAGTCTGGACCGACTGGAGCTGTGGGCCATGAAAAGTAAATATTTATTACATACTTTTTTTTTCAAGGGTAGTTATAGGCTATTTGTAAATAGGACACAAAAGTAGGGTAGGAGTAAAATATTAATCCTCAGTCGTTACTCAATTCTTAATTGTGCTATAAATACACATTTGCAATTTATCTCAACAATAACAACTGCGTGTAAAACGTATCAGTGCGTATAATTGCAAAACATCGTAAATTATTCATTGAAGAAAAAATAATATCATATCCGAATTTTAAATACGTCGGCTGCAAATTTCCGCGCACATATTTCGTTACAATTTCGCGTAATTTAATTATTCCGCTATTTAATTTTAAGAGTAATTCATTACTCATTATTATAATATCATAATTAAATTAATTAAGTACTTTAATATTAAACTTCACTTTGTTATGTTCTTTGATTCTCTTTTTTTTCTTGTTACTTTCGTTTTTTTGTTTCGTTTAACATGCAAAATACATTTTTAATTTTATTATTCTTGACTTTTTGTTTTAGATCTCAAAGTTCATGAATAACCAAATCATTTAAGCTTTGTTAATTAAATCCAATATTTTGGATTATACTTTCATATTTCGAGAAGGTCAATATCTTTTAAAATATCAGAGTTATAATAAAAACTTTTTAACAAAAAAATTAAACCGCCGAAAAAACTGAAAAGCAAAAAATAAGAAACATTTTTTTATTTAATCTTAATAACTAAGTTCTTAAACGAATGTGAGTATACCTAAGTAATTTCGAGTCGGCGCCAAACAGGCAAATTAACTAATTACGATATATAGGTACTTAATTTTTTTAGAAATTTGAATGTTTCTCGATGGAGATTTCATTGCATTGTTAAGTCGATTCAAACTCAAACTGACACTCAAAACTTTTATTTGCTTTCCACAAATAAATGGTATTAGTAGGTGGTAAGTAAGGAATATAATTATAGAATATAGTGTTTTTGATTTGGTTGTTTCTTAAAATTTAAGGTAATTTTGTGATCTTTGTTCATTGATAGTTTGGCGCCGCCTCAAAATTATTTAGGTATACTCACATTCGTTTAAGAACTTAGTTATTAAGATTAAATAAAAAAATGTTTCTTATTTTTTGCTTTTCAGTTTTTTCGGCGGTTTAATTTTTTTGTTAAAAAGTTTTTATTTTATGTTTTTTTGTGGCTATAGTCAACTAATTGCTACATGCTGAATTTTGCATTATTTTTAAAATAGCTAACTACCTTATTTTAGTATTGAAATCTGTGAGTGAACAATAAATCACCCCTATTTTCCCACCCTTCGGGTTACATTGTATGGGACCAGCTTCTAGGTATTCCCTATCTAATAAAAAAAGAATTATCAAAATCGGACTATTCTGTAATAAGTTACGCGTGGTCATATATTACAATCAGTTAGTGAAAAATCAATATATCCCTGTTTTTCTACCCTTAGGATTGGAATATATTTTCCAAATTTATATGGGACCAACTTTGGAGTATACCCTTTCCAATAAAAAAAGAATTATCAAAATCGGA
This sequence comes from Autographa gamma, assembly GCA_905146925.1. NCBI lineage: Eukaryota > Metazoa > Arthropoda > Insecta > Lepidoptera > Noctuidae > Autographa > Autographa gamma. The sequence goes on from LR989855.1 coordinate 10,529,715, forward strand.
CTACTCTGTAAAAAGTTACGCGTGGTAATACATTACGATCAGTGCGAAAACAACCAATTAACCCCTGTTTTCCCACCCTTAGGGTGGAAATTCTTTTTCCAAATTTATATGGGACCAACTTTGGAGTATACCCTTTCCAATAAAAAAAGAATTATCAAAATCGGACTACTCTGTAAAAAGTTACGCGTGGTAATACATTACGATCAGTGCGAAAACAATCAATTAACCCCTGTTTTCCCACCCTTAGGGTGGGAATACTTTTTCCAAATTTATATGGGACCAACTTTGGAGTATACCCTTTCCAATAAAAAAAGAATTATCAAAATCGGACTACTCTGTAAAAAGTTATGCGTGATCATACATAAAAAAAAAAAAAATATACGCGTCGAATTGAGAACCTCCTCTGTTTTCGTCGGTTAAAAATAGATGGTGTTATAATCGTATACTTAGCTTTAATAGCATTCAGGTATCAGATCTGGTAACCTTTGAAACTAAATATTATTAAAGAAATCATATTACACATTATCGAATTACACAATTTGTTACATTATTATTAATTAACCAATATTAATCTGGCAATGGGCAATACTTACCTACATTACTCGTAAGAAATATACTAAATTGAAATAACAAGATGGATCTTGGCAAGAATGATACAAGGTGACGAAACGGGTACAATAGTAAAATACACTTTACTAGTAACAAACATTACCGTAACGATAAATTTACACTATTAAATATACCGATTCGTTGGATGTGGATACCTAATAAAACAATATGTAACATTTTAATAACTAGTAAACAGTTAATGTTACTCTAATCAAAGCACTACCTTAAAAATAATTGTTTTCGGTTTTAATTATAATCTTATAATAAATATCTGACTTGTTTAAATTCAATGTAACCTATTTGTAAAAGGCTGAACAAAACAGAAGTTATATAAATACAATCCCTGCAAAGCCGTGGTCACTTTGACCATTAAAAAAACTTTGTCCTCGTTGCAGTGTTTACTTTAGAACAGTTACTAAAATGACATTGACTTTCTGATTTAAATGTAATTTCAGAAACTTGAATTTGTAGCGTAAAAATATACAAAACATTCCGGATTGAGCAAGCTAATTAGCGGTGTTGTATTTTAATTTGTTACATGACAGAGCTTGTCGATTTTGAAACTTACTTCCTTTAAACAAAAAGGTGACAAAGGTTCTAAGATTGAGTTTTTAATGTAATTGATAGTCGAGGTCCATTTTCTGATTACGTTTTGGAAATGTAATGACTTCAACTCTTGCGGAGGACACCTCAGCCCCTTCTTTCTTTTGCCAGAGTCCTGGGATCACGAAACCAGGCCCTTCGTTTCAAGGGCGGAATGATTAAATAAAGTAGATTCCTATGCATGCGTATCATACATAGCCTAAATTTTAAAGGCTTGTTCCGTGAAATTTTCGTATTTTAATAACTTGAAAGTAAACTTACACTTAATCGATAGTAAATAACAAGCAAGTATATTTTATATTATATAGCATAGGCAATGGTTGAAGAAAAAATAGTTGAAAAATAGTTGAATAGAATGCCCTCTCAAACTCAGGTACCTTTTTTTTTTTTTTTTTTTTTTTTTTTTTTTTTTTTTTTTTCTTGCGGGGGGAAACCTTCAAAAGGCTCCCGGCCTTATGGGGATTTATAAGACCGGGGAGTGTGGGATTTTTACCGCACTAAAACCACCCCGTTGGTCACCATCAGCACATGAAAAGGGACTTCTGTTACCTCTTAAAGAACAAACCAGAAGCCCCCCTGTGCAACGCCTATTAGAGCACATCCCTGGAAAGACTGTAAAGAGGTCTTCCCTGAGCCTCCCTTATACACAGCAGCATAGACCAGTACTGCCGTCTTCTCCGAGGACACTTGATGGGCGACAGAGTCCCCTCTCTGAGCACCCGTGTCCTCAAAGGCCCACCTTCGTCAGATGTTATAGGTGGGTTTTCGGCGTATTAGACGCCTCCGGGGCGAGCACCTCCTCGGCGTCTTCTTCTTCGAGAAGGATCAGACCTTTCTCGATTCCGCTCAGCGGTCTCTTTCTGTACCATCACCGCTTCACAGAATGAGGTCACTTCTCGCCAGTTCTCCGGATCCGCTAACATAGCTCTTACTACTGCTGGCAGCGAAAGGTCTTGTCCGACTTTATCCACAAGGATCTGCCTCTCAGAGTCCCATGCAGAGCACTCTTCGAGCGTATGTTGAGCTGAATCCTGGTTGTTTCCGCAATGATGGCAATTCGCCGTGGTCTCCCGTCCTATCCTGTGTAGGAACTCCCCAAAGCAACCGTGCCCGGTCAACACCTGAGTGAGTCGGTAGGAGACTCGCTCCTCCCTTTTCAGCCAGACCTCGAAGTGCGGTAGGATGGCTTCAACAACGCGCTTGCACGAATATTGCGGCTGCTGTAACCACTCGCGCCACTGATCGAGCGCGTGTTGCCGCTCGCGCCGCCTAAGCCTGACAAAAGCACCTCTCGGCATATTATGACCATTTTGACGGATGGAACGAATCTGGTCATAAACCCTTGTGTCCATTTGCGCCAGGATATCCAATGGCGGGTAGCGTGCTAAGAGAGTCGCCGCTTCAAAGGATATAGTTCGATAGCCGCGTGCGATGCGAATAGCTATCTTCCGCTGCAGACTGTTGATTTTTGACCTACACCGACGGGCACGAGATAGTCTGTTGGCCCAAACAGGCGCTCCATAAAGGACCATCGATTGCACGACACCAGCATACAGGCGGCGAACTTCTTCTCGGGGTCCTCCGATGTTAGGAACCAATCTGTGCAAAGCACCCACAGCCTTTTCAACTCGAGGGACCAGGCGATTAAAATGCTCCTCAAAACCCCACCGACTGTCTAGAGTTAGGCCAAGATACTTCATGTACCCACCCACCTGCACTAGCTCGTCTCCAATTCGTACAAACGTGGTAACTGGCTCTCGGCTCCTTGGTAAATTATGCAACAATAATGCCTCAGTTTTGTGGGGAGCTATCTTAAGGCCTATTTCGCGAATTGCTGCCACAACTGTATCCACCCCTTATTCAGAAAGCCGAATGGTCTCATGAATGGTATTTCCACCAGTCAACACGAGTGTATCATCGGCATAACATACGATATTAACTCCAGCGGGTAGATCAACACGCAGAACCGCGTCATATGCGAGGTTCCACAAAAGAGGCCCTAAAACGGATCCTTGTGGAACCCCACACGTGATCCTCCGCCGGTGAGTGCTACCGTCTCGGCCAACATAGCATATGTACCTATCACTTAGGTATGCCCTGATAATGCACTGCAGATAGGAAGGCACGCGATGAAATTCCAACGCCTTCATGATGGCATCCCAGGGAACAGAATTAAATGCGTTGACGATGTCTAAACTTATTGCCAATGCAAACCCACCGTTGTTTAGTGACTCCTCCGACAGCGAACGAACTCGTAGAATTGCATCTACCGTAGAACGCTGCTGCCGGAAGCCAAATTGACTATCAGCAAGATCGGGACCAACCCTCGACAGATGCGTGACAATCCTTTCGGCTACAACTCTCTCGAAGAGTTTAGAAATTTCGTCAAGCAGGCAAACTGGACGGTATGCAGAGGGAGAATTTGCAGGCCTGCCCTCTTTCCTTAACAACACCAATCGGGCTTCTTTCCAACTATCAGGAAACATGCCTGCACGAAGACAACTATCAAACAACCATCTTAGGTGGTCTCCCAGAGCCTTTTGAACTAGAACCCATGCCCGGCCTGGAATCCCATCTGGGCCAGGTGCTGTATTGCGAGCTCCCATGCGTCTAACTGCTCGTTCCAACTCGCCTTCCGTCACTTTAAACTCATCAGACCAGTTTATGGATGATGGGACTAGTGGAGGAATATCATGGACTACAGGAAAAAGGGTGTCAATAACTCTCTCCAGCAGACTAGGATCCATGGTTTCTGCGATGGGAGGGACCCACGGGCGTAATTTGCCTAAAACTAACTTATAAGGTTTGCCCCACGGATCTCTGTCTAGACCTTCTAAGAGCTCCTTCCAGGCTTTAGATTTGGCTTCCGTAATAGCATGCTGGAGCGCCATTGTAGCCTCTCGGTATGATCTATATAATCTAGTAATATCCTCCTCAGGTGTTCTTGGCTGCCTCCTTCGACGAGCACGCTGATACTGGCGTCGAGACCTAAGACATGAAACCCGCAACTGCGCAATATCTTGCGACCACCAGTACACACCACCCGGACGTTGGGCACATCTAATTCGGGGCATAGAAGCATCACAAATGGACGTCATCCCATCACGGAGCCATTTAGCCTCTTCATTTGGATCAAGTGCAAATCCCCGGGATCCACATCTTTCAGACCAAGCCACAACGTTGGCTGCTGCGACATGCCTATCTAAGTCTAGCTGCTTGAGAGCCCAACGACGCACCGGAGGACTAGAATCTGTATGCCGCAAACCGTGAGAAGGGCGTCGCTCAACGTCAAAGATGATATGACGATGGTCAGAGAGTGTCACAATCTCCTCCGCTACCCTCCAGTCCGACACCATGCGGGCTACCGAAGGAGTTGCCCAAGTAAGGTCCACAACCGACTCTCCTTGCCACCGAACGCATGTGGCAATAGATCCCTGATTTAAAAGTCGAAGGTCTAGGGAAGCCGCCCAGTCTTGTACCAATCTTCCCCTTGGAGTATCTCGAGTATTACCCCAAAGCCTGGAGTGTGCATTAAAATCACCCATGACGAGCACTGGACGAGGTAAACATTTGTTCCTAATGCAATTTGTTACGCTATCTAAATAATTCTCAAACTCAGCGAGGGAAATGTTGGGAGAAACATAACAACCTACAACAGCCATCGATCCCCATTCCACCGCGACAAATCCATGCCCGCAATCAAGTAACGAGCAGTGAGGCTCACCGCTTCCGCCACTCCAATAAATCGCAACGGAATCTATGCTATCCCGAAACCAGCGAGGATGGTCACGAAGGCCATAGGGTTCCGCTACAACTGCCAAAGCAACCGACCACTCCGCAATAGACTGCAAAAAAAGATTTTGCGCATTGCGGCAATGGTTTAAGTTGCATTGTAAGACTCTTAGGGCTGCGAAGGCGAGGTTTCCATGGCCTCCGCGGGATTTATACCCAAAGGCGGTGCAGTTGAGTCCTGTGATAAAGTCGGAGTAATCATAGGCCTCCTGCGTGGAGCGCATTTCTTACTACCCAGCCGGTGATTTGCTGGAATACCGTAGTCAGCGCACAGTGGACACCGCAAGGTGGGGGCTTTGCACTCTCTCGCTTTGTGAGCTCCACCACAAGCATAGCACTGGGTGCTCCGGTCAACCGTGCTAGTGCACTGGCGACGAACATGCCCTGGCTCGAGGCAACGAAAGCACATCATCCGACGTGACTCCAAAATTTCAACCTTCACAAGCGACCAGCCCAACCGTAAATGCTTATCCATCGCGAGCTTTGTGATCACTTTCAGAGGGCAACGGATCCAGACATGCCCCAAAGAAGCTGGAGGACGACGGATTTCAACCACAGTTATATCTTCAGGCGAACAACCAAGTGCGGCAATGGCAGCTTTTACATCTTCCTGGGTGACGGCATCATCGAGTTCCATGACTCTTGCCTCAGCCCTTTTAGTTGGACGTGCTATTCTCACATCGAACTCTGCAAGAACTTCCCGCATACGGCTTGCGAGTAAATCAGCCTTGGAGGTAGCATCGGTGCCTGGGATAGATAGCACTATTCCACCATCAGCAGCTCTCTTTTGTCCGACAGAATCAAGGCCGATATCAGATAACCGTATACGCTGCCGAACCACGGTCATGACCTCGGCAAGAGTAGTCGTCGCTCCCTCTTTTACCGAGACGGTAATCGCTGCTGTAGAAGGGACTCTTGGGAGTTTAACCGTCTGTTTTTTCGCCTTTTTAGAAGAGGACGACGGCAAAGTAGCAGTTGTTTTAACGCTCGTGTTTTGAGTCTTACTCTTTGTTGCCTTTCTTCCTACCACAGTAGACCAAGCCTCTGAAACAGTTGGTGGTGCAACCTGCATAGCCTGTGACGATGTCATGGCCACTGCGGGAAGTTCCACTACTGGAGCAACCACTTTTCTTTTGCCTTTACCCTTGCCCTTATTTTTGGCAGGTTCGGGTAACGGATTGGAGATCGGTTCCGCTTGAGCAACCAAAGCTGCAGTCACAAACTTAATTGCGTCATTCGCAAGAGGGGGGCGAATACGTTTCTCCGGGAGCAACCTATTCTCTAAAGCAGCCAGTTTGGCATCTACCATCCCACCTATTTCTAGGGCAATAGAACGCCTGAACTGAGCTTCTACCTCGTGCACCATATCTTGAGGGGTGGTTTCATTAATATCAGCAACCTCCCTTCTACGACTGAGGAGGCTCACCTGTCCAGTTAATTTTTCAACCTGAGCGGAAAGACCAGCAAGCTTAGACTTTAACTCCGCGTTTTCAATCTCCAACCTTTCGAAGTTAACTTGGACAGCCGATCGCACCGTCGTAACTGCCACTTTAAGATTGTGAACAAAACTCCCTTTGAAGTTTCGAGACGAATTTGCAACCTCTTCTATGACTTTCAAGCTATCATCAATACACATGTTGATTTCAGCTATAGGCCGAGCTCGCATCTTCTCAGCCATTACCTCTGGATTCGGCAAATTCGATCGCGCTTTTATCCGAGTTTTAGCTTGTTTTATAGGAGGACTTGCTAGTTCAGAATCTTCCTCCTCTTCTTCATTCCCGTTTGTCTTCTTTCTTAGACTAACTTGTTTGGCAGTAGATTTTTTTTTAATCACCGTTTGTGCTCGTTTACGCGAAAGGGCACGAGACGACCTAGTTGACGTTTCAGAGGTGTGCGACATTTGCGAAAAATAAGAATCGCTACTATCACTCACTACCTCAACGGAAGCTGGAGGACAGGGACGTACAAATTGCACGCTCACAACTTCTTTTGGCGTTTTGTCAGCAGGCAAGCATTTTGCCTGTTCAGCGCCATGAACTATAACTGATTCATGACGTGTACTTCGCGGTGCTCCATCACCAGAAAGAGAGCCACCTGGGCTCTTTATGCCTTTAAAAGACGGGTAAAAGTCCGTAGTGGACTTGAAGCGATCATTGTCCCCCCCAGAATACGAGGGACAGACCGAGCTCTGCTCGGTGAGGGATTCTCCTGCTGCGGAGCAGCAGGTACCCTCCTGGGGTAAAGTTCTCTTTTGATGCGCTTTCATTATTTTTGCTGAACTCAGCTTTGCCTTTTTTGTGGGGTGGGGTCCCCAGCTTCGGATTTTAAAGGGGTTTTCTCCCCGTGACCCTGCAAGCAGGGCCCTCGGTCCACTCAATGTGGATTACGAGTCGAGCCGAATGGTGGTCTGTATCAGACCGCATTTGCCAATTATGTATGACAAATCCATCGCCTCTATGTCGCTGCTAGCAACTAACTGCTCACTTTATAGTAATTGTTACCTAAAGTGAAACCCCATCTCACTCTCCAATACTTTGGAGAGTCTACGGCGCACTATCTAGTATTCCAAACATGAATCGGAAACCTAGATAGCAAACCCTCACGGTAGGCAGATATTATGGCCTCCGTCTCGTGTCTCACTTGGTCTGATTCCTCACTTTGGACCTGTCCGGCAAGAGTGCCTCTACCGGCATAGCCCCAAAGATCATTGAAACACGCAAGCCCCACCACGACAACAACGTAGAGACACCCGGTGGGGAAACTCAGGTACCTGTTTAGTTAAGTTATCTGTTTGTGACGATGATCAGCACATGAAAATGCTTGCTTACGTATAAACAACTAGCTATAGTATAATATCGAGGCAAATGCTCGTCTTATCTTGGAAAACTGAGATAACTTCGTACCAAATTTTATCAAAATCGGGCGTGTGGTTTCGCCGTGAAAGCTTTTCAGACAGACATTTTTACTTTCGTACCTATATAATAGTAATTTTGGTTTCAACACTCCCCAATCTATCTAGGATATAATAAAACGGACATAAAGATAAATTACTTATTCATATTAATTCAAACATTAATTTATATTTAGCATTTAGCTGTGACCTGATTTTATTTCAAAACTGTAACTACGGATCATATTGCAAAATTTTGATACCTAGTAGAATTAGCGTCAACGAAATAATTTAATAGTTAATTCATAAAAATTTGCATAGTTGCAACTTTGCAAATATGTGGTGGTATGATACCTATCTATTGTTACTAAGTATATTAATTATAATTAAGTTATGTTTGTGTTCGTTGAAGACCTCCGTGGTCGAGTGGCGTACGCACCGGTTTCAAGGCGTCACTAGGTCTGAGATCCCGGGTTCAACTTTTCTACATTATCTCGGGTCTGGGTGTTTGTGATATCTGAGTTGTTTCTGAACTCCATAATATAAGTGCTTTAGCAGCTTACTTTGGGTTCAGAGCAATGTATGTGATGTAGTCCGTATTCAATAATTTCTTCTTTCAAATGTTGCTTATTATTTTTATAACGGTTTCAATCATATTTATAATGCTTACTCAACCATGTAAAAATACATAATAATATCCTTTATTTTTTATGATATGGGCAATGCTATTACTCTATTTTATGACCTCAACACTGTAATAAGACTTACCACCAGACATAAATCACTAGGTGAAAATAAATAATATCATTTGAAGTTATATGTACCTTTGTTACTTATCACATACCATTAATTTTACCTCGAAACGGACTTTGTTTCACTAAGACACCAGTAATAAAAAAGCATTAAACATAAGCTCAAGATATTATAGGATTTTTATTAAATTCCGGTGTATTCTTTACTAATAACAAAACCAGATTTTAACGACACATCATCTCATTATGTATTCAAATATGGTGATTTATTGAAACGAGTAGGTTCTACGGACTTCTACGAGACCGCGAAACAAAGTAGTGGATAATAATCAGGAATATATTAGGAAACAGGAAATTCGATACATTTTAATAATTGCCCTAAACTATTTATTTTATACATGTAGAATAAAAGTATATAATAAATAGTGTGTCGTAGAATAAAATCGAATACATTACCTATGATATTTTTCAGTAGCAATCATTTTACAAGACCAAATCTATTTAAGTAAATTCATATTTTTTTCTTTTCTTAAAAATCGCACAGAAATTGCAAAAAAAAAGAAAAAATGCGTGATAAAAACAAATTTTGATTAAGGTACTAAATAATGCCTATAATAGAATCAAGCAGAACTATTTTAGGAAGGTATTAAATTAAAATTAACCACAAAATTCCATAGTGACACCATAGCAAATAAGTGCTACATTCCCAATAGCTAATATTTCACGTCAAAATATTATATTGGTCTTATAAAAAGTAATGCACACCTGTTTGACAGATAATTTAAATATTTAACATAACTAGCTTTGAAGACGACAAATATTGTTTTATAAACGATATCCGTATTCTATATAAAATTTGAATAAGTAGAAAAATAGCAGACAAGTTTTTTTGTAAGGTTTGATCTGTTTTAGACTAGTAGACTTAGTCTGTAAGAGATATAAATACATACTTTTGCTGTCAACATTAAAATTGTAAGGAGGTAATGTAAAAATGCTAAATGACATTTTGTGGCGCGTTTAGACTAATTAGCTTCTTCATCTTCATCATAATCATCATCATCATCAGCCTATAGCAGTCCACTGCTGTCCTCTCCAATTGCACGCCACTTAGTTCTCTCCTTGGCTTATTTTTAGTAACAATGAAATGGCCTATGGCAACATAGGCCATTTTTTAAATATTATAATTTTATTCTAAAAATGACTTTTTTACGACAAATTATCGCCACGTAAAAATCATAAATTAATGTAGATTTTCTAGGTAATCATTTCTACAGGTCAATGCTCTTTAGCAATTCATCATTTGTATGTCCGTTAGAAGAAAACTGTTTAGTAAGAAAAAGGTCAGCAGATTAATTACACTAAATACACTATCAAGGAAAACTAGTTTTAAACCATTGATATTATTGTAATCGATAAATTACGCTTATGAAGTCTAAAACCAAAATAATCTGAATGTTGAATTTGGGATCTTGTTTTTTTATGGTTTTCCGGCGACATGCTTTTCGGTGACTAAAAATGTATTACATAGAAATTAAAAGTTTCTTGAACGTGAGTCTAGGATATGCTTTCTGTCGCACAACATTCAAACACACACAAAAAACACCCTTACTCTCCAAGATTAAAAAATCATCCCAGCGCGGATCGAACCTGCAGCACGTCACAAAGTGGTCACACGCCACTACCACAGGGCCTCGATATAGCTATTTTTAATGCATTTCAGTGGTCGGTCAGTGTACTAGTTTTTTGTTTTGTTTGTTTTGCCTAATTTTTTTTAAGTCTACAATAAGATCTCATTGAACTCTCGAAGAGAATGATCGTAATAACCAATTAATGATCGTAATGACAGTTACCAGAATACCAATTATCGTAAAAGTGACCAAATGAAGCTGGCCATTCCGTCAATTCTAGCAACTCGTAAATAGTAGAATCGAGTCCCAGCGCGATTGTTTCTTTATTCCTGATCACATAGTGTCATAGTCTACTTGAGTACATAGTTAATAATATTACGTATTTAAAATCGCTACGGGTCTTCCCCAAACAAGATAAATCCAATCTGATGTCATAGATTAACCTACAAATGATTCATATTAATTTATCTAATAAACTAATGTTTATAGCCATTATAATCACTTTTAGACGGAACTACAGTAATTGTAGTACGCGTAAAAATTAAAAGTATAACCGACCATTAATTCAGCTGTATTATCACTAGAGTATAATTAGTAGAATTAAGCCTATACGGATGTCGGTAAACACATCGTTTTAGGAATTTGCCGTCACAAGATTTACTATTTACGACAAAATCATCAGCGAAGAATGCCATTTTACCTATTATTATTTCTGATAGAACGTTGTCATTTGTCATAGTTTTTTTGCTATCAAAACATAACGTGCACAAAATTTTCCTACATGATTTTTTATCAATATATTGTTTTATATTCACTTATGACATTTGGTAAAAAATAACCTTCAGTTCAAAAATGCGACGACCCCATAACATATCACCCATTTTCAAAATTAAAAAACCTAATTAGTTATAAAAAATACAAATGATGTTTCTCTTTTTTACAATGATGCATGGAAGACATAATTTTTTTACATTTTTGGGTTCAGAAAAATGTATATGATGTTGTCCGCAAAAAAAATATAGATATATATTCAAACCAAACAGACTTATTTTTTTTTTTGGAAAAGACTAAATTAAAAAAAAATCTTTTGCCTGTCTGTAGTTCCTATTCTCAATGAAGATTATAATCTATTATATAGAGCAAGGCGAGTACCTAATACTTCGAGGCATTGCTAGTCATGTATTTCGACAGCTCACAGGCTCAAGATTAATGATTGCAATTAATTCCATACATCAATAAACCATAGTTCACGATTCTTCAAAGTCATGCCCTTTAGCTTACATACTATGTATTCTTCTTTTTTTTTTGTTAGCTTAACTGACCTCGTATAACACTATTTATCTGCTTCTTAATTGGTAACTTAAAAAGTTCACTTTGTATTTTTTGTTTGTATAAATATTTCCCTGTTTATGTTTATCCCAAACAACAACAAATCTAAATGTATGCAGTTGTTGTTATTTATCATTTCCTGCTTTTAATAAACTTTTTTGAGGTACGCCCAAATTGAACGAAAACTGTCTTTCATTTTTAATATTTCTATTAACCCTAAAATTAGTATAAGATAATTTGAAAACAAGATAAATATCACACAAATACTTGGATAGGATAGTATTGAATATGTAAAACATTAAATAACAATATTTTAAATGCTAAATAAACTAGTTTAAACTATTATTTTAACTTTGTATAAATAAGATTAATAATATTATTCTCAACAGCATTAATGGATTAGGTATATCTCTAAATTAAATCTAGGAAGTAATAGCATACACTATGTTAATGTATTACGAACATCACAGTCTTTATTACTTAAGTACTCTTCACTGTCTTCAGAGTAGTTAGGAAACCGTAAAATGAAAAAAACCAAACCTGCCGACAAAATTAAATCAAATATCTACCCGAAGTTAGAGTTTTCGATAATAGAACTATATGTTATGTTATTAAATGATATATTCTTCATTATACAAAATAATAATAATGACATATTAATTGGGACAACAATGGCTGAAAATTAAAAAAAAATAGTAGAATAAGTATAATAATCATAGTCATACATTAAACAATTTTCAAGAAGTTTTCTTTACCGACTATAGCAAGGTACAAGAAATTCTTGTCCTAATGGTTCTGGCGCCAAATAGTCTGTTGGTTTAATCCGAGTTTAACATCAGCAATACATACCAATTAAATATACCTACATATTTGTATTTTTTATATCAGTGTTCTCCGCACTTCGTGTTGTAAATGCAGCACAATAAAATGCAATTTTATATCTATTACTGATAGAAATAGATCACTTTTAAATCATCCATGTTTTGCTAAGACCGCAGATCAGTAGATAAAATGATTTAGTTTAACTAAACAGTTTCTTTATCAACGTGATTAAATCTATCAATCTCCTCTAAATATCTCTCGTGGAAAATTTATTTGTGAAATAAGAACTACGTACTTCTCCAAAGTACTAATATAACGGACAACGTTGTTGACATCAATGGAATCGTCCTAAACGTAAGTCCTTAACAAATAACGTTTAACACAACATAATAGAAAAAAAGTCCCCGTTAAAATAACAATCTGCAAAGAAATCAGAAGTACTGTATAAGACGTTAAATAAGATTAGATCACAATGTCATTGACTCAGCGGTTGATCAGTAGTCCGCCGTCGCAACTCATGCGCAGTTCGCCTACTAAACACTTACAAGGTAACACTTGATAAAAACCGCCCAAATACACCGTTCGATATCAACATCCGTTACGCAATATGGCTAGATAAATACTGTTTTAATAGATTGGCCTTGGAAAAAAAATAAAAAAATATGTGCACTTTTGCATTGTAAATATATTTTGAAAATCAATTGTTATTAAACTGAAGCACTTAAAAGTCCATTAAAAGATGATCTGGAAATTTCATGCCAAATTTTCTATCCCTATATTACCATTTATAAACTTACTAGCTGTGCCCCGCGGTTTCACCCGCGTGAATGACAATACATACACTATCTTAATAAATTATAGCTTATGTGTTATTCCAATGTATCAGCTACATTATTGTTAAGTTTCATTAAAATCCATTCAGTAGTTTTTGCGTGAAAGAGTAACAAACATCCACACATCCATTCTCACAAACTGTCACATTTATCATACTTAACCTAAACTGATATAGTTTACGAAGAATAAGTTTAAAGATTTAATAAGCAACTCCTTTTTTTTATATGGCTTCAAATGGTCTCATGCAAATTAACATCAGATTAAAATCGTACTATTAAAGGCTAACAAGGGGTTTTAAGACTAATAGTCATAATACAAACGTACGTGCTTCATTAGGTAGATACAAAACAAACATTTATTTTGCTAAATGCCAAAAAAAAAGTTTTCTAGAACGTAATAAGGATTTTTCCTAACCCGTAACTTCAGTGCTAAGTCTTTAAAACAACCCTAACTAATTCATTAACTGGCCCGAATTATGCGATAAAAACACATTTAAAATATATAAAATTAACACTAAACTGCAGATCGCAAAAACCGTTCCAATATTTACAATGACATTTACGAAACGCACACATTTAATCAAGCAAACAAATCCACGTGAATGACTATTTGCTTTTATTTTCATCACATACCATTGACAGGTTAGACACGTGGTACGATTTACAATTGCACTTACAGTTTGTGCGCTGTAGCATGGTGCGGGTGACAGTTGTCAGTCATGTTTCGTTTCACTCTTGAAAGTTGCCGCGATTTACAATTATGACTTAAGTATTTCAGGTGCACCATGTTTTTAATATATTAAATCATAAATCATGGTTATTTTTTAAATTAAACCAACCAGAATGTTCTAATTTACCAATACAATTATATTAGAAGACAAAATAAGCAAAGTGTTATGCGTAATACGTAACGCCAAATACGTCTTTAGTGATGGGATGTACTGCTACGATGGATAGTCGATATTTTTATAACTAATAAAAAAGTACATTTTATTTGTCTAAACTCATATCAGAGTCAGAAACATCTGAATGGTCACTTAATTCATCATCTGAATCTGTGACTGATATTTTAACGATGACCCCATTAAATTACCAATATGGATATCACGATCCCAATCAGACATAATGTCCATTTTTGTTTTAATCACGACCTTCGATCAGTCTTCAGGCTGAACATTGTTGATGGCCTGTTGCAGTAGGGTCAGCATCTTATTTGCCGTAAAAATTCTATCATGAAAAAAATATTAAATACCGTGTTACAGTGCTTTGAATGCGTTTTTATTTATTTTATATTCTTAAATATATTTTTTTAATTGATACAAAAATGAATATTGCAATTTAATTTTATATTAATGCAAGCTACTGACAATGCAGTTCTCATAGCAGAATTTGGGACCGACAATATATAAATAGATTGTCATCGACACGCTTAGAAGAATTTAATATTACAATATTTTTTATAACAATAAAAAAGGGAATGTGATTTTTGCTGTGAAAAACGTCATCGATAAAAATGACTTGCATAACGTTACATCCTTAATCATGTGATACTGATAGATTTCAACGTCATACTGACAAATGTCACCCGCACCAAGCTACAGCGCACAAGGTATAGTTCACAATCACGACTAGAGACAAACAAACAAACATTTGCTTGTCAATTAGCAGTTAGATGCAGAATTCTTAAATGCACAAATCATAGAAAAGATCGCACGTTTATGATTATAATTGAGTAGTCACGAGATCCTTATAACAAGGAAGCCTGTTGTTAATAATTGTTCATATTTGTTATTTTAGTTAGCGGTATTAATGCACTAATGTTTGTCATCATGCACATGTTTTTGTTATGTATCTGATCTTTGAAACTTCTGTTTTCGTAATGCAGATACGATAAGCTGAATCTTTCAGTCAACTTAAATAATTCACAATTAATATTTAGAGTAAACAATGCATAAAAAATTAGGTAAAAAATAAATCTAAATTTATATAAAGACGCATTGTTGAAAAAGAACTGTACGAGATAAAAGTAACTTGCGAAATACAAGCTCTTTTCTTCATACTCTATTTATTCTGCTTACAAAAATATTTACGAAAATCAGGCACTACGTAAATCCGTTGAAGACAGTAGTAAATCAAATGCCGAACAATTGACCCTAACAATAAAATAAACACCGAACCCAACATCAATCGATACGAGCCGGAGCCCAAAAAATGCTTGACGAGGGATTCCTAAAACAAAAGAATTCTGAATTCTGATAGATGGACCTTCCATCAGGGCCGGATTTCACCAAAACGGAGCGAGAACAGCGAAGCTGATCAGTGTTTTTTTAATAAGGAGTAGAAATTCGTTCAGGCCCGACACCACAGCGTTAGGCTGCGGTTCCACTGAAGCGGAGCAGAGCAGAGCGAGCCGCGAAAGGCCAATCATGGATTGAAACCCATATCTTTTCTCCACTCCGCTTCAACGTGATTGGTGAATTACGGCACAGCTCGTCTCCGTGTATCTCCTAATGTGTATCTCCGCTCCGCTCTGCTCATCTCAGGTTTGGTGAAGTCCGGCCCATAATCTTTGATGTCATGCATTTTTCTCTAGTCGTTCTCGTACATGCACATTCGAGTCACGCCAATGGCATCCTTGACTGTACGCTGCGGCATTTCGTATTCACTGCCCACAGTCATTTCACCAGTGACATTTGACATACAAGGTTCAACGGACGAGATTGGCGTTTGTAAAAGCTATTCGATTGAAATTGTATCGAAAAAAGACGCGTCTGAGTTTTAGGTGTATGGCATGGCATTGCTAACAAAGTGTTCGGAGAAGCAAGGACTTCGACTTTTGCCTAAAAAATGTTTTTTCTTGTATTCTAGAGCAATCGAATAAAATTTGTAACTAGGCATTTAAAATTAACATAAGCCTATTAATTGTTTCATAATTACATTGTTAAGGATTTCGTCCGTGTTACATTTCAGGTACAAAGATTTAAATAATTTCAACATACTTCGGCCTAAACTCAAGGCAGTAACTAGCATTAGGGTAGAATGCGTATCACGCAATGTATATAAATTTACACCAATAAGTAGATTTCACAAGAACGCCTGATGCGATACTCGGGATTAAAGATTTTGCGAAACTGAAGCACTTTGCATATTACCTAGTACATTATCTCTAGCATATCTTAGTGACCCTATATAGCCATGACTCGTGTTATAGCTCATCACATACAGGGTGTTTTTTACTTCGTTTAGGAAAAGAATCTTAATGTCTCTAAATCAATTTTAAAACTGATTTTTACCATTGTAATTTCATAAAACAATAAAAAAACTTATATTTTAATACTGTTACCATAAACTGAAGATTTTCCTAAACTAGGTATATTATGAAACTCACCTTGTATATTTGTCTAAGTAATATAATTTCACAATAAAATGATTTAATTAGTAATTTTAGTGCACGTGTTTGTTGTTATGTATTGTCAGTGCGTAATGATTAACTGACGAAACTTGATCCGCTAAGCCGGCTGTTTCTGAGGTCATTACGTCCGAACGATTTGCTTAGCTTGCTATGATTTGGAAGCAAGGAAAATACTAGAATTCAGAACTTTTTGTCAGGAATATTGATACCTAAATACTGATTGATAATTAACATGGCGAAGAAAACGTTTTTTCATTTTTTTAATTTTGCTATTATAATCTAAAACAGTCAGATACCAATTTTTTGTTTTATACGATTGCTTCTTTTAAAAGATAGGTTAAATTTTAATAGCCTAGTACATTGCAATGGCAATTGTCATTTCAAGCAAATTTTCCAGACTAGTCCTACTTTTAAGATTATTGTACTTTCTACTAACAATTATTCTTATTAAATATATTATATAACGTACTTCTTACTATCCAATTTTTAATTCAAACGTTTGCATTAAGAAACAATTAAATTATTGAATGGCACATTTCCATTCATAGTCTGAGTAAGGGTGCCTTAACTTGTATAGACCGAACATTCACGTCCAAACGATTATTTATATGGTCCTTGTCCATAAAAATGATGTTCGTTACATACGTGATATATTTCTAGATTTCAAATTATAAACTTATTTACATCAAAATGTAATAAATTATAATAGATGCAAAAAAAAATGACGTCGGTAGTAGGTTTGATTTTAGGTCGCTTTTTGAACGAAATGTGATTGAAATATTCATGGTAAAAAAAGTTTTTGTTCAAAAGAATTTGTGGGCTATACAAACAAATCCATAGTCCATTCTTTTATGTCTTAGAGTCGATTTCACCAATTAATGCAAGAGTAGCTACTCTAGTACTAATTTATTCTAACGATTTACTCTTTGGTTAACTTCAATTTCATTTCACCATGCTATTCTGCGAATATCTTAATCTCATATAGCTACTCTGTAACCGTGAACGAATGTATACGTATGGAATGAAATTAGAACGCTCCCAAGTAAAATAGTTAGGTTGTTCCGTGCCTCAGCAATGGCGCTTCCTATTTCCTAAAATTGTTTGGATAATACGTTAACCTGACGTTTAGAATAACCTTAAAACAGCGACCGCCTTGACTTATACTTTCATCCTATTTTATTTATTAGTTTTATTGCCGATAATTGAATGATGGTCAACAATTGGATGGCATGTGTTGTTGGAAATCGAATATTCTCTTGGTGCACCGATGCTATTACTGCACTGACTTAGGTAAATAATTCTGTGTGCGTTTGTGTAATGCTGCCTTCTTGGATAAACGAAATCTTATCACGAAATCGTGTTCGTCGTACTCTTCAAAATAATTAGCCCTTTCCTTAAACCACCGTGGATGAGGACAAAAATAATCATCATCTTCGCTATCGGTTTCTTTTATTAATGCATACAAACGGCGCGTCATTTTTTAAATGCTATGAACTGACTTGACTTTGACACTACTAACCAAAGAATAGCAGCTTACATGGCCGAAATCGCTGGTATATGACTTAATTCTAGTATAGAGGTTTTATTCTTAGTTTAAATGTTGGTGAAACGTAAAATGGATATACTCGGGAGTAATTAACGATTTATTCTAGTACTAAGACTTATTCTATGTTGGTGAAACCGGGCCTTAGATGACTAAAGACAATAGAATTCGACGAACGCCAGCCAAATTAAAATAATAACGTATTTTGTTGACAAGCCAATTAATTTTAAAGTGACTCAAGGTAAATACGCACTACCCACGGATTTCAAATATTTACCGGATCTCAGATATTTTTATTTTCCAGTAACTACGCGTATGATGTATGCTGTAGTTGAGTCTAGTGCAAATATCGCTTTAATATCAACAGTACAACAATAAGTTTTCCATAATATTGGTCTTAGACGAAAATGACGTCAGACAAAATGTCAAATAACTAAAAATCATTCTCGAACTGTGATATCGGTATAACTTGAAATATCAGATTAAAAACTCACAATAAAAGATCAATATGTCAAACAGGTATTGCCTAATTTATTAAACTCCTTTAAATGCTTGCTATGCCCGAGTGCACGAAATCTTTATAAAGAACTGTCTAAACGTTTGGTAGCCTCTACTCGTGATCAGAAGGCTGGTTTGTTCCTTGCACAGATAATCGGCACGTTTCTCGCCAGATGCTGATGAGTTTTTTGACGCTTGTTAGTTTTATTTTACTTACTCTTACAAAGTAAATAACAGTCGTCGCAGATACCTTAATGGTTAACTAATTAAATGCATTTTTTTTAATTCATTTTAAGTAAGTAAGCCAACTAGCAAATATCCGAGATTCGCTAAACTAAATGCCATCCTAAGGCTGCGTCCACATCTGACGAACGAGCATACTCGAGCAATGCTCGTTCTCATCCTTAGGCATGCCTTAAATCAATTATAATAAATCCCTTAAGTAACCATACAATTTCTGAGTGTGGCAGTAAGTAATTCCATAAACTAACTCTAAAATGTCCTATCTTAGTCGTCGATTTAAATAACAATATATTGTTATTTATTATGAATGAAACGAGTCTTATAGTTATGTCATAGTTACTGATTCATGCTTGCCATCTGTCGGCAGGTCAACTATGCCACTTGTTTGGCAAAAGGTCAGAACACACGCCCTTTGTTATTTTTATATATTATTTAAATTAGTTTTCGATATATGTTTACATTCAATTTTAATAGTTTTTAGCTTAAGTACGTCATTGAGAGCAATATATTCTGATAATCACATAAATCGATTCTTGACAATCTGCTTATCATATTGGCATATAGGTAGTTGGGTTATAGTACACTCAGGGGTATATAAGTTCAATTTATTTCAATTCAATTCTTTATTGCATACCATAACTTTACATAATGTGTTACTTCTTTTAAGCTTTTCCGTTATACACCGTACAAAATATTTTGTACGGTGTAAATTCTCACTTCCAATTTGTTGAATGGATGTACCGGAGCTTTTCTACCTTTTTAAATGAGAGAACACATTGTCAATTAGAAAAATAAAAAATAAAACCAAATGTTCTTATGACCTTGCCTAACAATATTTATTTTTGTTTCAGTGTTTGACGCGACAGCAAAACCTCCTTCAGGAATATTAAGCGGCAACGCAAACCAATATGGCGACTTTGACGAATGCCTCAGCATAGATGGCGCGGTTAGAGGGAAGTACTGCCTTGCTTCCCTGCAGATGAGCTTCAGTGGAGACGAAACACTTGATGAGATCGACACCCTCGTGCACAGCGGACACTACATTAGGAGTAATATTACTGATGTAAGTTTATTTTTCTATATACGTCAGAGTGGAGAGTTCAGAGGCATTTGCCCTGTATTTTGGGCAAAAAATAGCAGACACAAATTTATTTATACGCTATTATCGATACGCTAAGAAGAAGAAGATTTATTTATAGTTATAGAAACAGTAAATCGACCAGATTAGTATCGCAGCACCTCAAATATTCACCTTCAGAATACTACATGTAGTATTTTTTGTCTGCGTTAAGATTCGGCCAATGCAACTGGAATTTAGACTTTATGCGAGTACCAATACGAACTTTTGGACCTTGATTAGACTAGCTTCCCAAAATTTTTTAATACCAGCTTTTTGCTATTTAGCCATTTAGCCGTCAGAGCACGGTAGACACTAGGGTTAACGAACCGTGGCCTAACAATGAGGTTAATACGCAAATTAACTGGATTAGACATTTATTATAATCTCATGGCAAAACCCGATGTCTTTTTGGACCCCAATTTCTTCTCATTCATCATTCTGACCACAAACGGATGTCCTTACGTCAATGCGTGTAAATTGTAGAACAAGTTATTAAGTCCGTTAAGCCATTTCCCTACATATGAGAATCTTTGGGCCTAAAAATACGGTTTTTACGATTATAGAAAATACGCGAAAACTGGTAATGTGATTGAGAATGCTTGTTAACATAAAAATCTATTTGTTAGGCTTATGACGCAGGTGTTAACATAATTTATATATTCAAAACATTCGATTTGAGAGACGTTATTCATTCCTATTAGTATATTACCATATCTGGTTTTATAGACTATTTCCTATTCAAATACCTCGTAGCTTATGGCGTTGAGACGCACTCATCGTTTTGTTTTGGGAATTTTCGTAAAGAACTATTTTACTGCATTATACTTTGAAGTATAGTGTTGTTAGAGATTGCTATAAAGTCGTCAGATAGGTTTTGCATAGGCTTATTTGAAATGCTTTGAGAATGCAAAAATTCATTTGGATCTACTTAGACTTGATTTCAAATTCAAATCTTATCATCTTTAGATTATCTCACGCTGTTTTCTTTTATTACATGTCAACATTACCTATATTATTATGTAATTTCGGAGAGTTGCGTTACTAGTTACCATAAGCCTGGTATTCAGTCCCTAAGAATCCGATCACCGAACAAAACTCAGACACAACTTCTTCTTAAAAATATCTTCAACGTTCCTTCCACAAGTAATCAGCATTTTACCAATATACGAAGCTTACCCCAAAACGTGGTCTGTGACGTATGTGGGTCCGTTTCGCAAGACTTGTTGCAATTTGAGTGCACTTAAACTGGCTGGCCTGGTAGCCGTGACCTTGAGGCCTGCTTTTCAACACGAACCTTGAAACATTGCGACATTACTGGTTACTGGTTTGGGGCTGATCGCTAGCCCAACGGTAATTGGGATATGTTTGTATAATGTGAGTAAATTGCTGTATCACTGTACCGTTCGTGTATTAATTTCGTTCCTTTAGTTTCTTACATTAGCTTTACCGGCATTCAAATGGCATTCAAGCTACTTATAAAGTGTTTGTGGATGATCTTTAGTACAACCTAGTGCAAAAAGTCACACGATTTTATTTTGTTGCTTGCACATCATGCTAGCTGCCATGTGCAGTAAATAAACAACATTCCACATTTTTATTTGTTCTTTATTTCAATAATATGTTGAAATATCCACGCAACCAAACCACGTGGTTAAAAATACTGTTTATGTAAAATCACACATGAACAATACTTTTACATCAATTTGTTTTTTTTTTTTGTGGAACACCTTTAAATATTTTCAATGAAGGAAAACCAGTGTTTATGACCCTACATTGATCTGGAATGCAAAAAGTATTAAATGCCTGAATCAGGTTTGAAAGTCTTGATAGTAAACTTTTCTGCAAACAACTTCGGACTTTTTGTTTTTTTTTTAATAGTTGTATAAACGGTCTTGTATTTAGAGGTTTAATGTCTCTATATAGAGCACAAGATGGCCTTTAAATACGGAACAGTTAAAAGTAATTTAAAAATATTAATAATGTTTTAATAATATTCTTAACCGTCAAGTGTAAACACGAGTATAATCGAAAAACAGAATATTATCTTAAAACTTTAAAACTCAATAATGCGTACATAAGGCCTATGACCTGTTAAGTGCTGTTCTGAAGCCATGCATGCGTGCATGACTTTAAAGTTTGTTTAGTGCTATTGATTTCCTTATTTAACTAAATACACTGTTTGCGTATCTTATGTTAACATCACGAAATAATTCGCCCTTTAAATATTTTTCCGTGTACTAAAATTATTTTTGTTTAATTATAATAAATTGTAAACAATGCTTAGGGCTAATTACTTTACTATGAAGGCCTCTCCATGGTCGGCATTTCCTGAGCTATGTATGGGTCAGCTTACAGTCGTAGCAGATTCAACACATTATTACATTACATTACATATCATCACACCTGTATCCCCGAAGGGTTAGGCAGAGGTGTACCAATGTACACCCACAGTTCGCCGATTTGTTTAGGTCCCATGTAATAGGGGGCGAGCCTATTGCCACTAACCGGGCACAAATCCAAACTCTGACCTGCTACTGAGAATTTCATAGAAAAACCCAAAAACACCTTGGTCGACTTAGGAATCTAACCCAAGACCTCTAGCGTAGCAGTCGCGCTTAGCGCCACTAGGCCAACGGGGCAGTCTTAAAATATCTAACTATACTCAGAATACAAGGGCTAGGAATATCGATGCCCTTACGACGAACTTGTTTCCCCAAAATTACGAAGATCACACCACACAATCTGTGAGGTTATTTATTTGATATTAATAATATAAATTAATATTCCCGCTCAAAATACTAATAGCAACAGCTTCTGCTAATAGGATTGCCAAATATTTAAACAATAGGGTTTTATCAAACATGAACAATATACTTTATACAATTATGTTATTTGAAGGACTTGCCCTTCAAACAATCCCGACATTTCGGTCCGTCGAGTTCATGATTCATAAAGGAATAAAATATATGAAATTATACCCAACTTCAGAGAATAGAGAAGAAACTATAGAGTGCGCATATGAGAGTATGAACCGTGAGCACTAGTGTAAAATAGTATCAAGACAGAGCGCGCTGCTTTTATAAAACTATCTAAGACCAATTAAATTATTTAAAATCGCAATTATATCAAAACTAATATTTAAGGCATATAATATCTATAATTTATAGATAAAAGAATCGATAATTTCGCATAAACATCTGTCATTGCACGGAAAATAGCTAAAATTAGTAAACGAATGTACTACATACAGCCAAAAATGTGCTTACGCTCGGAGCAATGGGCTTTTGGCGTTACTTGCACTCTATAATAGATATAACTTTTTAGACTCTGTGTACCCAACTTTTCTGATTGTTAATTTGTTATGATAATATTGTAATTTTAGTTTTCTGCCCAAGTTCTCGTCTATGAATTTTTAGGAGTTACAGAAGTTTATGAATATGTTTTTTCAGTGACTAGACGTAATTTATTATGATAAGTCGCCTTTATTGATTACTCCCACAGTTTTTTGGGCGGGACAGACGACTATTCTCCAAATTGTAGAAGAATTATTTATTGCATTCTATTTTGTGAGACTTAGCAAGCTTGATAATTAATTTCAATCGAAAAACTTAGTAAGAAACTAACCTTAAATGATTATTAAAACCTATATCTTTACCAATAACTAGTATTTTTAAAGCTATTTAAGATGATTTAAGCTCATATTTTCAGATAAATGCTCTAGCTATGGGTATAAACCACGGAACAGAAAAAACTGTTCTGTTCCGTGGTATAAACCCACTCGTTATCATTTCAAACAAAATTTATAAATAATTTACTATTGAAACAGTAAACAGACCAGTACTATTTCCTTGCTAGCAAATCACCCACACATACCGAATTAAAGCAATCAAATTAACTAAATAAAAAAGATGAGTTAATCAGATCGTTAGCACTCAAATGAATTCTCCCAATAAAAAACATACGTCACAGTACATTTAAGTAACAATCTATCGATAACTACTCCATTTTAGAGGCTTTGTTTACAGACATAATGACGTCACAAACCATATTGTTACAATCAAAATTGCGAACGGAACTTTAACATTCAAGGTTGGCGACACTGTTTTACAGTCGGACCACGTAATGTTAATGTTGTGAGACATCTTTTAAATAAAAAAATGTTGCATACAGTGGTTCGTTTTCGGGTTTTCAGGGTTCCTTCAGTCGTTTTCAGAATAATAAATCTAATAAAATACATTATAAAAAAGATGTAGTCAGTTTCAACTGTACATTAACTCCACGTGCACTTTTAAATTTACATCATGTCGATGTTTTAAACTATTTAATTTTCCAACCACACGATCTTTGCTTAT
The DNA here is from genome assembly GCA_905146925.1 of Autographa gamma. Taxonomy (NCBI): domain Eukaryota; kingdom Metazoa; phylum Arthropoda; class Insecta; order Lepidoptera; family Noctuidae; genus Autographa; species Autographa gamma. The sequence continues at coordinate 10,554,141 of LR989855.1, forward strand.
CTTGACCAATATTTGTATTTGACCACTTCTTGAATGGATTTTATCAATAGGAAACAGTAGAACTTCCGGATAACAGTAGACCTCATAAAATAACTATTTATTTATACTTAGACTTTTAAAGGATTGTTCAGGTAAAACCTGCTGAAAATATTAGAGACGACGAATTGAACCAAGTCGTTTTATACGGAACCTAATAACATTCCAAAACTGACCTTTATAAACCAAGTATTTCAACGTGGCTCTTTCGTTTAAAAGTGAAAATCTTGCCATGTATTATTACATTAGACACATTAAATAAACGACATACTAGATACTTATTTGTAAAACAAGTGTTACTAAAAGTGCACACAATATATCTTTGTTTTTATGTAACCTCTTTCGTGTCCCAACGCTGGGCAAAAGTCTCCCGGACTGTCTTCAGACTTTTCTAACCTGAGCCACTTGACACCAATAACATAGATCACAAATTTAAAAACTACTACGCCTTGGAGAAACTGGAGGACATTAATTAATTATACACATAAACCTTCCTCTTAAATCACTCTATATTGGCGAAAACAATATGAAAATCCGTTCGGCAGTTTTTAATTTATCGTGTTCAGACAGACTGACGTGGATAGGTCATTTCTATTGAAAATAGGAAAGTGGGTTTAGTAATAAGAAAAACAGCATCTCGCGTCACCGATACATTATTTCAAATAAAACATCGTAATCCGTATTTGAGAACTTTTGAACATTAAATTATGGGCAGTAATAAATAAACGCAACAATGAGATTTTATTTGTTGTCCGAATATTTGTACATAAAAAAATAATCGATAAATTACGCAATTAATACCATCACCGACCTAAGACCTCAGTGAAGGTTACCTCACCGGAAACCACAACACATCTTTAACCGCAAAGAATCGTCATATCTATTATATTCTCATTAATTTAACTGAATGAGTAACCATACAGAGGTCATTGCGCCATTACTATAGAACGCAATTCGCGGGTCAAAGTGTGTTTTTATATTTTTTGGGTTTTTCTATCGGGAAATTTTCGGTAGCTGTAAAAAGTTATGAATAGCTAGCCTTTAATTGAAGAAAATTATGTGTTTCTTGTGATGTGAGTTTTAAGTTGGAATTTTTTGGAATTATTTTCTCTTGTCTTGATTATTTATGACTTCGAATTTTTTGTGATGAGAATTTATTTTCATTTTTAAACTACAACACAAGTATACTATAAAAACATAAACACAGTAATTTACATAAAGGTCCTTAACCTTTGATGCTCGCTTTAATATGTAAAAGACTATGTCATCCTGAGTCCTTCCAACGCAAAAGTTACTCAGAAATAATTATGTAATGCAAAAAATCTCATTTAGTATAATATAAAGTATAAAAGTTTTTGAGGAAAATGGTAGCCAATGATAATGATGGTAGGCTAGATTAATAAAGTAAGCATTACTATCAAATTATAGGTTTTTATTGTGAGTGACGAATAGTTCTATTTTTCTTTTTCATTTGCTGGATATTTTTAGAACTTACTTTACCCTGGGTATGGCGGCGATCGAGGCCAAACTTCTATAAGTTAAAACTACAATGATACAGTTCTCCTGACTCCCCAATGCTAGGACCAAGTTGGAACACAATTCCAGTCTTCACTCTCGTCGTCAAAATCGACGGGCCTGTTGGTCTAGTGGTTAGTGACCCTGACTGCTATACCGGAGGTCGTGGGTTCGATTCCCACTCTGGACAAATGTTTGTGTGACGAGCACAATCATTTGCTCTGTGTCTGGGTGTAAATTATCTATAATATGTATGTATTTATAAATATATAGCTATATAAGTATGTTTATTAGTTGTCTGGTTACCATAACACAAGCTCTGCTTAGCTTGGGATCAGATAACCGTGTGTGAGATGTCCCAGGATATTATTATTATATTATTATTAAGGATCTGGAGCACCTTGAGTTATTAATAAGTTCACAGGCCAACCCCTTACCTCAATATTACATAACATTTCTCATTCTGACATAAAATAATTAAGTTTTCCTTAAAGGTATTGAATCATTTTCTTAGAACAAATATTACAATCCAGCATGATAGTTATTTCATTGTTATCCAGAAACTTTTTTGTATGGCTAGTGTCATAAGTTTTTCTACCCTCTCAATTATTACTCATACACGCTACAGGTTGATTCATTAGCCATTTGCTTCATCATCGTGAGATTAAAATTAGTCAGAATATGATTTGATTTGAACTTTGATCGTTTAGTTTTTTATCAGTTTTAGTTACGTATGTATGGCAAAGACCTCTTTTTTGCAGTGTACGCCTCTTTACTATTACGTATTATGACGCGAAGTGCACAAACGTTGTTGATAAAAACTGTTTCATTGTAATGAGCAACGGAGCAACGTAACATGTTGTAATAATGTAGCATAGAGGTTGTCTTAGTTCATAAAAGTATGCTTACGATGTTCTCTTTTTAAAATGATTTAAAATTATTTTTAATCGCCATAGCAGCTTACTACATGGCGATTACCTAAATAAAAGACATTTTTAATTTTTGAAATTCGAACGTCTGTCTTTTACACATACTTTTTATTAATTTTACTTTTCATTGTAATATTTTTATTTTATTTCGAATCTATGGTATTTTTGACTGTCAGCGCCAAAATTGTGACAGGTCATAACAATGATATTCTAATAAACAGATATGTTATAAGCGTGCAATCGTGAAGACTCGAAAACGTCCTAATTGGGACGTATTGCCATTAACAACAACACTATTGGTCTCTTTTTTTCTTATGGGTTTTATCGCGCTATCTCTTTTGCTCTGCCGCTGCTGCGCGGAACACTTTTTTCGATTGTTTTGTATGCGTATAACATATCTGTTTATTAAAATATCATTGGGTCATAATGATTGTTTATTTTACATAACATTACGAGTTGTGTACGCCTTAACGTTGTTCGACTTTCGTTTCACCGGCGGCGTTTCAAGTTCAAGGTTGACATTATTTCTCCAGCCAGCTTGATTTATAGCGTGCGTATTAGGTTTAATTAATATGTAAACTTGCTCCAAAAAAGCGTTTTAGATCTTGTAACGTAATATAGAATTATGTGAAGAGCTTGGGAACTATCCCTAGACTACATATTATATCACGTGTGTGACTCCGAACTGTAAGGTATTGAGAAATAGATTTTATGTTTGTATACCTAGGTTGATTAAAACAAAACCTTTTGTGAAATACTCTGACTTGAATAAGCGATAAATAAAGGTTTTTCTTCCTCCAAAACTGACCGCCAAAATTCGATCAGAAATTCATGGTTTCAAGCTACTTATATCCTCAATGTTGACAATTCAATTTTAAATAATACAGTATTACTGTCAACGGGCATCATACAATTTCGGTTTATACACAATCAGATGTATAATGTGTATAACTGATGATAATGGAGGTTCCCTTATTCTCTTAAATGTCACATTCCAAGACAGATGAATGGGAGAGTCCATGGCTGGAACCTTGGTACACATACAATGGATTACGTAATGTTTATAACATTGTTTTGACGAAAATGGTGTGACAATAATGTATTTCCAGAATTCTTGGAAACTCATATACAGTGCACGTCAATCAGTAATAAATGTACGAGCCGAAGATGGTTACAGTTCAAAAATTATCTGTGAATAACCTTACCTCGAAAATATACCCCACGTTAAGTCAGTGATGGTCTTAGCTGCAGGGCCTAACATTTTTAACAGCCTGTCTCATAGCTTTCCGTGTTTCCCAGTCAATAGGTTTTGAGGTCAGATCGGCAGTTACTCTATGTAAAATACTGATAATTATCTGGTGATATAGAAGCCGACATAAAGTTCTGGGAAAAGATCTCCGCAGTCTAAACTACCGATTTACCATTGTCTTAAAAAACCTTTAAAAGACCCTGGTACCTACTTATGATAAAGTCATAAAAATCTCACGCTGTTGGCTATAATTAAGTATGCTTAATAAACAACCGACCTACGTCAAATAGAAGTCGGAAATCAAAATATGTTATCGATTTTTTCAATGATTTGGGCACCCGGAAATTATTATACCGCCAACACTGCAGGAAGTAATGTCACAAATGCATTCTTTTTTAAATATCTTATGGTCACCAAGTTGAATATTTTTAGTAGCGCAATAACAATTAATACGATGTCCAAAATTATAAACGTTTATGATTGTATTAAAATGTTTAACATATTTTTATTGCATACTTCAGATTTAAAACAAAAGGGAAACAATTTGTGTTCGCTTTGTTTAAAAATACGATTGTATATTTTTGTCTAGATTATTTAGCAACTCTATTTTTCTCTTGTGTAATTTAGGTACTCGTAATATTTAACTTGATTCAGCATTGCTATGTAAAAATAAATTCTCCTATTTGTTTAGAAAAAATATACTAAAGACATTCGCTTTATGTTCGTATTGGCTCATATTTTTCGTAATTTATAAGGTGAGAAAATCTTAGTTGATGAGAAAATCTTAATTTGCCTTTAAATCTATGCTGGTACGTGTAAAAATTATTTGACATAGCAAACATGCTTTTGTACATGAACATAGAATCAATACACATATTATTATTATAAAAAGAACACCCATTTTTGTGTGTTATTCATTAGCGCTGATGTTAAATAAATTAGGCCTACATGTAGTTAATATTGATTTAGTTAAAAATCGATTTAAAGAACAGAAATATTTCCTATTTATTATATTTAAAATCCATGAATTCTGCGAAATAATTTTCTTTAAAAAAGCATACAGATCTAAGAAATCATCTTTTAGTCATGTTCAACCAAATCAACAATTTATTCGGTAAAGAGATAGCAAATAAGTATAAAAAATTAAGAGGTCTGTCTATACTTCAATGCTATGATGTGAAACAAACATTTGTGTCAAATGTTTGTCTCATATGGAAATCAATATCGTAGGTCGTCGCGCCATGACAGTTACGGAAAGCTTTTACTACTGATGTACTGAGTTACGGAAAGCTTGCTACCTCTGGTTCACGAATTTTGTTTACAAGCCTCTATAACATTTTCAAAGCCTTAACAACAGTTTATTAACATACGAAACATTAAAGGGAAGATACCTCTACTTAGATACACTCTTTCTATACATAATACGAAACCATTTTCTAAGAATCACGGACTTTACCACAAAAAACTTTTGTTGAAATGTTATAAACGGACACCTTATACATTCACATCACGAATCTAATCTTTCATTCCCAGATCAAAGCGATAACAACAAGATATTATTCAAAGTAAAACTAAGACATAAACATTGTTACAAAAAACTCTTGCGTATTGTCACATAAATATGAATAGAAATTTTATATCCGATGTTTCAATGATTTTTTATAAGCTTTGTCACTAAGCAAAAATCTGGTAACTACGTAAATTGTGTTAAAGACACAATTACACAACCAGGAAATTACCAATTGCCACATTTAAGATGCCTTTACTGCTATGTCTACTAAAACTATATTACCAAAAAAAAACTTGATCTTTTCTTTATTTTTTGTATTTTTTTTGTGTGGTACAGTATTTAGAGTAGCTCACCTCTAGATAACATACTTCAAATATAGTCAGGAAAATGATGATACACATTTTTTTCGCACGTGGATTCGCCCCTACTATTCACAAGCACGCCATCTCTGAACAATGCGTTCCATCCGAAATAGGATCCATTGTCTTGACAAAGGGTTGATATCAATACAAATTCTTTGTATATTCCAGCAAAGAGCCTGTCTTGGTCAAGGGCTATTGTCTTGCTCAATAACAATTGTGATTCGAAATAAAGTGTGGGACCAAATAAGCAGACATAGTAGACGGTTGGTTCGGCTCTCGGAATATTAACTAACTTCGGGCCTTGGTTCGATTCGCGTGCTCGTGCTCTAGATGAATATGATGTTATGTGTTAATAGTTTATTTATTAGCCCTGGCCTGACATACGTGCCAGTGTCTTTGAGAGCGATCAAAGATTTTAGGCACTTTTTACTTCAGATTCGATTACCCAATTTAGAATCTTTTTTTATGTCTTTTATCTACACAACTACTGTCATGGCCTAACATGGGAGTGATATACCAAGAATTAAACCTGTTTCGAACTGTTATTTTTTATTGAGACACTATATTGCTGAAAATTTTGACTTCCGTTCAAAGCTTAATTTGTTCACTGTACCATAAATTATAACCGTTTTTCCGTTGTTCCAGATGGGTCACAGAGTCCCTCGCTACTCAAGCTTGCTGTGGGGCGTCTGCATCCCCAGCTCGTGCAGCAGCTTCGACCTGGAAGATGAACTGTCCCAGAGGCTCTCCGGTCTTGGAATATCAGTAAGGGTGCACAACACTATGTGCACCGTGAAGGACTTCAAACGACCTTACTCTTTTGGGAAAACTCTTTCAATGTAAGTATTTTTATGAGTTTTTGATGAAACATAACATATCATCACGCCTGTATCCCCGAAGGGTTAGGCAGAGGTGTACCAATGTACACCCACAGTTCGCCGATATGTTTAGGTCCCATGTAATAGGGGGCGAGCCTATTGCCACTAACCGGGCACAAATCCAAACTCCGACCTGCTACTGAGAATTTCATAGAAATACCCAACAACATCTTGGTCATCTTGGGAATCGAACCCAAGACCTCTAGCGTAGCAGTCGCGCTTAGCGCCACTAGGCCAACGAGTGTTTTTGATGCAGACTAAAAAGAGCATAGTAACATAACATAGGGCGAATGGACAGTTTAGACACAAAAAATATTCTTATATTAGGTTGAAGTGAATTGTTGCCCTGTACCATGCTTACTCACTTTATCAATTTATGTATAAACGTTCATTTTAAATGCATATTAAAGGAAGACATAAAAAAATGGTACATAATGCTTGCTTTAGTTAACCCATTGCCAATTTCTATCAGGCGCAAGCTAGAATCAGTCTGTCAGTACACAACGACATTAAGCATGTGTGAAATAAGCTCAAAAAAGCACGTCTTACAGCAGTCTCACTACAGAATATAAGGAACTTCGCATACGCAGAAGAACTAGCATTAACCACCACTTGACAAGAAGGATTAACTACACTTAAACCATCATCCACAATAATGGAACACTAATCACCGCTATCTAAGCGTAATGAGGCGATATGATTGACTGGCTCTAGTTATTAATCAAGCGTGATTTACATATTTAATGCTACTCGCATAATTGCACATAATGACCTTAAGCCGTGAAGACACACTGATGTCATAAAATATGTATGTATGAAGTTAATTAATATTAAATAGCCGATCGATTCAGATACATGGTTTGTACGTGTGTTGAATTTGGAACTTCTAAATGTCAGATAGATTTTTTATTGTTTTTATTTTTTATTTTTTTTGTACATTGTGAAGATACAAGGTTTGGTATTGGCTGGCTAGAATGTTTGATAAAGTAAAACTAAATTGAGATAATTAGTCTGGTACTCTCACCATTATCACAGGCGTCAGGCAATGTTTTGATACAATTTCATACATTACCTAAATTTTTCCTTATGAGACCGATCCATCTTACGCCTGATCGAGATACATAAAGTATTTTTTTCCCAAAATGCGGGTAAAAGAAATTTTCTTCACTTCACCTTACAAGATGCAGCTGATCAACTACTAAAATATTGCTATTATAAAGAATGGACGGGCCTGTTGGTCTAGTGGTTAGAGACCCTGACTGCTATACCAGAGGTCGTGGGTTCGATTCCCACCCAGGACAAATGATTGTGTGATGAGCACGATCATTTGTTAGGTGTCTGGGTGTATTTTATCTATAATGTGTATGTATTTAGAAATATATAAGTATGTTTATCAGTTGTCTGGTTACCATAACACAAGCTCTGCTTAGCTTGGGATCAGACAACCGTGTGTGAGATGTCCCAGAATATTATTATTATTAATTTAAGCAATAACGGCACTCAGAAGAACCATCCAGTACCTTATTTTACGTTCATAAAATGCATTGAACATCCAACAATGCGATACAGTTGCTTATTAGAGTTCTGTGCTAAATTGATCGATGATTAATTATTACTTCATGTCTTCATTTACGTTGTACGGTCACAAACAAGATAAACATCTTAAGATACCGCCTGAATGAACTAATGGTGATATAATAGGAAAATGATGTAAAAATCTACGATGGTTGGTCGCTCTAAATGCTATCTATATAATTCTAGAACAGTTTCAAAATGCAGTATTCATGATTGCTAGAATAAGGTCTTAAACTACCCGAAACATTTAATGTACCACATATATATGACAACAGTCATGTTTTAGGCTCGGGCTCACTATTTATAGTTTAAAAACATCACTCATCTCCGCTTCAGTGGAGACGGAGCCTATTATAAGCCTATTGGTTATTTTAAAAACTTCTTCGATCCCGCTCTACTCGTCGCCGCGAGACCAAGCCTTAAGACATAGTTGTCTTAGATAGTGCGAAGTACCCCATCGTCATGTGGATAGGGATAGTAATATACATCTTATGGTGTGTTGACAATGGTTCTGAGCAATAAACATACTGATCACGACGTATGCTATTATTAGAAAGAGCCGTACAAATATTGTCCTGTAACGTAAGTGTTTATTAGAGAGAGATAAACAAATGTTTTCTTACAACGTGACTGTTTTTCAGTCGTCTTTGCTTTTACAAATAGTCCTTGGAAAATATGTCAATTATGAAAGCACGTATTACGTTTATTGGCTTAATGGAAAATGCATACAATTTACAGTAAATATAGTCCTTAAACTTCTTAGTTTAAAGAGTATCCATATATAATATAAGACGGCGCGGCGGCGTGCTTATTATGAAATTATTAGTTTTAATTATAATTTATATCAAAACTCAATTTGTTAATATTATTTTATGAGGGGGTAACCCCGAACAGAGTAGTTGGTATCACAGAGAAATATAATAAGTAGGGTAGTTGGTATCACCACGAGGAAAGACAGTTGTCATTCGATTGACAACGGCTGGTCGATGGTGCTCACTGGCAGTCACTGGCTAACCTATTGGCCCATAATCCATTGTAATCCTGTTTATTTTGTGGTGTTTCGTATAAATTTGTGGACCATGTAAATAAAAAGGCATTTGACGATAAAAGTGTGCTATTATTTCTAAATTCATGCCGTTATAACGCCCACGATGGACGGCGATAGCCAAGACCGCAATGAGGTCCGCATCCGACGCTCCCACATATATATCTTTCGCGTAAATTAACTATCTTTAGTTAGGTTATAATTACTTGGATATTTTGCATCCATAAATAGGCCAAACCAACTTACAAATCTTGTAATCTTTCAAATATTATCCGTTATGTCTCTGACTGAAATAACAATGAATATTTTCTTTTCTTTCCAGAACATTCTTCTTAGCAATAATCCTACTGCTCAGTCTAGGAACCATCCTAGACGATGGCAAGGAAGGAGTGACTAACTTCGAGAAGCTTCTGAACGCGTTCTCCCTGAAGAGGAACTTGAGGAAGGTGTTTGATCTGTCAGACTCAGCTACGAAGGTGAAGGGATTGGACGCCTATAGGGGGATGAATGCGTTCGCTCTGATCATTGCCCATAAGTCCATGGCGATGGCGCACAGCCCTTACGTTAATAAAGTCAGCTTTTCTGCTGTAAGTATTACTTTAATTGTTTATTATTTGAAAATATGGATCATGGAAGGAAAGTGGGGAGGCCTTTGGAAGGCCAGCAATGGGACAGTATGGGCTGAAAAAATTAAATAATAAAGAAAATTAAAAATACAAACTTAAAAAAAAAACAGAAAGCACCATAAAAAATTATCATCTGCTCATCAAAATTACTACAGGAAGCTCAAACATCTTTCGAATAGACTTTCTTTCTTGAAGATCATTGTTTGAAATTTTATCACACATCTAATATGAACGGTACACTTATGAAGCCTCCATAAAGGGCTTCGTGCGTCAAATATTCATACATTATAAATTATCACTTCCATATTTTGTCGTCAAGCCCGGTGACACACAGTTTCTATTTGTGTCCTTAACAACAAAACCTTAGCCTAGCAACAACGAAATCGGAGTAATTAGGTTATGTTACCTTTAGACAAATAATAGCGAAGAGTATTTATATAAACAAAATTACCTTCGTTGTCTCTGATCCCATAACCCAAGTGTTTTAGCTACTTTAGGAGCAGAACAATGTATGAAATGTAGTCCACATTTATATAGCATAAACAAAGTATAAAATAAATGCCTACTGCCTTTACTCTTGAATAACATATCATCACCCCTGTATCCCCGAAGGGTTAGGCAGAGGTGTACCAATGTACACCCACAGTTCGCCGATGTGTTTAGGTCCCATTTAATAGAGGGCGAGCCTATTGCCACGAAACGGGCACAAATCCAAACTCCGAACTGCTACTGAGAATTTCATAGAAAAACCCAACAACACCTTGGTCGACTTGGGAATCGAACCCAAGACCTTTAGCGTAGCAGTCGCGTTCAGCACCACTAGGCCAGCCAGGCAGTCTTGAATATAAGTCAGTATGTCATACATATTCAATACATTGTCGTCTGTATTTTTATTATTATTATTTGACACACGTATCTCGACATCGGAATTCCCAATAATAATAATTCCATGGACATAGTTTTAGACACTGTCGTAATTATAATGGCATAAAAAATCCGATTGTCAATTGTTTAACGAACATAATTTAAATTTTAAATCTATATTCTTAAATGGAATATACAAACGATGTATGAAGTCATTGTATGAAAATATTTTGTTGCATTCCGATTTAAAATGAGGATGTTTACATGTGTATCTATTAAGAGAATTACAATTCTAATTCAGAAAATAATATAATAAAATAAATAGTTTTTTTTTTATACATTTTATATGCTAGTAATAACAAATATAGTGTGACAAGAAAATAATATCATTTAATTCATCGCTTTTCATCTGTACCTAGTTTTGAGAAAATATCTTTCATAATCCATTTAAATCGGTTTCATCTCTTCTTATTCCCAGGCAATCAATAAATAATTCACTTATCAAACTGTAATAAGTCAACTTCAGATCAGCCCACACTTGCTGAAGTTTCTTGAAAATTTAATAAAGTCACTTTACGTATTTGAAACCCTTTATTTTCGCGCTTAACATTGATTCAGTTAAACTCTTTAAGCACTGGTTCGTTATATTATTAAAGAAAACACTTTTTGAAAGTTTTTTGATAGGCATAAATCATAATAATTAAAAAAAAAAAATAATCTTATTTGACTTATTAAACGTAAAAAAAATTAGTTTCTTCCCTAAGCAGCTCATTCCCCATACAGCTTTTATCATAATTAGTTTGCCACACCGAAATAAAATTGTCTCGATTGTGACAAATTTAAAAATTCCAATTTTCAGCAATACTGGTAATAATTTTCTTCATGTTTTTCAAACTATAATTTATTATTAGATAGATAATTTATTATAAGAAGGAAATTTAAAACAAAAAATGTAAATTTTCTGGTACCAAATTCTCACTTCGACATATTTTTCAGGTTTTCGGCATGCCGTGGGCAGTGGTAGGGCGCTCAGCTATTCTCTACACGGACAGCTTCCTCTACCTCAGCGGGTTCCTCAACGCCCACAACCTTCTTCAAGACCTCGAAAAGAAAGGCACCATCAACTTGAAGGACCGCCTCATCGCCAGATGGTTTAGGTAACGTTTATCGACGCCATCATCATTAACTCAGATTGATTACACTTTCAAGTGTAAATACCTTAAATATCCTTTGTTTTAAACGGGTCCATTCGTTAAATCAGTTTCGCCATTAATCTAGATTTGTACGGAATTGTTAATTCTTTGGATGTTTCAGTCTTTCTTTTAATCCGGAATTTATTTTGATTACGGATTTTCAGAAATCATTGAATGATGTTCTATAGTTACTTAGAAAAGTATAATGCGCATAACATTTTTTGTTTGATACTTTTAACCCGTTTTTTGTGTTAAATTAACAGCTTTTTGTCAAACCCTTTTTATCAAAAGCTTTAGAAATTACGTTCAAAAAACACTTCTATTGAAACAACAAATTTTACAATGGAGTTAAAAATAGATTTATGTAATGTCGTCAGTGGGAAAATTTATTCCGTCAACTAAAAAAACACAAATCATGCTAATAGATTAAATCGTATCAAAACCACGGATCACCGTCTAATTGGATTTTCTTAATGATTGACACCATTAAATCATATTTAATGGCTTGGATCTCTATCTGCTTCGAACACGTGTCGAGTCTATATTCTAACACGAGTTTGGTCGTTACAAACCGATTTAGTGTCCGTACGCTCACCCCGCATTTGTTTGTTCAGAGCTTAAGACAAGTAAATTGGTGTTTAATGAACGGGGAATTCGTAGCTATCCGATAATAGAATTACCTATTAATCTCGACTACGGATTCTGTCAGTCCGGAATACCGTTTCGTCTGTTGATGAGTATCGGGTAGCAGGGGCGTGGTTTTACAATCAATTAATTTCTGAAATGAGTTTTGAAGGAGCCTTTTATCTTGAATACTTTAACAGTAAAACCCTCTGTTCTTTTCATCGATAATTACTAAATAAACAATTTAAATTCTTGCGTGCAGTTGATCTGTTTTGATTATTCCAATCCCTCCTTTCACATTAAATAAGAATTGTTTGAAGGATAGTTTAAACATTACTCTGTTGCTTGTTCAATTAATTGTAATTTGTACCACATTTTATTGTCCTTAATTGAAAAAGAAAGCAAAATCAGGGTGTCAAGAATTTTTTTGGTACGCTCTTAAAGTTTTAGCGTTAATACAAGTAGGGCTTCGTTCCAGGTCGAATTTCTTGCTTTCATTGACAAGACCCTACTTATGGAACTAACAAAGAGCAACATACTCATTTATTTCTTCTTTTCCAGACTATTCCCTCTGTTCGTCAGCTTGATGTTGTTCTGCACATACATCCTGCCTGACCTGAACAATGGGCCGCAGTGGAACCTGGTCGTGGAAGAGCACAGCAGAGTCTGCGAGAAGAACATGTGGAAGAGCTTCCTCTTCATACATAATTACTTCGGATTTGAAGATATGGTGAGTCACTTTAACTTTAAAAACGATATCACAAATATCTAATCGTACTTCTGGATAAAGGTCGCTTTTTGGTCAATGTTTTCTTTTGGCTTTTGTAACAGTTGAATGTGTTTTTGAATCGCTTTTACCACATACATGACCATTGAGCCACTTATGAACGATCCTATTGTTTTAACTATTGTGTCTACTGGCGGAACAGTTAACTTCTCAAAATATATTTAAATACATTATTTTTTAGGTATTTGTATTTTAAAGTAGTTTTATACAATTTTGAATTTATGAAACTGTCCTTGAATAAACGCGTGCCTAGCTCTAGTTTCTATAAAATCTGAATTTTATTTCGATAGTATCGTAACAAACCTAATTGCAAAGCCTTGCTGAATTTGAAATTTTAAATATTTTATACAATATCAGATTTCAGTGCTTAAGTCAAAAGTATAGAGGTAAATTCAATTTGATTTTAGTGCTCCTGCCATCGATAATTTAGCAAAAGCTTTCTATTTTTAAATTCATCATTTTGCAGACTCATGTTTTGTTCCGAAAAGCGATCGTCATCTTATTAGAAGTATTTCTTACTTTTTTGTCTGAAAATTTCGTTAAAATAAAATAACTAAAATATGGAGAAAAATAGTAATCTGGGGTTTGTTTGTCCTTTGTTTAAAAAATATTTTTAGAATACACTTTCAACAATTGTAGGTTCGATATAATAACTAAAATATTAACTTCTGCATATTGTTATATCATCACTTTTATTTGTTTATATTTTATTTCACTGAAAGTATTTACTTGCCTTGTTGATATGCGTCGGATAACAGCAATTAATATTGTAAACACATAAATCTGTTTGTATTGATATGTGTTTATTATTTATTCATGAGTTTATGGATTAACTGATCTGCAAACGGGCTTATATAACGGTAAATATTAGCTGCTTATGTATTTATCATCGTAATTATAAACACGTTTAACACTGAGCCAGCATAGACAAAATCCTATTTTTGATCACCGGTGACCGAAGTAAGTCAAAATGCCTTAAAGTCATATTTCGTAGGCAAAATATTTATAACTCATTATTTTCCAAATTATGTAAGCATTTCTTTGATACATTCAAATTCCTACTAGAGCTAAGGTTAACACTGTAATGTCCGAAGATCCGATAAACTGCTCTCAAAATAATTTTTAATTAATTTTATTGTTATCTCATAATGCTATATACACTTCTCATCAAAAAAATCGAAACACCTCGCAGTTTATGATTTGACAAGGATTATCAGAAAAATGTGCATATTTAGGAATAAATATAAAATGTTATTTAATAGTGAGTAGTATGAGGTTTTTAAATCCTAATGTTAATGTTCTAAATTCAAATTAAGTCTTCATAGGTTTCGTATTTTGTATAATGAGTAATTTTTACCCTGTATGGAATATGAAGGAAATGGGTATAACAACACGCGTAAATGAAAAAAAAAGTAAGAAACGTTTATTTAATAACTTGTATTCCCTCCGCGAGCTCTTATTACTGCTTCCATACGGTTCTTCATCGATCGGATGAGAGTCACGATCACATGTTGTGGTATATTATCCCATTCCTCTTGGATTGCATTTTGCAGCTGGCTAAGTGTTTCTGGGGCTGGATCTCTTGCTCGAATTCGTCTCTTTAATTCATCCCATAGATGTTCAATGGGATTCATGTCCGGGCTTCTTGCTGGCCATACCATAATGGAGATACCGACTTCGGTAAGATAATCTCGTACGACGCCCGCGGTGTGAGCTCTAGCATTGTCGTGCATGAATATGAAGTCGTTGCCAATAAAATGTGCGTAGGGCATCACATAAGGTTCAAGACACTGTTCGATGTACCGATGAGAGTTTAGTGCAGGCAGCCGTGGCCCAGATACAAAGGCAAGTTCTGTCTTACCGTCGGCGCTGATTCCTCCCCAAACCGTCCACGAACCGCCACCATAGCTGATCTTTTCTTCAATACAGCATTGTGCAAAGCGTTCTCCATCTCTTCTGTAGACCTTGTTTCTTCCGTCGTTACCATACAGCATAATTTTACACTCATCAGAAAACAGTACTTTGCTCCTCTGAAGGTATGACCAAGTTAGGTGCTCGCGTGCAAAGTTAAGGCGCGCTCTTCGATGGTCTGCAGTTAATTTCAGCCCATTCGCTGGCTTTTGCGGTGCCAATCCGCGTTCCTTCAACCTTCTTCTTATTGTAGAGTCACTTACAGCTACTCTTAGTACAACGCGAAGCTGCTGCTGCAGTTGAAAAGCGTTAAGGCGTCGATTTCGTAAAGAAGTTGTTACAATAAATCGATCATCTCGCTCAGAAGTGACCCGATTCCTGCCAGATCCTGAACGGCGCGTGAACGAACCAGTCTCCCGATAGCGTTTGTAGACTCTATGAACAGATGATAAGCTTAGATGCAATCTTGCAGCCACAACACGCTGACTAAGTCCAGAATCAAGCAATGCCACCACTTGGGCGGCTTCTGCGGGCGAAGTATCCATATGTTTTAGAAAAAAAAGTTTTTTCAGACGTCCCAAAGTCACAGTAAATGAAATAAAAAACAAAAAGTTTAAAGACAAGCGCTAATTTTTAGTTTTTAAACGAGAAACGTACTCCAACCCTAAATACACATTTGTCTCAAAACAGTGATTAATTTCATTTATAGGATAAACAAATGAAATTCTAATTTCGAATTATGATTTTTTTCTTCTTACTGTATGACCAAACTGCCAGCTACACAATAATGTTTTTTTTTTCATGGAATTAATTCTCTTTTGTAAAAAAATTGGACAAAAACAATAAAAACGAAAGTGTTTCGATTTTTTTGATGAGAAGTGTATAATATCTATGAAGTTTTTGATGCTTAACATTCACACTTCAAGAACACTATTCCCATCAAATATTATTTCAAACCTCACACACGACTTTACCATACGCACTGAATCCCTACAGTTTCTTACACAATTAACAATGTACGAGCGAGTGACACGGTAATCCATTGAGCCAGTTATGTGATTCCCATGGATGTTATATAACCGCGCGGCTGGTCTACTTAATGCTGCGGTGTTGGTTTCTTGCCTAGCTTTATCGGTGATCAGGGAAACGTTTGTATCGTTAATAAGTAGATTTGGTGTGAACACTTAAATATCTGATTTTCTTTCGTTTCTTTGGTAAAATTTTGTTTATCTTCCTGTATTGATGGTTACACAGCAAGTATTCTAATCATATCACATTATTACACTCACACAAAAAAACCTATTTGTGTATCAGTCATTTTATTTTTCTCTTGCGTATAATTTTGAACTTACATCAGGTTTTTTTTTTCAGTTCGTTCAATTTAATTTTGCTCTAATAAAGTAATACTCATAGATTTAGATATTTTAATCTCTTTATAGGATAATCACTAAATGAAACTATTTTAACTTTAAATGTAATTGAGAACCTCAATCTGAATGATTTCATTTTAAAATTTGTGCGGTTTCACTTCTAAGTTATATTTAATTGATTCTTAACTAGATATAATGTTAATCAAAATTGACAAGTCACTATTACTATTTAACATTCAAGAGAATAATGGATATAAAATAAGTAAATTTTTCACTCACATTTCTTCATGGCGTTGGTCTGATTATATTGTCTATTTGCGTTGGCTGTCGATTCCTACTTACGAGTATATATGTCACGGTAAGAGTGATTAATTGAAGATTATTAATAATTATCTAGTATTATTAATAATTACCGAAAGTCGAGGTAAAAGTGATAAATTAATCACATTTGTCGGTTTTTATTAATAATTTAACCCTAGTAGTGATAAATGTAATAAGTGGCCAAGGGTTGCGGGGCTGTTTATTTAGTATGCTTGGTTAGGTTCGACTTTGTGACGGAGATCAATAGGTTAGGTTAGGTTAGATATTGTGACCTTGCAACAGAGCGAGCGAAGCGAGCGACGACGTATGTACCCATCACATATATTTTTATAAATTAAAGAAACATTAACTAAGTTTATATGTATAAGTCAGTGTATATGTAATGTAAGTAATCAGTCAATGTAATGCCAGGGTAAGAGTGAATAATATAAATAAATACCTGCTGGTCGAAAAACATTGGGTTTTTATTTATTTTATCACTTTTACCAATATGTGTCGAGAATTATTAATAATTACTACTAAAAGTAATAAATTTCGATTGTTTATTAACATTTACCAAAACATATTAATAATTTTGTAAAATTATTAATAATTTTCAATTAATCACATTTACCGTAACATATATATTAATTAATAGTATTTTTTTCATTCTTCGTTCTCGCTTAATATACAACATCAAAAACTGCTTAAACATAATTTATCATAGAACACAGTACAATTGACAAAGACGCAACTACAGGTCCAAAAAAAAAATAGGAACACCTTTTCTTTTCCGTTTTTTACCCGACTGCCAAGAAGGGTCATGTTTTTCGCGCGTTTCTTGTATATATGTTTTAAGATGCTTTCTCTCATCCCCAGTGCCTGACCCACACCCACCAGATCGGCATGGACATGCAGCTGTACGTAGCCACCTTACCGCTTATGGTTATCATCTGGAAGTACAGGACCCTGGGCTGGTCCCTCCTGGCCGCCATCGCGGTAGCCTCCACCGCGCTCCGGTATCTGGCCATCTACTGGTACGATATCAGCATGTTCGTCTATTATGGGATATCGTGAGTATTGATTTTGTTTTACTAAGAATTAGTACTATTAGTTTATTGTTAAGGGTATTCAAGACACCGTAGACAAGGTAGGCAAGTTAATCATCTCAATTTTTAGCATTCGGTCATTCAACTGGATGGATACATAGGTACTTAATCTAAACGAGCGTTTCCTTAGGTTTTTATTTCTCTGCCTAATCTATATTTACAAGTAATTGTCCAGAGTTTTCTTAGTAGCATCATTGCTCCTATACTTATCAAAATAAAATTCAAACTAAGTTACTCAGAACTATAAAAATATACAATTTTGACGTATGAAGAAACAAAGAGGACAAAAATGATCAATAGATTAATTTGAATTCAGTGTAAGTGAAATAGGTAAAGTTGTTTATTTGGTAAATATGCCAATTACAGCCAAAAAGTTATTAATACCTTTCCAAGAAGTTACTTCATCAAATAATTACAAAACAGTTATTAGAAAACATCTTTTGTTTATCAACAATTATCAGTATTTTCTACGTAACATTGTTCATTTACACAAATTAATCAAATTTAAGCATTTTGTTTATAATCTGGGGGCACGGCAGTGCCCCTGCCAAGTCTCGAGCAAAAAAAAAAAACGGGCATAGCCGTACCATACTTTTCTCGAAGCGTTTCGCGGCTATTTCACCCCCCCTGTATCATCGAAACGGAAGAAGCTAGGGGTTTAGGTTTTCGATGACCTTGAGAAAGCATTAAAATAAGCTAATCCTCAAAATTACATGACATTTGATCCAAAAGTTTTAGAGTTATGAGCGATCAAAGTTACACCATTTTGTCACTCACTGACTGACCGATCATCAAAAGTCTAAGGTACTTCTAGCAAACTTAGAACCTTCAAATTTGGCACCAAGATAGGTTTTTAGCTACAAGTAAAGGGAAAATTATAAAAACGGTAAGAAATTATATACCTTAGTAAATATTAGGAAACAAATTTACATTTGCGGTTTTACAAGAACATTGTGTATGAATTTTGACTGCATTGTTAACTTTGTTCTTTATTTATGTACAAAAAGTAAAACAAATCGATTTATATTATTAAAAAAACTTGAGAGGTGTCAAGGGACACCCGGATGGAACGAAGTTACTTTAATTTAATTTAGTTAATTACTAAATAATAAAAATATTAAACAGTTTATTAGATTAAATATATTATGATAAGTTGGTAACGCAAAAAGACAACTTCTTATCGTTAGGATTTGAACGCAAGACCCGCCCCTTGGCAAACTCGTCATGTGCCAACACCGCCATCTGAGAAGTTAAGCTATTTATCGAAAGTCTTAATCATAAGACTGTTGACTAATGACGTCATTAAAAAGTGTCGTTACTACTTTTTCTTCCGTCTAGCTACCTTTCCCAACGCGCGATAAGGAACTTCATTCCAATGAATTGTAATAATACATCTAGGGGCACAAGTCGGCACAACAGTGCCGTCTCGAACAAAACGGGCACGGCCGTACCATACTTTTCTCGAAGCGTGTCGCGGCTATTTGACCCCCCTGTATCATCGATACGGACAAAGCTAGGGGTTTGGTTTTCGATGACCTAGAGTGAGTATTTAAACAAGCTTAGCCTCAAAATTACATGACATTTGAACCAATAGTTTCAGAGTTATGAGCGATCAAAGTTACACCAGTAAATTTTGTCACTCACTGACTGACCGATCATCAAAAATCGAAGGTACTACTAGCAAACTTAGAAACTTCAAATTTGGCACCAAGATAGGTTAGCTACAAGTAAAGGGAAAATTATAAAAACGGTAAGAAAATACCTTAGTAAATATTAGGAAACAAATTCATATTTGCGGTTTTACAGGAACATGGTGTATGAATTTTGACTGCATTGTTAACTTTGTTCTTCGTTTATGTACAAAAGTAAAACAAATCGATTTATATTATTAAAAAACTTAAGAGATGCCAAGAGACACTCGGATGGAACAAAGTTCCTTTTAGTTTAAGAAATAATTTGATTGAATTTAATTGAATTTAATTATCATAATTTAATTTAATGAATTTAATTTAATTTATTAATAAATTAAAAAAAAACTGATTAGTTGTAAACGCAAAAAAAAATAGATTCTAATTATCATTAGGATTTGAACGCGAGACCAGCGGCTTATCAAACTCGTCGTGTGTCGACACTGCCATCTGAGAAGTTAGGATATCTATCGAAAGTCTTAATCATAAGACTGTTCACTAATGACGTCATTAAAAAGTTTCGTTACAACTTTTCGTAATGAGTTTTTTTTTCCGTCTAGCCCCCTTTCTCAACGCGCGATAAGGAACTTCGTTCCAATAAATTGTAATAATATATTGAATTTACATATTAATAAACAAAGATAATTTAAGTTAAAATGAATAAAGCTACAGTCTTTCATCCACATAATGCAATGCTATAAATATTCTATGCTCGCTCGATAGATGGCTGTGTACCTGGTCCAAATCTCGCTATGGTTTCGTTACATAGCGTAGTATTCGGGGATCTCTTACAGCTACCGCCGCAGGTAAGAAAAATTTCAGCTTTTAAAAAAATTTCATCTACTGAAACTAATAGTTGTTATTATGTTAGGTTCCCTCAGTATGCCGAATCTGTGGAATGAACTATTTA
The DNA here is from genome assembly GCA_905146925.1 of Autographa gamma. Lineage (NCBI taxonomy): Eukaryota > Metazoa > Arthropoda > Insecta > Lepidoptera > Noctuidae > Autographa > Autographa gamma. Next base: position 10,574,622 of record LR989855.1, read on the forward strand.
TATACGATGAACTTACAATTTATTTGCGACAGCGAAATGATTTCGACTTCGTTGACATGCTCAATAGAATAAGTGTTATGCAAACGATATCCATTTTTTCACCCTGGTTCAAGAGAAATCTTTATTTTAGGTTGCCGAATTTGAGGTTATAAAAGTTAAATTCTTCAAGGTTTATCAACTTCTACATAGATATTCGTTTACTATTTGAATTGATATTGTGGTAAATGCTAATGGCTCCCACCTTTAACAAACATTTTCATGTTAGTAAAAATCTCATCTTGTTGGCCCAAGTGAATGGGGTTGTCGAATCAAAGTGCCATCCCATTGGGGTGGTTATGCTAAAATCACAATTTATTTTAACTAATCCTAATACACGGGTTTATTAAAACAACAATTTACGCACCGGCGAGACGGTGATCGGTTTGTCCGATATCCACCCGGTGCAGACATTTCTCGTTAAAACTAGAGTCAATTCTCTCACTTAACAACAAAACAAAAGTCCGATATCACACAACAAAACCACTTGAGGAATGTAAATGCTCAACTCGATACAAATAACACGTAATGTAACATAAGTAAATACGGAGGTCTATTATACAATGTTTACGAATAACCGGCTAATTATTTGACGGATAAACCTACCCTACTTATTATTTTTCTATGTTTGTAAAAGTACAAATATGCAGATGTAGGTACTGAGATTCAATTAAATAAACATTTATTACGTTTTCCGATGCTAGCGTAAAATTAATGCTACTAAACAACGCATATACATAAAAAAAAGATATGAACTTTGTATAGCATTAAGATGAGACACGGCGCCGCATAGTCAACAATTTCCTATATGCATCGCTTATTCTATAACCACCCAGAAAAGCCAGGGGCTAAGTCTAAACCACGCGATGAAGGACATAGGTCCCTCCGTTTTCACCTATGGTCAAGTATACGTGGCTCTTTCAAGAGTGACAAGTCTGGGTGGATTATATTTGGTAAATATCGATTTTAAAATCATCAAAGTTCAGGAGGCAGCAATAGTTGAATATAATCGACTCAGAAATATTTACCGCCCAGACTTGTGTGCCTTAAAAAATACGAAACATCACAATACAAGCAACAGAGTAAGAGACAGGGAATGGGCTCTAAGCAAAGCAGCAGCTGAAGCACAAGTAATAATTAAAACACCTAAAAATAAAAGAAAGAGACCTACCAAAAATTTATGAGATCCCACCAAAAACATTCAATGTAAAAAAAGCCAAGTCTCTATGCAATTCTTCCATCGTAAAAAGTTTTGAGATCGCATAGGAGCCAAGCCCTGTTTAATTTTATTTGTAATAATAAATAAATGGTTTGTGACTATATCAATAGTTTTGTTTGCATTGCAATAATAGTGACTTGGCCATGAGCACAATAACGTACAAATATAAAACGGTATATTTGGAGCAGTTGAAAGTAAATAATAAATAATATCAGGACACCTTAACCGACAGTCTGTATCATCCAAAATCAGTGAACTGCACATGCACTTTGGCGCATGTTAAGTGCATAGTGATCTGAAATTCCAATTAGTTATAAAATCATTTTAACGATATTTGCAAACGCCATTTAGCTTGTGCTCATGGCCAAGTCGCTATTATTGTAATGCAAAAAAAACTATTGAATAGTCACAAAATATTTTTTTATTATTACAAATAAAATTAAACAGGGCTTGGCTCCTATGCGATCTCAAAACTTTTTACGATGGAAGAATTGCATAGAGACTTGGCTTTTTTTACATTGAATGTTTTTGGTGGGATATTATTTACAGGAAATACTCCCAAATTTAATGGTTCATTGAAAGTAAATGCAATTATTGTTAGTAATTTTGTTTATCGGACAATAGCTACCGTTAATTTTGATGAATTTTAACTGTGGTATTTTAATAGTATTTAGAAATAATTATAGCATTTACTTTGGTGTAGTAGTTGGCCACTACTAATAGGTACTAAAAATACAATATGTACTGACCAATATACCTGGAATCAAAATGTTGTCTTTTTGTTATATTCGAGTATCCTGTTAGGCGGTACGATTAACGATTTAATTAAGATGATACTATTATTTATGCATATATTTCAGTACATACCATTATAGGTCTTTTTTTTATTAGGTATATGTATTTTATGATCGAAATTATACTTAAAATATTTACAATACTATAAAAACTAAGCCTACACAATACATAAGAAAAATTATTTACCAAATAAAACTAAGAACTAAAGTAAGCATCAAAAAATTCACCCACGTCGCTGTCGACTGGGAGTGAACGCAAAAGGCTGGCAGCATATAGTTCTTTATATTATTTCATAATAATATATAAAATCCTGGGACATCTCACACACGGTTATCTGATCCCAAGCTAAGCGGAGCTTGTGTTATGGTAACCAGACAACTGATAAACATACTTATATATTTCTTAATACATACATATTATGGATAAATTACACGCAGACACAGAACAAATGATCGTGCTCATCACACAAACATTTGTCTAGAGTGGGAATCGAACACACGACCTCAGGTATAGCAGTCAGGGTCACTAACTACTAGACCAACAGGCCCGTCAAAATACCTACCACCTGAATAATATTAAAACAAAAACAGTCTATACTTAGAATGTTCTAGAACCTTGGCCATGTCCTCGTACTCTTCAAGAGCTCAAACAAAACATAGACCATAAGTGGACGTTGACGTTACCTATGTACTTAAGTGTCCATTACAGTAGTACATTACATACATACATAGTACCTATTGGTACATAGTACTTGTAGTACTTGAGTACTATATTACATAAACAAGAAAGAAGTATTTGTGTTCCGGTGGAATGAAGACACTGTATTTGTGACTGATGATGAGTCAGATGTGTGCTTGACGTCTTTTTTACTGTATTTCTGGTAGATAGATGAATTATAGGTAGAGGTAGGTCAGAGATAGGTATATTTATTGACTACGGTAATAAAAAACTACTCATGTTCCTGCATAGTCCTTTGACTACAAATATAATATTAAGAACTAATTTACGGACTGTATCCATAGTATCGTAAACCTATAATAGATATAGTTAACTGTACTAATAATAAGCTTACCAATTTTCATGAAAATCGGTTCATCTGTTTACCAGTGAAAACGTAACAGACAGGCGAAAAGAGTAACTTTCGCCTTAATGTCTTATTATAGATTAAACATTACAGGTAAAGGGTAAATTTAAGCTAGGTAGGTAATATAACGTAATTAATTTAAAAACGGTGGAATATTTACTCGTCATTTCTTTTTATCAAACGTACCTGAATATAATTCCTAGCTTGTTCTAACAGAATTAACTACAGCTAGTTTTATTAATTTATTTTTTAATAAACCACTGTACGTTTAAGTACCCTCCAATTAAATAAAAGTGCACTTGAACTAAAAGTGGTTTCACCTCAATAGAGCGTTTATTTAATTTGCATATTTCTTTTCTGATATGTATCTTCAATAACCCTTATGTCACATAATTTATTTACAGTAATTAATAAAATGACATTGCAGCTTTAAAACAGCGATAAAACATGCTCTTGCACAGAAACGGATCAATTTTATAAAAGTATACTTTAAAATTATATGCTTAGAAATTCATAATAATTATTACGAGTTTTTTAAATAGAAAATTATAAAAAAAAATCATTAATAAAATGCACGTCGTTATTCAAATCATTACATATTTAAATATCTCTAGATGAGAGACTAGTAGTGCCATCTATCGACGTATTTGCAAGTTGCGTACAATAGTGGACTCCAATACCTGTGCCTACATTACTGTTACACCTGCATATTATATTTATTGCATTCGTTTTATCATCTACACATTGTGAAACACCTACCGGCCGTATGAAAAAGGTCAGCATATAGTTTAGATACATAAAACATTGGCCAGGTTGTATTATAAGAATCTGTTTATTGTTGGCCGTTATAGCACGCCTTAGGTACATGAGTACATTCGTGTCCGTTTCGACTGCTCGGCCACTATGTCGTAGAAAAAAAAAACTTATGTCAGCATTTCGAAGGAATTTGTAAAAGATGAACAGTGAAAACCGCAAATTCGAAGAGTCAATAATCAGAAAGTTATGTGGGTTTAACTGTGGCCGCGCAGTCCGCATGAATTCAACTGCGCGGCCACCAGTTCTCTTAAACGGAGCGTTGTAAAAGTCTAATTCCTTTTGCTAATCACTGACAGGATTTCGAAGAAAATGTAGATCATAAAAATAATGCCCTACTGTCTGTAGTTCACGACCTACATCACTCCAAAGTTTGGCCGCGCAGTCCGCACAAAGCGAACCGCGCGGCCACCAGTTCTCTTAAACGGAGCGTTGTAAAAGTCTAAGTTTTTTGCTAATCACTGATAGGATTTCGAAGAAAAAATACATTGTAAAAATATAGCTCTAAAGTTTGGACTTCTCGTTCCACAACACTCACGTAATGGCGAACCGCGCGGCCACGTGTTTCTTAAAGTGGAGCTTAAACGGAGCTTGGTACAGGTGTCTTTCTTTTTGCTAATCACTGATACGATTTCGAAGAATTTGTAAACATCATGAATGAAGTTCTAATGTTTGAAAATCGCGAGTTACAGAACTTATACCCTGTAACTAGAGTTAAAAGAAGGGTGACCATGATTTACGATGCGCTGACGAGATATTCCCATATAAGACGTTTTCATTGTCACGTATATTTCTATACTTTTTATCGTAACATGCAAATAGTTGAAAAATCTGTCTTTTGCGAGCTAGCTTTTATTTTACCCTATACTTTTTTTTGAGGCATCCTACTTCCTACTAATATTATAAACGTGAAAGTTTGTAATAATGTGTGTGTGTGTTTGCGCAACTACTACTGAACAGGTTTATAAAAACGTTTAAATACGCGCGGGCGAAGTACTTCGAACGTTGTACATCACGTTAGAAACATCAAAAATAACAGCCCCTATTTAATGGATTTTATTATTATACATATAAACCTTCCTCTTCTATCACTATCTATTAAAAAAACCGCATTAAAATCTATACATAGGGATATAGGGAGGGACAGAAAAAGCGACTTTGTATATTGTGTAGTGATGATATATTTATACTATGATATTGAAATGGAAAAAAGCCTGGATTCACACACTATAAATCTTGGTCACCCTATTTTTTCCTTCGATTATAGGTTTTAAGTTCTGTAGGTCTTGTAGTTCTTAATTATAGGATTTATTTATACTGTCTACATATTCTTCGAAATGGTGTCAGTAATTAGCAAAAAGAATGGGACTTCTACTAAGCTCCGTGTAAGGTCTATTAAAAAAAACTCGTGGCCGCGCGGTTCGCTTTGTGCGGACTGCGCGGCCAAACTTTGGAGTGATGTAGATCGTGAACTACAGACAGTAGGGCATTATTTTTATGATCTACATTTTCTTCGAAATCCTGTCAGTGATTAGCAAAAGGAATTAGACTTTTACAACGCTCCGTTTAAGAGAACTGGTGGCCGCGCAGTTGAATTCATGCGGACTGCGCGGCCACAGTTAAACCCACATAACTTTCTGATTATTGACTCTTCGAATTTGCGGTTTTCACTGTTCATCTTTTACAAATTCCTTCGAAATGCTGACATAAGTTTTTTTTTTCTACGACATAGTGGCCGAGCAGTCGAAACGGACACGTACATTCTGTCACTCATCGAATAGACTAAACATGCAAATTAATTTCATATTTAGTATATATAATATAACATACCATCACGCCTGTATCCCCCAAGGGTTAGGCAGAGGTGTACCAATGTACACCCACAGTTCGCCGGTATGCTTAGGTCCCATGTAATGGGAGCGAGCCTATTGCCACTAACCGGGCACAAATCCAGTATATATATTTTTACATTCTTCTCACATTCTAAATTCTTGTTCTAAATATATTGCTATAAATAACAAGAATGTAGGTATATTAAAAAGTATGTGTATATAAGTAGGTACTATATTGAGATATTTCGCTTAAGCACTGAAACTTATAATAATATCCTCTTCTAAATCCTTGTGGGTGCAGACAACTAGTTTACGTATAAAGGTTGATCTATTCTTAGCCTAACTAAAGGTTAGATTGCTGATACTTCGTTAGCAAATGTATTTTTAATGAGTTATTGCTATTTAATTGCCGTAGGCGCTGTTTACTATTACGAACAGAAATAGATGCTGTTTTGTAAATAGGGAATGCTCATAGGTAAATAGTAAATTGATACGGAATGCGTATGACAATAACTCTATTGTATTCACTTTTAATATGTTATTGCGAAACAGGTCATCTTTCGAAAACCTTCAAGGGTCTTGTAGTCTGACTTTGACACACAAAAAAGTTTTTAATTGTTCTGAACACCTTGAGTACCACAAGGACTTACTACAGTGTTGACTTTGTTTCTCTATACTTACCTTCTACGAATATTTTTTGGAAAATAATGTGTGACTCTTGTTTTATTATTTCCTTTATGACCATTTTCGATTAATAAAATACACTCCATCAAACATTCATATGAAAACTTTAAAGAAAACTTTTTTTTCGTACTCAATATGTAAAATATCTTTTTTTGTTTACAGAGTACAAAAGCTGATGGATGCAGCGCGGTACTCCTACATCCTGCCAACACACAGAGCCACCATCTATCTCATAGGAGTCGTCATGGCGTATCTACTAAAATCTAAGAAATTAAACTTCACACTAACAACTGTAAGTACTGAAAAAATAATTTCTTCATCTCCTCTCCTTCATCAACCCTTGATACACTATGGTGGCAATTCCTCTAAAGAACACAGAATTAATTACTACCTGATATAGCTAAAAATAATGTTTAATACTGCTGTCAAATATATAAAAAAGTTTTTATTGCCTTTTAAACACATAATTTATGACTAAAGCACAATGGAAACAATCTGAGTTTGTTATTATTTATGCATGATTAGCGCTTAAGACGTAAAAAATGAAAACTTGCTCACCATAAATGTAGACCTTGAAAATGTTAAGGCAAAATATTTAAAATCAGGTGGATACTTACATGTTGTCTTCATTAAAAATAAAATATAGTACCACTCATTTTTAAGACGTCAATAAACTTGTATTAGCCAAAAAACGTCTTAACTAATTCCAATATTCTGTCATAATAAATAACAGTAAATATATTCTGCTTCTGTGTCATAAATCATTTGTAAATTATGGGAACGTCTTGTCGGAACACCTGTCATCATAGAACACGTAAAACTCGTATATTTTAATATTTCTCTAGACCACAACGTCTTTTTGTCCTTCTTAGTCAAATTAATTTTCTCACCATTACTAGTACCAACAAACGATTTACCCTTTTTTTCAGTTTAATCAGCCCTTAGCCAAGTAACATTTCTACAAGCGTTAACGCTGATCGAATCGATCAAAACTTACCAGTCCAAGACACAGACTTATTAAATAATATGCAATTTTATCGCACTATCAAGCTCAAATGCAAAATTGAGTGAATTCTGAGATGACGAGATGTAGAGATGAATGGAAGTTGGAAGCATTGCGCTGACCCCAAATAATTGGGAGCAGGATAGGGACATGACGATGATCTTTGAATGCAACATTATCGTCGTTTTCAGTTGTAGAAAGGTCATTTGGCTACAAGGGCTGATCCTCATTGCCTAATCTACATTACCTAATATCAAACCAATTCTTCCAGACTCAATCCAGACTGCTCTGGGCGTTCTGCTTCGCCTTAATGACGGCGACGATAGCGACGCCGTACCAGTGGGGGCTGGAGGGCTACAAGTACGAGCATTACCCCGCGGCCATGTTTGCCGCGCTCTCACCCATACTGTGGGGCGTGTTCATGTGTGTGTCGCACTGGGCGATCGTTAATGACTATGCTGGTGAGTTGGATCTTATTTTTAAACATAATGTCATACCCGCTTCCCGTAAGGGTAGGGGCAGAGACCACTTCTTCAGACCTTATTTATTGTTGAAAAATGTGTAGAAGTGTTATAGGTAGTACTATGTCGATCTTTTCAGACATCATAAGCGTATCTACATAAAGAATTCGAGGTTTATTTTTGTGCATCGATTTAATTCGGATATTTTGCCTGCTCAAAACTCACCCCATTGTTATACCTAATTTAATACCTGGAAACATAACTATTTCTGTGGCTATTTTAGTAATTGTTGCACTGGCGGTACACCCATTGGTTTACTTATGCAGACCAATTTAGGAAATTAGAAAACGATATTCCGTTTAAGCTTCTCTCTAATCGCAAGCAAAGTTCTTTTTTGTCTTTTGAAACCAACGAGTGTAGCGTTTACTGCAGACTGCTTCGCAATTGCATATCGTGGCAGTTAATTTCTAAGTCCAGAACCAGAGAATAGGTGACTACAAACTACAAACAGTATTATATTAAGATATTAATCAACATTTCAATTATATTCTATCTTTACCCATCACCATTCACAGGCATAGGCACATCGTTCCTGGAGTCCCGCGTGTTCAAGTTCTTCAACAAGATCGCGTACAGCGTGTACCTCACGCAGTTCCCCATCTTCTTCTACAACGTGGGCGTGCAGCGGCATGCCGACTACTACTCGCCGCTGCTGCTTGTGAGTATTAACTAAAATATATGGATTATGGAAGAAAAAAGGAAAAAAGAAGGGCCCTATATTAAAAAGACTCCGTAATATCCCCTTGCTACATGCCTATGCACGATCTGATCAGGCAAGCATGTGCTTTTTGATCTGCTTCTTCTAGAGGAATGGAAAAAGCATTATACATGTTTTAAACACTAGATTTTCTTAAAATTACCTTGCAACAATCCGAGGAAAACTTACGCAACACATATCCTAAATCCTCGAATTATTTAACAGTGTAAAACATTAGAATTTCTTACCTTTTGAACTCAGAAAGTAATGTTTTAATTATGTTCATGTTTATTTCAGCTGCACTTCCCAGAGTTGGTAACAATAACAGTGATATCAGTACTGGCGACGGTCGCCATCGAGATGCCCTTCAACCAAGTGTATAGGATATATTTCGGTAAGTAGACATTTATATATCCGCTTAATAATAAGTAGTGTGTCCATGGCTTCGTTTGCTGGAGATAATTAGTTCAAGTAACATTCATTTTTGAGAATAAGGTCTGGTTTAGACGATGCGAGGAATATCGTGCGAGTTGCTGTACACTGCGGCACTTGCACTGTATGTTGTTGTAAGTGATCGATTATAGACGGCAATGTACTGCAATTTGTACGATTTTCTCGCATAATCTAAACCAGTCATAAAACTCACCGTCCCCATCAGAATATTTTCAAAGTCGTACACAAATTAGCTGCATTTTGAGCTGAAATGAACTGAAATTTTGAAAACAGTTTCTATACCAGATGTACTCTTCAGCCCTTTTGGATAGATACACCCGTGTAATAATTAAGTAATTTAATGAACTTCTTGTCATTTTGTATGCGGGTGATATAAGTCGACTAGAATAATTCAAAGGGTTCACCTGGGTGATACAATGCCAAGGTGAACAAATTACACAGAATAAGTTAACTCATTTCACCCTGGGTGATATCGTACCTGGGTGAAATGAGGAGACACAAAAGTCTATTTTGTTCACCTGGGTGATATCACCCAGGTGAACAAAGTGGAATATACTGTTCAGTGACACCCTGACCTCCGATTCCTAAAGTATATTAAAAAAAAACTAACCTAGACTTTTTTCTTTCCAGGAAAATCACAGACGAAATTAAAAGACAAGTGATAAGAAACAAAGACTAATATTGTGTGCTATAGTTATGTATAATTATTTAGTTTTAGTCGGACATCACGAATTAGTTAGTATCTAATAATTGACTATTTTTGTACTGTTAATATAAATTATGATTAAGAAAACGTATGACATAAGTTATTAAAAATAAAAATAAAACCAATGCGTATAAATAAAATTATTTTTTTTATTCCTCCCGATGCCAGTCGTATAAAAATATTTTTTGTATTTTCTACATTAAATCGATTTGTAAATCGATTAAGTGAAAAGATCCCATTTATAAATGCATAAGAATATACTCATAAAACGCCTGTTAAGATTTTTATAAAAATCGAGTGCGAGGCAGCACAGTTTGTAATTAATTAAATATCTACTTATTGTATCTTAAGTTACCAACTTATTCAATAAGTATGTACAGACTATAAAACTAAGTACATCAGTCTTACTTACTAATTATGACTTTTAATCTTAATTGAGCTGTCAGCCAAAACTTTCAGGGTCAATCCAGGACCTTAAACAGGCAAAAGAAAAATGTAAAAAAAACTTGGAAAATCATACATATTTACACTAATTTCTAAAAGTGTCTAAAATTAAAAAGTGAAACAGTCGAAAATAAACACAACACCAATAAAAAATACAGCTGCAATAAATAGAGCATCCCAAAATAGAATAGACTACATATTATGCCTATTTTAGAACTAGTCTTTGGCAAAAATCAGTAAGAAAAAAAATACAAATGAAAAATATTAGTACGCCTTTGTCTCTTCCATAAAAAAAATCAGAATAAAAAAAATCAAAATAATATTACCTTCAATAAATCCATCCACCACATCAGCTGTTCGTGTTCCGTCGGCTATCTCCGTCACAGGTCGCGCCGGGCCGGCACTGGCACCGGATGTTGTTGGTGTTGTCTCTGACGAGCCAGGCGTGCTCCTGGCAGGGGCCCTGCGTGTTCAGGATGTGACACGTGCCGTTGTAGGGCGCTGTGCCTCTGCGAGTGCTGCACGCTTCCACCTGGAATTGGGGGTGGAAAATATTAGGAGAGATTATACTAGAGCATATTATAAACAATCGCGTAATGTGTCGTATTACATACTCGTACGAACACGCTTCAACTGTTCTGCCTTCATACTTAGCGAAAGTCGTAGATTTTAAATTGTAGAAAATTAAAGTATAATTGAAAAATACAAACATTGAAAGAAGTTAATTCAGTAAATTTTCTTTCGATACTTAGTAATAATTAAAAGCCTTAGGTCTCTTTGAATTATCTTTTCTGTTTACTAGTCTCCATATTCTCAAATTCTAAAATAAATTAAAATCATGATCCAATTTACTGGATTTGCCCAATTTGATTTTTCAGATACTAAATAAATGATTAAATAAATATTTTCCAGAACAACTCCCCCACAACGTAGTTTCAGGATTTTACCATAGGAACGTCTCTAAAACTGAACTAAATATCCTTATAAAATAATCCTTACATCTCGTCTACTGCAAGCTCCGTTCCCACAAGCGCAGACTCCGTTATGGCTGAGTCCGTCGACGGCGGGGCGCGCGTCGAAGTCGAAGGCCAGCACCTCCCCCGCCGGACACGGCTCCGGCGTGCCCGGCCGGTAGCAGCGCCGCCGCTCCGGCACGTACAGCCGACCGCGGGCACACGGCACCTGGGCAAATGTAATGGTTTCAATTCGAAAGAGGGCGAGATCGGAAGACCTGTCAGTTTTTCTCGTCTTTCGGTGTTAAGGAACAATAATTAGAACAAAAAAATTACTTCAAAATAAGTCACACCTGGACCATGAAAATGACAAATACAATGTGACCACACGGGAAGCACCAGCTTTCAAATAAAAAAGAATCATCAAAATCGGTTCACCCAGTCAAATTTTCTGAGTTCTTTTTGAAGTCTGTTAAAAAATAAAGCCGACTGATCGGTTAGTAACTAGTAAATTAGATTTAAAAGAACAAACAAACAATGTGTAATTTTCCATTTTAGATACTTTATGAGTCATTCGTTTGTAACATACAGCATACATAACTACAGCGTGGTGCAGTCTAGACATGAGATAGGTAAATCATCGCGCTTTAAAGAAGCAAGCTGTCCATACAGATTCCTACAACCTAATGTAAAGGAATTTGTGCCCTGTAAGTCAGTTGATGGATTGGTCTTGTTATTTCAATACTCAGAAATATTTATTTGCTAAGATTATACATAGAATATATAGTGACAATACAGAAGGTCTAATTCGTTTCAGTGACACTATCACCGATTGGGGCCATAACGGTAGATTCCCCGATCATTGTTTTTCCTTACCTTAGTACACCGTCCACCCCTCGCTATCATCTCATCCTGCGCACAAGGCCCCCGTGTATACAGTCGGTAGCAGACGCCATCCGCGGCGCGCGCGTGGAAGGACTTGCAGCGGCACTCCGCGCGCGAGCCGTGCGGCGCCACCTCCGCTATGGAGAACGTGTGCCCGCGCGGACAGGGACCCACTGAATCTGGAAGGATAAGACCGTGGTTTAGTCTGGTTATACTATAGAATAGCAGTCGTTGGTGTCCTTTTCCCGTTAATTTCACTGATTAAGTTACAATAACTTTGTTTCGAAATAGAGCTGATCTAATTACCTAAAACCTGATAGATTTGATACATAGCTTGATATATGAGATAATTTTATATTCGCACATCAATCTCGTGTGTTAAAGTATTCGTAGAAATTAGCTACAGATACAATAAAAGAAAAAGAAGTAAAAATGCTATTGGATATTGTATTAGCAAAATACACATTGAAAAAATCGTGAGACTTTTCTGGTCTCTTTTCTGCTTTATAAAAACTAGTTTTCGATAGTCAGAAATGGCACAACTGACGACCCCGAATCATAAAAACCGGTAAAGTGTTTATTTCAAAATACACTCCAACCTGCTTTCTGAACCGTAAGGAAAAAAATATTTAACTTGAAATTGCAGAATTATGAGGAATTACTAGCATAACTCATTCACTAACGAATTGCAGTAAATAACGACGTTGCTAATGAAATCTGAGGATGTAAAAACCATTTCAATAATCGTTCGTAGCATTTTCTATGGCTGTAATACACTTAATAGCAGGTTCAACTAATAAGTTTCTAACTTAGGATCTTTTACGCTTCGCAGCATCTTTAAATTATATTAAGTACACTTAAAATATTATTTTTACTACACTACATCTACATCACAATAATAATGGACCTATCCAGTTAGTTTTGTTTACTGAGGAACGACAGAAATTTTTGACATGCAAGGTAATGTTTACATTTTTGAAATAAAATTTTCAATGACGAAAGAAAATTGTTAACTGCTGAAACTCAATTATACATCAACATTTTATCAATCAAAATTCAACCTTACCTAGCTCATAACAAGAGGCAGTTTCGTTATGGTAGTGTGGGAGATGGCTCTCGCAGCCGCACTTGGGTCCAGGTAGGAAGAGCTGGCCTTTCTCGCAGGGACCTCGCGTGTAGTGCGGGTAGCAGCTGCTGTCGACGTGCCAGTAGTGGGGGCTGGAGGTGGAGCACTGGAAATGTGGAAGGTAAATAAAGTCAGGATGATTATGAAACCAAACCGAAGTGGCAGTGGCGTTCCTCAGGGAGGCCTATGACCAGCAGTGGACTGCAACAGGCTGATTTGATGATGATGATGGTTAAGAAACCAAGAGTCCTCTTACCTGCTATGAATTTTCAAAGTTTACAGCGGTTTTTCAATATTAAATGAAAAAAAAGTAAGGATGTGTAAAGGTTTGGTTACTTTAGATAGGTATAATAATATGATACTTAAGATGCTTAAGAGTGATCATTATTATCAAAATTACGCTTACAAGTAATAATTTTTTTTTTAGATATCACTTTTAGAAGCTGAATACTATTTAATAATATGTCAATCAATAGTAGGAAGGCTCATGAAATAACATTCTGACTTTCTGGTTCTCTGTATCTGGTGGTATATAGAAATCGTTTTCCAGTACCACTGGATACTGCAGTGACTGAGCTATTAACTACGGAAATAACCCTACAAAGCAAATAGAGTCAAAAACAAAAAACGATGTTCTCACCGAGCAATTCGCCAGCCCATCATCACCGACATCCAATATGGCGCCGGGGAAGCAGGGGCCCTGCGACCTCCGGTAGTAGCACTTGCCATCAGCCGGCCAGTAGAGCAAGGTCTCGTCAGCGCACTGCTGAGGCCTCACGCACATGCCTTGCCGTTCTCTAGAATAGTAATAAACACTTAGTCACTTGGGATTTCTCGACCAGTCGTGATAGGAAATTATTGCCGTTTCAACATTCTGCGAGTGTAAGGTCGATCTAGTTGGCCTTGACTTGGTTTGCCAATTTTTAATTGATTGTTTCTTAAGCATTTTACTTAGCCGTAGTTATTTTTATCCTCAAACTTTCTTTAGAATTTGCAGAGAAACAAACACGATCAACAAATTAAACTTACTAAACTACGGTTCTTAGGTTTACGTTTTCTTAGATGTCGAAACGTCGGGACCTAAATCTAAAATTAACCGCGAAAAAATTGGAATGTATATTTTAAATATGCTGCCATTGGAATTTGACTAAATAACATAACTCAGTGATATAACCGTGGATATAACTTAGCGATTAACGGTAGCTATTATACAAAAGCATAGTTAGGTTTTTCCGCAATAATCTAGATAGCATTAAACACCTCTTCTTAGTATGTAACATTAAATTTGAATAGGAATGTTTTACATTATCCTCCATTTTTGCATAATAGTTTCAAAGAAATGAATGAGCTCAGGTTAATTGTTTCCTAAAATCATTTAAAATAGTTTTGAGAATCTGTTTGTGATGAGTGAATAAGGCGAAAGTATTTCAAGGATGTAGAAAGTATCAAATATCCGTGTTTTCCCGCTTTTCACATAAAATGGTTATTCATCGTAAACGTTTGTGAGTTTTGTCATATATTTTTTATACCTACTGAATTTCATAAATATTTTTTGTAACTAAATGTATAGCTCCTTTTGATTTTACCAAATGAATCAATTTTCTAGTTCGTCTTATATTATTAAAAGAATATTGTCAATGTATTTCCTCAAATCCCTTCTACTAAATTCTTCCATTTAGGCTATATAAAACGTTTCTCTATAAGAGAAAACCATTTAAGGATAGATTATTAATTTTAAACAAGACCAAGTCTTAAGCTTACCGTAAAATTAAAATACTGGTATAATGACACTTATGAAGTAACACTATCGAGAATGATATTAACACGAATAGAATTCAGTCCCATTAGACTGTCAATTACTTGACACTTCCTGAATAAAGCCTGAACACCATTCAAATGGTTTAACAAACTAGATACCGTTGTTTAACTTTCACCAGCCTAACACGTTAAATTTAACTGAACTATCTTACCTAAAATAGGTACAGGACACAACGCCAAAACCCGCGGAATTATTTGTCATTTACTACTACTACAATTTTTTTTTTTTAAGTAGTTATGTTGTTAAAATGGCCTAAATTCGGAAAGATTGTTTATTTCCAATGTCTTAGTATATTGTAACAAGAATAGGTAAGACACTATAGTTTATGTAGTGATTTATTCTCTACCCGTTATCACACATTCTGATTCCGTATTTTCAGGAGCGGTATTATCAAAAAACAAAACAATATCGAAATTAAAATAGAATGGCGTACACCTCTCAACATTACCTACTGGTGCCAAATGTCAAAGTTAAAACCAGTTAACAATCGAAAACATTATTTGGGTAGTAACCCCATTGGTACAACAAAAGTATGTGTATTGCAAACTATGCTTTGGTTGGGAGCAAGCAGCTCTACAATTTGATTCTTAGTAATCAGCAAACATGATGATCCATCAAGATGCTTACCTACCCTCGCTTGTTGAAGGACTCCTCGACGGGCGCGAAGTACTCCCCTGGCCTGCAGGGGCCCCGCTCGAAGAGTTTGTGGCAGGTGTTGGTGTGGGGCAGCTGCGCCGTGCCCGGGGGACACTTGCACTCGGCGATGGTGCGGCCGCCCCAGCGCCCGGGGCTCAGCTCCTGCGTGTCCGCGCATGGGTGGCCTTTCTGGAAAATAAACGATATAATTTAAATTTAAAAAATATTTAAAATTTATACAGCGCTGTTTGGGAATATGTTTGTCACCTATTAGTTAAAAGTTATTATGTTTATTACCCTCCCTTAGAAAATACAGTACCAGAAGTGGTGCAGAATAGTACCCAAAATGTGCATCGATTTGGAGTCAATCTTTACTAAGCAGGCTCAAACTTTAAACAATTTAAAGACCGGAAAACGCTTCTCCTAACCTCGGATTTAAGAAGTAAGAAAACTATGTTTCTATACGGGTTGCATAATATTTCTCGATATTTTGCTAAGTAGGTAACTAAAGATTAAACATGACAGAAGGTGTCAAAGACAACAATAAGTATCCTTGATCTCTACCCACCCTTTAACAATTGCGACTTATTATATGAGTATAACATAATACACAACAAAACATAACTTCTCCCATCCTTTTGTTCGACAACATCTACAAAGCTTATCTAACCATTCAGTTATTGTTGTTTATCGCCAGTTAACACGAAACTTATTCTTTTATTAAATTTACATGTAATTAAGCGAACACATGTAACATATTGTTAAGTAAAACAAAAAGCTATCTACAAGGTTGTAACTATGTTGTTTAAAACTAAAGACATATGAGATAGGGTCAGATAAAAATAAACAAGTGAATTTGAAAAACATTTGAAGCTTGAAAGTAGCCCCCGTGAATGAAAAGATAAGAGGTCGCCGTTTGTCGTGGTATGGACATGTGATGAGGAGGGATGAAAGTCACGTAACTAGACGAGTTATGAGTATGAATGTGGATGGTTATACATGCAAAGGAAGACCAGAAAAGAGATGGATGGATTGTGTGAAAGATGATATGAGAAAAAAAGGAGTAAATACTTAGATGACAAGTTGTAGAGATGAATGGAAGCTGAATGCGCCGACCCCAAATAATTGGGAACAGGGCAGGGAAGATGATGAAGTGAATTTGAAAAACAAATACGTTAATACAAAAACATGCATAGACACTAGACAGCTAGAATCATAACCCTTCCGTTTAGCTTTACCGTAGTCGAGTGAACGACTTCACGACATAACTAAGTAACCCTTAATTAAAACACCATATACTAAAACAAATTACTGCAAAAAGATTGCTTTAAAATATATGCAAAACAGTTAGAGTTTGTTCTTATATTAGATTTAATTGTTTATTAATAAATAAAAATTTATGAAGATAAAAGAAAAAAAAACCATATAAGAACAACATCAGTTGAAGGAAGGATTTCAATAGGGCTTTAATTGTCTAGACATAGAACATAGACAGTGAAAGTAGGATCATTAGGTCTTGTCACAACAGATTATGACAGCAGACCTAATTTACTCGACCGACATAATGATTTGCGTGGTAAAATAATAGAATAGTTGCCTACAAAACCCGCAAGTTTTTACATGCAATTTGTACCAATATACTTCAATATTCCACATTATATTTACTTTGACAGCTAAGTTACGTTTTGGAATTAATTATACAAATGCTGACCCTGTTTTTTCTTTAGTTTAAATGTGGGAATCAGCACGTCACCTCTTGCTAATATTATGCACAATACTTGTAGTGTCTGAAAGGTGTCCTAAACAATACATTTCTAGGTTTCAAATAATTATAAGTGTCAAAGTGTCTGGCCAATTTCTACACCGTAGCACATAAACAATTATCAGCAACAGAGTTAAAGCCATGAAAAAGAGGGTTTAAATAAAATGTCAAATAGAAGTAGAAAACGAAAATGCAAAGGATAAAGATATATTTTTTTTTTTTTGTTAGTTCATCACTCCTGTTAGGTGTACGATTTATAAGAGCCAACAGGATTATTTAGCAATGTAGACAACATGTTTCGTGCAATAAGCATTCCTTTTTTAGAAATATCAAACAAGATGTCAATGCAAAACTAACGACCTTATAAAGGAAAATTGCTATTGGCCCACAGTCAAACAAACTTACGGATTGAAACTGATTAAAAACTTCTGAATTTTTAGTTTAAAATAAATAACAGTATTTATTTTTTATTTATTGTTATCCATTTCCTGCGTTTAAGTAATAAAAAATAACCAAGCCTCTTTTTTAAATAATGCAATTTCTGACAGCGCGATGATTGATACATTCATGTTAAATCCAAATACTTGAACACAATAATTATACCTATAATTATGTAATTCACTGCACAATAAAACGTATTAGGAATTCACTAATTACGAATACATTTGCTAAAAATATCTTAATGAATTCAATTAACGTTTTATTTTCATCATGAAAAACAGTTTTTCAGACGACTATTTCAATTATACATACTTCAGACGATAATAAAAGCAAAGTTCGTAACATATTTTAGGATAATTATGTTTCAAAAATACTTTATGAGACTTCCTTGTTTGTAGGAATTTAAATAAAAACATAATTGAAATGTTAGTTATTTAGATTATTTATATGACACATCTATTGCTAAACATAACTTATATAACTTTTGTATCATCGTTGCATACAAATGTTATGTCATTTATGCAGTTTATTGGCATTATGCATAAGAATGTCATGGCAAAAGGTCAAGATTGAAGCAACTGCATGTTTAACCAAATTTGGGGCTTAGATCTAGAATTCTAGATTACTATAGTAAGTTTGTGAAAGGCAACAGAGGCCATAACGTTCTAGCTACTTTACTATCTACATAATATTTATCTATTATCTCCGTTTTACCAAATTCTTCCATGATCTACCCAAGATTGTTTAGAAAAGCTAAGCTTTGCTAAACAATATGACAAAATCGAAAAACGTAACTCTTTGGAAAATGGTAAGTGTATCTTGGCAAGCAGAGTTGGAGCATCAATAATTAAGAAAATAAATTAAATAGCGAAAAAGAGAAGAAAAAAGAAACAATTACACATTCCATTCTAATTATTTGAAAATTGGGTATTTTTTTTTTTGTTCTATTTCCAAATGATTTTCTCTAACCTGCCAATAACAAAAGAGGCTGTATAACAAACAGTTCTGAGGTCGTATACTCAGTGGAGTCACGTTCATGTCAAGTGCCACCATTAGGCCGCACGCCATTACGTTTCTCTACAAAAGCGTGATATGACGGTTACGTATTTTATTCTTGACGGCCGTAAAACTGATACTATCTCCGTGTTTATTTACTCACGTTTTGACATTACGAGAAACACTTGTCTTGATGAATTTGTATCAACATAATCCCTATGTAACTTGAAGAAAAGTATGTTGGCTTTTTGTTGGAGTAAATATTTTATTTGGACTTGAATTTAGTTTATTAATTTATCATTTATAGGTAGGCAGGTAAAACAAGACTTTAACTAGTACCTTTCACATTTAAATCACATGTATTAACATTTAAATTACACAACCAAACAAGTCTATATAAAACTATAATTAAAGTAACCTCTAACTCTTTGGGGTAATAAATCACCCCCATTGTCTTTTCTGCAATAATTCATTGTATTGCATAATTAGACACAGTACATCTTTATTAGTTCTTCCGTATACACGTAAACATCCTTCATAATAAATAACAAACGCCTACAAAGTTGAATAACTTGCTGCGTGACCCTTGAACTAGTCAGGGAAACGTAACCTATCCAAAACACCAAACAAATCTAAACCTTACTAAAACCCAATAAGGTTTACTTTACAAAAACAAAATAGTAAAATCTTTTAGTTAAAAGTGATTTCAATAAACTTAATTTGTAATTCGTATTATCAATAAATTAATACATGTTAAACGTAGCGTCGCGTTTGGAACGAGAAGTGGGTAAGCGTGGCATGTGACGTCACAGTCCACCTAAATATTTTGCCAGACGCTTTCCCCGACCTTATAATATGAAAGGCTTGTGAGTCAGTTTTCGTATTGATCTCATCACCATCACGTTTAGTGAATGGTATACTTCTGTTTTACGATGAGTATGAGTAATAAGAGTGTTGCTTACTATCTGTGGTGCAAGAACTGACCGAAAAGTGCTCAAGCTTAAGGGAACGAAGACTTAAGGGACGTTCGAGGAAGAGATATATGACCAGCAGTGGCATTCATGCAGCTGATTGTTAGTGATGATCCATGTGTACACCTTACATCCCGCGATTTAATGTCGCGTTCATGGATTTTGACGTCCTAATACAGGCTCCCAACTAGGTAATATCAAGCTTTAACTGCATGATAAAGTCACACATAGCTTTACAGCTGATTAACAACGCCATTTACAACCGCTTGATCGGCACCAATAGTCGATAATTGTCTCCCGATCAGCCATTACTGTCAACCTAACGTCAGTCATCAACCTGTCAGTCATGACAACCAGCAATTATGGTTATTAGTTAACACTGTAACCCACTAACAAGTTATATAACGAATATTACTGTAGTTAAATGTATTTCTATGTCGTCATGGTTAAAAGATTTACCAAGAGGCGCATAAGTTACTGGTACTTCTAAAAATACTTCTTTTTGTGAGGAAAAAAATAGTCTTAAATTTTCTGCTTTTAGTAGTAGTTGCCGAGGCCGGCCCAGGAAGAGGTGGCGGAATGACTTAGTCATACCGCGAGAGCTGGTTGAAGGTGGCGCGGGATAAGATAGTATGGAAGTAACTGGGGGAGGCCTTTACCCAACAGAGGAACAAATTTGGTAGTAGTAATAGGTAAAAGGCAAGGACGGAAGGGTAAGTGGAAAGACAAAGGTGTTCTGTGTCTGCAGCTTAAAGTCATCAGCTTTCCACATATTTGTTGCACTACATGTACCTACAACGTATTTTATAGTTATACGATATAATAAATTAGTAACATAAACAGTATTTCAGATTAGAATGGTATTAGCAAACTAAACAAACACCTGTTTCAATAGACAATAGACGATCGTCAACAAATTAGATTGTCGTACCAATTAGTTCCATGTAGCATTTTCTGTGTTAAATGTTCAATACGTAAATGCTATTCGCATTATGTGACTACTTCTATAAAACTACAATATTATGATATGGGAAGTGTGACTTCAAGTAGGCTTCATTTAACTTGTTTTATTGATTGATGTTCTTCAACATTAGAAGTCATTCGCAACACAGAACAACAGCAAATAGGTGTTGTATATTTTCATTGTTTTCTTAGACCGTACTTCCGAGAAGATTTGCAAATCAGTTACGATAATACTTATACTTTTTTTGGAAATAAAGATATTAAGTATGTACTTATACAACATACTGGTGGTTTAATTAACTCTACGAAAAATTAACATTACTTTTTTGTATTTGCGCTACCTCGTAGATATACTGTAGCGCCAAGTCAAATATTTTGGCATGTTTCAACAAAACTGGGTCAGTAGGTCAGGTTAATAGTGCGTAGGTCAAGATATTTTATGGTAACGATGCGTAAGCGGGTAGTTGAAGACTTTGTATGTTTGAAGATGTGCCATGTACAATCAACTGAAGTCCAACTATAATACTATAAAATTAATTGAATAGAGTTTTTTGACGCGTGTTAGTTTTATTTATTTCTGTAAGTTTTAATTTTAGTATAGTTTTAAGTGTTTGTTCTTGTATTAGATAGATTTAAGAATTGAATTGTAAATATGTAACTAAATAAATATTAATTGAAAAGAATTGAAATGATTGAAATAAATGAAGAATAATAGAACGGGCTACGCTATCTAAGTTTCTTTAACAGAGTTCTAAAGCATAGCATCCCTTTAGTAGTATTAACCTTGCACAAATCACACGTATGGCAAATATTGCCTTTTATTGGAGCCAATGATTAATCATCAAGCTCTTTAAGTCCTTTAACACTTGAAGTCATAAAGTAACAATAGTATAAATAATTCCGGTCGTACAAGTTACTTCGCGTGCACTTGTGAAAGACCGTGACCGATCGATCTTGTTATGACATACGTTGACCCACTACTATTTACGTGCATTTCTCTTTTGCAACGATTCCTCAAATTTATTGCTATCGATATTCGTTGACCTTGAGTTAAGGATGTAAACTTGTAAGTAGGACGGACGGTTTACTTTCCTTTTAGTATCAATATTATCGCGTCTGTATGTTTTCCCAAAGGACTTTAAGAAGTCGTGCTCATTTTTATTAATTAGTGAAATGTAACTAGGTTAACGTAAGAGGTATCATATAAAAAGTTAATTAATGCAATAAGTAATCACATCACGTAAAACACTTTTGTCGTCTGTCTACCTTTGACTTAGTTTTATAGATTAGTACAATGTAACTATTAGACGAATTATTAAAAAAAAAGGTAAAATGCAAAATTTTACAATATATTTTACACTAAAATCGACCGGAAGAAATGTTCAAGACAAAGTCGTCCTCTACACAAATATGTCCGAAAAGAGAAACTATAAAATACGTGATTCGCAATGGCCAGCGTATCCTAATTCGATTCAACGTAACAAATATTTGTGTGGACCACGGAAGTTTATTCAATTTACAACATTGTTCAGCTTGATATACATTCTCAAATCCAGTCTTCTTTTATTTAAATTCAATTTTTGGAATAAAAATTCTCCGTCTTCAATTGTTTTTGTTTCACTTGGGTGAAGAATAAAGTTGTAATTGAAAACGATCTTAATGAATGCTCGGTGAGTGGGTGTCAACTCAATGACTTGTGTAATGTATATTTGCTATTCCACGGCCGGCCAAGATCACTACCGGTCGAAGGAACGCTCACATTTATTCAAATACAAACGACATTCTTCCATTACGTAACTCTATCCCAAAACTTGACACAAGGGGTCATAGAACTGGGATTTGGTTGCGTAACCAAGCGACACTGAAGATGGGAAGTACCGTTTTTAGTAAGTACCGTTTTAGTGCCGACATTGCGTGATGCAATCGGAATCAACCGCACTGATTATCAGAACAATCAGATCTTGCGGCACTTGTTTCAAGTTTAGAAAAAAAACTAAATGGCGTTTTTCCTACTACAATAAATATCTTGGCTCTTCTTATCTACTTATGTCCGTTATCGACAGAATCTAAGTAAAGTGAATATTCAAATAATAGAAGATTATCAGCCATATGAAATAACTATACAAGAAATATTAAAAATCTTGGAATATATATTAAAAACATTAAACAAAATGACAAACCTTCTTATTATTGTAGGTAGTCCTTTCCAGGAATTGTCGCATCGTATTAAATAATTATCAATTTATACACATCCCTGCGCTCCAACAGTTTCCCGTACTGTTGTTTTAGCATATTTCACTCATAAATACAACACGCCTATGACCATAGGACCACACACTTTCGACGTATTCCATTCGAAGATTAATTCTCTGAACTGTGGCACATTTTACATAAAAAAGAGAATAAAATAGCTCTGTCGCGAAATGTCCCTTTCTCAAAATGTCTCTTGCGCAAAATGTCCCTTTCACAAAATGTCCCTTTCTCAAAATGTCCATTTTGCAAAATGTCCCCTTCCTCAAACAGGCATTAATTACATTCATCAGTAAAAAAACTGGTCAAGAGCCAGTAGGTGTACAACACAGAGGGGTACTATACTAATGTTTCATCATTAAAATATGGGTAGGCGCATGCAATTCCGCTTGTACCAATGACTACAACAAACACTTAATTTAAATTTTAAGAGCATGTTTAAATAACTCATTCATATCTAAGCCTCCTTTGGAGGGCAAGAGTCACTTCAAACGGTACTCCATAGTTTTGTTGAATTGTCTCTACAATTTATAAATTATGGCAATTATCTTTGGAGTCGCACTCAAAAAACTATTAAGGGTAATTGTACATTTATACCCAATGATTATACCGTTCTTCGTTCTACATAAGTGTTAGAATACTCTTAGAGAATCAAGTATCTTTGTTGCGAAGTACCACGACAGTTATCATCATCAATCACAAACAAGGCTTAAAAAAGAAATAGTTATAAAGGATTTGAAATTTGCCGATGGAATACAAAGCAGTAATATTCCGAATTGTATACTGGTGTCGTATTCGGAATCAAATTTGTCTTCCGGTTTTTGTCTGCTATCGAAATCCGGCGAATGCAATTTGGCAACCACTTGAGCATATTCCAAAAGAGTTCAAACTTAAAAACGAAAGATATAAAATAAAATGAAATATATTTCTTTTAGATATGAAAAGTCCATAGGTTTGGTATCAGACTAAGCTAGGTCATGCAATCATTCGAAATTAATTTTCGCCCGGAAAACACCCTATCTTTACTTTATCAAGTCTTTACAAATAAAAGTTAATTACTAACCTTGTAAATAGTGTAGCACTTCCCATCCTTCGGCCAGTACAGCATGAGCCACCCTCGTGGCAAGGCCGCACAGGGATTCCTCTTGACGTCAGCCCATGGTGGTGGTAGCACTGCAGCCTGGGACCCGCACAGCAGTGCTGCCAACCACACCCACGCCGCCATTGTTGAACACTCCAGATTCACTTCGAACACTGTCTGATTCTTTCCATTTTCAAATTCACTGACAGTTCTTTGAAGTTTATATTTGATCTATTTAGCATTGTACTTTTTATCACTGGCACTTTTATTTAGTTAAACACTGTTGTTCCATTATTCATAACTGTATCTAAATCCAGAAAAAACTCATTTGTTAAAAAAACATGCACGCTTCACTTAATTAATGAGTATCGCGATAAAACATTTTAACGAACACATTTTTTTCTGCTTACTATCAAGAAACAGGTGAATTACTCAGTTACACACACTATTGTATGTTTTTCACATCGTTAAAGATGTTGCCTATAAAAACGAATGGTTCGATTAATTACATTCACACACAATTACTGATAATTTAAACGAGGGTATAATTTTGCGAGCCCAAAACCACCCGAACTTTATCAAGATTTAATTTAATTTTATGGTAAAAACGTGATTTTAATTACGAAATTGTCTCATAATTTTCAGCGACACCGTTTTTATTTAACGTAGTGTAAAGTTTTCTTTACGTTTTTTTTTTATTCGCGTTAGTGTTTGTTTCGTTATGGTCAGTCGTGCGTTTGATTCCGAAGATGTTATTACGCTATTCCTATAATAACAAGAAGTTAGCTGTTTGTGTTCTCTGTTATTAGTTCAGCATAATAGCTGTTTAACTGCTCACAGTTTTTATTCCAGCATTCCTTTTGTAGAGATGGGTTGTTTTGTTTTATTGTACGGCGGGCGACGTAACTTGGTGCCGTTGCGAAACTGTCGTTTGAAAGTCAGGAAATCTATTTGAAATCTAGACTTAGATATGATTGACCCTGTTACCCGATGACTGTGTGACCGAAAAAATGACATTATTTACTGACATTTTAACCTGCACTCTTGCACAAAGGAAGTTGCAAAATGCGTTCAATCGGATCAATACTGGTTTAAAAAAAAAAGTAAAGCAATGACATTAATCTCTTGTTTTGAGTTAGCAAAAAAATGTGTTTAACATAATAATTTACAGATTAGATTCACTTCTTATGTTAATTATTTCCAAAAAACCTAGATTACGTCCATAAAAGATACATTATTGCGGAATGACATTGTTAAGCTATGAATAATATAAAGATAAAACTAAAATACCAAAATTAATTTCAAACTTATTTAAATTAGTTACCATCATCGATGTATTATATTATTATGCATAGACTGCTACTATCGCTAGGTTCCCCTTGTGCCAAGCGAGAGCAGTTTTTAGTCTGAACCTAGTACATTTCGTTTTTCATTTAAGTTCACGAGAAACTTATGTAAGAAAATATCGATGGTTTTGACATTGTTGGGATAATATTAGTATTTAGATAGATTTTTTAAAACGGCAAGCTCTATTTTCTTACATAATTCACGACAACACTTGTTCACACAAGTGCTTGCAGTTTAAACTCTGATAGGCTCACTCTATAGTTTCAGATGTATACTCTAAGGTTACCATATTTTGGATTTTGTATGTGATTCAAGAATGCGTTAAAATTCGTTGTTATAATTACGACATTTTTTTTTACTACATGAAGGACGAGAAAAAATAAAATATGTTGATTTTGACATTGACATTGATTACATGTAAAACAGAATTTTTTAATTCGGAACCGATCTTATTCCGAATTCTTATTCCGAAAAATCCTAATTTTTCTCTGTATGAGCTATTGATCTATAATAATATAGAGCTCAAGACCTACTTAACCAATATTACAACAAATTGTGTATTTAGCTTAGTTTAATTAAGTTTCATCTTCTCTAAAAGAAGGGTAAGCAGACAGTAACTGCATTATTACAAACTATAATTTGTTAAAATACACGTTACCAATTTACCACCATACTATGGTTTGTTTCATTATTTTAACGGCCATCATTACTCATAATCTTACCACAACTGGGATCGAATCTTGGAAGTAACGGTCAGTTACCGTTCTGCCTAGCTCGCGCCAAAATGTTGAAACAACTACAATTATTTAACCCACTTACTGACTGAGATTACGTCTTTATAATGTGTGGTACAAGTGTTAAGCGGCAGCGGGAATAATAAAATAAAATAGTTCAACTGTTTTGTAAAATAAACCTATGGAATTTCTTGCCGGTTTTTCTTTCCTACATGAAGATTAGGTTTGATAGTCCTATCTTGTGGCATTGGATGACAGCACATAGAGTGTCATACAGATATGTTAAGTAGATGTAAGTGTTTGTTTATTAATTTTATTTGTGTTTTTATTGTATTTTATTGTGTTTTTAGATTTAATTTTATAACTATGGATGTTGTGTCTGAAATTAAAGTTTTATTATTATTATCATCTGCATAGGATTGGCATTTTGTAACCTGCAACTAAAATTTTCTAACGTTTTGAAAGAGTTAAAGGCTTACTTAAAATATATTTTTTTGTTTGTTTAATTGATGGTGGCTTAGTTTCATTTTTAGTTTTTAATGAAACCTACAAGATGTGCATTATTGGAGAGTAAGACAAAAAAGACAGTAAAACGAAAGACTAAACTATTACCATCATTTTATGTTATGTAAAATGAAAAGCCAACTATAGGAATAAGCTGTTAGTGTAATATAATATGTATTTACTTAGACATAAAGTTTTTAATTCCGCAAATAAGATAAAAACAGTTCGTTTAATGTTAATGTTACGTATGAATATTCTATCCCTATTACCATTTAAACGCGAAAAAGTGTTTCCCGTTTCAGCAATTATCACTCCCTTTTACGGTCGAATATAGTAGTTAGCACTTATTACCGAGTTCATTTACCTAATGACAACTGAAGCCTTTGCATATAAAGCGATAGAATAAATGTACAAATATGTAGTATTTTTATATGGAAATGTTTTTTTTGCGATTGCATGCAATATAGCTGGAAATAATAAATAGGTAAAGCATCATTAATAATAATATTCCGGGACAACTCATACACGGTTATCTGGAATATGTACTTATACACACAAAGATAAATTAATACTTATATTTCCCGCAAACGCTTATAAATTAAAAGTAATTGTATCGGTAAGTGTTTTATTTTATTTTTTCACAAAGGCATCCGTCCGAGTTATTTGAGCTAAAAATAAACCAAAATCTACTTACTGTATCAGAATTGAGTTTTATGAAATTAAATTGAATGTTGTCATAAAGTACCTAAATTATTATGTTTTTATTAGAATTTTAATTAAATTACAGATAAATGGTGCCTATTTTTTCTGCCACGCAGATACGCCAAAATTGTAAAAATAGCCTACACTTTAGAAGGAAAGATGAATACCTATACTAAACCGTTACGTTAGGTATACTTCTAAAACAATATATTTTCCTTCGCTGTCATTATTGAACGATTTTAGTATCAGTAAATATAACGTAATGTAGTCCCAATCCCACCCACGCTATTGATAGGGTGGTCCCAACAATATCGCTCGGTCGTTACCGATGACGAAACTTAAGACTCATCCACACATACATCAATATTATACCGTGTTAAAACTGACGCTAAATAAAACTTATCACAAAAACATATTATTTTCACCCTCGTATCAGATTTCTTAACAAAATGTATTTATGTGCTAAAGACGGCTGTTGCATACAATTTATTGTTTAGTCCCCAAACCCACTGAAATTCTTTAAGGACATGATCATTTTACGATGCAACACAATAAAACGTAAGAACAAGTGAATTACGTAAACAAAGAAATCAGCTCTCTATTTTACAAGATTTTACAAATACTGATAAAGATGCTTGAATTGTTGAGCAACAAAAATAATTCGGAATTAGAATAAAAGAAAATATTTTGGGTTCGCGTCTTTCGTGCCAGGAAATACAATTTAAAAAAGGGCAGGTTTATAGTATAGAATTTGATCGTCTTATGCGTAGCGGCTTACTAAACTATGCACGTAAAGGGACAAAAAATAATATACTATTCTCAGATAACAAAAACTAGTTTTATAAAAGTACATATTACGTCCTATTCATAACATTACCATAATATTCTGCTCACAGCCCTAATAAAAACATTTAAAGTCGTACTACAACACGGCCTTAGGAATTAATACAAAATGCTGTTACGTCAACCGTTAGTCGTGAAACTTATAGCAAAAACACTAACAAGCATGGCGATGAGAAAAAAAACGGGCAAAGGCAACTAGCATACAGCCAGGGAGTTCCGTCGCTATTACTATTAACGAAGTTTGGATGTGACAAACTTTTTTAAAGAGATTTTTGACCAGCATTTATGTTTCGTTTGCCTGTTTTTAGCTGCTACAAATCCTTGGTTCTTGGACAATTCATCAATGTGCAAAAGGCTTTCGGGCCCCGTGGCCCAAAAATATGTAAATTAGTTTTTTACCTGTTAAACTGGTCATTTACCTTTTAGAGGACAGTTTTATTTGAATGACTCGTTGCCAAACTGCCCAGGTATCTAAATAATAATTTATGATAAATATTTATAGGTATAGATTAGAGAGCTAGAACCAAAACATATTTTCTAGATTATGAAACGAGAACGAATCCATAAACAAGCTACCAATAATGTTCTTTATGCATAGTTACGTTGGCGGATCCCTAACGTATAAAAGCTTACGTTTCCCATAATTCTGAATCGCTAATTAGATTGCTCTATCTTAAATGAATGCCAATCTGTTTCTTGCTCAAGTTTATAAGCGGTGATGTGCAATTAACAGTAATGCACCGCATGCAATCTACACGGTATAAAGCATTAAATTAAGCATTAAAAGCAGAAGTCATTTCAGTTGTAATTTAGGTCGAAATATAATTTATCTCTGATGTTCTCCGTGACATATTTTGAAGTTTCTGCTATGTAATAATTTCCTCTATTTACCGAGATAAAACCGAATATAATGGATTGCGAATTAAGACCACATCATCCGGTACATATGACAGTTAGAAATTATTTAAACCTAAGAGAAATAGAATATGACTGGCCTTCATTACTTCATGCAAATTAAAAAGCTTCTGAAAAAATAATCATTACACAAATATTTGAGCAATCATTTGACCAACCATTCTTGAAATAACTAGCTTTAACATAGACATTTCCAAATCAAATCCTATCACTTATTGCATTAGTATGTAACCTTTCCATCAGCGTCATAATTGAATCTGCACTTATCTCCCACTGGCACACTTAGAGTTGCCAATATACTGTTGGGTAACATGACTTAACTGGCAGATCCATTGTTTGACCATACAAACATTGCTATGTACTTATTACTGATAGGCATCAAAGAAACTGAATGTTTGGTATAGTGCATCGTGTATTGCAGACCATATACTGTGATAGACGAGTTTAAAAGGCAGCCCAAATAAAGTAAAGATGGAAGAAGTAGATAAAATAGGGTGAATATGGAAAGTCTGGTAACAGAAAATTGACATGACGAACTGCGAATAGTGTAAAGTCCAGCTCCACAGCTGGGCAAAACTAAAGAGCAGTTGCTATATAGTATGCCAAGAAGTTTTATGAGCCAAAAGACATTCAAAAATACGAAGAAGAACAAACTACTTGACGTAATGTCAAAGAACTTCAAATGTGGCTGGTTTATTTATTTAGAATATGTGGGAAGGAAATATAACATCATAAACATATCATCACGCCTGTATCCCCGAAGGGGTAGGCAGAAGTGTACCAATGTACACCCACAGTTCGCCGATATGTTTAGGTGCCATGTAATAGGCGGCGAGCAAATATTTTCTGGCATATTGGAGTAGCTAATGCAAAACTGTTTTCCCATAAATCATATAATCATCATTGTCAAAGTTCAACTTCAAGACTGGAACTCTTGAAGAAGCGTTGCTGACCGACTGTATTTGGAACCTCAGCAAAAAGCCAAAATCCTGGAGAAAACTGTATTAAAACTAATCTTAAAAACGTGTAAAGTCCTGTACAACCTTAACTAGTCTAATACATAACAAGTTGACCTCGACAAGAGTGTTGAAGTGAAATTAAGTGCAGCCTCACAAGAAACATGACAATCGCCGTTCGAGAACAACAAAAGACAAATGGTTCAGTTGTTTCTTTTCTTGCGTCATGTGTGGGTCTATTAAGGAAATTGGGTCGACATAGTGCTAACAGAATAGCCTTTATTATACCTTACGTCATGGTTATACATACAAATATCTAACTGTAAAAGAGTTTGGGAAAAGTTTTAGATTTTCACGGTACTGAAGTTCTTTAAGACCGTCTTCCAATGTAAAAAAATAATTAATGACAGGGAAAAGGATAAAGGAATAAAAATATGTACTCTTTGCTAGCTTACTAATAAGTTTTATAGAGCAATGATTTTGATAAAAAGGTTTTAAATCTATTTTTTCCATAATATTTCCCTTATATGAATGTCATTTAAAAAACTGAGCAGGATAACCGAATGAATACTTAGGTCATCCTTTTCCAGTCGGTACGGCCAGGAAACATAAATAACTAATATCATTTGTAATATTATTTTTCTGAAGTGTCGTTTTAGTTGTAGATTGCATTAAAGTAACTGAAAATCATAATCCCACCATTTATATTTTCCGACAGTCTTGTAACTAATTATATACCACAGAAATTTTCAATCCACATTTTTAAAACCATCGTGGTATATATCAAGCTATGAAATCACAAATTTTAATGGATAAAAAAGCACTGTATATCTAAGTAAAAATATCTTTACAGCTTTAAAGTAAAGCATTTTACCACCTAAGATGCAGAGTGCGTTTTAAACTTGCAAATCGGACAACATACTTAGTTGCCACTTAGCCTCGAGCCTTTACCGTTAGCCGACCTTATTTACGATGCTTTAAAATCAAAACATTTTCAAAACAGGACCCGGCAAATAATCGTAAAGTTTAATACTTAAAATATCGATAAACAAGTATGTACCGCTACTTCTACTTTAGTTAGTCCATAAGGATCACATAATGAGTGGATAAAACTGGTATCACACGACACTGGCAGAAATAATAAATAATACTAACCTTTACGAAATCGCGTGTTAACAATAGTTCCAAGTTTAAACCACAACCGCTTAACATAATGGACTGCAACTATTTGAATAAACGAAAAAAACCATTAGTGGCCAGTCTTTCAACGTGGTGCAACAAAGAGTTCATACAAAAAAGGTCTTTTAAAACTTTGCTGTCGAGTTACATCTTCACTAATTGCACCTTTTTGTGGCAGATTAAATTATGGCTGCATAGTTGTAGAGTTGCAAAACAAACGTTGGATAATCTCTTTTGTCGTCTGCGGTTTGTATTTGGCTTTTAAGGTTAGTTCCCAGCTTCGTTGCGGGAAAGATTTTTGATGATAAGAAAAGGTTTTAATGTTAACTAGAGCAGTTGATAAAGTATGATCATCTATAATTATATTAAAACATTTCTATGGGGAATATTCATTTTAAATGTGGGTATTACCCACTTTTCGAAATGGGCAAATATAGGAGGTTGTTGAGTTTTTTTTATTTAATCTCTATAAAAGCGAGGTTTAAGGGCAACTTTTATAAATTATGAAGAGTTTCACAGAAAACAAGAGCAAAACCTTTAAGCCAAAAACTTAACAAAAATATTGTTCATTTTGGAAGTGCACTTACCGCCAATTTGAAGATGATACTGACCCAAATCTGTTGTCTTAGTAAATTACATTATGCCATTATGCATAGAGCGTGAGACATTTAAAACAATGTGGCCATTATGTAAGTTTCTATTTTTTGGCAGATGTGGGTAAATAGATTCCGCTACCGTATAAAACGTTCCACTTTTAAAATGCAAAGGTCTCATAACAACACGTTTCTGTTTACAAATTTTAAGCTTCCATTTTTAAAATCCTGTTGTCGTCTAATTCCCTTTGTGACGAAAACTAGAGCGTGGTAAAAATATTTTTAAATACGAATCTACATTTTCCAGATTTTAAATAAAGATGTTTATTGGTCTCTGGTATCATGATGACAAGGACAAGACCTAATGGATTTAAACACGCAACATTGCGCTTATTAAATATGGAATCAGAAGAAGAATCTTAATGAGGAAATAAGATATTCAGGAAAACCAAGAAGTGAACTTGTATTCTTATACATGAAAACGACACCTCTTATAGATTATATTATTTTTAAATTAAAGATAAATTACAAAGCCAAGTCAACTTTCGATGTTTCTTTTATATATCTTGGTTCTGCCTTGTATTTAAAAACTACAGAAACTTGCTTCACACGTGAGAATTTTATGGTTATTAAATATAAAGTGCTTCCATGACACACGATTAGGTTCGCTATTCAATGTTGGAAAAAGACCTAGATATTTTTCCACTGTGTAATTTTCTGCAGATATGTGAGTCAACCCTAAATGTCGAAGATACCCGGTAGCAACAAATCTAGAAAGACGGAAATACATTATAATATGATTTAGGAAAAGCCTCAACATCCATGACGGCAAACAAATTGCCTTCGAAATTATTTGTTGTGCAACTTGGCGCCTATTCAGTGTGCACTACATTTTGGCGCGCGCGTAAAATTAGATCTTACACGATTAGAGATTTATGATGATTTTATGTATGCAGAAGTTGAATAAGTGTTAAAGATGAAGAATTTAGATAGTATATTTGTGAAAATGTGAGTTTAAATGAATTGCAGTTTGTAGAGTTGGAATATGTGATCTATATAATAATGTCTTGAATTAGATGACCTTTTTTTAAGAAAGGTCTTTACCTGTCTGCCTGTCTTCGCTTCACTTATATGATGTTCTGGAGTTTAGTGTTTGATGTGGATTTAGGGTTTTAAGACGATTCAAAACCAGTAATAAACTTAGATCACCTATTTTAGAGAGAGATTATCACTGTAGTGTTTTTTATTTAAAGCAGTACCTTAACTTTCTTAATACTTTGTATTTTTTCATGACAAGGATGTATTTATCCAAGTTGCCTTAAAAAAATACTGAATTTAGTTCGAATTGTAATCGATTTTATTTTTGTTCTATTACTCTAAGTTACATCCGACTTTCAGTCAGTTTGAAATATAGGCAACTGTGTTCGCTTCACCGCAACATTGTTTCAAATGGTTATTGTTTTAGACGAACACACATTATACAAACCTATTTATTATACCACCAATAATATTTGAAGACGTTATTTTATAGATCAAAAATATAAATATCACTTTTATTTATAAATTAATAATAAAAATAGTCTAGCAGCGTAATGTTTTTTTTTAAACCGTGTTCTATTTTTTTCTTTTGTGCCAATGAAAAATTATGCTTGCCTTTGCTCTGGTCACGTACTAAACAATTTTAAGAGAAAATATTCAAATGGTACAGGCAAAGATACTGTTGATTACTTTGTCAATGTCAGTCCCAAGAAGATTTAAATGCACTCCACTGATTGAAAGAGAAAATAGGAATTAATTCTACGAGTTTATTAGTTAAGAGACTCTTAGAAATGTTGTTTATTACCACAAGTTACATCTGTTAACATTGGCCTGAAATAAATTATCTTTGAACTATAAACCCAAATCAAATAAATAAATGTAGGGCTTACTAAAGACGTTGAGTTCGTTCGCTATCTTTTTAATATGTAGAGCGGAAATGATAATCATTAATTTAGGTAATCAATACAATGACCTAATTGTTTTACATTTATTAAATAAATTATTTATTGTTTAACGCACAAATTAATAAACACGAAAAGAGTTTATCAAAAAATTAGCATAAAATCCTGAAACCTAAAAATAAGGAACACAAAATACCTAGTCTCTAAATCAGGAACATTTATAAAACGCAAACCGTGATGTTTAAGTTATAAAATCGTTTAAAACACTGAACATTTAAGGGCGAGTTGAACCACGAACGCGAACTCGCGCGTTAACGTTGCGGCTGTGCGCCGTCTATCCCGGCTCGATTACAACTGAAAGGCTTTAGAGCTTTCTGACTCGATACAACCGCGGCCTCACTACGTATGGTGATAGCAACTAGATGCTATGACTATTGGTTTGTTATGTGTCTTGGAAATGTAATGCATCAATTTTATTGAATTTTGTTAGTAAATGTTTGTGTAAAAAAATACTTACCAGATATATTTTTTTAAGTTATAATACTAAGGTATTGTTCGAGTTCAAAAAAATAAAGTTAATGAACCCTTTTTATGTTTCTCAGTTTATTTTAAAATTTATTGCAGGATACCTTTTATAATTTATTTCACACAGAATAGTTTTTTATTTAGTTGAAGCCTTATTTCAGACACAGAACATCTAAATACCTATCATCATACTTGATTTAATTAACCAATATCTAATAACCCAACTAATAAAACTGTCACAGTTGTCATAAAGTTGATTGATCGTCATTTAATAGCAATAACTCTATCGATAGAGACTGATACGTTATACGTGAGTTAAGTCGATCTTAAACAAACAGCGATACTTTATGAAACTAACCATTGTTGGTTTTGGCCACTAACAACTTTTATTATAGGATTTTTTGACGTTTACAACCGTTTACAAGTGTTTATCCTTACTAACCCTCGCTCTTGCTATCTTTGATAGGATAAAATGACAAAAAATGGGTTATTTAGTTAGTTTAGTATTTTTGGTGTTTATTTTGAGGGGAGATGATTCTTTTATCTAATAAATTTCGATAAAAGTTTGTTAAGCGCAGGTAAATGAAAATCTTAGTGCCTGCTATTTTACGTATTTTGAGACGACACTGAAACATTATTTATCTTGACTGTGTCAACATATTCCTCGTTGATTATTTTCTCATTATTTCTCTTGTGCTCTTCTTCACCGTCTTGTTGAGAGGCTACGATTTTTTTTTTTTTTTGAAAAACGAAATCGTCAGTTATTATCTAACGTTTTTATTTCAGTGCATTTACAGACAAATTACTGTTTAAAATCGCGGTAAAACTACATTTTGTAGAACAAAAAATTCAATTCAGTTTGATCATTGAGTCCGTTAGAGTCACAAACAGTCTACAATATCTATAACTTGGAAAGACAAAAAAACTAGACAGCATAATTGGAGCAGAACTAATACAGAAAAAAACGTAAAACAAAAAACCTTTAGCCACATCAAAGTTTCCGGTTTTCAATAGTGATGTAAGCCAGTTTGTAGTGCATGGTGCCCATGACTCGATTTACCGTTAAACGAAGTTGATCGACCGCTATCTTATAAAAACTACTACTACGCTGCTACTACGAGAACTCGATTTTAAATCGATATGAATCCGAGAGATCTGATTCGACGTTAAATCGGATTGAATTTGATTCGATGAGTATCTGCGGAGGTTTTATACGTTGAGGTTGAGTTTAATAATCGTATGAAGTATTTGATGCGAGTTTAAGTAACTAGATTGGGTTATTCGTCAACTGAACACACTACGCTGGACACACGTGTGTTCAGTTGGTGAAACTCAAAATTAATATATGTATTGTTTCGTCATCTGGACACGCCAAGATATTTTCGTGTGTTCAGATAGTGAAACTTAAATTAAATCACTTTTATGTTGTCTTCAACTGGACACACCTCTAGAAAAGGTACAGTCAGGTTTAAAAACATTTGAAATAAAACAAATATTTACCAATTAAATCAATTTAAGATTGATAAATTTGAAGCAAAGCACCTATGCTTAGCTATTTTGAATACCTGTAGGTATTTTCATTAGAATATTCAACTTTGTGCACCTGGGTGATATTAGGTGAACAAAGTGAAAATAATAACATGAAAATATGTTATATAATCTAAATATGTAAAAGATATATACTTACTAAATTCAGAAAAGGTGAACAATTTTTAAAAGACATATAAAACCGCCCATTCCCAACATGGAACGTTTAGTGACCGATGATGTCACAGAACATTTATCCGCGTGACTGAACTTTCTCATCAATTCAAGTAAAATCTGAACGTATGTCCAGTTGCAGAAAACATAAAAGTGATTTAATTTAAGTTTCACTATCTGGACACACGAAAATATTATGGCGTGCCCAGATGACGAAACAATAAATATATTAATTTTGAGTTTCACCAACTGAACACACGTGTGTCCAGCGTAGTGTGTTCAGTTGACGAATAACCCACTAGATTGGGTGCCGCCACCAATATTTCGTAGTCAAGATTTTATATTTGAGTTTTAAGCTATTAAAGGGTTACTCGTAGTTTATAGAAAGATGTGTTCATTTAAAAATGGTAGACACAATTTATTGTAGGCCTTTGTTACATATAAAAATGGCTAAATGATTATTAAAATCAGAATTTGAACCAAAATTCGAATAAATAAGTTTGATAGAAAACTAGAAAAACCGCATATACCGCAACTCACATTAAAATTGTAAACACAAGCCGCTTTGCCCTCAACAGCAAATGTGGGGAGAATATTTAAATGTTATAACAACGGTTTGTTTAATATGCGATTAGTATCTGTTACCTCCGCAGCGCCGTTTCCGTAACACCGTGTTTCTACTGTTGACATTATGACATAGATAATGTCAAACGGCCGAGCAAACTGAGTTTGAGGAAGTAATGGTTTAGTCAAATTAAGGAGCCGCGGCCATTTCCTTAATGACCTTTAGATTGAGATTATTTTGTTTAGAACTGAATTCACCGGATACTTAGTGTACATAAATTAGGAAAAGTTAACTTTTCGATATGGATTTTAAGGTAATTTAGGGTTTCAGTAAGACTTACTATATTAATACTAAGTAGGCGTCCAGTGTGCGCCTGCCTCGAATAAATTAAAACTAATTATGCAATGCCTTATAGTGATGCTTAACCCAGAGTAAGGTCACTTATTGGCTACTAAAAGCAAAATTCAGGGCATAATTAGTACCGTAACAAAATATTAAAAAGCATGTATTTTACCTGGATCATGGTTATCAGCTACATGGACCGATGACCTGAAGAAGGCAGCTGGCAGTGACTGGGTGCAAAGGGCGGGAGATCGTGCGCTGTGGCGTTCCTTGGGGGAGGCCTATGTCTAGCAGTGGACTGCAACAGGCTGATGTGATGATGATGTATTTCACAGTGACCCAACAATTACAGTAAATAAAAATCAACGCGGTACATTCGAGTTTGCTTAGTAACGAAATAATTTTGCATTCTAGCTAGAACAGATTTTACGGTCGCATACAGACGACCGCCGTTTTTAGCTTTATTAGCATTACGTAATTATTTTGTACAATATTATGCATTTTGTACTAAACGTTGCGCAACAAATGTGTATTAAGGTCTGCATTTAAATTTTAAATTACAGTAGCAATTAGATGAAGTGGAAAGAGCTAGATTGGAAAATTGGTTTTTAAAACTGTAGTGTACAAATAGGTTCAATTTAAATTTTAGATAGTTACGTTGACCAAATATTGTTATTTCTTTTCTAAGACGAATATGTGACTCATTGAATTGCACTTGCGTTTGTGTTTTGGAAAACGAAACTTCATGATTTACAAACTGCTGCAATGTAATAAAAATCAAATTTAAATATTTTTTTAAGTAGTATCTAACCAAACGATTAAAGCTAGTCTATGATAAGCCAGGATCTGTGGTTCTCTTATCTCTCAATTCATCATTTCAGCCTGTAAACGTCCACGGTTTAACGTGGACCGCTATAACAGCAAACGGTGAGCCTTCCATTAAAATCATAACTGATAAGATCCAAACTAGTTAAATATTTTATATCAAGAACTTATCGCCCTTATCCTGCTGGTAACTATCCAGATAAATAATAAAAAAAAACATAGTTCAAATTTAGAACATGATTTGAATTTTGAATTCTGTCATAGAATAAATAAACAGCGCATTTTTTGTGTTTTTCTTGTAAATTAATTAATCTGTATTCTCTTATCAGCCAGTTATTAATTCAGTTTAAAAACTTTATTTGCATTCAAAGCGGATAATTATGTATGAGTACAAAGCAGTTAAGTCGATCTTTATAAAAACATGTATATCAGTCATGGCTCACTTAGTTCAGATCTAATGGCTGGCATTGCTATTGAGGAAGCCATTATGAGAAGCATCATCATAAACATGCTATCGCTGTCTGAATTCTAAATACTTAGCAACAGATGTAACTTGCTTAGTCACTATATACTGCAGTGATAAAACCTCATTGGGATCGAACTTTATTATGGTCCAGTCGCTGAGAGAATGCGATCCTGACTGGTGGTAGTGTACAGGAAGATATAACTTTAATGTGGAAAAGAATTTAGTAAACAACAATAAAACAATTTAATTTAATTCTAAATTATTAATTATGCCAAGTTGCAATGAATTATACGAGTACATATAATTCATTTTTATTTCCCCATACAAATCAGGACCAACTGACATGTGTCAGGAACGCATTTTCTCAGCGGCCGGACCATAGTCTGCAGCTTCTCCAATCTCTCAGGTGTCGTAAACATTTCGGTGTTGGTTGAACTAATCACTTAGTTCTGTCACACAAATGTTTGGCACCTCTTCTCGTGTTATCGACAGAATTATAATAGCGACAATATGGCCTTATGTAATGACTATGACATGTTGCTCAACGCGAACCGCCGTGAATTTGATATGCGGCTGATTTAGCAATAACGATCTATGATAGTGGTCAAAGGAATTTGGTCTTTATTGCCTTCTGTTACAGTTCATTTATATGAATCAATTTTGCTATCAGAACGTGTATCGTTTGTGTTTAACACTGCGTTATGCTAAATATCTAGTTGTTAAGCCTTTGATGTTCGGCTTGATAAAGCCTTTTACGTAGTCAATTTGAGATCCGCATTTTTGTTGCAATACAGTAAGAAATAGAGTAAATATTCAGCTGTTTTCTTTATTGTATCTGTCTCATATTAAACTATCATTATTTTCATTCATATTTTATGAACGAATAGGTGATAATCTTATTGCATATTTGATACCAACAAACAAAATCTTCGGCAATTGAACCTACATTTTACTACTACTACACGTGGTCGAGTGGAGTACACGCCGGTTTTTAAGATGTCGTCAGCTCTGAGGTCCCGGATTTGATTCGCGGGCGAGTTAATGTAGAAAAACTATTTTCTACATTGTCTCGGTTCTTTTTGTTTGTAGGACCGTCGATGGCTTTAGAGACTTTAAACTTAACGTAGAGTTTCATCTTATGATATTTACCGGCAAAAAGTACCTAAATATCTTTTTTTCTTCTAAATGGCGATCTGTTCTAAAAACCTTGAATGTAACACAAAACTAATAGCTTAAGTGGTAAACCAAGATGTACGCTAAAGATTAACAGAGCAATTTATAAAGAACACTTCAATTAACCCTTTGGCTATCACGAGCAGTCGGTAATTGCAGTTGTAGGATAAACGTTGCAATTTGTATCTGAAAACAATCAATCAAACCTAGATCCGTACCTATGTATGATACCTAGGTATCACGAGTACCTAAGTGTAGTTCTTATCATCATATTTTACATGTCCAGCCTTTTTCTTGACATGTCTACTGTTAAACATTTGCTTCCTTTAGGTTAGACTACTTTCCGTCTCTTGCTAAAAAGACTATTGATGTAGGTCTATTCAATCTTTCTATTGGTTCCTCCTCCTTGTAGTTCCTATTTTATAATTTTATGTAACTAAAAGTTAATGTACAACCTGTTCATTTTCCTGAAGAATTTCTTACAAAAAATAATAATGAACTTTATTATTATATAATATAATTTATAATAATATAATATAATATAATATTCTGGGACATCTCACACACGGTTATCTGATCCCAAGCTAAGCAGAGCTTGTGTTATGGAAACCAGACAACTGATAAACATACTTATATATTTTTAAAAACATACATATTATAGATAAATTTCTCCCAGACACAGAACAAATGATCATGCTCATCACACAAACATTTGTCCTGAGTGGGAATCGAACCCACGACCTCTGGTATAGCAGTCAGGGTCACTAACCACTATACCAACAGGCCCGTATTATTGATTCAACAGCACATAGAAATATGTGAAACTGTAACAATTTGTTAGGTTAGTTACGTACAATATGCAATGTTAATTAAATGTTACATGTAACACAGGTATAAATCTAAAAATATAACGTAAATAACAGCCGGACATGTTAATAATAGGGATATGCGCTCATTAATAATTACAGTAGCCACAATATTATAACAGTCCTTACGTAAACAGTAGGCCTACATAGGTAGGTACCTAGTTAAATAAAACTTAACTATTAACAAAAATAAAACATATTATATTTAAATTACATTCCCCTTAAACACAATCCTTCATTGATTGACACTTCCTCGTTAAGTTACATTGTAACCTTTAGGAAAACCGCCATTATAAATCCCAAAGGTAACAACCAACGGTTATTGACATCGCTAGTCCTAACACTACTTGGAAGATAGATATCTGAGCTAGCAGCTGTCGTTCCTTTTCAAACGCATTAGCATACAATGAAATCGTTAACCAACTGGTATATTTCTAGGTGACGGATTGGAATGTATCGTGACTATAGCGATTAAAATTTCGATGCACGTCTTGCTTTTTTTAATCACTTCCGAAATAAATCGTTTGGTGTGTTTAAGACGATAAAACTTTCGATATCTAAGTGCCTTTTCTTGTAGACTTTTTTTAAATCCTTTTGTGTGTTTGAAACCTTCTTAGTTTCAAATCAAACTAACATGTTCCTTTAACTTTATGGAAAAAATGAAATTGCTGCAATGTAAGGCTTATTTATTTTATCCCGCTATAGTAGCTTAGCTTAGTTCGTAGTCTTAGCTCTTGAAATGCAAGCAATTATTTAAAAAAAGGAGTAGATCTTTATCATAAATCAATAGTTTACTATGGAGAAACACATCTTTCCCACTGCAGGTTATAAGCCTCTGTATTCTCCGAATCTTTAGTTAGAAAGACTTAAATAACCAATCTGCAAGCGTTACCTACTTCTTAGATGTAATCGCAATCAAGTTTCTGAACTTTTGTCTTAATTATCTGTCGCTATTTATGTCACGAGTGACGTAAGTCAAAATCCAATGTCAGTGTGTCACACTTTTAGTCATCTGTCATTTACATGATGTTTTGGTGGTAGTTTGGCACTTGTACTTAAATAAAATACAGTAAAATAACCGTTTTTTTAGATCATTAATCAAGTTTACACACAATGGATCGAGGTAGGAGTAAAGACGCTTCAGAAGGTATTGCGGTAAGTAAATACTATACATTATTTTATTGTTACAAAGTTCATGGGATGTATGTGAATCTCTCATGGTCATTTATATTTTATACTGAGGTCTCATGTTTAAACGAAGGTCGGTTTCAAACCGTTAAATACAAACTACGTAATGGACTATTACACGGGTCATCCACACCTTGCTATAACGAACGTGTGAACTTATGACAAAATATGTAACTATTCAGAAAACTATTAATATTCTTTTGAATAATGATGGTATACACAGTGCGTATATGCGCAATTTTTACTAATATTTATTTAACTTACTTGACTCCACCCAAGGTTTTACAAGACATATACTATAAATTCCTAATATTTGTGTTTTTTAATGAAAAATTGTTGGAGTATTTATTATATAATAAATATATATAAATTATATGTATATTTTCCTACCAGCCAATGGGCATACAGGCTCTAAATGAGACAGTCCTCAGCAATCAGCCAGAGTCTCGGTATGAGTGCCCGGTGTGCCTCAACTGGCTGAGAGATCCGGTCATCACGACCTGCGGACATAAGTTCTGTAAGAGCTGTATCACTTCTTGGTTACAGTAAGTTTAACTTACTTAATTTACTATTGTAAAATATTGGTCAGTTGGTTGTCTTATTAATAAAAAGTACTTCTTTATGCAGTTAAAACCAGTATATCTTGTTCTATTACTCCCTATGAAAAATTTGGCACACATATAAGGATTTTATATATATTTTTTACTCTATAAAATACTATACTTACCTAATCTAGAATTAAGATGACCATTCGCAGCCACAGTTATTGTATATTTTTTTATGCTGCCTTTGAAAAAAATCGTGTCTTAAAACATTGTTTCATTATGGTTTTAGGAACAGTGGCCACTGCCCCATAGACAATATAAACCTGAGCATGAAGGTGGACATATTTCCAGATAACTACACTAAAAGGGAAATACAGGAGCAAAGAATGAATTGTCCATTCTCTACCAAAGGTGAGTCATGATCAAGTCTGCTATTTACCTAATTACTAATTGGAATATGAAGTCTTGGAATATAACTTTATTTATTAAGCCTTATTTGTCCCACTGCTGCAAATATCTCCCTCCATATTTCGAGTTTTGCATCTTCACGTCAATTACCAATTCAATGTTTTGTTTTGTTTTTTTG
Source organism: Autographa gamma (assembly GCA_905146925.1). Taxonomy (NCBI): domain Eukaryota; kingdom Metazoa; phylum Arthropoda; class Insecta; order Lepidoptera; family Noctuidae; genus Autographa; species Autographa gamma. The sequence continues at coordinate 10,617,287 of LR989855.1, forward strand.
TATTGCCGAGTACTATTACATTATCATTGATTTTGATTGAGTATTATTACATTGCATTAAGTGCAGTTCTTACTCACACTATTATTGTTGCCACTAATTTTGACTATCATTTTATCTGTGTACCTTCAAGCATATTGTCCGCAGTGATAGCTGACATTTAACCTTCATAAACAATAAACATACATAAGACAAACTGGTCTTTGTTTTTGATTTAAACTTTCATCAGAGGGGCAAGCAGACGTCTAGTCTTTTTGAACTTCAATATTATACTAACGAGTATTGTACATTACATACAATTCAATCACATGTGTGTAGGTGTCATTATTTTTTCACTGTAATATAATATAATAATAATCCAGCCTTTAAACGTCCCACTGCTGGGCACTGGCCTCTTACCATGCAGGCAATTTTCTTCATTCAGACCATAATCATTGCCATGAAGGCAATGATTATGGTCTGAATGAAGAAAATATATTTTTTTAATATAACACACAGTGGGATCTGAAATCGCCAATCCGCAGAGAGCAAGTGTGGTGATCAATGCTCATGCCTTCTCTCATTTTAAATAGGAAGAGTCTTAACTAATTATTATTTTTCTTTTTAGGTTGTACAGTGAAGGTAACACCTTTAGACTTGGATTCTCACATAGCGGCCTGCGAGTACAACCAGCCAGAGACCTCCACTCAGCTAGAGGTGACAGTACCGTGTTCATTCCAAGCCGTGGGCTGTAAGGAGATGTTTAACAGTCAGGAGGAGATGAACAGGCATGTGGAGACTGATGTACAGAAGCATATGAGTGTGAGTATAATAAACAAATTTTTTCTATGATGTTGACATTTAATATTAGTTGAATTAGTTAGAGATTGCAGTGAAAACAGACAAAATGGGTGGACTGCTTTTGGCTATCTATAGAAAAACTATTAAAATTATAGGTTGTAGTTATCGGTTGCATTATAAATCATAGAAGATGTAGATGTAGTAGATAACTGTAGATATCTGGGTTTTGCAAATTACATGTTTTTGATATCCTTAAAAAGTTAGGTTACTGTACAAAGTGTGTTTTCAAAATCTGTCACTTAATTACTTCGAAAGTCCTTAAGACCTTCAATTAGCACTTTAGTAGGAGTGAAATAATTATAAGCACTTGATAAAGTACTTAAGTCATGTATGTTTATTAATTGTAAGTTATGTAATGATTGAATGAAAATATGTCTGACAACCACTATTAAATTAATTATTTACATTCTAGCTCCTAATGAATGCATACTCAGAGATGAAGATCAACAATGACATGTCTACCGCCAGTATGGATGCGAAAGAGCAGGAGGCAATGACTCTCTGGGAGGCGCCAGACAAGGACGGCAATACTACCGCAGCTCCGCCCCTTAACAACACCAGTGCTCTTATCAGGTGTGCTAATGAAGTTTCTAAAACAATTCAGTATTGTAATAATAACTACTGGTTGGTATAGTAACAAGTAGTATTGTGTTGTGGTCCATGTCAAAGGAAATTATAAACAAATCTGAGTGTGTTTGAATATTTGATCTTAAGTTGTAGTGCATAAGGTTGATATTTCAAAAGCACTTCTCAGGTAGTATTGTGTTATGGTCCATGTCAAAGGAAATTATAAACAGATCTGAGTGTGTTGGTATTTTCGGCCGTAAGTCGTACTAAATAAGCGTGATATTATTAAAAGAACTTCTCTAGACAAGATTTTGTGTAAATTTTAGGTAGAATGGATAAACAAATTTAGCTTTCATAAAACAAAATTGTTCTTCAAGCCAGTTATTGTCTAAATAAAGACTTTTTTCATGTTTATCATTTATATATTTTTTTGCAATTTCCAGAGCACTATACGAGCGAGTCGTAGTACTAGAACAAAGGAACCGCGAACAGGACATCGTAATAGCGAACATGTCGAAGCAGCTCTCTGCCTTCGCGGTGGCCAAGATGAAACAAAACAACGACATGTTGTTAAGATATTGCATGGGGAACTATGTGTGGAAGGTAGACAACTTCCAGGCGAGACTGGCCGCTATGCTGAAAGATCATTATAAGATGCTGTATAGCCCCGGGTTTTATACGTCGCCGAATGGTTATAGGTAAGTTTTTTTTATGTTGTAGGTTTTTGTGAGTCTTGAGTGCATTGCTGACTTAAATTGTAACATGGATTAACAATTAAGTTCACAGATATTTAAATAGTCACATTAGCAATAAATTAGAAAATACTTTGTTTATTTATTTTATTACACTGTAATTTTTACTTTTATTTGCCGTAAATACCACATACTTTAAAGTTTTCAAATAAAAAAAAAACTAATTTGGACTTAATTAACTCATTTTTTCTCCTCTTCATAGATTCTGCGTCCGCCTCAACATATCCCCGCAAAACCCTCACTGCTTCGCGCTCCACGTGCATCTAATGAAGACAGAAAACGACGACTGTCTCGAATGGCCTTTCAACGGTCGCATTTCCTTCGCGATGATCAACCAGTACAACCCTGAACTGACGCAGAAAGACACAATGATGTCGAACTCAACGTTAACGGCGTTCAGGAAGCCGACCGCCGAGATCTGTGTCCGAGGGTTCGGCTACACTGAGTACGCGGTCGTCAGTGACGTCATAAGAAACGGGTTCGTGAAGGATGACACGCTCATTGTGAGGGTTAATATTAGATGTGTATGACAGGAGGAGTAGGTTTTATGTTCGATTTGTTTTTTGTTTATAGCTCGATTATTTAAAAAGCGCATATTTTAGTTACATCAAAGTATTTATATCAAATTTCTGTAGTGTCTTTAACTTCTCAGAATTTTAGTATGTTCAAAAACATTGAAATGTACTCATGATCCTTCTCGAATGGCCTTTTAACGGTCGCATTTATTTCACAATGATCCGAAATGACACAGAAAGACACAATGATGTCGAACTCAACGTTGACAGCGTTGAGGAAGCCGACCGCCGAGATCTGTGTCCGAGGGTTCGGCTACACTGAGTACGCGGTCGTCAGTGACGTCATAAGGAACGGGTTCGTGAAGGATGACACGCTCATTGTGAGGGTTAATATTAGATGTGTATGACAGGAGGAGTAGGTTTTATGTTCGATTTGTTTTTCTGTTTTCAAAGATCTTGGTTTTATGTACTTAAAAGTATTATATACAATGGCTCATGTAATCTCAAACTTATATTTAAGAGTTGGGAAAAATATTTTAGAGGAAGTTTGATATTATGTTCTGAATCTATTGTATGTTTTTCTAAAAGGAATCAAGTGAATATTTTTTTTTCATTCATTGATGTACACCATTTTTAATTACGGGCATTGATGCACAACATCGTATAACATAAGTAACATTTTTAAGTACGGCAGCAATTAGTATTTATTAAATGAATCTAAATGAAGGATGAAGGAAACCATTCCGTCCCAATATGGACTGATAAGAGGTATTCATTATTAACTTAGATTGTTATTATAATAAGAACAAATATTTAAACATTTAAGTGTAATACACATATTCAATGTAAAATAATCGCACAAATGTAATCTGATATTTATTAATCAAGGTCTGAATAATAATAAAAGTATTTTTGTAGCAATCTCTAAATAATGATCATTAATTTTGAATACCTGATTTATATGGGTATTTTAAATACAGTATTATTGTAAATACTTTCCGTCCAACTTCCGTGCAATTAGTTTTAAGACAAAAAATAACTATTTAAATAAAAATAAGATTTTATATTAAAATGTAAGTAGAGATGTCACTATTTGTAGAATGCATGTATTTAACTGTGGATAAGGATATCGCCAGTCTTAAGAATTTTTCTGACCCTTTACTTATAAATTCAGATTCGAAATAATATTTGTGAAGGCCTGTTACAATTGTAACAGGTACAGGCTGGTAGTATTTTATATCTTATTTACGACTATTGTTACCCTAGATATCCTAGATATTTTGACTGTATGTACTTAAGAGCACTTAAAAATATATTTACCAATTCGTAGTGTTTTGTTTTCTCTTTCGCAGTCTTTATTATTATTTGGTTTTACATATTTTATTATTATATTAGTATAAGAGTAAGAAACTATTGCCGTCCAAGCCCCAGCAATTATTATGAAGAGATTAAAATTTGAGAGAAAATTTTGTATATTAATTTTGTATTAAAAATGTTTAATATTTACCGTGTGTGATTTAAATAGAATTTTGGCCGAATGTGCAAAAACAAATAGACATTTTAAAAGTCTTAAAGTTAATTGAAGTTTGTATTCGGGTATTAGATATAAATTCTATTACCATTATTGTAAAATGATATTTTCATCTATACATTCCATAAATTGTGATGATATTATAAACATTTATTTTACATTTTTTTGATCGGTGCTTTATATCTATTTTGTTTTGTTTGTTTTACTATTTAAAATATACATATTATAAAGTTACACTGACTTTTACTTTAATGCAATAGGTACATAATTATACCCTTTTCCCATTACATAGATGTATTTTGACAGTAAAAACTAAGTAAACGGAGATAGATAGGATATAGCCGCTATTTATTTTTTGTTTATGAAACTGTAACAAAATAAATAAGAATTAGTGTTTTTAATAAGTAAAATGTTAAAATAAAAAATCATTATTATTTGAGAATCGATTTATTGGTATTCATGTCTTACAAACGTAAACTGTTACATGCTAATTGTCTTAATAAAATATAGGAATTTAGCTTACATTTGTAAATACTTCTAAGGGCTAACTTACTTATAGCCTTATCACATCCAACCATCACAATAATTCTATTCCAAAACATCAATTTGTCACTTTAGTGAATTCACGAGAAATTTTGGCGAAATCTGTAATCCAGTCACTGGCAAAAATCTTATTATGTTCGTAAAAAATCTACGTGAGAAAACCTTTACAAGTTCTATACATAATTCTCAATATCTTAACCGTTACATTTACTATAGTAAACTCAATGATATTCTAATAAACAGATATGTTATAAGCGTGCAATCGTGAAGACTCGAAAAGGTCCTAATTAGGACATATTGCCTTTCAACAACAACACTATTTGTCTCTTTTTCCTTATGGGTTTTATCGCGCTATGTCTTTTGTATAATTTTGACTTATAGTGACATGACGTATGTCAGCTGCCGCTGCTGCGCGGAACACTTTTTTCGATTGTTTTGTATGTGTATAACATATCTGTTTATTAGAATATCATTGACCAAACTGCTTATTTCCAACTACTTCAATGATTAATAACATTAAACAATAAAAATCGCGGCTAGCAAAAATTTAACCTAATTTGCATTTGGTCAGCAACAACCTAAATGTTTAATTCAATACAAAACAATTTAATAATAGATAATCATTTAAAAATAATTTCGAAAATCCTACTGTTGCATACATATAAAATATAATAACATTGATTTTGTTTATACTATAATTACATAACTGACTACTTTGTTATGGCCTGACAAAGACTATTCACGACAAAAAATCGCACTTCCAACAAATTTAAGTAACAATTAAAGGTAGAGTCAGATGGCAAGATAAGATCTTAACCAATTTGTAATTGACGGCTTATTTTAAAAATGCAGTTTTCATATTTTTTGTAGTTTTATCTAACTGTACCTTTAATATTTTTAATAAGAACAGAAATGACAATAACTGGGTGCGTAAGAATGTTTGCGTACAAAAAATGATTGTGTAAAAGCATCTATCAATCTATTGCGAACACAAGTCTATCACACTTTAATGGTAACTTGAACTAATATTGTCAAGTTATTTATCAAACAAATTATACTATAACAAGAAAAATTGGAGTAGGCAACATTATACATGTATTAAATGGCAACACAAATGGATCTAAAACTGCTATGTGTCGGTATAAATGTATCTTAACATGCGTGGTAAGTATATGTACCTATATGCAAGTATCTAGCTACTATAAAAAAACCTAGCTTCTAATCCTTATTCTGTATGATACAAAATAATAATGCTTAAATGTTGAAAAAATATAAATCAATAAAGTGTAAATAATTAAATGATTTTGATATATACAAATATATATTCATTTATGTAAATATAATTATGTACTTTTGACTATTACATCGCGTCATTCGACGTTCAACAAACAAATCTTAATTTCAATTAAACATTTCACTGCTGACAGCTAACAGTGTAAATTATCCTTTACATTCTAGGAAAAGCTTATGTGCGTTGCAAATAGCAGAATAGCAGTCCCAAAAAATGTACTTTATAATATATGTAATTCTTCTTTTTACTAGTTTTTCTGCTAACTTAAATAGATACTCGATATTGTTTGAAGTCATATTGTCAGCATTTTTGGTAGTTTCATAACCACACACGCATTCGTTAATTTTAATTAATTTCATATAAAAATCCATTTATTTCGCGTTACCTTACCTTAAAACATTAAATTATACAATTTTGAGAAAATATATGTGGATCTCTTAATAAGTAACCATCGTTTTTTTATAGAAGATCCACAAATACTTCTGTCCTACAATATATGCCGAAACACTACATTTCTAATGTACCAGCAATATAAATAGATAAGTACTAAACATTTTAAAGGTTAGATTTTGATTTATTAGCTAAATATAAATAATATCCCGCGTTGAAATGATAACCGGTACAAATTACATAAGATATAAAATTAATATTTTTTATACGTTTTGCATAAAAAGGAATACATCAAAATACATTTCTTTATACGTAAAACAGCACAGCAATATCAGTAGTAAAAATATTTTTGCGAAAATGAAACTTAGCGCTTTGGCATAAAGACGTTTTTTAAGTTACCACTAGCGGTTCGCCTTCAGTTATCATTTCTTACATAAATAAATTATCAACACACAAAACCCATCTTTCATGTAGTATTCGTGTTTTTTTTTATAAACACAATTAAATTTTTCAAACAAAAACGCCTTTTTATTTATCAGACGACACTCGATTTCCTTACATACTTTCATAGTACATAGTGACGTCACAAGTAATGAAAGTCCAAATATAACATGAAAGTGGAATAAATAAATAAATACAGTTACACGTTGATAAAGCGAAATGGAAAGTTTTTGTTGCTACAGGAATCAATTATAAGGAAGACGTTTGACGGAAGCAAATCAATTTCTACCCTGTCGTGTACTTTGGTAGTAATGGTGTGTGTTGCAATCATAACAGTCGTCTGGAAACTTAAGTCTTTAACAATTTTTTTCTAAATGACAGCCTTATACCACAAAAGCTAAATGAAAACTGTACTTTTAAGTTTGGAAAATACATTGGAACTAAAGCCCTGTACCCAATTATTTCGGGTCGGCACAATGCGCATTCAAATTCCATAAATATAACCAAAAGATTAGCTCTTGTAAATAAATAGTTTCGGATTCCAACGCCATGAATCAATTTTGTCGCCCTACGCATACGTAAAAGAGTTAAATTCCCAGACAAAGATAAAATGTCAAACTATTGTAATTAACCTGGAATGTATAAACAAAACGAGTAAGGAAATAAGCAAGCATTTGGAGCCCCAACTGTAATCCAACGTTAAACCTACAAGCTCTATAATTTCTACATATCACAGTCACGGTAAACAAATGCATTTAATGTTGAATCACACGATCCCAAATATTGTACGATTTTGTTTAAATATGCAGGCAAGTTACGTCATCAAAAAACTCAGGAAAATCGAGAACTCTGAAATCTATACTCGATTTTTACGATAACCATTATCATTACTCAGCAAAACATTAATTAACTAAAATGGGTAGTACAAAAGTTTCTTCGTCCACTTAAGTTTATCTATTTAGGCTGTTATAGATGGCGCTAGTTGCCTGCATATTTATCTAATAGTCCTACACGTCAAACTATTTTATGTACTTTTATCATGATCTGAAAACTATACTACAATTGAAATTGACGACTGTACAGTCGGAATGAGCCATTTCTAATTCAGTCCTTAAACCACACGGCCATAAGAGCTAAAATCACTTATACTATTTAAATATCAAAAGCTTTTGGGATGCAAATGTTGTATTTCAAAACAAATGGTGGAGGTATCTAAAGTAATTTGTGTATCGTAACAAAATCCTACAAGAAGAAGCATTCAATAAGATTTGATATTTGACTTAATACTCCAAACAGATAAATTCAAAAAACTACACTTAAAACTAATATTAAGTGTCAAAGTGATACCTAAATATAACGACATACATTAATAATATAAATAACATATTGATTTAAGTTTGAAGATCATAATAAATTGTTACATAATTCTAAAAACTTTGTGATTTTAAATAATGTAACTTTCCTCAATTTTAAATATCCAACAAGCAAAGAAAAACCTAAATCCTTAACTAGTCATAATCTCGCCAATAAATCAACAACTTTCTTACCTAATATTTCCTGCATTTAACGGCTATCAATCCAAACGTATGCAAACCATTGATACCACACTCAAAACAAGCTTCATTCAATTTTGAGCCTTAATAGTAGAAAATTATGTTATATTCTGACTTAGCACGTAGCTGAATATAAAAACTCGGTAAATCGAGCACTAGCCGTAGTTACTAATTTAATCGAACTAAACATAGTAACCTCAATATAAGGGCTACATATTAGGCCGCTCGCACACGGAATGCTTGAAGCAGACGGCACTGCTTCGAGCGGTCAGCGAAACGAAAAGCAAAGGTACCAGCTCAAGCAGTCCGAGTACAGACGCTTATCTTATGTTTTATGCATTTTCTTAACTGCAGCTCTTCTTGTTCTGTCTCGTAACAACTGGCTTAGTTACAATCGTTAATCACACACTTAAAATTTACACGAAAAATCCTTGACATATAAGTGTCCGTTACAAACTTTTGGGTCCAAATTCGAGGTAAATCACCAGCTATATCCTTTCAATTTAATAGTTTCAATGTAAAAGTCCTGAGAACTTCTAGCTTCTAGACTAAATCATCACTTATGGTATTGTACACAATTCTGGCTTCTTATATACTGAACAGCCACCTTACTATGTCCTAACTTCTGCCTTCTAGTTTAACAGCTTCCTTCTATACGGAGCTGGAGTCACCACAACCCTTTAGCACACCTTAAAGGTAGATAAAAAAACTTGGGGTCTACAATCTGGACTAAATCATCAGGTGTGACGATATCTACTTTTTGACTCCTGAATATGTAACAAACTGAGTCCAAAAACTGGCCTAAACTGTCACTTACTGTACTGGACAATTTGTACATCCTAGTTTATACGGAGCTGCTAGAGTCGCCTGGGAAGTGCAGTTGGTTGTCGCCGCCGCAGCTGGGCGTGGGCGACGACGGCGGGTCGAGCGAGGCCCGCGATGCTGAGCTGAAACTGCTCGAACTCAGCTCCTCCTGCTCCGCTTCGTAACGACCGCTTGTTGTTATTGCTGGAAGGTGTAGAGTTTGTAATCAGTTATAGTGACGATTTGCAAGATGTTGCAGACTTGAGTCGCAATTTTTTTTAGTTAATAGAACTACCCATATTTAAAAAAAAACGTTAAAATATGTTTATATTTTACCAAGCTTCATGCAAATAAAGGAATATGTTTCTTTTTTTATGAATCAACTGCTGTAAAGTTTTTATCATACAACTCTTTACGCACAAGGAAGGCAAAAGTGTGTTAAATGATCAAAATAAAACCATGTAATGCTGTTTTTGAATTCTCATCTTTATTATATAGATACTATCCAGATTTTTTTAAACACTCCATAACATTATCAACAAAACAGTTCAGCCAAAGTATACATTACACGCGAACACTTAAGGCAGACATATTTAGCATACGTTATGACAATACAATTCGTATAATCGGCCATATGCCTAAATAAAGGCAACCATATAATTTTAGAATTTCAGAATTGATCACATTTTAAGCTGTGTTTTAATACATATGTCCAAGTATACATGAATACAAATGTTTGATTTGTGTTTCGCACTTACAGACAGTCAAGCAAACAGGTTTTATAATGCTTTAGGTTGTTGGCTCTGTTTTCAATAACATACAACATTTCCTTAATATTCCACATATTTTAAGTGTATGAGTAGTTTTTATTATGCTTTGTATGACACAACATTTTGGTGTTACTAATTACTGAAGAAAAAGTTGACAATACAGATCTTTATGTAATACGAAGTAAGATTAGATTCGACTATTATTTACAATTATAATCTGTTAGTTTTACTAATACTATATAGACTTTGTTGCTATTATCGGACTGGTTAATTTTATCCAAATTATTTAACAAGAACTTATATTTTGATTTTTTCATAAGCCAATATAAGCAAGATGATGAGAACATAATTTTGAACGAAGCTAATAAATCCCGCAATAAAAAAATAAAACATCCGAAAAGTAGGAATCACATTTCCTTATAACAAATATATGTTTTAATCGACAATATTATTTGGTCCGTACCAATTTTTAAGCAGTTTTAAGCTGCCATTAGTTATTGACTAAAAATAAAAAACAAAACATGATACGCAATTAATTTACGCAATTACTAAAACCAATGGTATATTTTAGTTTTGTATAAGAACAAAATACCAAAATAAGTACTAATTGTTTGAAAAGATCAAAATACTAAAGATAAATCGCACCCTTTCAGTGGTTGGTAGACCTTAGTTCAAACGAATAAGACTTCACATAGTATGCTCGGCTTACACGATAACACGCCTCTAATTAAGAGCACTCTACATGAAATTTTATAAAATAAATAGTCTTACAACTTGTACAAGTTCGTAATTTAGATCTTTTCCAAAATCACCTACATTATATACACTTTTGACAACGTAAAACCAATCAATTAGTAACAATAATTTCATAATATTAATTTCATCATTTACAGTTTTATCCAATTAAAGGTAATTACGGCCGAGAGAAACTTATATATAAATTGAACTAATTAAAATTAGAATACAGAACTAAAAAGCTACAAATCAACGTCAAATAATAAATAGTATTATGCACCAACTACGTATAGGTCTAAAGTTAATCGAAAACTCGAAATAATGTCACCGAAAAAAATTAGATAAGTAATAAATATTTGTCATGATTTAACATATTAAAGCTAAATAAAATTATAATAAAACATTGGTTAATAAATAATACTTGTCGATAGTTACAATATATTTGTACACGAAGACAGCCGTACATGTGAGTGGGTATCATATACCGGTGTGACTAAGTCATAAGCTGGGCTGTTTCTGAACCGACTGTTCTAGGTAGTAAGTCTTACATAGCTGCTTGAGTAAGCTACTATCTACGAAGCACATGATTGACGCTCAGCAATAGATATAAATCTAATTTATAGTTCGTCAAACACAACCTAAATAGGTATTTTGTAGTACTTTATTGATAGAGCTAGGCCAACAGTTATAAAATTTATGAATTGGTATTGCTTCATTTATAGAGAACAATTTGTAAAATCTAGTTCAGAAACAGCCGTTGGTGGCAAAGCAACACAATAAATTAATACTGAGGTACGATCAAGATATTACATATTAATTATTATAATGAGCCTCAATTATATCAAGGTCAACTTTAACGCCCCTATGTATAGCAAAAACTGGAAGCCATATTATGACGTTTTCGAAGACAGATAGACTTCAATATAGAAGAAAATAAGTGATAATAAGGCCTTAAAATTTCATAGTACGGCCTCCAGCTCCGCCGATGTAACTGCGCAAAATATATTATACTGGTCAAGCGTAAAATCTTATGACGGGTAAGCAAAGTATATACTGGCCTTTTAAAAGGTCTTGCGTAGCGCACAGCTGCTTGTTTCCACAATGTATGCGATTTTATTAATCTACACTAATAACTAAAACAAGAGATAAGTACTAAAAGGAGTACCGTTATACAAAAAAATGTACTAGGTTTTTTATAAAGACCGCCACGCCGATTCTAGAAGTCTCTTTAATATCAAAATCTTGCCAAAAACCTTACACTACGAGTATATAGTACTTAATACTTTTCGAATTCATTGGAATTTAGGGTCCTCATAAAAAATCTAGTAGAGTTAATTTTTTGTGTATTTTGCTAGGTTTTTAGATTTTTATGTTTATTTTTTTGATATGACATACAATACCGCTACTGAACAACGATAAAATGTTATTGCCTAAATAATAGTGTTAGGCTTTAGTAGCAAATATTTAAAATCACTTTTTTTTATAAACATTTTAAGGTTTTTTTTTTGTCTTTTACCTGTGCTTAATCACATTAATTGCATTATTACTAAGATTACTACAACAGCAGCAAATGTTGGATTCTAACCGCGTTAAATTGACATAATCAGCTTACGTTACATTATAACGAAGTTTATTGATACCGAACTCCTAGTTAAAAATATGTTACGCAAAGATCACTTTAGGGTTATTAAACTAATAATTTCCAAAGGCAGAAATAACCGAGAATAGTCTATTCGTACATAAAATAACATGTTAGTATAACACACGTTCCAACCACACAAAGTTAAGAAAATTGTTACAAAATATATTTAAAACTTTAATTGAAATATTTTTTTTTGTCTAAACAGCATTTTTGTTTGATAAGTAAATGTTGTTCAGAGTATTATTTTATACTACTTATATATAAAATCTATAAAAAAATCGGTTATCATAAATGTTACAATAGTTGATGTAGCTCACGTAAGCTGAAAATGTCTTATGTATAAACTACAATAAATATTGCAAAAATCTAAACATTGAACATTAATATCACTGAACACAGTTTTTTACTTTTTCTTCTTACGCGCCTTTTTAGACTTAGACGATTGCTTTGACGAAGGCATGGTTACATTAGAAGCACCTGATGATTTCTTTTCCTCCTTGTCGCTGTCCGTGGACACGACGGGTGAAGTATTATCATCATCCGAAGATTTCTCCATCTCCTTATCATCAGACTTATCATCGTCAATCTTCACCTCTTGAGAAGTTATTTTATCGTTTTCAATAACACTAAATCCCTTCTCCTTCTTCAAGGGAACTTTCTCTAAATCTATCAGGTTGAAGGCGCTTGATTCAATAGCTTTGCTTGTGGTTTCCTTTATGGTTGACAGTATATTATCTATGTTTATTTTGCATATTGGGCTAGTGACAGTACCATCGTTGATCTCTAGAAGGCTGTCCCGCATAACTTCTAGTTTAAAATCATCTAAACCGAAATCCAACGGGCCTAGTGGAGGTAAATCTAGTACTGAATGATGTTCTTCAACAAAGTTCAACTCTGAAGGAGCGTCGCATTCAGCAACCATGATGTCGGTTCTCTTACAAAGCTCGATTAGTTTCTCTTGGAGCGACACCTGTGTGGAAGACCCAGCTTCTTCATCTATATCTATAGTCTCAATTACATTTTCGCTTTCATATTTCTTACTTACTTCTACTTTTTCTTCAGCAACTTTTTCCTCTTTTTTGCTATTTTTAGACGCAGCGATAGAACTCCAAGATTTAATAGGTTTTTCAACTACTTCAACTTCTTGGCTCTTCTCAGGCTGCGGAGACTTCTTACGTATCTTATTGCCTTTAGTGATCTGAATTTCAGGGAATTCCTCTTTCATTGTGTCTATTACATACACATCTTTGATCTCTGTTTCATAACATTTCTCTGCGGGCTTGCGGTCAGCATAAGGCGAAAGAGATTTGCTTTTCTTAGCTCTTGGTGACTCTTTCAAAATGGAAGTATTTTCATTAGTTGGTTCAGTAACATTTAGAGAGTCTGCTTTAGGCATTTCAATTTCCCTAGGTTTTGATTTCGGAAGAGGTTCAACAAATTCCATTCTTAAGGCGCTTTCATCGCTCTTTTTAGTTTTAGGTGCGAGAGAAAGTTCTGTTTCATTTAGAGCCCAAATATCTCTAGGGTCAAACTGATCTTTCCTCTCCGGGGTTGCACTTTTAGACGAACGAGTCTTTTTAGGTTTAGTCAAATGAGGGAAAGGTTCCAAGTCCTCATATGGTGTCGAAATGGACACTAACTCGCCGCTAGACTGTTGTGGTTTATCATCAATCGCATGGATTTCGACAAAGGAATCCTCATCTTTCGTCTGTGTGTCATCTTGTGACTTCTTAGCTTTGCGAGCTTTCTTAACTTTAACTTTGGGTTCCTCAACCGGTTTTTCGTCTGCAACAGAACTACTGTATACGGGTTTCTCTGGTTCGTTAAGAAGCATATCCCATGCTTGCTCCTCAGTTTTAATTACATCAATAGTCTTTTCTTTAACAGTTTTGGTTTCGGAAGATTTTTTCTTTGTAGACATTTTTATAGTTACTGCTACTGAAGGTATTTCCTCTTTAGTTTCCACAACAGTTATCGGCTCGACTGGGACTGGCTCTTTAGGAGCATTTTCAACGGAAACAGGTTTCTTAGTTTCTTTAGTCATAGATACTCTTGAAACAGGTTCTTTTGGTGGAGTTTCCCTTGATAGTGAAACTCTAGGAGTCGGTTCTTTCGGGACAGACTCCCTTGGTAGAGACATTCTAGAGATAGACTCTTTTGGAACAGATTCTCTTGAAACCGATTGCCTAGTAACAGATTCTCTTGGAACAGATTCTCTCGGTATAGATTCCCTAGAAACAGAATGTCTTGATACATATTCTCTTGGTGCTTGTTCCCTTGTGACAAATTCTTTAATAACAGGTTCTTTCGTAACAGACTCCCTTCGAGGCAATTCCATTTTATCAACTATCTCTACTTTAGGAGTAGACTCCCTACGACTTTTCTCTTGAACCTCGCTCGACTTCGAAACCTTCACATCTTGGTCTCGAGGTCGAGTAGTTCCCTTATTTTTACTAGATTTTTTATCCCTAACAGCGTCGTCACTAGCGACTCTATCACTATCCGACTTTGGGGTGGGAGATCGCCTAACTCTAAGTCGGGCGGCCGGCTGAATATCACCCGACTGCCTGTGTTTTGGCAGTGTGTCGGGAGGCGCCTCGCAGGCTCGCTCGGCGGCCGCCAAGCCCCTCGCACTCGGCCTCGCATCCGTCATCTCTCGCGTCGCCTCCTCGCCTAAGCTATACTTATCTAAATTAAAACTAGGTGGTGGTGGGTCGTGTGTGGGCGGCGGCGTGGCGCAGAGCGCGGCGGGGATGAGCACGGCGGTGGGCAGCGCGGCGGGGGGCGCGGGCGCGCGCGGCGGGGGCGCGGGCGCGGGCGGCAGGCTCTGCGCGGGGATGGTGGTGGTGCGCGGCAGGGGGCGCGCGGCGTCCTCGGGGCGCGCCTCGGGGGGCGCGGGCGCGCGCAGCACGGGCCGGAAGCGCGCCTCGTCGCAGTTGGAGGCGGCGTAGGGCTCGGGCTCGGGCGCGGGCGGGCTGGCGGGCGCGGGCTGCACCACGGTGCCGAGCGGGTCCACGGCGCGGGCCAGCCCTCCGCCGCCGCCGGTCGCGCGCGGAGCCCCGCTGTCGCGCACCGCCCCTATACGAAACCGAAGGCAACCGTTACTACGCGTGCGGAGGAGTGGGCGGGCCGGTACGAGAGCCAACAGAGGGTGTGGGGTGCCTTTGGCTTCGGTATAGGGCCGGCGGCGATGTTAACTCCGTGCGCGGCGTCCGTCCGGCGGCTCCTCCGCTTCATGCTTCGCTCTTGGATATTCACTCGATGGTAAACGAAATCCAAAAACGTTGCACTCGCGAATTTTATGTATGTACGATTCAAAATTTGAAATACATTTTTGTCTATGCGATCACGTACACGACGCTAGCGAATTGCATAAGAAATATGAATGAAATCCGCTAACGATAATTAAAATCCCCATTTAAAAAGCGTTTATAAACGCAAAAGTACATCCGATGTGCGTCGTAAAATGATAAGTAAAAATGCGAAAAGAGAATACCCATTTTCCGCAGTGTCTTAGGTCCAAGATGAATATCAAAATTTTTAATCTTTTAATGTTATAAAATATTTATAATTTAATAAATTATATTTTCACTTGTTTGTTTTTCGCTGAAAGCAAATGAGCATTCCCTTTTAATCGTACACACCGGACACTGAACTACATGAAAATTGGCATTGAGATAGCCAAAAAATTTTAATGCGTACTTTTTTTGTCTCTCGCGATATGAATTAAAAACATATAGTATGTAGAATCCACTTGGTGACTCGCACATCAGTGATAACAAAGTTAGGATTTACTGTTTTGAAACAAATTCGCTGTTATATCTGAACGCCTACTCGCTAAGGGCAATACATTTTCAGGCGATCTTAAACGTCTATTTATCAGCTAATTTACTTTGAAAATGCCAGATACGGATAAGTCTTAAAAATTGACAGATTTTTAATTATTAAGCTCTCTTTAGTGTTATAACTGATGTGTGATTGATGACATGAAGGTATTTTTCATTAGTCGTTACCACCCGCATTTGGGGTGCAGGACATTTTTGTAATAGCATGAAAGTGAGACCACATGCGGTATCTTGTTTCATTTATTAAAATAAAATAAAATTTATATATGGATTGGTATAAATGGATTGGTGGTACTCCGCATTTGGGACGCGGAAGATTTAAATTAAAAACCCAAAAGGTGCCTTTCATTGGTCAAGCCGTGGGTCTTCCCGCATGCGGTATAACGACTGAGTTATCAACCATTTAAATAGGCCTAATTATCTTTGCAACCGACCTCAAAAAGTCAGGGATTCAATTCGACCGTATTTTTTTATTGTTACCTCATAACTTTCGACTGGGTAAACCGAGTTTGAAAATTCTCCAGTCCAGTTTTGACAGATGGATCCATAGGAAATAAATATAAGACTTATTTGAGGTCGATTTTTTTTGTAAGAATTATTATTAGTTGTAACATACCGTGATCTTCCTTCATGGCTTCGGCTAGGTCTTCTCGCAGCTGCACGTCACACACGGAGGTCGCGCGCCCACTGTCCGCTAACAACGACTTGCGCCGAAAGCTGTCCGATGGTGAGTGTTCGAGGGAACCTACGGTAAAGGACAGATTTTTATTTTTCTCGTTTAAAGAATTGTTTCCAGCTACTATGTTACATGGAAAGATGAATTCAGTATTTAAGTGTCGATTATATACATAATCTGACTGAAGAGACTATGTGAATAAAGTTTTTTATAAACAAAGTGTAGGCCAAAAAAAAAAACATTAGAGTCACAGGTTCAAGATAAAACGATCCCAATAATTTTGAACCAGCTTTCGTTTTGTTTAAATCTTAAATGATTTGCAGGCATGCGATTTTATTTATGGTAAAACGTATAAAAATGTAGCATAATTAAAAAAAAAGCATACATCAGTGCAATTTTCATCTAAAAATATAAGGGTGAAAAACTAACTGGCTGATCCGGAATCGATGAGCACAGGCACGATGGGCCTGACGCCGGGCATGTTGACGGGGTTGGAGCGAGCCACGCCGCGCGCCGCGCTTGCATCTACCTCCACTGTCTCCGCCTCAGATAGCGACGAGCTCGACCTGTTAGCAACAAACATTTATATAACTAAACAATAGAAACATATAACTGTACAATAAAATTCAATAAGTATATCGTAAAATTATCTAACGAAAGACAGTTTTTTTTTATCTGTAGATGCTCAACTGAATAGCTTAAATGCAATTATAGTTTGAAAGTTGTTGCATTAATGGCATACAAAATATGACATTTGAATATTTAGTCCCTTCGAAAATACTTTGTGATCTTTCAAGAGCGTTTGACAAACTGAATCACAATACACATTCAAAGTAATATGAAAAAAAGTGGATAAACAATAAAAATAATGAAATCCCTATTACAATCTTATATTTAAACAATACACAGATAACAAGGTGCTATTGTATAGGAAATTCAATGACAACTACATGAGAGTACCTTAAGGACCTACCTTAGGCCCTTAACGATATTGAATACAATAATAATGAAATCACAAACCATTTTATTTTGCTTATTAAAATAAAAATGCTGTTTTAATTTAATTAAGTTATATTAAACCTACCCCGTGCAGTTATAGGTCTTGAAGACGAACTGTGGGCCCATCCACAGTCGTCGGTGCGGGCCGGCGTGCGTCACGATCTCCACTTGAGACAGCCATCGCTCTTCCTCGCTCATACACATGTCGGCGCATCTCTGTAACAAATATTTTATTTTATTATAAATATATGTTTATATAATAGACAATATAAATGTAATGGAAGGGCTTTGACATAATTAAATTTTTCAGGTCTACGAGAGTGATGAAATTACCATCGCAATTTGTGGATCTATTTCAAAAGTTCTGTTGTCGACAGGGGATACCTCAGAAATGGGACTTCACAATTCTTAGAAGCCGGTTCCTTTTACGGTTACATGTAACCAATTATATGGCTTGTCCTTTATTTTGTTGCCTTCTTACAGCACTTACTCCAATATTTCATAAAGCCTATTATAGAGAGAGACGGGTTCCACCTCCAGCTCTATGGGGGAGTCGTCGCAGATCTATTATGAGTATTAGAGTGTTACCCTGCATGTCTGCGGCTGCAGCAGCGGGTTGGAGGGCGGCAGCGGGGCCAGCAGGTCGGCGGCGGCGGCGGGGCGCTGCAGCGGCCACTGCGAGACGGGTTCCACCTCCAGCTCTATGGGGGAGTCGTCGCAGATCTATTATGAGTATTAGAGTGTTACCCTGCATGTCTGCGGCTGCAGCAGCGGGTTGGAGGGCGGCAGCGGGGCCAGCAGGTCGGCGGCGGCGGCGGGGCGCTGCAGCGGCCACTGCGAGACGGGTTCCACCTCCAGCTCTATGGGGGAGTCGTCGCAGATCTATTATGAGTATTAGAGTGTTACCCTGCATGTCTGCGGCTGCAGCAGCGGGTTGGAGGGCGGCAGCGGGGCCAGCAGGTCGGCGGCGGCGGCGGGGCGCTGCAGCGGCCACTGCGAGACGGGTTCCACCTCCAGCTCTATGGGGGAGTCGTCGCAGATCTATTATGAGTATTAGAGTGTTACCCTGCATGTCTGCGGCTGCAGCAGCGGGTTGGAGGGCGGCAGCGGGGCCAGCAGGTCGGCGGCGGCGGCGGGGCGCTGCAGCGGCCACTGCGAGACGGGTTCCACCTCCAGCTCTATGGGGGAGTCGTCGCAGATCTATTATGAGTATTAGAGTGTTACCCTGCATGTCTGCGGCTGCAGCAGCGGGTTGGAGGGCGGCAGCGGGGCCAGCAGGTCGGCGGCGGCGGCGGGGCGCTGCAGCGGCCACTGCGAGACGGGTTCCACCTCCAGCTCTATGGGGGAGTCGTCGCAGATCTATTATGAGTATTAGAGTGTTACCCTGCATGTCTGCGGCTGCAGCAGCGGGTTGGAGGGCGGCAGCGGGGCCAGCAGGTCGGCGGCGGCGGCGGGGCGCTGCAGCGGCCACTGCGAGACGGGTTCCACCTCCAGCTCTATGGGGGAGTCGTCGCAGATCTATTATGAGTATTAGAGTGTTACCCTGCATGTCTGCGGCTGCAGCAGCGGGTTGGAGGGCGGCAGCGGGGCCAGCAGGTCGGCGGCGGCGGCGGGGCGCTGCAGCGGCCACTGCGAGACGGGTTCCACCTCCAGCTCTATGGGGGAGTCGTCGCAAATCTTCTCTTTTGGTAGACCTGGGGGGGAGAAGTATAGAGTATAGAGTAGGGGTTAAATTGTTCAAGACAAGAGATGGTACTCTTTAAGGGCCTATATTCAGCAGTGGGCGCTACTAGACCGATTTCATTATTGATATGGAAATATAAGGCACCTACTGACGGATTTAAGAACAGATGATCGTACCGCCTTAAACAAAACTACTTTAGAACTAAGTCAAAGGATCTCGCGTAGATAAACTGTTATGAATTCATATTATTATCGTACTGTCCGTATCTGTACATTCATTCGTACTGTCATATTAATTCTAGCTACCTCCTATTACTTCCGTCAATGTGTTAAAGTTCTATACGCTACATACTGGAGAGCGGCTTAGGATGCAGAAGCAGATGTAACAGCTCTCCGCTGGCCGCCATGAGGTAGAGCGCGGCGACGGGCGCGGGCGCTCGGCCCCCGGCCGGGGCTCCGAAGCGGGCGCGGGCTAGCAAGGGCGCTGCGCTGTTGTCCTCGGACAGAGATGATAGGCGTTGACGACCTGGGGAGATGGAAACAGATGTTGTATTATCACTATGTTGTAATATGTTTAGATTAACAAACCTAGTAGGATTACCTATTTCGGGGTACTTTTTTTACCCTATTTATAAAATTCTTTGTGTGCTTCGGTATGTTAGCAGTGGGTCGCAGCTGAGCGAGCGGCGACAGCGTGGTCGGCAGCGAGTACGGCGGCAGGCGCGGGTTGGGCATACAACTATAACTCACCCGAGCTGTTCCTAGTGATGGTATGCGTCGGTATGTTAGCAGTGGGTCGCAGCTGAGCGAGCGGCGACAGCGTGGTCGGCAGCGAGTACGGCGGCAGGCGCGGGTTGGGCATACAACTATAACTCACCCGAGCTGTTCCTAGTGATGGTATGCGTCGGTATGTTAGCAGTGGGTCGCAGCTGAGCGAGCGGCGACAGCGTGGTCGGCAGCGAGTACGGCGGCAGGCGCGGGTTGGGCATACAACTATAACTCACCCGAGCTGTTCCTAGTGATGGTATGCGTCGGTATGTTAGCAGTGGGTCGCAGCTGAGCGAGCGGCGACAGCGTGGTCGGCAGCGAGTACGGCGGCAGGCGCGGGTTGGGCATACAACTATAACTCACCCGAGCTGTTCCTAGTGATGGTATGCGTCGGTATGTTAGCAGTGGGTCGCAGCTGAGCGAGCGGCGACAGCGTGGTCGGCAGCGAGTACGGCGGCAGGCGCGGGTTGGGCATACAACTATAACTCACCCGAGCTGTTCCTAGTGATGGTATGCGTCGGTATGTTAGCAGTGGGTCGCAGCTGAGCGAGCGGCGACAGCGTGGTCGGCAGCGAGTACGGCGGCAGGCGCGGGTTGGGCATACAACTATAACTCACCCGAGCTGTTCCTAGTGATGGTATGCGTCGGTATGTTAGCAGTGGGTCGCAGCTGAGCGAGCGGCGACAGCGTGGTCGGCAGCGAGTACGGCGGCAGGCGCGGGTTGGGCATACAACTATAACTCACCCGAGCTGTTCCTAGTGATGGTATGCGTCGGTATGTTAGCAGTGGGTCGCAGCTGAGCGAGCGGCGACAGCGTGGTCGGCAGCGAGTACGGCGGCAGGCGCGGGTTGGGCATACAACTATAACTCACCCGAGCTGTTCCTAGTGATGGTATGCGTCGGTATGTTAGCAGTGGGTCGCAGCTGAGCGAGCGGCGACAGCGTGGTCGGCAGCGAGTACGGCGGCAGGCGCGGGTTGGGCATACAACTATAACTCACCCGAGCTGTTCCTAGTGATGGTATGCGTCGGTATGTTAGCAGTGGGTCGCAGCTGAGCGAGCGGCGACAGCGTGGTCGGCAGCGAGTACGGCGGCAGGCGCGGGTTGGGCATACAACTATAACTCACCCGAGCTGTTCCTAGTGATGGTATGCGTCGGTATGTTAGCAGTGGGTCGCAGCTGAGCGAGCGGCGACAGCGTGGTCGGCAGCGAGTACGGCGGCAGGCGCGGGTTGGGCATACAACTATAACTCACCCGAGCTGTTCCTAGTGATGGTATGCGTCGGTATGTTAGCAGTGGGTCGCAGCTGAGCGAGCGGCGACAGCGTGGTCGGCAGCGAGTACGGCGGCAGGCGCGGGTTGGGCATACAACTATAACTCACCCGAGCTGTTCCTAGTGATGGTATGCGTCGGTATGTTAGCAGTGGGTCGCAGCTGAGCGAGCGGCGACAGCGTGGTCGGCAGCGAGTACGGCGGCAGGCGCGGGTTGGGCATACAACTATAACTCACCCGAGCTGTTCCTAGTGATGGTATGCGTCGGTATGTTAGCAGTGGGTCGCAGCTGAGCGAGCGGCGACAGCGTGGTCGGCAGCGAGTACGGCGGCAGGCGCGGGTTGGGCATACAACTATAACTCACCCGAGCTGTTCCTAGTGATGGTATGCGTCGGTATGTTAGCAGTGGGTCGCAGCTGAGCGAGCGGCGACAGCGTGGTCGGCAGCGAGTACGGCGGCAGGCGCGGGTTGGGCATACAACTATAACTCACCCGAGCTGTTCCTAGTGATGGTATGCGTCGGTATGTTAGCAGTGGGTCGCAGCTGAGCGAGCGGCGACAGCGTGGTCGGCAGCGAGTACGGCGGCAGGCGCGGGTTGGGCATACAACTATAACTCACCCGAGCTGTTCCTAGTGATGGTATGCGTCGGTATGTTAGCAGTGGGTCGCAGCTGAGCGAGCGGCGACAGCGTGGTCGGCAGCGAGTACGGCGGCAGGCGCGGGTTGGGCATACAACTATAACTCACCCGAGCTGTTCCTAGTGATGGTATGCGTCGGTATGTTAGCAGTGGGTCGCAGCTGAGCGAGCGGCGACAGTGTGGTCGGCAGCGGATACGGCGGCAGGCGCGGATTGGGGAACCATGCGCCTTGCGGTAGGTTGTCCACCTGGAATAACGAGAGATTTTGTTAAAAGGTATAAAAATATATTGACGGAATGGTCTTGTTTCAATGATGAGAAAACAGAAGTTTTAAAAAATTACTAGTTCTGGAAAATTTCTGCTTTCTTCTCGTTTCGTGATTTTCATTTCATAAGATACATAATCCGATAGAAAGGGAACACAAAATATATTTTAGTTAAGCAACTGTATCTTCCTTGTCGATTTGACTCAATGTTGCAAGTCTACCCTTATGCCAATACGAGCAATCGTGAAGGTAATTTGTGAACACATGAGGGGTCCAATGATCTTTTGTTGTATCTGTAAATTTATAGACTGGTATAGACCATAGTTACTCACAGTAGCAGCGGAGGCCCTCTTAGCAGCAGCAGCGTGTATCGGCAACCCCGCCGAGCGATGGAACCGCGACAGTCGGTTGACGACGCGCGGCTGTGTGTGCGTGCGCACGCCGATAGCGCCGCCGTACGGGCTGATGGCGAACACGTGCGTCGTGCCGCGGAGCGTGGACACCGCCGCCCAGCGGGAGTCGCAGGATATTGCTATGTCCTGGGGGTGTAACAATATTATAAGTATACAATCTTAATAGTTCCACACACATACCACCGTGGATGCTGCCGCCATCAAGAGGCGGAAAACACAAGTTTAATTACAGTTTTGACAATAGGTTAGCTGACTGATATTAAAAGACGAAATCTATTTTTTTTTCTTTATTATTATTTGGACAGGTTATAAAAAAATATATTGGGCACGAAATAGTCGAAAAGTTTATTGCGACATCTATACGCCGCAGGCCAAACTACAACGAAAGGCAGCATATCTGTGTGTTCAACCTAATCCTACATCAAGTAAACATCTCTTACCAAATGGCAAGGTATATTGTTAATTGAGCATTACTTGACTTGGTAACATTACATTATTTGATCTATCCGATCTTTCCTTTTCCCTTTCTGTAAACTACACCACTTTTCAGTACATACCTGCACTTTAGCCGTAGTATCCCCCCTATGCAGTATATAAAGATGATGCACGGACGCGAGGCTGGCCCCACACGGGTGCGGATTGATCCTGAACACGTGGAAGTCGTGCCCGCGTCTATCGGCCGTCACTAGCAACATGCCACTCGCGTCGAACTTCAGAGCTATGATGGCTTCCGAGTGCGCTATGAAGTGAGCCACTATTGGGTCGCAGGGTTCCTCGCTGTCTTGGCCGTCTTCTTCCTCGTTACCCTGTAATTTTAAAAAGTTTCTGTTAGTGTCACTGTTATAAAAATAATATTTTGAGAAAATTGCGCAGCGTGGACCTTGGTGACTATGGCAACCGTACAAATAGATTTCTTCCATAAGTTAGCATGAGTACTTACACCATCAGTACTATAAATATCAGTACTTGTTTTTTCTTTGTATAGAAGCAAGGCGTTTTTCATGCAAAGGGACAGGTAGAGGCTGGTTTATAAAGAAACATGCTAATGGTTACGTGTTTTACGTGTTATGACATAGGCCTACGGATTTATAAATCTATTTATAATGCGATATAAATGATCTAAGATAAGTATAACTTCTAACTTATAGTATCCAACCATACCTATAACAAATAAGGTTGGATACATAAGGGGATAAAAAGGATACACTCCATAAAACAATATGGAGTGTATCCTTTTTATCCCCTTATGTATCCAACCTTATTTGTTATAGGTATGGTTGGATACTATAAGTTAGAAGTTAGACGTGATGTAGCACTTGCAAAATATGTATTCGAGGTCTTCCGGGGCAAACTAAACAATCCATCTGTGTTAGCTTCTTTGGGGCTGCTTGTCCCAAAGAGTAGATTAAGATGCAGTGCAAGACAACGTTTGTTTGAGGTTCCATCAGCTCGCACTAACTTGGGTCAACATGCTCCAGTTGCTAGGGCCATTAAATTATTAAATAAAGTTGCGAAGAACATAGATATTTTTAGTTGTTCATTGGCAGAATTTACTAGGGTGACTACTGAAATTGTTTGTTACAGCTTAGTGTAAATATAATATGAAAAATTGTTACTATTGTTATTATTTTCTTTATTGCATATTTTATTAATTTGTTAATTGTCTCTTTTCAATATTATTTTTGTTGTTTTCTTTTTAAGGTTTTTGCGAGATTTTATGTCTAGATGTGTACTTTTTTTTGTTATCATGCTTTAGTTATAGATGTGTATTTTATTTTAATTTCTAAGTGTATAATTTTATTTTCAATTTTAAGATTGTAGCTATTTTAATTATAATTTTACTATATATATGCCAACATTGTCGCATTAGGTATTAACCTGTAAGGATAGTGTTGTAATATTTAAATAAATAAATAAATAAATAAATAAAAGATGTGATCGGATAAGTCAATAAACATCATTTGTGTGCAATAGCTAAACTCGTTAGTACAGTTTTTTATTGTGTGTAATCTGATAGAAGTATTGCTACATAGGAAGTAGTTTTTATAACCCACAACCTTAAAATTATCTGTTTCAAAGTAAGCTAAGTTTTTAGCTTTCAAAAAAAATATAAACATGAATGTTAAGTATATAATAAGATCAGGAAAATTGTATCATATTCAAGATAAGATGCCTTAACTGTTGTCTAATTTTTGAATGCAGGAACACTCGTGTAGTAATACAAAAAAAAAACCATTTAAAATCGCCAATCCTCAATGAGCAAACGTGTTGACCAATGCTCACACCTTCTCAACATGAGCACAGGTGCACAGCAGTAGGACGTTTTTAGTCTGGTATTATTAGTATGTGTTGTAACCTCAATATCCAGTATGGTGACGACCCCCGGCTGCTGTATATCGGCGTTGGGCGGCGAGGGCGACTGCGAGGTGCTCCGCCCCCCCGCGAGGCTGTGCGCCACGCTCTCGCCGAGCCCGCGCAGGCCTTTGCTGAGGGACTTGGCTGCGTGCAGCACGGTCGCTGTGTAGCTGGTTACGCCTTCACCTGAGGATGTTGATTTTTATAGTGATTGCCCAATACTTAAATATTACAATTGAAAAATAATACGCGAGTAAATAATGTACCAAAGCTGAAAAAAAAATGATGGCCAAGACTAAGTATATTATTGAATCTTATATCCCTAACAAAGACTTTTAGAAATCCTAGCAAATTTGCTAATACAAGATTACCGATCCATAAAAACTGGTCTACATCACACAATCTTAAACCGACAGAGCGTCTTACAAAACAATAAAGAAAAAAGTAATTTTAAAGTTACCGTTACACGCATTATCACGAAATGGGGCAACACACACATGCACAAACGATTAGTCACGCACCTCTATACAATGATATGCAGGCGGTAAGGTCAACAAAATTTATACACACTGTATAAAGTCAACACCCCGTAGATAATAAACAAAAGAATTTAATTGATGTTTATTTATGAGTAAATGTTTTCCATTCAATATTTGCATGTCGATATAATTACGGAGAATTCTTCATTTAGGATAGTTTTATACGTAATTTCTGCGACATACGGTCGATTTTAAATAGGATTTACGATTATTATGCGCATTACACATTAAATTATCTTACGCTATATTAGGTTATCTTTGTGTATTACAGTTTTATTTCGATAGATGGCTAATTCTTTTTTAATGTACGATTTATCAAGAACTTGAGACTACATTGGTTTGAAATGTGGCATGACGTCACGATTTCGTAAATTTTGTGCTCACCCGTCATTAGCCCCTACTCTTTAATTTTTTTCGCCTTATCTACTTGGACCATTTTTTTTTGAGAAATGTAAAAAATACTTCTGTCCAACTAAATACATTTTGCATTTCTATACCAGCCATCTACCCTGTTCTACACACTAGCTTTGCATTTTTATTCATGGCGGACTTGATTACAATCCTAATTATTTTCTCATCTAAGTTTATGAGCGGAAGTTATACCGAATTAATGTGTGATCTAAAAACTACGGAAACTTAACAATGACTTTGAGGTAGGTCAGTACTGTATACATATTGCTACAGATGCCTAGCATGTTTATGTACATTAGACATGATATGCACCGCTTCCCTGTTCTGCCAGTTATATTATAAACAAGTAGCTTGATATTATTTTAATGATTTATTATACTTATCTTGTATGCACTATACGATAACCTTTAATAAATTAGATATAACTAGGACCAGTTTAGTTTTTGTTTACTGCAAGGAGCTTTTGTGTCGATGTATTTTTTATTTCATTAATGGAAACTTGATAATTTAATACTAATATGTCTTTTCATTTATATCAGTATGAAAAATAGTTAAGCTCTATAAAAATCAATTTTCCGCGCAAATATAGCGTTTAATTATTTTTTTCATTAATGGCGTTCTAGTTTGTAACTAATTTAATACGATAGCAATATTATGCAGCGCTCATGTTACCGTAAAACACGCGTAACGTGCAATTACAATAACAATATTTACTACTCCACACACAATTTGAATAACAAAGCTCTGGAGTGTTCTAGTATGTTCTATGTGACGTCACACTGCAGAAAGGGTCATGGACTAGTGCATTAATGATGTGCCACTAAATTATGTATGGGGTAGAAAGCCCTTCAAATAACATTGAGTCGTCACGGGATCGTTACTAACTAGATAAGCGATCTTTATGGAGAATAGTGTTTTATGTTCAGCTTTATGTTTCAATTTCAGTGAATTTGTGTATTTGTAGTTTGAGCTTGCTCTACTGAAATACAAAACAGAAAAACAATGGGAATGCGCATGGATATATGACTCACGATACGGCGCACTAAAGTTATTAAAATCAAAAAGGTTTTGTTTGTACGTATAGTGACTCAATCAGAGTATGTTTGAGAATGCAAAAACCTTGCCTTTTTTGTACTCATTTTGGGTCTATTATAAAACAAAAAATGTACACTTAGTAGTGCACTAACCCCGCAGCCCCCTCCCTAAAAACTGAATTTAAAAAATCTTTTTGCTTTATACGCTAATGTGAATTTCTTAAAATACAGTCAGTACATTTCCGAAGGTCATTCAACTCAAGATCTTTAGTGGATGCGAATGCCTAATCAATCAAGTATAATTAACGATGTAATAAATAAACATTATAAGGTTTTTCAAATTGTAATTATCGAATCTGTTACAGCTCATCGAAGTTGCTACGTTATTACTTAAACAATGTACCTGTGTATGTGAAAACACGTAGGCGGACATAAAAATAAAGTTTCTATAAATATCTTTTAAAAATAACGTAGTTATAAATATCCGAGTAGTCTAGGTTAAAATTATAGGCTACTGAAATATAAACGATTTGTCTACTTTTTATTGCCTACGGAACGATTAAATTAATTACAGTGCTTACAAAACACGACAACATTATTATCTATTTTTAATTCTCTATCTGTATTTTCTTTACCTTTTATTTTTATTTAAACTTGTTTTAGTGTTTAAGCTTAATAAAAAGTGAGCGTAGCAATCATTAGCTGTTTTTGGCAACCCTAAGCAACAGATTACTGACGTCACAACATATTGCAAAGAATTAAAAGTATCAGAAATATTTATACCGATGCCAAAGAACTTGTCGACAGGTTGTTGTTAAGAATCAAAATATAATAAATTGCACGTGAATGTCAAAAGGCTGACTATCACTGTAGGTGACGAGGAAAATCAGATATGGTAAAAATGTTGCTGAATTTTTTTGATGAAATAAGTCTGCCTATATTATTTATCTATACCTAAGTTCATTGAACTGAACATGAATACTGAAATCATCGTTATTTTTCTGATAAGTTTTCTACACGTGTTGGCCGTGTGTAGCAAAATGCTCGATAAAACCTCAAAACAATCGATAACAAATCGCTCTTACCTTCACAACCTCCACTGCTTCGTTTCGACTGGTTGAGTTTCTTGTCAGCGTAAGCCAGCCAGCGATCTCCTAGCGCCAAGGGGTTTATAGGCAAGCTGCCCCCTAAAGGACACGGGCAGGGGTAACAAGTAGTGACGGCCATTCGGTCTTCTAAGGTCGCAGCGTCGAAGACTGCGAATCGTTCGGAGAAGGATACGACCACTGAACGTTTGTTTGCCAGCACGTCTAGTATCGGGTTCTTGAATTTTATGCTCTTCACCTGTTGATAGAAAGAGGAACAATTGAATAAGGTGTTGAGTTCATTTGTTTGTAAAAGACCTATCGATTCATTATTTTTTTTTTTCGTTACTTATAACTTTATTTTTTATTTCAGTTTCCCCATATCTAGGTGCGTAGAGCCGGCCTATCTTATTCCCCATTTTTACAACTCTGGTATCTACAAAGACACGCCTCCGTTTATCGACGTCAATAATGGGCATCGCGTGTTTCTCGCATGACTAGTCTGATAAAAACCGACAAGAATTTAGTAAACAACCATTTTCCCGAATATCGTAGTAAGTCTGCGATAATCCCGTAGTATTCAGGATATTTTGTCTACCTAGTTCGATACACAATCGTACACGTGTCAGTCTAGGTCAACTCGAGTCAACGTTTTTCTTATCAGCTATTTATTCCTACTGAATATTAACAGGGTGTTATAAAAACATATTTATTCAAAGTCTACAGTAAAGTTATTTTGAATAATAATAGAATATTGCAATAGGAAACAGTGTGTAGACACTAAAAATTTAAGTTTTACTTAACTTAAAAAAGTAAATAAGGCGTTTTCTGATTTTCAGGAACTAATTTATAAGCAAGAATGGATCACGAAACACTTAAAAGAGTATGAATGATATTTTCTTCGGTAACATCAAATATAAGGAAAACATGCTTAAATAGACTAACCTGTTCACCACCTCTGATCGAAATAAAACTGAGCGAGCAGAAAGCGGGTCCCGGGCTCACGGAGTCACACAAAGCGATGAGGGGCCTCTTCGACGCGAAGCAGTCGCCGTGCTGCGGAGTAGGCAGTATACGGAGCACCCTCACTGTGCCTTGTCGCCATGACAACACCTCCTGTGCCTCCCCGGTCGGAGGGATCAGCCATACTTGGACTCCGGACCCGTAGCCGAGGATTAGCAGTAGGGGAGACACGTCACTGTCACCGTCTCCTTCAGGTGTCGGTTCGTTGATGTCTGTTGTTTCGAACCTGTGGATGAAATTTATTGCTTTATACCCTTAACTTCCTTCTATACCCTCATATTATGACAAAAGTCCTGTCTCAAAGTCAACAGCCTCTTTTCCAGGTAAAAAGAATTGGGTTTCTCTCAACACATAGGTACATCACTGGAATCACGGTTACGAAAACGTCAACATATAAAAGTTAACTTTACCTTGCCCACTGTATAACATCCTTGGGGTCAACAGTAGAGGATGAAGAGAGCGTGACATCATTAATGAACCCTGATACGGCGTCGATGATGCTGCGGTCGCTGGGTGGCTGGGACGGCACGGTAAGCGGCCCGCCCGACCGCACGTGCCGCGGCGACTCCGCTGACATGCTGTGTTAGCGTCGCCTACAACACATGCCCGTTAATTGGTGGAATGTACTAACAAATACAACTTTATACAAAATTATTATTTAATATACTGATTCTATTACTATTGTATAGTGATACTATAATAATGACTATGCTCAAATGACGCTTAATATTCTATCGGTTTCTAAGACGAGACTATGTACAAGACTTCATGAATGAATTAGTAATTGGCTTATGTCCAGGTTGAAATATCAATCGAGCAGAAAAAGGCTATCTATAACAAATTATTAAATAATTGTCCTGTATATTGGCAAACATTTGATAAGACCGTTGCAGAGTGTGCAGTTACTGCAGCTGCAAAGTATGTATCATGAATAAAGAATTAGTGTATTTATCACTCAAGTTCAAAATAACAGAATTTTCCTAAGAAAAATAGTAAAAACCGGAATCAAAATCAATGTCCTAAGTATTTAAATTTGGCCATGGTAACTCGTAATTAAATAGATTCTCATTGCAAGGGATCTACATGATTAACCTTTTAATTGCTCCAGTAAGCTAATGAGGTGACAAAGTCATACAGTAACAACATGATAAGACTCAATAGATAATTACTGTAGTAAATAATATGGCTTCCCGTTGTTTCTATTTTTGTAATAATTATTTTTGTTACTAACTTGGCCCATGTTGGACCAAAATAACAATTAGTTAATATTTTTAAGGATTTTATAGACTAATATTAACAGATGAATATATAAACATTTTCATATTTCAAATACTCTTTTGCTTTAAATAAAATTTTAGAACAAAAATTATTAACTTATTTCACCACATCACTCAAGAACATAACATAGCATTTGCATTTTTAAGTTATTTGTAACTTTTTAAAATCAAACTGCATAAAATATTTATATATGTAGAAAGAAGAAGTTGTCGATCAGTTCTAACTATCGTCAAAAATAGCTGACCCAATTTCTATGGAAATTAGAATTAAGCATAGAAGAAGGCTTGGAGTGACCTTAGCTACATTTTCCTTAAGATTGTATTTGTTGAAGTTAATAATAGAAAATTTAATGGGCCTATTTTTAATATTAACATACTAACATACCTTATACATTAAGTATGTATATATTTTTTAATTACTTAATTGCTATACTATAAGTTACTTTTGATGCAAAAACAAAGAAAAGATTGATGCAATAGAATTAATCATTCAAATTCTAAACACAAACAGACTGAATGTAGTGTGACCTTGACCATTATTAAACTAAAACATTGATTTGTTGATGCACAAAATTATTTAGTAGTTGAGTATGTATTTCAATTATTACTACATCATTGGCCAATAGTATACTGATTGAAACTGATTTTGAAATTACTCAAGACACATAGGTGGATTAAACTTTTATTAAATTTTATGTTTGTCCTTAACAATAAAATTAGAATGTACCTACTTATTACGATTTGTAGCACAAACAATGATAAAGAACAAGATTATTTTGAATAAAAACAATAGACGTCTAATTTAATATTGATCATATTATCGATAAAAATAAAAAAAAATACATTACGTAAAACAAAGCAATGTTACACCACTTTAAGAATATTCCGTCTTCAAATAAAAATACAAAAATGTTTATGTTGTTTCGAAACAGCTGGTAGCACTACTATATCTACACACTAAGTATTCACTGTAGCTTCGTACATAAAAGGGGACCGAGGACAAAGGAAATCGATGAAGTCCGTACACCCTACGATCTGATAATATCTAAACATTTTAATGCGTATTATGAATATCATATGCGTCTTACATAACACACTTACCTTGTTTACGAAAATAATACTCATTTTAAATCCATTTTCGAGTAAAATGCTATTGCGTCGTATTGGCAGTCGAAAACAATGACGTCACACGAATGAAAACAAAAACTCTAAACAAACATAACTCACTCGCGCACCTAATCAATGATTACTTTAATATAACTCTCATTAAATAAATAAATCAAAAATAAATTAGTTTTTATGTACAAAATATACAACGATTTACGAAACAGATGATTTGAATGACAATACCCGAACGCCCACTTGTTCGGATTGTAACTGTGTGCGTTAGTCATACGACAAAGCAATCATTCCATTCGTACACAAATGCACACATGTACAATTTATCACTGTGTTGAAAACACTCCGCTCTGCGTCAAACACAAACTCGATGCTATTTTTCACTCATAGAATTTTAAAGCTAGCTTTACAGAGGCGACATCGAACTGATACCACTTAGTTGATTAATTAACAGTAAGATTAACATGTTTCTATGCCACTTACTCAAATTATTATTCATCAAGTGGGCATACATACAATTTACAATTAGAAATGTAATTTTAAAGGTAACTTTTAAATTGTTATTGTTGTGTTAGATTCGTGTATCGTAAAATGAAAACACTGCCCTGTGTGTGATTTGTTTACTCTTTGACGAAGGTTACTGGAATGTTCCGTTTCTTGCAGAATGTGTTTGTTTAATGCATTTTAGATTTTTGTTTTTCATTTTAGTTAAATAATTTTATAAGGTGATTTTGTAAAATTACATTTCTACCTATAGGTTGTCAAGATGAATATTTATTAAGAGAAAACCATTTACTCGTACAGCTGATGTTCAAGTGTGGCAACTCCATGTGAGTAAGAAAAAAGAAAGCCGCAAAATGAGTAAATTTTACTCTACGCGCTTTTCACCACGTTCAACATAATAAATAATTTTAATCAGTGATAAGCTATATTTAAGTCATGCTGCATTTACTCATTCCTGTGATATTGTTTCTTTCACGCGAAACTGCTTCTTCAAGTGTAACTCAAAATAATGTTTTAGTTATATTTGTTGACGACTTGCGCCATCTTTCGGAAGAAACCATAAACTTGCCAAATATTAAAAAATTTGCAGCTAAAGGCGTTAACTTCAAGAATGCTTTTGCACAGGTAAGGCGTTACTTGTTGTTTCACATGAATGTCGCCTATTTACCTTACTTAGTCATACTTATTTATGTTGTAAATATATTAATTTAAATTACTTTTACAGCAAGCCCTTTGTGCTCCAAGCAGAAACTCAATACTAACTGGCCGGCGCCCAGACGCTCTGCGGTTATACGACTTCTACTCATACTGGCGAGACACTGTAGGAAACTTTACTACCCTACCACAATTCTTTAAAGAAAATGGCTACGAAACATACTCAGTGGGCAAAGTTTTTCATCCTGGAGCAAGTTCTAATTTCACTGATGATTACCCCTACAGCTGGACTCGGTACCCTTACCATCCTCCAACTGAAAAATATAAGGATGCTGCTGTCTGCATAGACAGTATTACAAAAAAACTTCAAAGAAACCTTGTATGTCCTGTCGATATTTTAAACCAACCTGGAAAGACCTTACCAGATTTAGAGTCACTGAAATACGCCATAAATATACTTTCGAATAGGAATTCTAGTATTCCGTTTTTCTTAGCCGTAGGTTTTCATAAGCCTCACATACCGTTAAAATTTCCGAAACAGTATTTAGGTAAGTCCAGAACTGAATGAAAATTGACCTAAAATACAAGCCTAGCGTTTTCTGTACCTCTCTGTGTCCATTTTATTTTTCAGAAAGAATTCCGATCAACAAAGTTAAGCCGCCGAAGCGTCCCAACATGCCTCATCATGTACCGCTAGTGGCCTGGCATACATGGACAGACGTGAGGAAAAGAGATGACATAGCACGACTAAACATATCCTTCCCTTTTGGACACATGCCTTCCGAATGGTCAATCAACATTAGGCAGAGTTACTACGCGGCTGCAACGTACATCGACGATTTAATAGGCATCCTAATGAATTTCGTCGATAAGAGGAAAACGATTGTAGTTTTGACTAGCGATCACGGTCAGTATTATAATTACATAGTTACTAATTTGGCATTCAAACATTTTTCCTTAATAATGCAACCTTCTTTTTTTACAGGCTGGTCTCTAGGCGAAAACGGTTTATGGGCTAAGTATAGTAACTTCGATGTGGCCTTAAAAGTTCCCTTAATTTTTTCGGTACCGGGATTGTCAACGAGGATCGTACAAACTCCTGTAGAACTGGTTGATATATTTCCTACTTTGGTTGATTTAAGTGGAATTCCCCAAAACATTTCGAAGTGTAAAAATAATGACAAGTCTCTTCTATGCTTCGAAGGCAAAAGTTTAAAACCATTAATGGTTGATGGTGCCCAAAAATCTGGTGATTATGTTGCATTTAGCCAGTATCCGCGGCCCAATGCTTATCCACAGAACAACTCAGACAAACCACGCCTGAAAGACATCAAAATCATGGGTTACAGTGTCAGAACAAAAAGATTCAGATACACAGAATGGGTATCATTTAATAACAAATTATTTACAATAGATTGGAACATAATTTATGGCTTAGAACTATATGATCACATTGTAGATTCCGAAGAGTCAAACAATCTATATTTAGTACATAAATACAAAAATATTAAACAATATTTATCTGGATTGTTAAGGTCACATTTTAATAGAAATAATACTCACTTGTATTAAATATAAATAACAACAATAATGTTTAATTATAAACAATAATTGCACAATTCACATTAGTTTATTGCATTCACCCCACGCCCTTTCGTAAGTGTAATACAGCTTTATATCTGGTCTGATCTTCGATTGTTTAGACATAAGCAATTGGAACATCACCTTCACCAGCCATCACCAACTACACAGTCAAACTAGATCAAGATCTGTAATCGTGATCAGTGATCTTGATCAAGATTGACTGTCTACCGATTTGAACCGACACACGTTAAACGGTCAATCTTGATCTAGATTGACCGTGAAATAGCCGCCTATTTTCACACAGCGATAAAGGTCCCACCACAATTTGGCGCATCAACATTACACTACATAAAAAAGACAAACACAACTGTACTTCAAAACTTAATGTGTACGTACGTACGGTGCGCTTACAATGGAAAGACTTCAGTGACAGTCACATTCATACTATAGAGGTCGGAGTCTCAGTATTTTCCGGATCGTCTTCACTGACCTTAAACGAACATCGTTATTAGTACTATTTGCTACAATTGTAATACTTCAAATGCAATCTCATTAGCTATTAAGGCAGGTATACCTTGTGGAATGATTACTTATTTTTATTAAATGATATTGATATTAGGAAGACGAATTAATAATTGCAGTGGAATTAGCCTACGTTCGGGTTGCGCGCCCTAGCGTGACAGTTTGGATCGTAGCCTCGACACGGCCAGATGAACCTGACCGACCTTAAGACATCATAAATACTTCAAGGCTAAGATAAATATAGAACAAATTATCTAAAAAAGATTCACTGGTAAATTCATTATTTTTGTCATAACATAAACGCAATCTGTATTATTTTCACTCATCATGTCAACGTATTAATTCATTGATATTTTCTCACATCAGGAAGTTATAACACCAATATATTATTCTACAATCGTTAACACAGCGTATTTATTAGCCACAATACATTTTAAGGTTCGCACGTCCTAAAAGACTAATCAATCTTTAGTCCCGTCACTAGACCTAACTGACTATAACTGGCTAAAAAACACGCCGTTTAACGATAACACGTTCTAACACAACTGGAATCGTAAAAACTTCTATAAAGCGTCAACTTAAACACTACACAGTCTTTCGAATACGAAATTCAAGTTCATAAAACATCATACTAAGCTTCGTTTCTCTTCGGAGATCGGTTTCCGAGAGTTCTCCTCCATTTCTATCTGTTTGAACCTCGCGTATAGTCCACTGCTGGCCAACACGATGAGGTTGGAGGCCCACCATAGGACGTTCTTGCTTTCATTGTACCATTGGGTCGCTATGACCGTTTGGGCACAAGCTTTGGCCGTTCCTGAGATGTTGTGTGTTAATGGTGAAGTGACCTGGAATTTGGATAGGAACAAAATTAAAAAAGTTTTACGGTTTTAGTGGGCTAAATTAATGCAATTCCTCTTTTGTAGTATTAGATACCCTGAATAATAAAATGGAATTAAATATATTTTTTCGTAACTATGACAAAATCGTCACTTTAAGGCGTCGTAAATATTTTTTGTATAAACTAACTTAATTCGACAATCTGAGAAGGAAATACGTCGAAACAAACTCAGTCGAATACAAATTTTAATACACATATACAGTGGAAGTTTTGTAGAAAAGTAACAAAATTTGCATAATAAAATTAGTCTTATCAGTAATGGCTACCGAAACTACTAGAGGTTTTTTCATTGCACTTATAGTTTGGGTTTGCAAACCCAGCAAAATTTAATTTCAGTACAGTACAGATGAGAATAAAATGAGTAACATACCTTTATCTGCAAGGAGGTGAAATATCCTATAGCGAATCCACAAATCCCGCCAATTATCATCTGCACCCAAAAGTATGAACTATCAAAGTTATCATAATTCCACAGCGCAGTCAATTCTCCATTCGTTATTATTAGTGGTAGGAATAATAATACTGAGTAGGCGTTATTATAATACGATAGCAACCAAACTTCTTGGTTGACACTGGGTAAAACCTTTTTCGTGTAGATTGAGTATAGCGATAACATTAGTGAACCTATGACGCCATATATTGTACCAGTGAGCGAGAATGAACCTGAAAACAAGCAAAAAAATAATCGAATTAAAAATCGATCCGATTCGATGCGCTTTGACTGTAAATAGCCTTCACATTTACAATAAACAAATGTAAAATATTGCACTACTAAAATTACATAAAAAGAGCCATTTCCTTACATTGTAATACATTACGCTTTATCGTTACACTTTTATATTGGAGAGAAACAAGCCACATTTGTAAGATATTTTTAAATTGCAAGTTATTTAGATGTACCTAAGCAACTAATGCTAGTAAAAATCAATTTATCGCCAACATCAATAGTCGATGGAAAAAACAGTCCGAATTTCCTTGATTTACATGGTCATGATCTTAAAAAAGAAACTTACTGCCAATAATAAGTAATGTTCAAACAAAAATAACAGCTACTTACCTAATAAACTTTCTTGATCTACTCCAAGGTAGAACCCAAATATGATGAATCCGCAGCACAGTACGCATCTGTAAGATGTCTTCTGTCCGAGCAGCACCCAACTGAATATTACATTGAAGACGGTAGTCAGGGATCTTCCAACATAATAGAAGGGAACACCGACATACTTTAAACATAGGTTGTTTGTTGCTATCATTAGAGTAAACATTATTGATAGTGGTATCACCTGAAAGCAAAAGAAAGTGATATTAATTTAAAAAAAATGTGACATAGTTATGTGAAAAAACTTTAAATGTAATGTTAAATGAATGTTTTGGTCTCTATTAGAGAATATTTAAGTAATAGTAACAAAGGCACAAAATTAAATATTATATAGTCCTCATAAAAACTAAAGATTTTTTTCTTTTAAAATTAATTCTTTCAAAACACAATATTTGAATGTTCTGTCTTTAGTTCAAAGTAATTTTTCTTAACAATGTGAGACAAAGTGCTAAACATTGTAATTTCATTCATGTATTTATGAAAGTAAGAAAAAAAAATGAGAGTTTTACATGCTGATTAGATACATATAGAATCCTGTATGCAAGGAAAAAATTATGTTAATAACGAGTGTGGTAATCCAGTGCTGTAACCTTGCATGTTATCAGAATGTGTATTATCAGTAAAAGCTAATGAGTGTATGTAAGCCAAACTAAACTGAATTTGTGACATTGAGTCAAAACATGTCAAATTGTTACAGGGGCAAAATTATGCTATGTTAAATACAGTATGTTCCAGTGTGTACCTAATTCTAGTATTTAGATTTTAGTTTAATGACAAATGTACACCTACTTGCTACTGTTGTCATCATTGTAGGCTTACCTGAATACGAAAATTAGGTACAATAACAAGTACACTGGGACATTAATTAACCTGCCACCCACTGACTACATATGCCACTGAAACAGCGGAATCAGACCCAATTCATTTTCTCAATTTGTTGTTACTATGAATTTAGGGTCTATCATACTTTAAATACACTCATGTATGTGTACAGCTGTTAAACTTTGAATATTAAATACCATATATTACATATTGATTGAAATCAGACTGGCATTGGAAACTGAATGCAAACATTGGTTAAATTATTGTGTATTTATAAACACAACACACACACTTATTATTTTCTGATTAGATAAAATTTGTAATTTGAATGCAGATTTTATGTAGTTTCAATTGTAATCAAAAGGAAAATAAAGTAATATGCTTACACAAAAAAATAATTAAATTAAAATCAAGCTATTTCCACAACTTATCCACATACATGATTATTCTATTAGAATTTTTTCAAAATTGATTTGGACTCAAAAAAGTAATGTTTGATTTATATTTTTTTCCTTATGATACACACAAATTATTATATGTATTTTTTATAAATTTGCAATATATTTACCTTTCTCATGACTTCAACATTCCACGGTGAGCCCTTAGGGAATGAGAATACTCTCGGTATGCCACCAGACCTGCTCAGCAAGCTGCATATTGTGAAGGAGACCACACATTGGAACCATGTTATGAAGAGTGGTGCTTCTAGAGCCACCACCTGACTGCTTAGTAGTGTCTTGTTGACAAATACCGTGGCTATAGACACTATCCTGAAAAGAAAAAGGATTTTTAGACATTAGAATAACCAAGACAGGATATGTGAGGTCTGTTTCAAATTACAGATTGGTCTTGACATATTATGAAGCTGAAGAGAGACCAATATTCAGATTTGATAATATAATAAGCCTAATTCTAAGGAGGCAGTAAACAGTAATATGAAGATTGGCTATCTAGATGGACTCCTGTTGTTGTTTACAAATATATTTAATATAGTAATGATGCACATACACCAACACTTTGATTTCCAGCAAATATTTTCTCCATCTGGCAATCAAAACTGAAATCCTTAGCATAGAAGTCAACCATTTATTGTAAAATTATAAAACCAGTCTCAGTCATCAAAAAATTTTTTGGATTTTTTTTTATATGATGGTTTTAATATTATTTCACAGACATTTTATTGCAGATTTATATAAAATATAAATTGGGTTTCTAATACATTTTCTATGTACGGGTTTTACGACCGGCGTGTTTACAACAAAGCAATAATCTTTTATCATACATATTAACATGTGTTTGACATTCGGCTTGTAAACGTTCTGCAGGCCTGTTTATTAAATATTTTTTATTAAAAATGAATAAAAACAATTATTAGAAACAACTTATCAACGACAACGAATTACATTTTATACATACCAGTAACAGGAAACCACGATAAATATTTTAATATATCTTGAACACAAATCAGAACGCTGGTCCTTCATTTTGTTGTTTTATCACTTTTATCTCATAGATATTTGTTAATGACAATTAAAATCACGACTAAAACATGCCAATAGGAAATACTATTTTATGAATTATAACATAAATCAGTACTATCGTGCGAATTTACAACCACAACAAACGATCGACATCGAGCTCAGCTGCCTGCAGTCATCCCATTTTCTTATTTTATCCGATTCGGCCCCTTTCTGTAAAAATACATTTCAAGTGCATTTAGATTCGTTTCAATTTGGTTTTTATCTTTTTCTGTTTCAAAAGATAATGTGAAAGAGTCGATAATGTATTCTATGATTGTGATTACCTTTTTACTCTTCTTGGGTTTGGAACGCTGTTCATATATTTAATATCATTGCGTTTTAAATCTTAGGCGATTGAAATAAGGTATATTTTAGAGTGACAGAATTTGAACACCTAGGCTTTATTTTGACATCGCAGGACAGTGTTGTCAGCGTTATGATTCTGTGTTTAATATGGTAAGTTATTCACAGGATAAATAAAACATCAAAAATTAAAGTACAGAAAATGGGTAGAACAGTGATAGACAAAAGGCGATAAGAAGAAATTTTAAAGAAATATAAACTTTGTTGGACTAAAGTGCTAATAAAATTTGTTGTTAATACATTTGTATTTATTAGTATCAATATTTAAGAAAAGTCACTTTGACTTTATTTGGCATGTGCTGTTATTATTAAAAAAAAATACTACCACAATATATTAGTTTACTGCAACTCCTACGTTTTTTTGGTTTTATTTTACATAAAAAACGTATTTTTTTTGTAGCTTATTTAATTTTCAACGGACTGTTGAACTATAATCCGAATCTTGTTTATTCGTTATGCTTTTCATAACCCTTTTATTTTGTACCTATGTTCCTCACGTTTATTTGCTATAACAACACTAAAGTTGTCGCCTCGCCGTTGTCTGAACGCTGACGTCAGTGATTTTAGTATTTTACATTTTCGAATGGTAATAGTCCAACAAATTTATATATTTTAACTCTTATATTCGAGGCGACGCGTAAATATTGTGGACATTTTAAAATGGCATCATCACCGGAAACTAAATTACCAGAGACCGACAGCCCAGACGTGGAATCTAGTTTCTTTGAAGCGTATTCAGTAAATTTGATTATAACTGCGGTAATTGTCGGTGTGTTGATCTACAAAATATACACTAAGTTTATAAAGGTTCCTGTCGAGGCGCCGGCCGTGGACTTGCCGAAGCTCCGTAAGGACATGACAGTGGCAGAACTGCGTCAATATGATGGTCAGCAGGCTGGCAAGAGGGTGCTGGTGGCGGTCAACGGCTGGATATTCGACGTGACGCGAGGGCGCCGCTTCTACGGGCCCGGTGAGTGCATTCGCGCCGCTGTTTATAAATAGAGTTGACATTACCATGACTCATTAATTATCCATTCAACATGCAGACTGTGCACCTTGAGTAACCTTTTGAATTATAAATTATAAGACTAATGACTTGCCCGAATTTATCTAGTTTATTTTTTATGTTGAAGTTATAATATCTAGTCTTCCTCTTTATTTATGTGTCATGTTATAATAAAATTATATTAGTAAAAAAAAAATAAAAAACATGTTATTACCATAAAATAAAAAATAAATTATATGTTCATAAATATATTTTTTGTATAAAAAGAACTCATCATGTTAAATAAGACCTCATTGCATTGTAGGAGGCCCATATGCAGCATTTGGAGGCAAGGATGCATCAAGAGGTCTGGCCACCTTCTCGGTGACATCATCAGACAAGGAGTATGATGACCTTAGTGACCTCAACTCAATGCAAATGGAGTCTGTCAAGGAGTGGGAGGCGCAGTTCAGAGGTAAGAATAATTTAATTAACAAGATACCGGCAGTTATCAGCTGGCTTAACTGCTTGCCTGATAATAAATAGTATTAAGATTTTAAATACCTACTTTTTAGTCAAGTAGACACAATAAAATTTTAGAGACCTTGGTATCCTAATCTTCATAATTGCATATCGCAAAACAAAGTTTCTTAGCTCAATAACATACCAAATAACAGACAGTATTAACATTATTAGAACATATTCATTGGAGCTTAGTAGTTAACGTAAGGTCAATTCTAAAGTTTTTGAAATAATAATCTAAATTGAAAGTACACAATATTTACCTAAACAACATAATAATTATTTTTACCATATTACCATATACCAAAAAACTGTATCATAAAAAAAATATATCGGCTTAATCTTGGTTTTTTCTCAGAATCCATTTTCTTGTTCCCAACCGACATTGTTTATCATGTATTAAATACTGATATTATCCTTGTACTGAAGTAATTACCCCTATTTATTATATCTACAGACTTTTACACTAATTTCTTTATAAGGAAAAACACTGGGCTGTAACATATGCGTTGTTTAAAGCCATAAAAGTGTAAATGGCCATGATCTAATGCTTGTGTTACAATAGAAATACATTGTTTTTCAAGGGATTTTGTACTATGGGTTTACAACTAGACTGCCTCGTTGGCCTAGTGGTGCTAAGCGCGACTGCTACGCTTGAGGTCTTGGGTTCGATCCTAGGTCGACCAAGGTATTATTGGGTTTTTCTATTAAATTCTCAGTAGCAGATCGGAGTTTGGATTTGTGCCCGGTTAGTGGCTCGCCCCCTATTACATGGAACCTAAACATATCGGCGAACTGTGGGTGTACATTGGTACACCTCTGCCTAACCCTTCGGGGATATAGGTGTGATGATATGATATGTAGGTATGCTAATATGCTGGGCATGCTCAGTAAACACTATCCGGAAACAAAGTAAATTAAAGAATCATAATTTGCTTAATTTACTGCTTTTGATTGGTTATGTAGTCATAACTATATACTTTGTAGGTACGTATTTACGTGGGAATGTATAAAATATAGTTTGATTAAGTACTATTATTTAGCATAATACAGACATTAATTTTAAGTATACCGAAACCAGAATAATATTCTTTTTAGTAGAATCTAAATCATGATATTAACACGATAAGCATCCGCCGCGTGTTAGTGATCCAAATATTTATCCTTCTCCTTGAAGTATCCTTCAAATAAATCCGGTTGCGCAAGCTAGCAAAAAAAAACAATGAAATCATAATTTCAAAAGAGTATTATAACTACTTTGCATCATACTCCTTTGAAGTGGCTTACTGTTTACGGCTAATAAAAATGTTAATAGGCTTCCAGAGCATTTGTATACATTGTTTACATCGCTTTCTAACGACAAAACATATTCTCGATCTTTGTGCTTTACGTAAATATTTATTTCGACACCAATTTCTATCTTCATGCCAATTTATATTAATGTTATTCGATAAAAATAAACACATAAAAATCTTGCAGCGGCAATGTTTTACGTGGGAATATCTTAGTCTATGAATGCAATCTATGTAAACAACTCTATTATGTCTGTGCTATAATTAACGAACTAATAAAGATTTAGTATCGGTCTGCACAGAAAAATATTTTTAACATCAATCTGTATCTGTTCCACTTTAGAGCAAAGGCTTCTTATTTAAGTAGAATCAAGCTTTCTTAAGATATTGCTATGCTCACTGTTTGTTTGCGATTTCAGGAAATATATTCGTCTTTTGTTAACCGAAATTGCTTTCCTTAAAAGATAAATAAGCGCTCTAACATGTAATCAACGTGATTTATGATTTAAATCTGGATTTCATCTGCGTATTTGCCATGAAATCAGGAATGCCTCATGATAGGTATATCAATACAAATAATACACCCCATCTCAAATAAACAGAATAAAGCGAACAAAACTAAATCTTCATAAATACTAACGTTACGCGTGTTTCAGAAAGTGTTTGTCACATGTAATTTATAGCCACATGCCCACATCCCACATGTAAGTCATACGATGCCCTTGTCATTCCCGCTTCAATCTTGACAAAAAAACCGCCGGTGCGTGGAAGTCAAGGTTAGGAATACAAAACAATACGTCATCAGAGCTCAGAGTCCAGTTTTGCACTTGTCTCTACTTTTTCTGTGAGATATGTGTGTGATAGTTATGAAGCTAAGCCCTTCAAAGCTTTTTATAAAGATACTCACGGAATTGGTTAACTCAATAACAGCTAAAAATGTGCGAACAAGTTTCCCATCTACCTAATCAATAAATATCGAAATAGGATGCTGATGATGAATCGAGATTCCAATCTATTTTCTTACGTAAATTGCAAGAGGTGTAATTTTTGTGTGTAGTTACCACAACTACGCTATTTGCGAAAAACTAATATGCCTGAAACTTATGATTCCATTAAAAACATGACAACCATGTCAGAGAAGCTTGAATATAACAATCTCTTTAGTACAGGTCAGGATCAGAATATCTAGAGTTCTTGATTATATAAAATACATAGATGCCATTAATAGTCACGCGTAGTAACACGAAGGAGGGTAAAGATCAGCGCTATGTGGAATATAAATATCCTACTGCATCGATAGATCACTAGTAAAACGGTTTTATCTGCGATGCATGTTATGGTAACTGTCTCTAATCACTGCATTTTACGTAGACATAACAAATATATTATATAACAGGTTTCCAAGCTTTCTTTAAAATAGCTAATATAGCAATCAATATCGAATATTTAGAATTTTATAATTTTTACAGTACAGACTCTGTAACTTGGCAGAATTTAAAGTAACTAAAAGATATAACTTTCTTCTTCGTCCACCGTTTACGTATAGTTGCATTTCACAGAAACCATTTAGTAGTTGTTTTGCGACGCGTCTAGTCAAATAATCCATTCTGAAATCTAAAAGGACTCTGACTTTAAACAGCTCTAAACTCACTAAACTATAGTTGGACGAAGAAAAAACTTTACTTATGCAAAAAAATAAAATTATTCATATATTTATAAACATTTTTGAATGATAAACACAACCAAAAGCCAGGTTTTATCACGGAATAACAATAATAACATGTGTTATCAAAATATTTGATAGGTGCACTGTTATCGGAGCAGCGCACCCTCTGAAATTTAAATATAAACCGATTGGATTTCGTCACACGTAAACATGGACATATTATCTGACATGATAATTTTGCATTCAACATCTTTTAATCTAGAAGCTCGTAAAGAGAACTGGCGTTGTTATTTTATAACAATTAAAATGTGTTCCTAAGAGTAGTAGTAAGTAAGGCTATCACTAGGCTATGATTAATCCTGCCTCGCTTTCTTATGTGAACTGAAAGTTTTTTTTTTGTGAAATGAGTTAACACAGTGTGTAACGGCAGCCTGGCCAAAGAAGAAAATAATCTTTTAAAATTGGAATTCCCAATAATCCGTTTAATTTTATATA
Source organism: Autographa gamma (assembly GCA_905146925.1). NCBI lineage: Eukaryota > Metazoa > Arthropoda > Insecta > Lepidoptera > Noctuidae > Autographa > Autographa gamma. The sequence goes on from LR989855.1 coordinate 10,661,982, forward strand.
AGAAACTCAAATTTCTCATTCGCAAAGCAGCTGCATTATTCGTAAATGTAAATGCTATCAGATGTCGCCAGGTCATCCGATAAAAATGCTCAAACAGCGTAGCTTATCTGTAACGCGTAACGCAGATAGTAGATAGGCCAGATAGAGCTTTGATTTGCATCTGTAGGTCAATTTGTTAGTCATCAGCTATGTTGATACTGAGATGAATAAAATCATTATGTAGTCAGTAAGAATACAGACTCATCAAATGTTTTCTGGAGTATAGAAAGTCTAGATAAGAAGTACTTCATTATTTTCTGCGAAAACTAAAGCCTGAATCCACTAAAACACGATGTCAGCCAAAACAGTTTTGTTATTGTAACTTTCCTATAGTAAAATATATTATTGTATTGATGAAAGCTGATCTCAAAAAAGGAAAAAAAAAATAGTCTAAAAATGTTCCTAGCAAAATCAAAATGTTTATTTTAATAGAGAGCAGCGTTGCTTTGTTTACACAATTAGAGACGAATAAAAAAGATAAACAAACATTTGTGTCAAGTACAGATAAGGACACACGTGCAAGGCGTGTGTTCGCAAAAAAACAACAACAAAAAGCTATTTATATGCGTGTGATATGTTGATCACATAACAGTCCATTGAACTCCCATCTCGGTCACCGATACCATGTTTTTCTACACTGGAAAAAATGCCCTTGGAAAGATTTCGAAGTTTTACTAACATTTTAGGCCATTGTCCAAATAGTTAACTTTCACTTGCGATTTTGAGAAAATATGCCCTAATGTTTGTATACCGTCTAGGTGTTATATTTAATTTCAAGATATTATACAATCTTGTATCCATGTTCTGTATTTTCAGGCCATATCATTTCAAAATGTTGCACATTGTAAAAGATAGCAAATCTAAACAATGTCTCCTATAGTTTCGTTATACCCTTATTAAAAATCATCTCATCTCGAGTCAAAACTAATCAAATTTATACCTGACCAGCTCAAAACATGCCTAATTCGGTTGCTCTATGATAACCCTTGAAATTACCAGCTGTGCTGACATAACTTGCATCCCCACTTCAGAATTTATATCATAATGTATGTAATCTTTCCCCGATTGTATGATTTAACATGCCATTGTCATATTGTTATGCGAATGTTATCTTTTAAGATAACCTGATGAACAATATTGTAGTGGCAAGTGTGCTCATTTATGTTGCGTAATTATTATCGTGCTGTTCTCACGTCATTGTGTCAATACATTTACACTTCGTCTTTATTATATAAAATGTTGCTGCAACACTCTAGTGTGATATAGGTGCATTTAGTTACGATTTATGCTTCTTAAACCTGGTTTTTGAAAGGACAATAAAAAATAATTGGCAAATTTCAAGTGCAATTCTAGTCATTAGCCTGACGGACACAATTTTTTGGTTTTTTGACAGTGTATGAAATTGTACAGCCTTTCAGAAAGCAAAGGTTGTCTTAGCAAACTGTTGCCACGTTCTCTGTAACACGTCAGTTTTAGTTTAGGTCATGTTTCATTGCTTTAGTCGTAACTGTTTTAGTACTCCGACTGATCGGAATCAATATGTATGGCGTCTACAATACATCATGAATAATTTCAATGTTTCTTTAGCTGTCTACCGAAACCGCTACAATAGTATTAGGGTTAAAAGGTTAATAGTGACATATCTAAACATCATGTCTTGAATATATTGCTTCCTTAGTCTTAGGTTCATCAATGTAGTATCGAGATTTTGTATGAAAATATGAACAACTAGCTTTTGACTCAAGATGTGTTTTCGATGCAACTGACAGCAAAAATCTTCGTATAAAATGGTTTTTCTCCATACCACTACCTCATTGCTATCATTTTTATCTGCAGTACATCTTTCTTTAAAGAAATATGCAACGGAATGGCTACTTACTATGCAACAATGTAAACTAGTTCCATAATTACGCAAAGCCGAAGTCAGCGACCCATCTTGTAATCTGTAACAGTAACTATACTCTATAGGATGCAAAGCTGAGCTCTCAGTGTACCGCTATTGCGGTCTAAACTGCCCCATATACCCGCTAATGACGCGCACTCGCTCCGAACAAAGATTTACACATTCAACAGAACCATCGCTTTGTTTAATGACACTGGAAACTCTCAAATGTACGGTGAATGTTTAGTTTGGTCAGTCTCACTATGTATTACGAAAATCAACCTTACGTGTTTGGAATAAGGGTGCTGCTTTACAGTCCACTATTCGCTAATGGCTGACCGTTTCAGAGTAAATTACTGACGCCGAGTTGTATAGGTTTCCAAACAAATCTTGACGTGCCCACATAATGGTTCACTTCCAAAAAGGTTGACTTTCACGGTTAAAGGTGTGGTTCACTAATTAACGTCAGCCATTACGATGTTCTTTTCCTATGTTTCTTTTAGTTTTATATCCATAAAGTCTATGGAAGACGTTACAAACCCGTTTTCTTGTCTGTACGAAATTATTATTCACCCTTCTAATTCTAACATGTAAATGAAAAATAACTCTTTAAATAGAAAAAAAAACGCAGTGGAACATAAACCATCTACTTTTTTGTAGTCGTTTTATAGTTATATCGGTATCTAATTCTTCCATCTACTTATCGTTCGTTGGTAATAAAAACTAATACGGTGTGTCGGATACTTCGATAATTGTAAATAACAATATGTTTTAACGGTGACTGCGCAGAGCCGCGCCCCTCTGCTGTCCATTTCTCGTTATGACTGAGCACTTAGAAATTATTTAATTAATAGTACTTTTTATTTATATGTGCCTAGCCTAGTTCTATAACATGAAAGAGGATTTAAAAACTAAATGTTATCTCTTTAAATAAATTTGCTGCAAGTGTTATTGTAAGTCATTATTTCTTGGTTCCTATATAACTTGATTTATCTACGTCTCTTGAATATCACGCCCTATGACCATCGTAATACACAAAAATTCTCTTAAGCGTTTCTTTTTAATTCTCAATCAATCATCACCATTTCCCCACAGAATATAGAATCAGGCAGGCAGAATTTTCAATTAGAAGTAATTAATTAAACCTGAAATCATAAAAAAAAACAATGTATTTTCTTCTGAAGGCAACCAGCTTTAAGCCTCTTTATTTCCTTATTCTATTTCCTAGTGTATTCGTGTCGGAAACCCTTCACCCAAGTATTCAATAATGTAGAGGCTGAATAAAAGATTTGACTTCGTGCATTAACTGAAAAGAATATCGATTTTTCTAGAAATAGAACAGAACTATGTTGAGGGGTGACAAGAACTGTGTTTCTTTCTATTAACAGTCTTAACTGTTAACATTTTTGTATAATCAAAACGCTTTACCGTCTCACGTACTCCTCTTAATTTTTATTTTGTAATTCTTTAGACTCCTTTGCCAAACTTGTTTGTTTATATATCGGGTAAACATGCTTATGTGCAACTTGACCTTGTCAATTTTCGAAGATAATACAAACGTTATCATAATCTATCAAATTACGTGTAAATTCAATCACCCTGCATTGTGGATCAATCAATCAAATATGTTTCTACTTAGAGTGTATGTAATGCAGTTAAGACTTATAAGGGTAAGAAGACAGGCCTTGGAAATGTAACTGGCCGTTAATACATCTTTATTACTCCGAAGAGAAGTCTGGTCAACTTTTTTATAGCAATAAAGTTAAAGAGCTCGATTCAAGTTAACCACATCCCCACTTAAGACGATCTTAAGTTAGAATTTATAAACTAACGTATCGTGAACTCGATTGACACACATTGTTGAGAATAGAAAACTCAAACTCAAAACTCAAAATCTTTATTTGCATGTTAAGGTCTTACATAGGTCTTATTGAAATAACAGGCACAGAAATTCTTCTTCATGTAAAATGTCAATCACAAAGCGACATTGGGATATCCCTGATGCACCATTGCGTATTTATCTAATCTTGCATAGTGTGATTTAATATCGAAACTCTCTGTATCAATTCAATGCTCTCTTGTAGAAATTTCCATAGGCATTAAGTTCGTCTGTCCGCACAAATTGCATAAAGTATAAATAAATATAAAATTAAAACCATGTTCACAATACTATCGGGTTCAACTTTGAGGGTAGAAATAAGACCGTTTTGAGTCTAAGTATCGGTCTGCTTACAGAGAGATTTTACGTGGGCGTAACATGTAAATTCTCTCTGTAGCTAGTTTGAATGCGCTTTTCTCCCACTCAATATACAATTGATTAGTGTTTTGAAATATAAACGTTTAAAACAAAACCCCTTATTTACCCTTTTTCATCCTATAAGGCCTTTTCATAACTTTTTAAAAGCTAAAAGTATGACCATTAAATGCCTCTATCAAGATATGTCTGCAATAAAAACATGTATTTTGGAATTTGGCAATTTTATCAAATAACTGGTCCCTATTTCAATGGGATACACGATCTCCCATATTCAGTTAATAAATAACTTCTTTTCCAATTTCCAGAGAAGTACGACCTGGTGGGTCGGTTACTGAAGCCCGGCGAGGAGCCTATAAACTACTCGGACGAGGAGCCCGAGGAGACGGACACCTCGACGCCGACGCCCGTCGAAGAGAAGAAGGAACTATAAGACAATGGACACAAGGCTTTAAATTGTTTGACACCGTGATCGCGTTTACGATACTTTTGAAGTGAGTGTTGATGTAAAGTTAAATTTTAAGATTTTTGCAAAACTTTTGGTTCGATAGTTGGTTTTTGGAGCATCCTTTTGAAACCATACAAATTTCACAAAGTTTTCAGGTATAGTTTTTTTTTTTATGTAGCTAGTTTAAAATCTGATCTTTCAAATGTAGCTGAAAGCCAGCTTTCAGCTGGTAATTAAGTTAAATTGGTATATCTGTGTTTTATGGAAATGACTGAATGTGTATATATTTTATGAATTCAACCCTCAAATTACGGTATCAGAGCTTATGTTCATGACAGCAACTTGTATTTGCTTCAGCATTAAGGTCCAAAATCAAAATTGTACATAATCCTTGTATACTTGCTGTACTCGATCATTGCTGTCAAACAATTTAAATCCTGCACACGGTCGTTGAAGCCATGCGTTTTAATTCTATAAGGTATCGGCAAAATACTTATTTGGTATTATATTGATCTCATTCGGGATCGCTAGAGAGCGGCGCTAGATCTTTGTTAATGCGACTATTAGGGCCTTTTCACACAATTTCGACAGGTTATTTGACGACGAATGTCTGGAAAACTCAGCCGTTGTTCGAGACAAGTAGAGTGCATGCATTTTTTCGCTGGATATGCTTGTCGCAGGGTCCGTGTGAAAAGGGTGTAGTGTCGACGCTGTATGAACTTAATGAGTCCGTCTCGATTAGAAATACGATAGGTCCTGAGAAAATTATATTCTGTTCAAATATATTTAACTGTGATTGTATATAAGTATCCAAATATTTATTACCAGTGCAAACCAGAGAACGACAGGGCGGAAAATTCTAAATAAATCAACGTAACTTAGTGCTTGTTTTTAAAATAAAGTTTATATTTAAACACTCGGAGTAACTGTTGCGGAAACTCCGTACTTTTAGGAACCATAAAATGTAGCTGGTGTATGCTGGACATAAGTTAAAAAAAAAAAGCTCATTAATTAAAACGCGTAGCTTTAGTGACCAAACAACTCAGCAAGCCTTGGAGAGTGAGTCAGTGGTTTTACTGTATATATGAAATCTATTGTATCATTTTCACTTATAACTGTTGCTTATTGCAGATTTTTGAATATATTATTATATATTTACAGTTTCACGAATTGAAAGACTGAGTGATGGCATATTATTTAAACGAATGATGTAAAGGAAATCTATTAATCTATCATTTATTGCACATTCCCAACATTATTTGGTCAGCAAATTGTTTTATTTTGTGCCAACAGATGTTGATAACCTGCGCGTGCGCGGTATGCCATTAGTATTTAAATTAATATTATAGCCGCGAGCTGGGCCGAGCGGCTTCGATGAGTTTATTTAGAAGTTGATAAATTGATTGTTACAACATAACGTCGATCGAACGTCGAAGTTTACGAGATATGTAAGTGTTAGCACCTCGCGGGCTGTCCTATCGTTTGTATGATAAGCTGTTGTTATCGCGACCATGTTAAACAACATTCATGTTAAATCGACCTGGACAATGTTTTAATGTATACCTTTTATATCCTTCCTGAATTACTTCTTATTATATGACTTAATTTAAAGTTTTATTTGTGCAAGTTTGCACGATATGGCAGTCTAGCAACCATTAAGTGTTGAACCAGCAGAAAGAGTCGTAACTTGACTGATTATTTTTAACCTGCTGGCCTAGTTAGTGGTTGCTAGTGTCGTGTACTCGCCGACGATGATAACGACGACTCCGATCATACCTGGACCCCACCTGCTTTCGGTACTTACTAATAAAATGTAAATGTGTTGCAAGCGAAGAAAAAATACAAAAATATGAAATGTGCATAATATGTGTAATTAAGGATCTAATTAAAGGAAAACTAATTTGTGGTAAATTTGTGTGTGTGTTTGTGTTCGGGTTCCTGCGCGAGGCGATATTTCAGGCAACATTATTTTGTGTATATGCTGTAGCATACATTTTCTGTTACTCGGTTTAATTAACACATTTTGCATTCTACTTTGCGAAAGTACAAATTATATGGTTTGCCTCAAATATCATTTTCGCTTGTAAATTATTTTGTTGTAATCGTACTTGTTTATTGTTTTTTTAACATGTTTTGTTTAGTTTTTTTAAGATCATCTGATGTATGAATTATAGTGGAGGGGGGATTATGATAATTATTGTTATACCTCTTATAAAAAGTACTTTGGGACACTTAATATGTAAACCTAAAATTAAGGCTTATTTTGCTTTGGCAAAGATACTGATTAAATGTTTTAACAAGCTTTTATGTTACTCACATTTGATGTCTCTAGTTCTATATTAACGGCATAAGTACTTTGTCAATTATAACTTATTAAAGTAATGCATCTCTAAGCACTCTGCTCTTTTAAAAGCAACGCTCAGTAAAGTAAAATAACAATATAGGTTCCAAAGCATTTTTTAATAGAGGGAGGTTTTAAACATAAACGCTAACAATAGGAAAGAGCATTCACACGGTTTTTGGAAAATCCGTTCGATGTCTCCCTATCATAAGTAGGTCTAAGTTGTTTTACTGTAGTGTAAAACAATATACACTTAAAGCATGTAACATAGATCTAGGCTAAGATACCTAGCTGGTAACTTAAATAATTTATAGAAATCGAATGGATTATCCAAACACAAAATAGTGATGTCCTGACCTAAATATTTGCTACTTAAATCTGAAAAGCTTTTATAAGGCTTAACAGAGTTTTATGTGATGAGAATTCGACATTGGTTTAGGACGTCTGGACGTATGGAAACGATAAAAGTGTGTATGGGGGTCCTGAATTTGCTAATTCTCTTTATACATTGACATCTAATGTAAACTTTAGAGTTTTTGAGAGTATATTAGTTGTCAATAGAGAACTTTTTGACATTTAGTAGGGCTATCTAGCTTTTGAATGTCAAAAATTTGTCTTCCCTATTGAATTAGTAGACCCAGGAGCCAAGAGACTGCTTATAAACCTGCAAATAATGCTATATTTTTATACTAAATAAATTGTATTTACTACTCATTCTAAATGTATTTACCTGTAAATGAATTTGAAATATTATTAAAGTTTTATCCTTGTAAGCAAACAAGATACCATATTGATAGAAAATATAATTATAGGCAAATAACTTGTAAGTTGTTGGTATGTAAAAGGAAACTGCAAACAAGTGGCGAGGACCGGTTTCGCCTGCAATCTGTCAAAATATTTAAAATTGGCGTCTACGCAGCAAGTCAAATTATTTGCCAATAGTTATCATTTTTTGTATTGGTGCCATCAACATTTTATTTTTTATACTCCACTGCTTTAAGGCTATCGATTTTGGTGAAAACCTAGACTTTAAAATACATGGTTTATAAACAGTCTTAATTTTAAATTATAAACTGCCTTTAGGCCTAAGTGACGACAAAGGCATGTTGCTACCAACATTTACCTAACTATGATCTCACAGAAGACTGCTCATTACAGTTCCCAATGATCCGTGAACGGTGATAGCAACACGTTGGTAATACCGCATCATAGGCCTTATTTAATGAATGGCTGTCAAATGAAATGGACAATCCGTCGTCAGAAAAATAATCATTTGTAAGAATAAAATATATAAATTTCAGAGTTATATTATAACGAGGAAGTGATATTGTAAAAACAATAGATTTTGTGAGTTATATAAATCTTTGTGTCGATGGAATATATCCGTATATCTTTGTAAAGTAAAATGTGAAGTATGTGGATGTACAGCTCTTCAAGATGTTATTAACTAAAAAACCTAAAAAATGTTTAATTTAACTTTGTCACATGAATTTAATTAAAGCGTTTTACATAAGCTCTTCTGTTTTATTTAGACCATAATCTATGGATATTATTTTCAGTTAAAAAGTATATCGAAATGGGTGTGTATTTAAGAATCAATCATTAGCGAATGTTTGCGAGTATGAATCAATAATAAATTATTTTGACAAGACTACATCAGGACGATAAATAAATGTGAACGAAGGAAAAATAAAACAAGTATTCATTTATTTTTATTACTGTATTTTAGTGTGGGTACATATAATTTTATCCATATTTCCTTCATTATAAGTATTGAAGTGCCAATATTTTTTGTAACACCAAATGTACACTTTGCATGCAATATTAAAAATTTGACTTAATTTCAACCGTCACATTATTATCGTAATATTAGAACACCAATAATTTATTAAAATTGATCATATTTTCTACGTCCTACTAATTAAAATGTAAACACTTATTAACACTAAATAAAGCTTTAAGTGTTACCATGCTGTCACTCTTTTCATAAATATATAGTGACATGACGATTTTTATAGTCCATTTACTTTGTTATCTACTTTATTTTATGGTAACACCTAAAACTTCATGACTCCTTATTTATAGGATTACAGACATTTATTTCTCATTACATTAAAGAATATTATTTAAAAGATAAAGGTGGATGCAGACATTGCTAAACATACGCGGTAAACAAATCGCCACTCAGTTCTCAAATACATTAAGTACACTTGTTTAGTCACGAATACGAACGTCCACACAGAGCTAAACATGCGAATAGCGTGCGCTGCGCGTGCCTCGCTATCCTTCACAATGTCTGTATCTGCCTTTACAGAAAATACAGTTTATTTTATAATTATGTAGGGCTAATTATTAATGGCCCTTGACTACTTTAAAATCGTTTTTAATTTTCACATCTGATTAGATTGCCAAGGATGGCGAAAATTCGTATTTAGATAGAACCGTTATAGTGCCACAACGGCACAGTCGTATTAAAGGTATATCTAATATCGTACATAAAACGCCTCAGAATAGTTTAACGATCTCTTGTGCAGGGAATCATCCAGTAGCCCATTAAACAGACCTATCAGAAATAGATAATCGACATTAAAGGCAGGGGGACACTGAGCTTGAAAACACGTAGGTAGGGTAGTATTTAAAACATGAATTGATTTAAGGTCTAATTAGCGAACAGCATGTGGGAGACCCATAGGTATGTAGATTTCTTGACGAGTAGTTTTGGCGGTAGCGGTCCCAATCCAGTATTGAGAAGGCAGTCAGCTCCCTCTGCTACAAAAGAAAAAAAAAACATTTTTTAATTAGCGTATCCGTTTCTGTTCAGCACTGGTCCTGGGTCAAGAGCAAGAAGATCATTGATAATCTGAGTAACATCTCAAACATTGCTCTGAACCGTAAGTCACTAAAGCATTGGTGTTATGGAAAAAGACCACACACACAGATACAGCAATGAATAGTCAGGAGTACGGTACGCGTCAAATAACTATGCCGAACTCTGAAGCTAGGCTTTCCTAACAACGGCGCAGGTACTATCGCGTAAAAAGTGTTCACTGACGTGACTAACATTTGTAAATTGTTTTATTTTATAGTGTGTAATTTTTTATTCACCTGTTTTTTTTTATACATCTAATGAAAAGGAGAAATTTGTGACGGCGCAGTGATTTGTGGCATACTTCAGAGCGGCAAAGTTAGTTGAAGCGAACTTTACAGAGAATTGTGATTTTTTTGCATTGTTTGTTGACCGTCCTTTATTCTTTATATATTTCTTTAAAACACACACATTGAGACCCGTCGGAGGATCGAACTCAGAGCGAGCGACACCTTGAATGCTGGTGTATACGTCGATCGACAACAGCGGTAACTGTGCCTTTAGATTCTACAAATCCACAGAGTAAAGCTTTAAAATCCACGATTTTTCTGTTTTACTCTACTCGTTTCCCCTAGGTAAACATAGGTGGAATTTTTAAAGCATGTAGACCAAAGAACTTATGTAGGTAAAAGGAAAATGCCCAAAGACAGCCCACCTTGTGGCGCCTCACCTTTATGCTATACAAAATTTATCTCTTATTTTTTTATGTGAGTGTTTTTTTTAGCATTTATTTTGCGCTAGCAGTGAAAAACATAATAAATGTTCATTTAATTGAATCTTAGTACCTACATCCGCACATTTGTACTTTTACAACACAAAGAAAAATAAACTAATAAGTAGGGTAGAATTATCTTTTAAAATAATTAGCCGGTTATTCGTGAACATTGTATTAAGGTTATAGCACATTATACCGGCACCGCAACTGCACAGCTGCAGCACGGCGTCGCCTCGAATTTAGACTACGGCTAGCTGCCAGCGCGCTTACTACGCGTTGTTCGCAAGGTGCAAGCTCGCAGTCCGTGCGCCTGCTGCGACCTGTAAGCTCACAGTCCGCGAGGTGCAAGCTTACTGTCACCGCGAACTCAATATTGATTTTATGCATTTATGATTGAACACGCCTAGGACTTGTACGTTTTCATAATGTCTCGGTTTACATTGCGCGAACTAGCAATAATCGCTATTGCTCTCGACGAAGAACGACGACGACGCAGTGACGTTGTTTCGCTGCCGACTCGGAGTCGGCGCGTAATAAGCATGCCGTCGGCGCGCTGTACGCACAAGGTCCGCTCGCTTGCAGCACGCGGGCTGCGAGTCGAGTTGTGTGGTAGCGGCAAGCGCGCTGACTGCCCGCCGTTGGCTTTTTCATATTGACATTATGAAATATATTATACTACACACGATTTAATGCTCTAAATTGAATGACAAGTTAATAGCTGGTTTGGAGCGGTGCTGTTGCGGTGCCGGTATAATGTGCCATGACCTTTATAGTCCTCCGTATTTACATTACGTGTTATTGGTATCGAGTTGAGCATTTACGTTCCTCAAGTGATTTTGTTGTGAGATATCGGACTTTTGTGAGCGAATTGACTCTAGTTTTAAGGGGAAAATGTCTACACCGGGTCGATATCGGACTTACCCTTCTCTCGCAGGTGCGTAAATTGTTTTTTTTTTTAATTAAGCTGTATATTAGGATTAGTTGAAATGCATTTTAACATAAACACCCCAATGGGATGGAACTTTGATTCGACGACCCCATTCACTTGGTGGCGGAGATTTTTATTAACATGAAAATGTTTGTAAAGGTGGGAGCCATAAGCATTAACCACAATATCAATTCAAATAGTAAATAAATTTATATTTTGAACTTGATAAACCTTTAAGAATTTATTTTTACAACCTCAAATTCAGCGACTGCCTCGTTGGCCTAGTGGCTCTAAGCGCGACTGCTACGCTAGAGGTCTTGGGTTCGATTTCCAACTCGACCAAGATGTTATTGGGTTTTTTTATGAAATTCTCAGTAGCAGGTCGGAGTTTGGATTTGTGACCTAAACATATCGGCGAACTGTGGGTGTACATTGGTACACCTCTGCCTAACCCTTCGGGGATACAGGCGTGATGATATGTTATGTAAATTCAGCAACTTAAAAATAAGATTTCTCTTGAACTAGGTTGAATAAATGGAAATCGTTTGCATAATATAAAACGAAATGTAGATCTGTGTAGTGACACGACAATCTTTTATGGGGGCCTAAACCTCCTAACAAAATGGGCATTGTCCTTTACGTGAAGTGAAAAGGTTATATGCCTCGGTTCCGGTGAAAAACAATCTCGCTCTACCATAACTAATGGCTAGGGCGCCGGCGTGGTGAGTTCTAGGTTTGTCGTGTATGTACCTACCTCCAGGCTTGGGGTCTTGTGGAGCTGGAGCGGGTGCAGGAGCTGCGCGGGTCCTTTTGCCGTGGCAGACTCGTCTCTGAAACATCCTCCTAGCCCATGCTTCCTAAACAGAAAGTAAGCATTAAACTGATGACTTTATGAAAATCCTTTTTGCAGCTGCTAGGTATGTAAAAATTCCAAGACACATATTATTGGAACCAATCTAATCGATAATGTGTATTTGTAGGGCTAAGACCTCCCTCGTTCTTTCCAGGCACATCTGCCATGTATTAAGACTTGCTATTCTTTTCGGTAGGAATCTAGTTGTTATAACAATTCTAAAATTTGGGTTTTGCCATTTCCGATATTAAGTCCCTGGAAGAAAGATTTTTTTGTGAAACTTAAATTAAAGTTGTCGTTAAATGGCTAACGCAGCACTATACATTTTAAATGTTTTAAAATAATTATTTTTTTACCAGTAGGTACACGGTACATACCTGCTCTGGCACCAGAAAGAAAATCGATGCATCCTGCCGCGGCTGAAAGATCAGATGCGGGGCAAGGAGTCCCGGAGGCTGTTTCACTTCCGAGGAAGCTCTAAGTGGTGGCAATTCTAGTTCATCGAAATCCTTGGGGGATGCTTGTTGTTGTGGTTGGTGCTCGGCTGGCCGGTCGATGAATTCATATACTGCTCGTGGCTGGGCAGTTGCCAGACGAGATTGCACTTTGTACAGTCGACACTTCAACAACTGAACTTTGATTATGCTGCAGTAGGGTACGACGCATCGAATGTCCAAGCAGCCCTTTGAATGGTCGTAGCTGAGCGAGACGAGGGCTCTGCACGCCAGGCAGGTGGTCTTACCTATGCGGCAGCATTGATTGGAGTGCTCGATTAAACGCTTCATTGTTATGCAGGTTGGCCGCACTCGGCAGTTGGTTTCGCGACATGTGCTCGCGTGCTCCAAAGTCTGCACACTATCATCGATGGCTTGTTTTACCTCTGCAGGAGGATGCGGATCTATCTCCATCTTTCGCGCCGAAGTTTACGCGTACCTAATACGGAATAGTAGTACCGGGTCTGTTATGATTCTACGTACGGCTCTCGCGAGGATACGTATTTCTATTTTTTGAGTTGGGAGCGCGTACCGCGATTCGTACAATATGGAGAATTACAGGAACCTCGGACGGTCGTAAATCAATAACAATAAAATCAATAAACTAGACAGCCTGAAGTTGGACCTAACATCAGTGTTGCCAAGCCCTAAAGTTAACCTGTTGCTCTATTAATGGTGAAGTGAATAGTGGAGTACGTGGTTACATTCAAAACAACATGATTTATAAATTTTAAGGTAGCTACGTTGTTCGTAATTTTTTTACTAGTTATGTTTATATCTGATTTTAAGCTTTCTCATATGTAGTCCGATGTAGTCTATTCAAATTGAACTCTTGTAATCATATTCGTAGTACGAATGACAACAAGCGTGCGGTTGGTCGAATCATACATCTTACCATTGTGTGCTAAGAAAATACGCAGAAAACAAACATAGCTATCCGGGCTTCAGATGCAAGGTCTTACCAAATGTTCTAGGTCTAGCAGGTATACCCACTTACTTTTTGATAGTAATTGTAAATTACGAGCTTGCAAAAGTTTACGCAATTATTGCTAATTCGTAATAATGTTATGCTAATTAGCAATTTGACAGAAATATTATGACAATTTTTGGTTGGTAAGGGCTGCAGGCGCGGGTTGGCGATGCCGACTCCCGAACTCAAACCGCTGGTCTTTCTTGGTTGGCCAAAGGTTTATTTGATGGTTGGCTTGTAATTTTAACCGATTATTAGAAAAGTTACGGAGAAGAAAGTCTAATATTTGTTTGCATAAATAGTTTATTTGTAGCAGTTGTCTAACCGTTAACAGGTTAGATATTTAAATAATAACTTACCGCGTAGTTATACAGAAAAAATCGAATATACAGTCATCCTTCACGCAGTGGTATCTCATGCCACGCTAGCGTCTGTAGGGTCAAATTACACCGCCGAAGAATGGAATAGAAGCGACTTTTTGCAACGAAATTGTACATAGCATAATAAACTTTATGTTAATTGCATAAGACAGAAATTAAATACGAGCCAAAAATTAGAAAATACTTGAAGAAGCGCGAGGATTCCGCGGAAGACGCGCGTCCAATTTTTTGGCTCGTATTTACACAATCTACTGTAACACTGATGTTGCAGTACACTGTAGGTAAAGCTATGTGTATATGTTTCTTCTTCACAGCCGGAGCAGTGAAGTGGTGACGGATGGGAGAATCAGGGTGCAGTCTGATGTATTAACGTTCTTAAGTGTTACTTGTAGCCTAGTTGGAATTAATTGAGTTCTATTTATGTCAGTTGGTTAACGCGAATGTTAGACATTGAAATTCTATTTATGTTTTAAGAGGCAGTTTAGGGTGATAGGATTCAGGTGTATAGGTAAATAGAAACAACAGTTTTATAATGATCACATAATTATATTATAAAATGATTTAATTACAATAAACAGAATAAGTATCATAATGTACCTACACTACAAACAACTTACATTACGCAGAAGCGGACAGGACGTACTCCTCTCATATTTACATTTTGTACATTGAGCGCTCGTTTCGGTCATCGTAATACTTAATTTACGTCCCTCGCGTCGCTAACGACAACAACTCGATCAATAAATAGGGCGGGGAGGGCACTCGCGAGGGTTCGCTTAGCGCGGCGGCCGGCCTAGGCTATATGTACAGACGGCCGCGCGCGCGTCGGCTATGTACACTACAACTGCTCCACGAACTTCGTGAGCTGGTCCTGCGGCGTCATCGGCGGCAGCTGGTCGTCCGGCGGCGCGTGCGGGGCGGCCGGCGCGGGCGACTGCCGCAGCAGCAGCAGCTCCGACGGCGTGGGCGGCCGCGGCGACGGCGTGGCCGGCGGCGAGCGCGCCACGCCCACGCCCGCGCCGCCGCCGAACGCGTAGCGCGCGCCCACGCTGCCCAGCCGCGCGCCCGGCCCGCCGCCGTACGCGCCGCGCATGCCCATCATGTTGCCGCCCACGCCCACGCCGCCCACCGCGCCCACGCCGCCCTTGAACCAGCCCGCGCCGCCGCCTGCGCCGCCCAGCCCCACGCCCGGCACGCCACCCACACCCGGGACGCCGCCCACCTATGGACCACACCAACATTGTAATATCCAAATAAACCCAATCAAGGCAGATCTTTAAACTCGGTAAGTAATGAACCATTGCATACTTGTGACTGTTGCGGCAGCATCTGGTGCATCTGCTGCAACCTCTGCTGCTGCTGCGGCTGCATCATGTGCGTGAGCTGCGGCTGTTGCTGCTGCAGGCCCACTCCACCCACGCCGCCGACGCCACACACGGCGCTCACTCCACTGACCGAGCCGACTCCGCCGACCGGGCCCACACCGCCCACGCCGCCGGCTGCCTGTTGCTGGTTTTGGGCATTCTGGAAATCAATAACATTTATAGTTTTGTACATGACAACGAAACAAGTAAAACATAACTTGAAAGTGAATGTCCATGCATCTTTTTGGATTGTTTAGCTACGAACCTGTCTTTGTTTGATAAAGGCGGCCATGAGCGGTGGATTTGACTTGAGTATTTGCAAGATTTCTTGCTGTTGGTTGTGGCTCGTGGGTGACCTTAACGTCGCCATCAACTGCTGCAACGCTTTTTGATGAACTTGAGGAGGTGTTTGCTGCTGCTGCGGCGCGGGTGCTCTTTGCTAAGAACAAAACGAGTATTGTTAGTTAACGTCGGTTTTCATGTCAGTTTAGAGTGGTGCGTGTGTGATGTGTGTTGTGTTGTGTGTGTACCTGCGCGTGCTGCGGGTGCTGCGGGTGCGGGTGGTGCGGCGGCGGCGCGTGGTGCGGCAGGCGCGCGTGGTGCGGCGCGTGCGCGGGGTGGTGCAGCGGCGGCGGCGCCCGGTAGCGCGCGGCCCACTCCGCGCGAGCGCCCGCGCCCACCGCGCTCACGCCGCCCACGCCACCCACTCCGCCCACGTTCACGCCGCCCACCCCGCCGACTCCGCCGCCGGGGGGACCCATCGCCGCTTGCTTGCCGTACGATGGCGCCTGTTGCCGAGCCGCTTCCTCTTGTACCTGTTGGAACATATTTTATAATAAAATATCGTCCAATATAACGTGTGATGGCATAAAAAAAGGTATCCTCTAATATGAATAAAAATGTGTCGTGTCTAGTGATATGTACCTGCTGCAGCGCCTTCTGCACGTTGTGCGGCAGCGCGTGCGTGGCGGGCTTGGAGGGCGGCGGCGAGGCGAGCGCGGGCGGCGGCGGCGAGGGGGGCGCGGCGCCGCGCGTGTTCATGGCCGCCATGCGCCGCCGCAGCAGCTTGGCCTGCTGCACGCGCTGCTGCACCTGCTGCTGCTTCAGCTTCTGCTTGATGCTGCTGCAGAAGGGCACGGAGCACTTGGTCTCCTGGCAGTGCTTGGCGTGGTAGCAGCACAGCGCGATGAGCTGCTTGCAGATGGGGCAGTCGCCCTTGGTCTTGCGGCGGCAGATCTTGGTGTGCGTGACGACGCGCTTCATCTTCTGGCAGGACGGCAGGCGGCAGTTGGCGTCGCGGCACTGGCAGGCGTGCACCAGCGACTGGATGCAGCGCTGGATGGACAGCTTGCGCGCCTCCTGCGGGTTGGCCTGCTTCATGTCGCCCGGCGACGAGCCCACGTCGATGTCGAGGCCGAGCTTCTCCATCTTGTGCGGGTGGCCCTCCTTCTCGTGGCACGGCACGCACAGGTCGAAGTCGTCGCACACGGTGCAGTGGTAGCGGGTCTCCACGTGCGACTTGCAGCTGTTGCACGTGTACACGAACTTGTCCGTTCCTTGGTTATGTAACTCATATAACATACACAAAGTTGAGAACCTCGCTCGCCGCGTCGATGAGAACTCATAATGTCTATCGCGAGCCATCGTTAAAAACGCGTCGCGTCCATCCATCAAATCACAGTTAAGTAAGGGGTCCGGATCACCAATTGGCTGTAAAAAAAAATACAATTTTTTAGTCATTTAATTTGACCATTTTCTCAAAAATAATAAAACGATTAATTTTTTTTTTCCTTTCCTGAAATGAGCCACTGTTATTTTTCTATCTTGTGATAATTAGTCTTTGACGACTATGATTTACAAAGTAACTTCGTCTATGCAGCACTGTTAGAAAATACATTTTAAATACGATTTTTTTTTTCTTTTTCTATTAGCTGCTTCTAAATATCCGATCTCGGATCACATTGTTGAATATGATAAATAAAAACTGAGTTCTACTTACTGCTAAGCTGGCAGCAGATTGTGCGGAATGTAGCCTAATAACGAAGAACACTTCCTTGTGTTTCTCCATGGTGGCGAATATCTTTGCACTGAGATCACTGCCTTGCTGCTGGTCGCTCTGCTTCTTGCTGTTCTTACGCTGCGCAGCCTTCGACTTGTTCGACTTCTTCGCCTTTTTCTGGCCTTTCTTCTTGCCATCAGGACCTTGCTCATTCTCTTCAGAGGACTGGAATATCTAAAAACCATGTTAGAAATATTGTCTCATGCCACACCCAAGCAATAATATCATACATAGCAGAAAATATATATTTCTTCAATATCAAACCAGTGCATTGTTAAAGATTTGTGCATTCTTCTTAACATAGGTTAGTAGAATAGTGAAAGGTGGATTAGTGGAGTCATCACTGACAAGCAGTGCAAGTGAGTGTTAGGACATGGTAGAGGTAGAGTATGAGTAGAGCATGCAGGAGGTTATCATGTAGTAGATACTGACCACTGCCTCGGCGGCCTCTGCTTGCTTGCGCTTCTCCTCCTCCTCCTGGTCCAGCTCCTTGATGGACTCCTCCAGCACGTTGGGCCAGAAGTCTCCTTCGAAGTAGGGCAGCTCCGCCGCTGACGAGATATTGTCCTCCATAGCTTGCTTAAGTATGTCTTTATAATCTAGTATTATCCTCTCTATGATTCCTTTATCTAACATTTTCTTATACCACTCCTGTAGCCTTTTGGGTTTAGGTATTTTTTGTTCGGGAGGATGGCAGTGGAATATGTAGTCGTCACCTTCGGACGGTGGACACGCCCAAATGTGGGCCATTGTGTAGCCCAGTTGTTTCGCATAGTCTAAATATCCTAATAAAATCTCGTGGTAGACGGCAGTCCGGTATTGCCGAGGTTGGAAGAAATGTACAGAGTCTAGATATGCTATGTATACACGCCTCGTGTTAGGTGACGGACTTTCACTACCGTATTCCTGCAAAAGACATGCATCATTTGAAATCTTAAAATATATAAATCATGGAATTTGACTTTATAAATCGGTTTTTACTTTCAACATTTCACTATAGAAGGAAATAAAATCATACAAAAATAATAGAGGGACAAAATATGAATCACAACACTGTTTCCACAGATGGGAAGAACCAAACTCGATCTATATCATCCATGAATCATCATTTACTAGCTTAAAACAGTATTTACGTAATAGTAAGATAATATTACCTGCACGTGCATGCCGAAGAAACAGATATCGGTACCATCGATCTCTTCAAATGCAAATAACGCTTTGGCCCGATACGGGAACTCGGCGCACAGTTCACCAGATTCTACGAATCTTCCTCTCATTCCGGGTTTCACTTCCACCATCTGAAATATACCAAGCATTTAGAAATGGGACTTGTATTCTCTGCAAATAATGCAATTTTCTGCTTTTCAGATGCTGAAAAACAATGTTTTAATAGAACTGTTAATGCCTTGATTTAAATTCTTGTGCAGTAGATTTTAACAACAGAAAGTTGGCCTTACCTTATCAGACGATGCAACCACCCTGATATGAACTTCGCCTGCACCCGCCTCTTTCTTCTTAAGGAAATTGTTAACTCTTGTTTCAATATAAATGCCAAGTTTGGAAGGAGGAAGTTTCTTAGCCGAGAATTTGTTCTCTTTCCGTTTAGCCCCTTTCTTCTTCAAACAATTATCACAGCAGAAGCCCTGGGGCCATATGGAGTCATGGTGAAGCACACATATCTGGTGCTGCTTCCTTCCACAGTCCATACAAACAACAAACGGTTCTTGTTCTAAGTGATCATTCTTCATTTCTTTGAACTGATCCTTCTTGATTGCACTGAAATATTTACTACAGCATTAGAGTTATGATCGTATTTTTTATCGTTGAAAAGTATACATTTCATAATATTGTAAGTGTTGTATTAACTCACGTTTGCGGCTGCAGCGGGTCGTCGCCGAGCGTGACGGTGTCGCCCTGGATGTCGTTGAAGCATTTCTGGCAGAAGGTGTATCTATCGGAGACAACCCCATACGCTTTTAGACTTTATTCATAACGTCCGTGTAGCGGAGGTGATGTGAAGCGAGCGTGTACAGGAACATTGTGTGCAGGCAAGGACGTGCGTGGACAGGGCGAAAAAAATTTAGTAAGCAATGAGAACATAAAAGGGGTTAATAGTTAGACAGTGGGCGGAACACATGAAAGGTTAACGAACAGCCCAAACATACACATCTCAAATACATAGTAACTGAAACATTTGTTATCTTTTG
This sequence comes from Autographa gamma, assembly GCA_905146925.1. Lineage (NCBI taxonomy): Eukaryota > Metazoa > Arthropoda > Insecta > Lepidoptera > Noctuidae > Autographa > Autographa gamma. The sequence continues at coordinate 10,681,782 of LR989855.1, forward strand.
TTATATGTAATTTTTAATTGCTACAAAAATATTTAATTAATTCTGTGGCGAATTAAGCAAACGAAAATAAAAATAATGGCTTTATATAAAAATCGCATTGAGATGGGTACTAGCAAATTTTGATGACAAACATGGATTTATTTTTTACTTGCAACAGATAAAAAAATAAATCAACGTTAATAACGATTAACCCCATATTCAATAAAACTTCGCATACATAAACAGTTTTAAAATGAATACAGTTTAAAGACATTTTTGATACACTGATTATCCGCTTTATGAATAAGGGGATATGGTACAATCCAATTAAAAGCAGAGTGAACTATACAGACGATTAGAAGTTTGTTAGAACAGAATGAATATGATATTTCAGTACATTTATTAGAAAGTATAATTTCCAGTAAATAAACAGACCGCCGAAAAAAATCAATACTTCAAATAATTGATTGGGCTCAGAGAACCAATTTAATAAATGACATTTGGTCCGATCAATAGCTTTGCATTACGGCTGATTGTTTGTTTACTGTCACTACGTTCAAGCTACCGATATTGCATAGCATAAAACGTGAAGTGAGCCTTAGCGTTAAATGAAATAAAGTTTAAATTTTCGTTAGCCTTAATATACGAAAGAAGAGAGGTGCATAGCTTTTCAAGCTAAAATATGAAATGTATTTGGTCGTAGACTGTAATATTTGCTTTTTGCTTGCAATAATGAACAATGTTACAATTTTAGTTAGACAAACTATGGATATTTATGCAGCATATTTTGTGGTATATAACATTAATGATATACATCATACAGAAATAATATGTATAAAATTACGGAGAAAGGTCATGTATAATAATAAAACAGCTCTTCAATACGCTTTATAGCTTTCCGCCGGGGCTTTTAGTTTTAATGGGTTTTGTACCCATTACGGACCAGGCATATGTATGGTTCTTTAATCATAAAAATGTCGAAAGTTGATTTCACTAATAAAATGAATGAAAAGACCAAAGTATGCATGTATACCTTTGTGAATGATGGTTTTAAGACAGTTTATCCCACCTATTTTATAAGTTTTATTTCGCTTCAAAAGATCACAATGCTCAACTAATTTGATTACAATGAAAGCTTTAGGACAGCACTTGAAATACATAACATTTTACCCCTCGTCCCTGATTTGCCATTTAAGAAATATCTCTTTTTAGGTTTATAGTGTTCCATATTCGCCTAAGGACCAACAGTAAGGTTACGGCTTAACACAGTTGCATACCCAATTATCCCGGACCGTAGTCGATCATCTAACATTACTTCATACAAAACACTTAAGGAGTAATTAGTTGCGCGGCATTTAAATATTTATTTTGGTACACGGTGTTCGCGTTCAAACGGTCACATAAACTAAACTAACTAACTTTATGATGTTATACAATTTTGCCATAAGATTGAGTTCTATGATCTGATCTGAACTAACCTAGCGGGGATTTGAGTAACTTCTCGTATAATTAAGATGGAGTTAAGAAATGTAGAAGTATTTTTTTTATGGTCAATGCAAACGAATATTATAACGCTGATTATTATAATTCCGCAAAAGTTTTGTAATACTCCAATTTATGAATAATGATTAATATTCTTGTAAAAACTATTATTTGTTTTTGCTTTTTTTTATCCTATTGGACATCTGAAAGCATCCATTACTGAGGAAATAAAAAGACCATTGGACTGTGTATTATAAACGTTCGCGGGTAATTGTCTGTTTGATGCATGTAACATGAACAGCTTCAGCGTAGTTTTAACAAATATGTATATTACAGTGTATTTAGCGTCATCACCCTACATATCAACTTAATAGGTGTTCATTTACCGATGAATACCGATCTCATATTGCTATGCTCCGCGATGGATAGCAAGCGACGCTCGAGTTACAAAATCAACTAGATACGATCATAAGTGCCCTCACTGTACCGATTTTAACTATTTAATTAATGATAATAATATATTATATGAATCGATTTTGTGCAATAATATGGATCAAACAGTGCCGTCGGTGACTAGGGTTTATTTTTGAAAAATTGCGCTTTATTTACTTTAATTTTCTTTGTCTACATTTTCTTTAAATTAAAAAGGCACTATATTTTCAGCCATGAAGATTTAAAAGAGATTTAAAAAATTAGCTATTTACGTTTAAAATTTTCCTAAATAGCAGGTTTAATAAAAATTTTGTCAAGACAAATTATACGCCACAAGCACCAATTACGATTTTTTGCAGCAAATGTATAAACACCTAGGTTTTATTCAGAATTTGATACTTGCTTATTTTTATACCAGTGCTTTCTTTAATCCTAGACAGACAATATACTATACCCAAACACCTAACTATTTTAAGTGTTTTGGTACTAAGTAAGTCAATGACAATGAAGTAAAAAAATCCAACTAGACACACACATTAGTAACATTTCGACACACAAATGACATTAGTAACATATAACATGGTACACCAAATGATTACATATAAAGCTTACAAAAGCGTTAGTCAGAGAATGAAAAGCTGGTATGATATTATGGTAACACAGCCAATACAACATGACCAATCTGAAGCTAGAAAGATATAGCTTTCTTTCTTACATTATTATGTGCATATACTCGCATCTCGCTCACTCTGATATAACCAAACTTCAGATAAGTCATGTTATTTTGACTTCAAATAACACAAAATGTAACAATAGAAATGAAAATCATAGTAATTTCTTCAGAATTTATAGAACACTTATATGACTGTACTGATAGGTTACATTACGGAACAAACAACATAGTATTATAATAGAAATTAAGAAACATGAAAATTTATGTTTCATGTAGCATTATTTCAAAATAACCAAGTGGTTAAAGCCACCTTTGGTTTATATCCCATGAGTACAGTCATTTGATTATACTTTTTATACCTTTTCTTCTGAATATTATAATGTTTGTATTATGGGTCAGTTCATACCTGTTCTGGTAACTGAAGTACTTGGCATCCCGTGGTATCGTGCACAGCTGCTTGCCATAGCAGCACAGCACTTGCGGATTGAATGTGTACTTTCTACCGCAACAGTAGCCTAGGCTCTGCATCACCGGGTCGATCTCTGTCTCGAACACTTCCGACAGCTAAAAATGTCATTGTAGAGTTTAACTGTTTTGTTGACATAAATCCTAAAGTTCGGGAACTTCTGTGCTTGGTTTTGAATCGTCATAATAAGGGTTGTACTTGATGACAGTCAATTATATGATGTGTTGTTTTAATTTCGCAATAAAGTTATGCATTATTCAACTTAATAAGGCTTCAACATCATTAATATTGACGCGCAAATGACGTCACGGAGCGTAAAATAATGCAATACTATTGTAATTATCTAGCCGCACTATTATTAAAGAAAATCACCATGGCTATCTAAAATATTGATCATAATCTATAACAGTATAAAATATTCTACAGAGTAGTACCACAGTTGTAAATGCTTTTGTTTCTCCTGTAAGGCAATGGACACAATATGCAGGTATGACTAAGAAATAGGAAAGGAATAGTATAACTGACCTTAGTACAATATCTATAGACTCTGGAGTTCTTGCGATTGTAAAGCCAGGCGTTCTCGAACATGAGCCAGACATCGTCAACGTACTCCCAGGGGTCTCGGTACTCGCCGCGGTCGAGCTTGAGCTTGATGGTGGAGAGGTCGATGGGCTTGGTGACGATGTCGAAGTAGTCGGGGATGCCGAGCGCCTGCGCGTCCACGGGCTGGCGGAAGGGCAGCGACTCGGGGTCCTGCCGGAACAGCTTCTCCAGCGTCGGCATCAGCGCCACGCGCAGCTCCTCCGGCTTGAACACGAAGCTGCGCCGCCCGCGGTCCCCCAGCCCGGAGTCGCTGCCCACGCTCGTCTCTCCCGGCTCTTCCTTCACTTCCGATTTGATCTCTTGCTTGATTTCAGTCTTGATGCTGAAGTCCGGCCTGTCATTGCCGTCCTTATCCGAGGGTGTCTCGTCGCGCATACCCTTGCCGCCGCAGTCCTCATCGGGGTCGTCCTTGATCCGGCTGTCTTCCGGTTCATGCTTGACCCGCGAATCGTCTGGCGCAGGACTGCACAAAGTATATAGTATTATTTAGTAATTCAAGAAATACAACTTTATTAATAAAAATATTGCTAAAATAGTTTGAAAGAAAAGTGTATGTGTTACCTGTCGTCGGGCGCAGAGGAGGCGGGCAGCGAGGTGAGATGGTGCGGCGCGGGCGGCGCGGGCGGCGGGCGCGGCGCGGGCGAGGGCAGCGCCAGCGGCGTGGCGGGGGTGGCGGGCGCCACGCTGGCCGGCGCCTGCCCCGCCGGCGACGCCGCCGCGTCCCCGCGCCCGAAACCCGCGTGGTTCACGAAGGGGCTCTGCACGGCGCTGCCCAGCAGCCGCACCTTGGCGTCGGGGTGGCCGGGCGAGGCCAGAGGCGCGGGCCCGTTGGACTGCATGGACGGGTACTGCGGCGCGGGCGACGTCATCGGCTGTCCGAAAGGCGACATGCCCGGGTTCCCTACGCTGCCGCCGTTGGGCGTATGCGGCATCTGGTTGGGGCTGGGACCTGGAGGGCCCACGAGGTTCGAGGGGAAGGCCATCCGGTTAGCCGGCATCGACAGCGCGATGCCGGGCGAAGGAATGCGCATGGCAGGTAGCGCTGGCTGCGAACCCATAGCGGGTAGCGCCGGCCTGGCGAGCGAGCCACCCACTCCTGGCCTCGGTCCGCCGACTCCTCCCAAAACGCCGCCGCCAGACATCACGCTCACAGGTTGTTGCTGTTGTTGCTGCTGTAGTTGCACTACTTGTTGCTGTTGCTGCTGTTGTTGTTGCTGCTGTTGAGCAGCCTGTTGCTGTTGCGCCTGTAGCTGTTGCTGCTCCTTTCGTTTTTGTCTCTTTTCCTCGAGTTCCTTCTGTATCTTGTATATCTTTTCAGCAAGCAAATGATAATATTCCGATCGTGTACTCGCCATTTCATACATGTCTCCTTCGACTTTCCTCGCGTATGCAACTAAGTTATGCATTCGCTTGTCTAACATCGCCGTTGGATCCGGTGTAGGAAATATTGCTTGCACCCTATAAAATGGAGTAATGTTATGAAATCTGCTAAAAATTAAAACAAAGAAACCATTTAAATAAAATTAGGCACTTACAATTTGTGAACGAGGTGGTTCCTGAGATCTGCCGTAATCGAATGGTGCCATTCTTTGGTGCCAGAAACTGGGTTGGCGGTTACGGCTCCGCCCGGTAGTTGAAGGGTACCTGCGCCCATCTAAACGAGAGGAAGAAACGATGTTAATTCTTCGATGGTATTCCACAAGCAATACTTTAAAAATCTTGTTGTCTCTAGATAGAGACCAGCACTCACCAACTGCTGCTGTTGTTGTTGCTGCTGTTGCTGCAGATCCGAAGACTGCTGGGCGAAGAGCGATTGCATGGTCTGCTGCTGCTGAGGCACGACGTCGTTGAGGTTGGGCGGGCGCGGCACGGGCATGCGCGAGAGCGGCGCGCGCGCGAAGCCGCCCACCATGCCCGACACCGACGTGGGGCACGCGATGCCCAGCGCCTCGTACGCCCGCTTCATGTCCGCGCCCTGAGTGCTGGGCGCGGGCGCGGGCGCAGGGGGCGCGGGCGGGCCGGGCTGCGCGCCCACGCCGCCCAGCTGGTTCACGCCACCCATGGAGTTGCCTGCAGCGCCCACGCCGCTGACCCCGACTACTCCCCCCACTCCGCCGACGGGGCCCACCCCGCCGACGCCTCCGACATTACCACTGCTTACTCCTGTTGTCGTATGCGTTACTGCCGCTGCTAAAATATTTTTTTTAACGTCAATAGGATTGCTTTTCGATGTCGAGGGCTCGTAAATATGTAACTTTTGCAAAAACAAAAGGAAGCAACAGTTAACAGATTCAAGTCGCAGTTTCTTACTCACCATTCATATTTCTAGTCCTATCAGCTTGTTTCAGCGGTAAACAAACCGGACAGTCATTTTTATTACAATGTTTCCAATGATTTATGATTTGTCTTGACGACGAGCAATGAGGTACCGCACAGTTTTTGCCCGCCTAGAAGAAAAAATACTTGTAAATGTTTGTTCTGGAATAAACATAATTTTATTGACCAATATGATGAAAGATTTGTTACCTGACATGACATCATATGATTGAGAACTCCTTTCATGGTCTTGCAGTGCGGTAGCGTGCACTGCCACGTCTCGCCGTTGGACTGCGACTCTCGCCGCTGGCACTTGTGCGCATGCAGCAGCAGCACAAGCTGCTGCTGGATAAGCTTCCGCTTCTCCGGGTCCGCGATAGAGCCGGAGGTGGGCGGTTGCGAGGCGCTGGGCGGCTGCGAGGAGGGCGCCTGCGTGGCGGCCTGCGGCTGCGACTGGCCGCCGGCGGGCGCGCCCGGCGTCTGCGGCGAGGGCGCGGGCGGGACGGCCTGCGCCGCGCCGCCGCCGCCCGCGTCCGCCGGCGGGCCGAAGCGCACGCCCACGGCGCCGGCGTTGACGGCGCGCTGCACGGGCGGCACGCCGGGGCCCTGCGCCGACTGCGCGTACGGCGGGTGGTAGGGCGCCAGCGGGTGCCCGCCGCCGCCCGGCGCCGGCATGCGCGGGTGGTGCTGCAGCGCTGTGCGCATGTTGGGCGTGCCCATGCCGACACCTACGCGCCCGCTCAGCGGACCGTTTTGCATAGCCTACGATATTACCGATGGATTATTAACACTGATTAAACGCTTTTTAACATAAATTCATGTTTTATTAAATGCTATCGATTTAACCAGTTTTTTTATGCCGATCAAGTTCTTTTGGTCTCGATAATTGCGCGCAAATTAATCATAAACAAAAAATAAGTTTTATGTCATAGATTCCTGACGCTTTCTTTGATCACAAAATTTCCTGTTACTAAATCACAAAATGACTAGAGTTCACTTAAAATATCGGATTTTAGTACCTAACGACTACCTACCGTCCTATTTCACTTACCACTACAGGTCCAAGATCCATAGAATTATATACAACATTTAGGTGCTTTATACTGCTTACAATTTCTCAATTTATACCTTTTAGAAATATTTGTTGATACTTTTAGTGGCCTACAATGTTTCAAAGCAATACAAATTAATTCAGTCTATTGGTCAAGGACACTGAGAGCAATTATTCATAGCTATGGACTACAACGCCTGCAGTGTGTTTAGATTCTTGAAACAGTATTTACGGGTTGCAGGGAAATGATAAAAACAGGGTTTCAATCAAATCAAACTACTTATCCCCGTGACATGTGTGACATAAAAGATTTAAAGATTTTATGCATTTATATTTTTTTTATTCTTTATTCGTTTTGAATGGAAGAGAATTTATCAGTTACAACAATAATTTGCATGAGGAAAATTTTAATTTACCTAAATAAATGACTAACAGCAGTTAAGCACTGATAATAAATAAATGAAAGTAACTCACCTGTGCATGTGGATGGTGCTGCTGCTGCGGATGATGGTTGGCGCCCATCAGCGTGGGCAGCTGTTTATTCACACTGTTGATGATCCCACTGCCCAGCATGCCCGCACCAGTCATGTTGCTATTCGTCACTATCATGTTCCCTCCAACATTTGCTACATTCATGCCTCCCTGAATAGAACTCATAGGCATTGTGGAGTGTAGTTGATTTGGATGACTCGTATTTGGCATTAGTTGTGGGTGCATAGCACCCATGAGGTCCTTTGATACGGACACATTTGGAGGTGATTGTAAGTTTGGACTCTTACTACCTAAGTTACTTAACCCTAAAGGGTTGTTGTGGCCTAAGCCACCTTTGTTGCCCTGTGAAAAGACCAATAAACGAAAAACACTGTAAATTTCATTCACTAGTACACTTATTATATATGAGTTATTTTCTGAATTTCTTATGTTAGCCAATCCAAAATGATGGAAAAAGCTGAATTCAAATGAATGCTCATTTATAATAATATATGTAACAACTAAAATTATTATTATTATTAAGAAGTTTTATGAGTATTTTGTAGTGAAATATAGAAAGAGACGTGAAAAACATAACCTTCTCTCTTGACAGTTGTGTAAAAATTACTATATTTTTACTTGGATGTTAGTGGTAAAAATTTGTAAATAATAACCTTTTATAGGTTTTACATGGAACATTATTACACTCACCCTAGTATGATATAATTTACATCATAACAATATGAAAGAATTAAAATGTAGTAAGATGGGTTTAGCCAAAATAGGAATTATTTAGACATTGTAATAATGTTTTATGTGAGGTTTCTGTATGAACCAAAATCACTGTTTTAAAGGAAAAATATAAAATTTTGTTAAAAAAATTGGGATTCCATCAGTCCTAAATACTTACTTGTTGTATAAGGTGATTGTTGATTTGCCTTTGAATTGCACCTGTTGGGTCATCACCATTAAGCTGCTGCTGTGAGACCATTTGCCCCCCAGGCCCAGGTCCCTGTGCAGGGGGCTTTGGGCCCGTGACTCCTGGTTGTTCACCCCAAGAACCTCCCATTAACTCATCTGGGAGGTCCTTTTCAAGGTCGAACATGTCAAGGTTAGAAAACCCATCTACTGAAACAAAAATAATGGGCATGATTTAGTTCACGGTAATTTAAAGATATGCTGATGATCCAATTACTTTTGGGACAACAAAAAGAATACAAGTTGTCTTATTTACTATTACAACATAATTGTAAAATGATAATTGTTAATAGTTAAGTGTAAAGTTTATAAATGGTAAAAACATATTTTTTTTTTTACTTTTGAGGTTACCTAGTATAAAATCTATTTAAAATTCTAAAATTACTTGTTTTATGTTCAAAAAACCCTGAATAATGTATATATAATAATACTTGATTTACAAAGTACAAATTTCTGTTCAAAATATGTGACTGCTTCTAATGTGTAAAGGGAAAAATCAAAACTATGTTATGGCATTTTTATAGCAGAATAAAACTAACAGAATTATTAAAACTATAACATTTAATTGTTCATATGTCAAATTTTATTCCATTTTACATTGTGATATTTCTGTGACAATTTTCATTATTATTATTAGACTTAGTGCTAAGACTGATAGATAAAGAAATACATTAGAAAATTTGAGATCCATATTTTTTTGTAGTAAAAATACTTGTGAAATGAGACAAAGCTGTAAGTTCACAAATCGTAAATTATGCTTACAATAATGCCGGAAAACTTACTGAATGAAAACATTTTAGTTTTAAATTAAATGAACAAAAAATAATGTTTAAGTTAAATATAAATCTAGCACAGATATATGTACTTAAGTTATTTATTTACCTAACTTTGAATATTATGATTGAATATAATGTTAAATTGGAGCCATCATACCTATACACCTTAAACATGTACAATAATACAAATTAATGTAAGATACTAAATTATTTAGCTTGTAATGTTGATCCCTTGAGTGTACAATATTTTGGTAGACATCCTGCTTGCATTTTTTACGTTATATGATTGGAATAATTGACTTTATATACAACTAATAAAATTCTTGTTATATTTATTAGAAACATCATAGGTAAAAACATTAAAGAATTGCAAAATAGAAGTGAACATTCTAAATGAATTAATAATAATGCATTAATACTTTGTTGTAATACAGATGCAACTTTTTAATACTGAACTCTTTCTATTTGATTTCAATAAGAAGGCCTTGCACTTTATTTTGCCAGCATGCAATCAAAGAGGTTATGCTCTTATCAATTAAAGTAGTCAAAACATTACATATGGAATCACAAACTTGTGTAATATTAAGGGTACATTTAGTCATTTTTCATGGAAACATTGGTCTTGAGCTGCCAAATTGAAATGTGGGTCAGAACCAAGACATGTCATGGAATGTTCAAAAAACAATAACGAAACTAACAGAGTACTCTAAATCATTTTTTTATTCTAGATTTTAATATGTAAATATTTAATAAATATATTATTTTTTCAAGTTACGATCTAATTTTTGGTAAAGTTGTCAACCTAAATTTAAGGCAAAACATGACCGTACTGGAAAATAACCTATAAGTAACGAATTACTAATAAAAATGAAATAATTTCGTCAAATATTATAAATATATGATCTACAATACAAATTTTACACCCTAAAACAATGTATCAAAACTTGCATTTTCTTTGGAATAATAAATGAAAGAACAGAAATACTTAATTATTTTAAGTAAAGATATCATAAAATACCGCCCATAGCGACTATTTTCTGATTTTATGTGCTAAGACACAATAATACGACGCAAAACTTGCGAGGCGCTAACAAGAACGAAGGCAAAATGTCAAAAATCAAAGAAAGATAATATGACAGAACACTGTTCCGACACTTTGCAAACTCAGTTTAAAACAATAAAATACTCACCCGCGGAGTCCGAGGGACCCTGAAAAGGGTCCCGGATCATCTTAGGCCGCTTGTTAGGCGGCTCATCGGCCATGGCTCTGTTTACTAAACGTAAGCCGTCGTGAATATTTCGGCCCGCCGATTTAAAAAACACTTATAAGTCTTATATCTTCAAGAAATAACATTTTAGAGCGATTTGTCATTCATCATAATGTAATTCACCCACATCGCGATCGTTCGATGTCCTTCGCACCATTGAAGGCACATATTATAATTTCTCACTCAAGTATTCGCCATTACAAAGCTCCGAATCGAAGAGCTACACAGACCCTCTCACCATCTTCCGTCGGAACTAGCACAATAAATGAAAACAATATCACCAGATTTTAGCTACTTTATGGAACTTATTTACGCTATCGAACACCACGATTTCACTTAACACTTTAAAATACACGGAATGGTAAAGTTTATGATAAAATGATGTAAGAAAAAACAGAAAATTTACACGACAAATTCCGAAATTCTTCTCAGTCTCTCCAGCGCAAAATGGCGGCTGTTGATGAAAACTTTTTCTACGCTTGTCAGAAAATGTCGGCCTATATAGAGTATAGGAAAGCGTTCTGATTGGTCCGCGCACACCACGTGACTGCCGGAAGTAGCGATTTGACGCAGGATCGGTCCGATTATTCTGACGTCAAGGCGTACGGATCCGAACATTGCCGAAGAAAGCCGAAGATGTTTTTAACATGTAAAAGTGTTTTTTAGTCTAAAAAATAACATTTTCCCAAAGTTTTATTACATAATAACGTAGTAAAGGTGTGCTAGTACAATATTAATACAATACTGAAACATATAACTATAAAAATACAACTGTAAAAAATATTTTACCTATTTATTTTTGAATATTCCCTCCAAATCGGGAGTGGCCATCATCAATACGACGTGTCTCTAGAGTGTCTATGATATAGAGAGAACCATAATGGAGGACAATTTGTTTTTAACTTTTCCGTCTAGGCTTAGTTGCCTTTTTATAGAGCCATTTCATTTTTTAATCAAAATATTAATAATCATGTTTTATTTATTTGGAGTAGAGAGAACAGCAAAGGTTTATTATCTTATTTTATTGCCAATGCTCGAGGTTAAATGTAAAAACAAATTATAAAATAAAAGAAATAAAAAAAACATTGTTTTACTCTTTGAGTCGATTAGCCTGAAAAGTCAGAAATGTAAAACTATGTTTATTACTATATTTCTATTACCAATTTTCTCTACAACATTTAAAATAACGAAAATTACTAACAAATAACCAGGTTTCCACTTATAATTTCATTATTTGAGTTTTCTTCACTACCTAGGTTTCGGAATTATGCGTGATGATATACAAAATATTTTTCCTCAAAAGTTTCTAACGCGTAATAACATTTTAAATAAGTATTTCAAGGTATTTCATTATTATGTATTTTTCTTTTTCATTATTTATATTATGAATATAATTCTACAAAACTATCTCTAAGCATTTCGGTTTTTTTATCTGTGTAATTTTTTAAAGTGAAAGGAAATGGATGTATCTGTAATTAAATATTGGAGGGAAAAGATATATGAAATAGATTCAAGATACAAGGAAACACGAAACTTATTTTAGTAAAATAGATGTAAAAAACAATAAGTTATTTTAGTGTGAAATTGATGTCTAATATTTCATTATGTTCTTACATTGATATGCTAACAACAATAGCGCCAATCCGACATAATAAAAATAGAAGCAGGACAGGAAGACCTGTGTATGTATTGTAGATGGAAGATAAATGTATTTGAAATTATAGACTGAAAGAAAATCCAGGGATAGACAGATTTTTATATTTTTAAACATTCTGTACATAACACTTGTGTATCAAAAATGTTCTACATTTCTTTGAGAGGTCTTACACCTAAAATCTCTAATCCAGTTTTTACAGTATGTCTTGCACAATGGAATATCAGTAGTCTTTGAGCAGCTAAATCAGAGTTTACATTTTTTACTTTTACCTCATTGAACATTCTATTAACATATTTTGCAAGACGAAATAAATAGGTAACTAAAATACAAGCTTCATATTCTTCTAATGACTTATTTAATACATTTTCAAACCTAGCTAGTTCTGCTACAACTTCACCAATTATTTCCTCAGTTAAATATTTAGGTTCACAATGTGTTGGTAGTGTTACACCACAGTTTTGTTCTAAACTCCAAAGTCTGCAGTGTAGGTACTGTAGTTTGATGGCACTGTCACCTTCGCTTTGAAGAGCTTTATCCCAATTGAAAGTGTAGTCTTTCAGCCTCTTTTGCTTTAAATCATTGATGAGGACTGCTGAAGTCCCCAATATGTCACATGTTTCTTCATTCATAGCTGTACTCCGTGTATCTGTAAAATTATGTTAATATACAATTGATTAGTTTGTAGGGTTCTGCAGTTTAATCATATAAATAAAGCTACATCAAATAATAATAATAATAATAATCCAGCCTATAAACGTCCCACTGCTGGGCACAGGCCTCTTCCCATACAGGGAAGGCACGAGCATTGATCACCACGCTTGCTCACTGCGGATTGGCGATTTCAGATCCCAAATTTTGGAATCCAGGTTTCCTCACGATGTTTTCCTTCACCGTATGTCAGAAGTGTCTTAGAATAATTAAGAAAGTACATATAACTTTGAAAAGTTACATTGGTACTTGCCCGGGTTCGAACCTGCAACCTCGTGCATACAAATCCGTTCATTGAACTGCTAGGCCACCACGACATCAAATATAGATAATTTATTAATTCTTGCATAAAAAGCATATTAAATTATAAAATTACTTTTTGATAGTAACTGCTTTTCATGCATTTTCTTTTTAGCCTCATCTAGAATATCATTAAGAAACACTACATTTCCAGTTCTAGTGCTCATGCCTTTTAGTCTTCCAAACTTAATATGTTCACAGCCTTCTGAACATTTCTTGTTAATGTTGCTAACAACTTCAAACAATGCAGCAAAGTGATCTGTTTGAGCATTGTCTACTACATACAGCATTTTATCAAATTCATATTTATGATATCTGTGCAGCAAAGCTGCAATATCTCTAGAAATATACAAAGTTGAATTATCACTTTTTAGTATGGTTACATCCCTGTTATTTATTTTGGCAATTTTTTTTCCAGATTCGTCACTTACAATTATGTTTTCTTTTTCCAACATATCCATTACACCTTTTATGGCTCCGCCATTATAGTCTGACTCCCAATGGTAGGCATCAAATTTTATGCCAAGTCTTTGATATACTTTTTCTAATTCCTGTACAGTTATTTCTCTGATATTTTTCCAGTTATCTAAATTCATTCTGCCTTGCTCTATATCTGCAAAATACTTTCGTGCTTCTTGTTGTACATCATCATTAGTTGAGGCTAGTTTGTTAGCATATACATAAACATCATACAGAGTTCTAATAGGATCATGCTTTAAATCTTTTACATCAATGTTCTTTGATTTCAGACCATACTGTAATAACCCAAACTGTGTTCCCCAGTCTCCTAAATAATTTATTCTTGTTACCTTGTTATCAAAGTATGTGTTAATATTTGCAATGAAGTTTCCTATAATTGTTGATCTTAAATGACCAGCATGAAAAGGTTTAGCAATGTTTGGTGAACTGAAGTCCATAACTATTCTCTTAGGTTTGACTTGCTGTCTGTTTTTAGGTGTCATAATACTTTTTAATACACTCTGAATAAATGTATCTCTTTCCACATTAAATGATAAATCATTATTTATGCCTGCATCTGCATCACAACTTGAACCTATTTTATTTACGATTTGAACTTTGTATTTACATTCATTGTGTCTATATAGAATGTTAACATTTTTCAAGTTTCTAAGTATATTACTTCTATCTACAGTATGAGGAAGTATCTGTAAGAATAAAAATTTGTGTAATAATATTTTAAATCGAAATGATAAAAAACTTTGGTTCTAGAACAACAGACAAACCTTGTCGATCAACATTATTCGTGTTTTTATATTACTTGACGCTATGAGGTTAGTAATTATAGCGCTGTGTAATAGAAAGTTGTTGTTTCAATTCATTTTATTTTAGAAAGTTGAACAAAACAACCTGCCGTAACTGTGTGTTCTTGCAGGAGGTTGACATTTACTCTTCTGTGTTGCCAATGAAAGGGATTTAAATGATGTAAAAATTGCAGAAGATGATGAATCTACTCTAATTACTAGACTGCCTTTTGCCCGTGACTTCACTTAAGTTTTATATTTATTTATTGTATTTATGTATTTTTTTTTAAAGAAGACCCTCTGCGCTTTTAAAGAAATCAGAACACAAACACTAGAAAATTGCATTATGTTGATGAAATAAATTCATCATAACACAAAACAAATTATCACCATGTCCTCATTTTATTTTTATGAATTCTTTTTATTGCTCTTACTATTGCTGGTAAGACATACCAGGTGTGGAAAGAGGAATCTATTAATTATCATTGGGTTTAATTTTAAATGGAAGCATTTAAAGTCTATTTTTTTTTCTCCCTAAATCCAATTATTTTTATTATTAAATAATAACAAATTCATGGACAGTCTCATTAAAATATTTTCAGGTGTGTTTGGCGAAATAATGAGAATTGAACCCAATCCACAAGAATATTAAATTATCAATACCGAAACCACCGTTGCCGCGGTCGACCTTGACGGCTATGTCCTTCGATAGATGTCTAAGTTATTATTTAACTTTTATTGAATATCAACATCTAATTGTGATAAATCTTGCAAACTCACATAAGTTTGGTTAAAGTAGGTACTATGATACTTTCGAGCTGATGTGATGATGAAACTAGATCTTTTGGCATATTAACTTATTAATTATATATATTAATAACTACTAACCAAAAATCTCTAGTATTAATTGATACCAAAAGGAGGCCATAGGAAATAATTATATCGTGTTTGAGTTTGCATTCATTTGACTTGGGTGCACAGCTATTGATAACTGATATTAATGGCTATTCTCATGTATTTAGTCAAATATTATTTATTAAATTTTATTATTTTGAAACTAAAGTCTAGTCTACCAAAATCGTCAGACCATTTAATTTTGTCCGTCGGTCGTAATTCGTTGGACGTGATGTTAGCTGGCAACCCTTAGTGTGAAAATTTTAAATTAATAGAAATAATATAAATTAATTATTGAACAATTTCCAGATATATCAAGCTCATAAAATTTTAATAAAAATGGAATTCATGAATGATATGAAATTTTCACAAATATAACTCACGCCTATTTCGTTATAGTTGTTGGAAAGAGTTAATATTTGAGAAGAGAGTGCATTGCACTACTAGTTGCTAAGCAACCATTGGCAACGAATAATAACATCAACAATGTATTTTTGACAATTTCTAATAAAGATTCCACATAAAACCTCACAAGATACTGTGATCTATTGAATTTTTACCATGGACATGTAATAATTTGCAAAATGACGGCTCCTAAAGTAAGTTCAATCTCATTGTTTTTGAAACTTTCAACAGTTTCCTTGCAGGACTATACTTTTGTAGTAAGAACCCATTATATCTTTATAACAATTTAACAAAACATTCTATACATAGTACCTATTGTAACTATGCATGACTTTAATAAGTTAAGAAAGAAATACAACTCAATATTTAAGTTGCTCTTCCGAATCAGTAAAAGTTATATTTTGCCGAAAGAATACTTTCTTGCTTACATAATTTTCACAACAAAACACTTATTAACTATTTCACATCGAGTAATGGTTAAAATTTCAATTCTCAAGTAAATTATTAAAGTATTTTCTTGTAATGATTCCAGTTACTTTACACCATAGAACAGCCACACGGGCTTGGTGAGCTGTACTTCCTATGGCAGAAGGGAGAGTCCCACTCACTGCTGGCCACCACTGGGACTGATGCTACAGTAGCCATTCATGATAGAGCTGGACAACTTCTGGAGAGAATGAAGCTGCAGGGGTAATATATTTCGAGATTTTATTTACTAGCTATTTGAAGCTAGACATTGAAAACTTTAATTAAAGTTGCAAAAAACCAATACAGACAAGTAAACAATAAAAAAAATGTCATATACCCATCTGTATGTGATGTGCATAATAAATATTTCCTCCACCAGCCACATAGCATAGCATGTATTAAGTAATACAATAAATGTTAAATTAGTCCAAATAAAAACAAAACATAACAAAACCTGCTTTTCATAAAATATATATTTTTTTCCAAATCATATGTATAGTATTTTTTTTGTCAGATACTATGTAAAGAATTTAAACTAATAATCTAAATCACTGTTTAGTACTAAAATAAATTAAAAATATAATTATTTTCCAGTCTCTGCGCTGGAATGGAATGGGACCAGGATGGTGACTACTTAGCAATAATAACTCCTAACAGCAACACGGTGCTGTTGTGGGAGTGCCATGCTAACAAGCGCATCAATATTGAGACAGGGCTACGGGAACCACCATCTTGTATTGCTTGGGCTTATGGGGAGCCGCTACTGGCTGTTGGTACGCAGAAAGGAAATCTGGCGCTATATAATCATCATACAACAAAGTATGTATATTTTGTTGATTTTTTTTTATTTCCCATAGTTTGTTTAGTAAATCCTTTCAAACAAGTAATTTGAATATTGATATTCTAGGTTTTAGTTCATCATATAAAAATATCCAATAAGTATCTTAATATTCTTTCTATTCGTTTCTATCAATTAGCTAATAATCTAATAATTATCTGATTGGTATAAAAGTTTTAAAATTAATTAATGATCCAATGTTAATTTGGTAATTTAATTAGTATGAAAAGATTAATTATTTAATTGTCTTATGTATAATGCTTCTTATACATAGTCTGTCTTATAATCTCACTAAATACTCCTCACAAAAAGCTGATGAATGTATAAATCTAACAGACCTTTCTAAATGTAAAACCTTAATATTTTAGGCGTATACCAATAATAGGTAAACACACCAAAAAGATAACATGTGCTGCATGGAATAAGGATAGTATCCTGGTGTTAGCTTCTGAAGACAAGAGCTTGTCCATCAACAACTCTGATGGAGACACATTGCGGATGATATCTTTGAGGGATGCTCCAAATGACCTGCAGTTCTCTGAGATGAAGACTGATGAACGAGTTTCTGGAGAAAATACTGTGAGTAGTTCTTATATACTGTTTGGTAGACTGACATATAAGAAAAGCCAAATTCATAGGACTTTTACGGAAATCACGGTTCACAGTTGAAAATCAGAACAAATATCCAGACATCACATAATCATGTCATTCCATATCTGAAATCACTTAATATTCCTGTAGGCTATAATGTTTATCTTCATGAAAGTTTTTTTTTACAGATAAGCCTTGTAGTCGGCAAAAGAACACTCTACCTCTACAATCTCCTAAATCCAGAGAATCCAATAGAGTTAGCCTTTCAGCAGCGGTATGGTTCCATAGTCTCATACAAATGGTACGGAGACGGCTACATACTTATAGGATTCAGTGCTGGCTTCATAATAGCCATATCTACTCATATTAAGGAGGTTGGGGAAGAGTTATTTCAGGTGAAGAATCATAAGGATAGTTTGACTGACGTGGCTGTGTGTAATGGATTGGCGGCGTCGTGTGGAGATGGACAGTAAGTAAAAAATAACCCTTCATAATGATTATAACTAATTACCTGTTACATAATTATAATTAGTTTACTTACTAACTTAGATTCTAGGAAGATATTTGACTTATGAGAACCTTAACTGTATGATTTGGATGCTAATGCCTGGATGATTGACTGACTGATGTGTTAATTAGATATCATACTTTAATTATTATTAATGTATTGGAAGGAAGTAGTGCCACATTTACTTATAGATTTAACTAAACAATCAATCTCTCTTCCCTTTGGCCTAAAAATCAGCATATGCTCATTTTTCTTATTATAGATTGAAGTTAATATCAATATGGAACAACGGCGAGGTATCAGGGTCGGTAATGCCCGCGGGTGGTGCAGAACGTTGCTCATGGAGTTCTGACGGGCGCCTGCTGGCGACGGCCGGCCGAGCTTACCTCAACGTGTATGTGACAGCCCTGCCACCGTTACATGCGGCTTATGGAACCAGGGTCATCACACTGACTAGTTTGACTGAAGCTACCGTGTACCAGTGTATCGCTGTTGGAGATGAACCTGAACCAGTTAATAAATGTGAGTAGACTCACTAGAATAATAAGAGTTTTGGTCTTTCTTTGCAAACATTGTGGTTTCAATTTTTATTTGGGCCTTTATAGCCCTGAGCTCTGAAATTATAGTGTTGTGTAATTGTGATGTATATTAGTTGAAAAAAAAATGCATATTCAAATAAGTAAATAAATATCAAACACCCGTGAATCATATTGTTGACCAACCACTTTAAAAAACCGAGAGGTTTGGAAGAAGAATGGGGAGGCCTTTGCCCATCTTACACGGTGGCCAACGACAGCTAGTTCATACAATTTTCATATATTTTTATAGATGTACCACACACGTATAGACGGTAAATAGCATATCGCTGGCTACAAGTAGCTGTGCCCTGTGGTCGGTAGACTGTTTGAGCTTTATAGTTTTGACGAGCATGTTATTGACTGATTCGTTAATATCCCCATACAGCGGAACCAACAGCCCTAGCGACATACACGCTACCAACGGAGCCGCACATCATAGCCCTCGGCGGTGCTCACGTGTGTTGTGCTCGCGGGCCGCTCGCGTGGTTCTACCCGCTGGCGGGCGGGGCGGCGGCGCGGCGACAGTACCCCGCACCGCCAGACAAGCTCACGCTGGCTGGAGACTACGCTGCAGCGCTGTTCCAGGGACGGGCCATGCTGCATGCGGTACGAATTTGATAAGGCTTTCGATATAGTAAAGCATGGTTTGGTTGTTAGTAAACTGGGTCTTTTTGAAGTGTTTTACATCTATTTCGAGACAATTTATTAATATAACTAATATTAATATTTAATAATTCGTACCTAAACAGCCACCGTTTGCTCATATGAAAACTAATATCTTGTTATTTATATAAGGTGTTCCACAGGGAACCTATCTTGGGACCCTACAGTTTGACAGTCAATCAAAACGATTACGAGCCGTTCAACTTTGAGCTCCTTAGAAATAAAATTAAATGATATTTACTAATATTCGTAAAAAAATATCTATTATAGATCGATCAAGTAGACCCATCGCAGCCAGAGAAAGAAGCCATGTTGTTTCCAGAGCCTCACATGCAAGGAGCCAAGATTGTCGACATACACCTTACAAGCGACTTCTTTATTTTTGTAACTGAAGTAAGTTGGATTTTATAAATCTCTGGATCGCTGTATTCTTTGCATGTTTTATAATATGATTATTGATTCTTTTAGCAAGGTCATGTGGAGTACTTCGGTGTAGAGGAGTGGCGTACTGCAGTGCGATATAAGCATGTGTGTGGTGTTCGCGGCGTGTACTGCGATATTGGTGGCGCGAGAGCTTGTCTTACCGACGAGCGGCGCCGCGTGCATGTGTACTGTCCTGCTGCTGATGACTGCTGTGCTCTGAATCGTTCTGCTGCCGCGGAAGTAAGGTACGTGTGGAATGCAATTATAGCATGGTTTGTGTAGGCTACTACGATAGAGCTGTATACTGCTATATCGGTAGTAACCACAACCACTTAGACGCTTAGTATTTGTCTATTCACCGGAAAGGTGCAAAGCGACAGGATAGTGGACTCTTTTATCATTCTCTACAGCTTCTGCCATCCAGTGTGGGCTATGTCTCCCTTTAGTCATACCCCAAATCTATCATAACTAGCACAATTAGAGTGTCTAATCGACGCACTATAAATAGGCACAAAACTCCTTAAACTCGCCTAATTTTAAGATGAAACTGATATCCAAAGTCGACCTGTATTAAATCATGTTTTATAATTAATTTCCAGGGGTATAATTTGGGATATTTGCCTGTCTGACCGCAACGTGTTCATTATATTCACGACCGAAGCGATCGAGACGTACTACTACGCGGCGAACTCTATCAACGGATCGTACGTCGACCTGGTCGGGACCACGCCGCTGTTGGCGGGACAAATACCGCTGATACTGTTCTCTGGAGATGTTTATTGTTATGCTAGTGGGGGGACGTAAGTACATACCAGAAATAATTTCATATATTTTATTATACTAAGTATAAAAAACTAGCAGTCTTTCCAGACGTCGTCGTGCTCTAAAAAGGAGTTCCTTACCTACTGCAGCGACCTATTGTCCCACTTGTGATTTCAAAACATTCAGAAACCCATTGAAATTATTTATTATTATTATTATTATTTAAAGCCTGAACTGTCCCACTGCAGGGCAAAGGCCTCCCTTCCCTCCTTCCTGAGGTCTCTATTGTTTGCTATTTGTTGCCACTCATTTTTGTATGAGTCTAGTTGATTTCCCCCTGGCTTATTCAAATAGTCTTAAAACATGTAACCAAATTGATCTAGCCGTTTAAGAGGAGTCGGTTGGCAAATACACGTGCAGAAGAATGATATTATTAGTATATACTTATTGATAAAGATATTTTAAAATGTTGTTGTTCGCCTGAATTCAATCACATTCCTTCGTCCACAGAGTTCTAAAACTAGCTTTAGACTCGCACAACACGAGTGGCCTAGCAGACGCTGACACTGAAAAGCGTCTAGCGAACCAGCGGCGGCATATAGAGAAGCTCCTAGCTTTGCGGCGCTTCAGCGAGGCGTGGCTGTTCTGTGACGCCGTCGATGAACCCGAACTGTGGCGGAAGATGGGGGAGGCTGCTATCGCCGAACTTAATGTGGAGTTTGGTATGTAAAATATCAATCATTCAGAAGAAAATATTATAAATGTAAATAATTATTAGGTAGCGAAATAGGAAAGAAAAGAACTTCAATGTGATACATTTTATGTTAAGTGTTGTATGTTTTTTAATTTTTATGTTTAATAGCGATTCGAGTTTACACAAGACTCAGTGACGTTGCAATGGTTTGGGCTTTAGAAGACGCTTCGCACATTGAAGATTTATCTATTCTGTGGTAAGTCTTCATACATAATTTTATTAAGCTAAATAGTTTTCTTATTCATTTTATAGTGGAAAATTTAAATGATATTGACAAAAACTTGAAAAAAAAAAATGTTTCTGATTGTTTTCTTGAAGTAATACCCACATTCATTCTGGATATATAAAGTAAATTTAATGCATGCAAATATGTATGAAATAGTTGTGAATGATTTGTTTTTTAAACAGAAGAATTGTGTAAATGACTATACATATAAATCCATGTGAATAATATTCTTCTTCTTCTCCTGTCGATGATAGATTGAAATTAAAGTATAGTGGCCTAGTAAGTTGCGACATCAATGGCAGCATCGTTAGCGTGTTTTAAGGGTTCGCACACATAACTGCGATTTCGCATCGCATCGCAAGTTACTGCGAACTCGCGTTCCATTTTGAACTTTATTTATGAAGTAATTGCTGCTATACGGCTTCGCATCGCATCGCAGTTTTGTGTGGGAGCCCTAAGTCATCTAAAGTGCAGGTGTACGGATAGATAGGTAGATACCTACTATTGGAGATTGTCTATAACTAGTGTTTGTTGCACCCCAGCGGCATGCTGTGCGCGTGCCTGGGCAAGGGCCCGGCGGCGGCGCGCTGGCTGGAGTCGTCCCCCGCGGGCGCGCTGCAGGCGCTGGAGCTGCACGCGGCGCAGGGCGAGTGGGCGCGCGCCGCCGACATAGCCGCCGTGTCCTGCCCGGCTAAAGCGCCCGATATCACGCTGCACAGGGCGCAGCATCTGGAGCTCACGTAATTTTTCCTATACTTAGCTTTCTAATAACAAATAACTTTTGTGAATCGTGGCTTGATTGCTTATATACGACCATCTCTATCATCTCCCGAGCCTTTTCTCAACTATGTTGGAGTCGGCTACCAGTCTTATCGGATTCAGCTGAATACCATATTTTACATGGAGCGATCTATGTATGACAGATAACGATCTCGGTACGTTACCCATCCATGAACCAACCACGGCTAGCACAGCTTAGCCTGTATTGTCGGTCAAACCGTACTTCTTACACTTAGCCTCGAGCCCCTCTTACTTTGATTGATTGCTTAATAAGACCATGACGTCCAAAAGAGGTTCGAAATATTCTAACCTGTAATAAATATTTAGGACAACATCTCTCACGAAGTCGAAAATTCATAGTTTGAATTTCATTACTACACTGCAATCGATGTAAAATCATATTGTTGATAATTTTATATTTGACTTTTACTTCACAGGGCAGATTACCACGAAGCCTTAACCAATTACGAAAAAAGTCTTAAAACGGAAGACGTAGACGACATCAAAGTTAAGGAGCATAACGAAAAATGCGAAGCAGGCATCGCTCGCATGGCAATTCGATGCGGTGACGTCATGCGAGGGTTGACAACCGCCATGAAACATTCACACGATATCATGCTCGTCAAAGAATGCGCACAGTTACTCGAAGAAGAGAAACAATACAGTCACGCGGCAGCCCTATATGACCACGCGGGGAATACTGAAAAAGCTGCATCCCTATACATAAAACTCAAATCCTGGCTCAAAGTAGAAGCTTTACTACCGAAAATCAACTCCCCAAGCATTCACATACAGTATGCTAAAGCTAAGGAAGCTGAGGGCAGATATCATGACGCTCTAAAATCTTACTTAAAAGCTCAAGACTACGAAGCTGCTATACGTCTAAATCTAGACAAACTAGACGACATAGATGAGGCTGTAAACCTAGTCCAAGAAACGAAGTCCATTCAAGGCGCGAAAATGGTCGCAAACTACTTCCAGAATAGTGATGACCCTACTGCAGCTATAAAATTCCTTGTCATGTCTCTTTGTTATGACGAAGCGTTTCAATTAGCTCGCAAGAATGGGAAACTGCATTTATACGGGGAGATTTTGATACAGACTTCTCAAGCGAGGCCAGAGGACTTCAAGAGTTTGGCGTTACATTTTGAGGGGGAGAAGAATCATTTGTTGGCGGGCAAGTTTTACTTCCATGCGGGGGAGTATAGTAAGGCGATGTCGCATTTGTTGAGGAGTGGGGGCTCGGAGGAGGAGGAGAGCGAGGCGATTAGTATTGCTATTGATGCGGCTGCGGCTAGTGATGATGAACGCTTGACTAGAAGGTAAGAATCAGATGATGTAATTACTTAGCTTTTTTATTTTACTACTTTGTTGACTAGAAATTAATTGGATAAAGTTATATAATGTCTCAAATTTTATCCAAAGCTATTCTGTGTAAATTCCTCTTATTTTCTTCTTATATATATTTATTGAAATTAAAGTATTGAAACATAAGTGCGGATAGTAGAAGCCCATTTTTTTTCAGAAATTGATTAAGTTATTGTATTTTTAGGTTGATAGAGTTTCTTCTCGGAGAAACTGATGGTACACCACGCGAGCCTCGACACTTATTCCGTTTGTATATGGCCAAAAGACAGTTTGCTGAGGCTGCTAAAACGGCGGTAAGTTTTTTGAAAACAAACAATGCAGTGGAGCATATTTTGCTCCGAAAGAGTTACGTTAGGTTGGGTAAATTACCTACATATCAATTGATGCTTTAGATTGAACGCTAAATTCTGTTTATTTATTTCGTTCCACGGTCCAAAGGGTCTCCTTTCCCTCTTCCATCTGGTATACGCTTCCATGAGCTTCTAACGTCCAAGCTCTGATCGTCTTCTTCTTCTCGAGTCAAAGATCCAACTTTTAAGTTCTGTCTGATCAAAAAGAAGAGAGCCTACCCTCGGCGCGTCTTGCAGCAGCTGGATCGGTAAAGCAAAAGACTGACTAATTTCTTCACCACAATTATCCAAACTCCAAGCTCTCATGACTTTAACTCATCTCCATACCATCTGCTTAGTCATCGAGTACGAAAAAAACAAACTCTCCGTCATCTTATTTAGGTCTGTCATGTCTTTTGATATGTATCATTACGTGTGGTTCACATACATATGTGTATTGTCAGGTAATAATAGCGGGCGCGGAGTGTCGCGCGGGCAAGTACCGCGAGGCGCGTGACGTGGTGCGCGCGATGTGCGTGTCGCTGCGGGGCTCGCGCATGCCCGTGCCCAGGGATATGCGGCATGCTATCGCGCTGCTGCACTCCTATATACTGGTAACGCTTCAATTCATTATTAGACAAACTTCAATAGTCTCTATGTGCTTTTTTTGTAGAGATCTTTGCAGTTAGCCCGAGTGCAGGCTGTGACTGCTTCACTGGACTTTTAGCGAAGACCTTAAGGCCCCCAGCCAGAGTCTTTATGTGCTTTACAGAGTTACTTGCTGTAATTAAAAATGAAAGCATCGTTTAAAACCGGTTCGTTGGTCGTTGGACCGTGTAACCGAGTGAAAAATAATTTCTTGCTGGTTATCTTTCACATTTTGTTTTTTTTTTCCTTTTCCATTCATTTACCACATCTGGAAGTAAAACCTCATACGTTTTTAAATTACTTTCATTATATTTTTTATAATTTTGCACCAAATTTCAAGATATCAAAATATGTATGTTATTTCATTCAGTAACTAGGATTTTCATTTGTTGTGTAGGTCCGCACTCACGTGAAGCGTGGACGTCATGACATAGCCGCCAGACTACTGCTACGCACTGCCGCTGACGTCACATTTTTCCCAACTCCACAACGTAAGTAGCTCCTCAAAGCATACATTTAAAAAAACATATTAGTTGTAGTTGTATATGAATTTGACTATATGTTTCGTTTGTAGACCAAGTGTCGATACTGACATCGACGGTCATCGAGTGCAGTCGCGCCGGCTTGAAGCATCAGGCTTACCACTGGGCCAGAGTGCTGATGCAGCCTGAATATAGATCCCAGGTTATTGAAATATTAATTTTTAGCATTACATTAATTTGCCTATTTAAAAATTGCAGCGTTGATGTCCTCACATTGGGCTTGCACGATCCTCGAGCGGCGTTATTCCCTTGCGATCACTTGATGAGCGCGCACGCCCAATGTGGGGCCCGCCCATGCGCGTGGCACTCACACGTCATATGCCCCGATGGCCGGGCCCGTCAGCCTGAGCTTCGCGGTGAGCCGGAGGCGGCCCCGTTTTAGTGCGGCAACGCTCAAAGGCCTGCTGGGAATGCCACTGAATTTTTTGACGGGATACCAGCCGGCCACGCCACTGGCATAGTGTATAAGCGCCTTATTTAAACAGTTTTTTTTTCTCAGATTGACCCCAAATACGTAAAGAAAATAGAGAGTGTGGTCCGTCACGGGGCCCGCGGGGCCCCGGCACCGTCGCCGTCCGCGCCCTGCCCGCACTGCGCCGCCGCCCTGCCCGTGGCCGACCTCACGTGCGCCACGTGTGAGGCCGACCTGCCCTTCTGTCTGGCTACTGTGAGTATATCCATACATGAGCTTAAAATTTACAAACACGAGACAGATAGAGAGCATGGTAAAGCCACTTATGTTGAGTTCCACGACGCT
Organism: Autographa gamma; assembly: GCA_905146925.1. Taxonomy (NCBI): domain Eukaryota; kingdom Metazoa; phylum Arthropoda; class Insecta; order Lepidoptera; family Noctuidae; genus Autographa; species Autographa gamma. Next base: position 10,707,738 of record LR989855.1, read on the forward strand.
ACACTGCTCTACACTGCTCTTTAGTGTTCCTGCATACTTCGCTGCCGCCGCTGCTGTCCCGCAAACGTGTGGGACACACAACATGTATCCGCTCCGACGCGGTGTCTTTACGAGAGTTTACCGCTCATCGACAACTTTGGTTTCTTTTGCGGGGTTTTAACATGATCTCATCACTCAGGCCGAATGTTGGATGACTGTGGGGTTATGACAGTCTTGCACCGACTAAGAACACCTCGGTCCCGTGAGACCCTTTGCCAAAGCCACGAACAAAGGATAATGCCCATTTTGTTAGGAGGTTTAGGCCCCCATAAAAGATTGCCGTGTCAGGGTAATTTTCAATTTGTGTAGATAAATACATTTCGTTTATTATGCAAACGATTTCCATTTATTCACCCTGGTTCAAGAGAAATTTTATTTTTAGGTTGCTGAATTTGAGATTATAAAAATAAAATCTTTAAGGTTTATCAACTTCAAAATAGATATTTATTTAGTATTTGAATTGATATTGGTTCATGTTTATGGCTCCCACCTTTACAAACATTTTCGTGTTAATTTAAGTCTCCGCCACTAAGTTAATGGGGTCGTCAAATCAAAGTGTTATCCCATTGGGGTGGTTACGTTAAAATGCATTTTAAATAATCCTAATATACAGCTTAAATAAAAAAACAATTTACGCACCTGCGAGAGAAGGGTCGGTTAGTCCGATATCGACCCAGTGTAGACTTTTTCTCGTTAAAACTAGAGTCAATTCGCTCACTTAACAACGAAACAAAAGTCCGATATCTCACAACAAAACCACTTGAGGAATGTAAATGCTCAACTCGATACCAATAACACGCAATGTAAAAAAGTTAATACGGAGGTTAACACAATTTTGACGAATAACCGGCTAATTTTAAAAGATATTCTACCCTACTTTTTAGTTAATTTTTCTTTTTGTGTCAAAGTACAAATGTGCGGATGTAGGTCCTTAGATAATAGATTAAATTAAATAAACAATTATTACGTTTTTCAATGCTAGCGCAAAATAAATGCTAATAAAAAACACATGTACATAAAACATAAGATATAATTTTTTTATAGCATAAAGTTGGGACACGGCGCCACAAGGTGGGCCTGACTTTGGGCATTCTCCTTTACAAACAAAATTACGGTTACTTGTACTGAAATACGAATAGAGTTTTTCATTTTGGAAATGGCATTAATTTAAGGCTATTTTATCCCACAGGGACTTCATATAGTGAAGGATGACCTCACTGCATGCCCAGAGTGTGATTTCCCAGCTATCCTTACGGAGTTCGTTGAGTAAGTATATGCCACATTATTACCATTACTTTTATTTCTAAATTTATTGCCGTAATACTTGACAATGATTTAAAGAAATAACTTAAATTACGAGAAAAACATTGTTGATTTTTGGCATTCTTCTTCTTAGCGTGTCGATTTTTGGCATTGACTTCCTTTGACGCAATTGTCATAGTTGCGATCAAAAACTAAAATAATTTCTTCTAACTTCATCAGTATTCGTTGCGTTTTTAACTATTTTACATTATCCAATTAAAACATTTTTCAATATCTTTGTTTCTATACAGAATCCTTCAAGAGGAGGGTAAGTGTCCTATGTGCGGTGAAAACGTAGACTACCGTCGACTCGTCAAGATTGATGATGTGGCTGCATACATGGATCTTAACACGACACAGTAAGGTTCAATATCGTGTAACTGTAAGTGTCTAATTACATTATGAAGTAGTATTTTTTGTAGCAAGAAAACTGCGTTAAACTTGTGGGTTTGATATTTGTATCATGATTTTGTCAACTCGCACATAGTCTTAATGAAAGGTCTGATGTATTTCCACCGATTGTAGTTTTCTATATGACTGTCTTGTGTTAAAACATTCCCTAGTGATAATTTGGCTTCTTAGAGAAATGAAGGGATGATGACATCTGATGATAGTAAATATACCCGAAAAGTTTTCCAAACAAAGACGTAAATGAAAACTCGCTTTTTTATACAATTTGAAAGCAACGAGTCTGATATTCAACTGTTTATTTATACATTCTGAAGTTAGATACTTCAATATAAACAAAATGATTCATAACGTTTTAATATTACTCTAACACGTGTACATCTTATCACGTTTGTATTAAGTAATCGTGGCCTCGACTCACCAAGGCAACTTAATAAGACTTAATGTTATCGACATAAGGTTCAAAGTCGTTTGCACTCGTTTAGATAAGCTTTTAAGATTCGTCGTTATCTGCAAGGTTGGTTAATTTGATATTGTTCGTAAACACCTTGAGATAAGAGTTGTGACATTTATTGTATTTTTGTATGTGATAATGTAAGTAATCCAATCCGTCCTATTTATAAATTTAGATCTGTTTTAAGTTTATTGTTAGAAATTCTTGTAAGTGTATTAATGAAGTTGTCTGTAGTAATTGCAATGAAATATTTTGTAATTGTTTCGTATCTATGTAAAAGTACAAAATGTACTGTTGTTTATTTATTATCCTTGAAGAAAATAATGTCGTTGTATTTTTCTGGAACAATTAGATTTGAGTGATTTGCAACAATAATATTATATTATGATACAAATTAAGATATAAATTTGTACTTTTATTTTTTTATATAATATTTTTTAATATGTATGTATGATTCCAATTTGTTTTGTTATCTCCATTACTCTTAAAATGAGTAAAATGTAATAATGTTGTTTTTTCCATAAACCTATTCTTATGATATTTAATGTTTAAATTGATGGTTCCAAAATAAAAAATGTAGAATAAAAAGAAAGTGGAAAAATAAATAAAACTTCACATAAGTGATGAAACATTTAATTTTTCATTTGAAAGTATACCAAGTTGTAGTTATACGTTCGATACTGAGATTCAAATGAAACGCGAAACACAATTGTATTATACAAAACCACAGCTCGGGGAGGTTGCCGCTCATTCTACCTGACCCACAGGCAATTATAACTATAATAACTTCAATGAAAACACAAGCAGTCGCGAGCCGCACCGGCGCTAATATCCCATTCCTATAGTGAGCTTTGGTCATGATTAATGTGAAAGTTAAGAGAATATGTATGTACAAAGTGTTGGTGGGAGCTTAACAAATGCATTACTCAAACAAATGTGACCAAGCTGTGAGGGTTCACCAAGACGAATGAGCGACACGCCCCGCCGGCCGACCATCTCACCCTCCGTTATTCTACAATCAAGTATTGCCCTAATAATTACCACTACCTATCTATGCCTTAAGTAGACAATACATTTATACAACTTAAAATAATGACAAGACGATTATAACGAAATAATACAAACTTTAAACAAATTAATTGATTGTGCTAATAATACATGTGAAGGCTATAGTCGGCTATACGCGACTTCCTATTATAGAATTCAGCTAAAATTCAGCTAATTTTAACATTGATCGCCTCCTGTTCCTCTACCCCTTATTAAAGATAAAACTAACATTTTCCATCTGGTAAATACTTTAAAAATGTTTAGGCGGTTAGTGAAACAGGGGGTTTAACTTTCAGTAAAAATTCTATTGCTACTAACAAACAATATAAAACTTAACGTCAATGAACATAAGATCCAAAATTGCTTCTCGCATTAGGCTGATCGTTTCGAAGGTAGTGTTCGCTAGTTGCGATATTCAAACACGATGAGAAATTTAATGTAATGCTTCTCAGCTTAGTTTGTCGTAAATCGGTAGGTCCTAGGTATACTAATATCAGGTAAGATTTCGTTACTCCTCATATTGGGGTTATAGTTTAGTTAGTAAATCTCGCTTCCCTTTTCATAAAAGCAAAAGGGTAAGTGATTTTAAATTTAAACACAAGTGAGAGTCGAATGTTTCATTTTTTTTAGATAATTTCGAAGAGTAATATTATTTTTTTGCAAAAATGATATCTAAAGTACAATAGAATGAGATACAAAATCGATTAATGAAATACAAAAATTGGTGTTACACTCTCTTTGCGATATAAACTATATCTAAATGACGCACGGATGTATTTCGATAGTATAAAATTTTTACAATATCATGGAACGGATGAAACGCTAGTGATATCGGTTCAAGCGCTAGTCTTCTATGAGAACACATTCAATTTAAAAGATGCCCTTGTGGCCATGTAAACATAATAATTCAATAAGTATGTGGTCAAAAGAGTGGACCATCTCGACGTACCAATGGACGAATAATGAAATGAATAAAATTATAACATACGATCATAACACATCACAATATCATCCGCGTGAACACGTATATCAACATTCATAAATACCAGTGTTAAATATATAATCTGCTTTTTAAATATATAATATGTTGGCCGGATATATTTGTAATATCGCCTCTGGTCCACTCTTTTAACTAGAAAATAGCTCTTGTAAAATATTTACAGATATATATTATAAAAATATATTAAATCATAGACACGATGGCACTTGGTTGCGTTGTAAAAGGGTTGAAATTATAACATAAGATTTAGAATTAAATAAATTTGCTACAACGTAAAGAATAGATCGACACGTCGGGAATTCAACGGGAAAGGAATACAAATAATATCGATTCGCGAAACGCAGGTAAATACTAGCTTAATAAGGGAATGTATAAAAATTATTTTCAACTATATCAATGTTAACTCCTCAACAATAAATACTATAAATCTTTGGTTTCATTTAGTCGCTCGATTACAAAAGACGCGGGTGCGGGCTCGGCTGGCGGCTACTGCAGGTGCGCCAGGCGCTTGGGCAGCGCGGCCACGACGCGCACGCGGTCGCTGAACTGCGGCGGCGGGGCCAGCAGCGGCGCCGCGCCCGCGCCCGCGCTCGGCTCCTCCGGCGGCGGCGGCAGCGCCAGCAGCCCGCGCGCGCGCCCCGCGCCCGGCGCCTTGGCCGGGTCCACGCCCAGCCGCTCCGCCGCCGAGCGCCCGCGAGCCCGCCCCGCCCCCGCCCCCGCCCGCAGGCGCGCGCGCGTCAGCGAGTTGTGGCGCGCCATGGCGGGCGGCGCCAGGCTCTCGCTGGAGGAGTGCACGGGCTCGGTGCTGATGACGTCGTTGCTGGACTTGACGGTGACGGAGGCGCAGAAGGACACCTTGTCGCGGCGCGGCGCGGGCCGGCCGGCGGCCTCCTGGTCGGACGACACGCCGGACGACGAGTTGTCGCCGTCGTCCCGCTCCGCGCCCAGCTCGTCGCCGCACGACTTGGACGACTTCAGCCGCGTGCGGATCTTCTGGATCTCGTCCACCGAGAACGAGTGCTGCATCGAGCTCGAGCCCGAGCTGCTGCCGCTGGAAACACACATGTATGCATTGCATTACTATATCCCACATTAACAATTATCATCCCGCTATATCAACAAATTACTTTTACTTATAAATTCACCCAAATTCTAAAAATGTATTTCAAATAATAGTACATCCATAAATCTTAATATATTTATTTTTATATTTATACCAACACTACCCCTCATATTTATATAAACGATATCATAAATATATTTAATAAAACAAATGGGTAACACATATTCGTAACATGGTGATGATAAGAAAGTTAATCACGTTTAGCCCTGTGAATAATGTTCTGTCCCTAACTAAGCCTTCTATTCTGTGCAATATGAACATTTTAAATGATTTATTCAACTGAACATATTTTAAAACCCGCCAGTCACCCCTACGTTTTCCGTTAAAAATATGTAAATTGTATAGTTGTTTCAAATGTATAATGTTTGAGTTTGTAGTAGTATTCGTCGCAATGTTTTACAAAATGTCATGATAACAATATGAATACAAGTAGGACATGTGATCGGTGTCGAGACATATATGTGACCACGTGATGGTGACTGTTCCACAAACACAAAAGCACTTTCCCAGCGACACGTAACTTCATTGACAATTCAACTATACCTTATTTGTAAGTAAGTAAAGTTCAAAATTAAATATTTATTCTGCATCGTGCTCAAATATTGTTGCGTATATTGGTATCCTGAAAACGTTAAGCTTTATTAGGAAATTGAAGTTTCGTGGTAACACAAATACATAACAAGTCGCGATTTTTTTACATACAAAACATTAACCTTTTAATACAATAGAAAAACAAAAATGGCTGTATACCACGAAATTAAACTAAACATAATTCAAACAAAAGTGAACCTTAACTGCAAAGTAATAAGACTCACCTTGCGTTACTATTCGCGCTGGTTTCCACAACAGCGGCCGGCTCCTTGGGTTTGGCATCACCTTCCTCGTCTGATTCTGACATACTGTAATCTGGTTCAGGTATTGGCGGCGCAGGAGTTGAATTCTAAAATACACAAATGACACTCAATTTTAGGTGGCTGTTATTCGCATGATATCTTTGTTACTTTAAATCAATTAAAATCCAAATAAGTTAATCAATTTTTCAAATGTCAATTCAAGGGCTCAGACTGGACCTTTCTTTTTTCAAATTTCTTACGTAAGTTTTTTGAAAATCTCAAGTTTTTTAAAGGGTTTGTGTTTTACTTCATAGAATAAGGTTATTACCTGTCTAATAAAGCCCTTATGAGTGTTGAAGGGCTGTGCGTATTGGTTGGCGGGCTCGTCCGCTGACTGCGGCCGGTTAGGCCCCGCCCACGACCGCAACGACGCTGTCTTGCGGCCCTACAATTTATTTGACCATGTTTTAATTTAAACTAGTGAAAAACTTTTTTTTGTATTTGTATGTTGTGTGTAAGGAACACCACCCCATCTCATCCCGTGGGTGTCGTAGAAGGCGACTAAGGGAAAATTGAGCAGAGCCAACAATCACTGCTTAGAGAAGGAAAACTCGAGACCAAACCCTATGCCAACCCGTCTGGCCAGCGTGGCATTAGTAGGCCGAAACCTCTGATGGAGCCACACCTCACAGAACGGCCCCCAGTTCCCGGTAGTCCCGCTATTCCCGGCCAAGGTAGCGGTCGCGGTAACGGCGGGACAGGGGGTGCTAAGAATCTCCGGGCTACGGGAGGCTACCACCACCTCAAAAAACTGACCCTGGCGACGTATAACGGACGAAGTCTACGGCTGGACCAACACCTCACCGAACTCGAAGTAGAATTAGGTCGCATAAACTGGCACATTTTGGGGTTATCCGAAGTCCGAAGACAGGGGGAGGACACGATAACCCTTGATTCAGGTGACCTGTTCTACTACCGAGAAGGTGATAGGCCCTCCCAGGGTGGTGTCGGTTTCTTGGTCAACAAGTGTCTCACAAGCAGCGTTGTGGAAATCAGTAGTGTGTCGACAAGGGTAGCGTACCTCTTATTGAAAATCACCGACAGGAAGTTCCTGAAGGTGGTGCAGGTATATGCGCCGACCTCGACATACTCTGATGAGATAGCCGAAACCATGTACGAAGACATAGCGAAGGCACTACATGGTACCAGGAAGGCTCACTACAACGTTGTTATGGGAGATTTTAATGCCAAGGTGGGAGTACAAGAACGCGGCGAAACGATAATCGGACCTAACGGCGTGGGGCGCCGAAATCACAGGGGCCAAATGTTGGTCAACTTTCTAGAGTCCCAGGGGCTCTTCTTAATGAATTCCTTCTTTAAGAAGAAGCCCCACAGAAAGTGGACATGGCGAAGCCCCGATAATGTGACGAGGAACGAGATAGATTTCATCATCACGGACAAGCGGCATATATTTAGAGACGTCTCGGTGATCAATAGGTTTAATACCGGTAGTGATCATAGACTCGTCCGAGGCTCTCTAAATATCAACCTTAAGGCTGAAAGAGTTAGGATGATGAGACCTACTCTCCGACCCACGCTGCCCCAAATAGCTTTAGGTTCCGATAAGTTCCAGTTGGAACTCCAAAATCGTTTCGCACTGCTGGAAACCACGGACAATGTTGACGAAAAAACCGACACAGTGGTCAAAACGCTACAGAGTGTGTCTCGAAGGTTGTTCCCCGGAAAACGCGGTAAAAGGGAGTCCAAACTCTCACCAGAGACTCTCGAACTTATGAAGGAAAGACGAGAAACGCCAGATGCCCAGATGTCTTCGTCAGATAGGCGGTCCCTAAACCTGAAAATCAGGAAACTGACGCGACGTGACCTCCGACGCTGCAGCACTCGTAAGATCGAGGCTGCGATTGAGCGAAATAGAGGCACCAAAGTCTTCGCTCAGCAATTAGGCAGACCCCATCTGGCGAAACTGAGGACCGGGGATGGCAGGACCGTCACCTCTAAGTTCGAGATTCTGGAGGAAATTGAGAGTTTCTATAGACACCTATACGCATCACGGACGACTAAACCACCGAGACAAGGCGTAGATGACCACAGAGCCCCACTCACGCGCCATTACACCGAGGACATCCCGGATGTCGACCCGGGCGAGGTAGAGGCAGCTCTCAGACAACTAAAGAACAACAAGGCGCCGGGTGATGACGGAATTACGACCGAGCTCCTTAAGGCCGGTGGGACCACAGTCCTGAAAGAGCTAGCGAGTCTCTTTAATTCCGTCATTCACCAAGGCTTAACACCACAAGCGTGGAGTGGGAGTGCGGTGGTTCTGTTCTTCAAGAAAGGAGACAAAACCTTGCTGAAGAATTACAGACCTATCTCACTCCTGAGCCACATTTACAAGTTGTTCTCGAGAGTAGTCACTAACCGCCTCGCTACAAGACTCGACGAGTTCCAGCCACCAGAACAAGCCGGGTTTCGAAAAGGCTTTAGCACCGTAGACCACATCCATACTGTTCGGCAGATTGTGCAGAAAACCAAAGAGTACAATCAGCCGCTGTGTTTGGCCTTTGTGGACTACGAGAAAGCCTTCGACTCCATCGAAACTTGGGCGGTTCTGGATGCCCTGCAACGATGTCGTATTGACTGGCGCTACATCGAGGTGCTGAGATGCTTATATGACACCGCCACCATGACTGTCCAGCTCCATGACCGTAAGACGAATCCGATCGAGCTGCGTCGGGGGGTGAGACAGGGGGATGTTATATCCCCAAAGCTGTTCACCAACGCGCTCGAGGATGTCTTCAAAACTCTGGATTGGACTGGACGGGGTATAAATGTGAACGGTGAGCACATCTCGCACCTTCGATTTGCCGATGACATCGTCATAGTAGCAGAGTCGGTGGACCAGCTAAGCGAGATGCTGCATGGCCTAAATGAAGCTTCACGACTGGTCGGTCTTGGCATGAACTTGGATAAAACCAAGATCATGTTCAATGAACATGTCAGGCCGAGACCGATATATGTCGAAGGATCGTTGCTCGAAGTTGTTCAAGAGTATATCTACCTAGGGCAGGTCATCAAGCTTGGTAGAAACAACTTCGAGCGGGAAATCGATCGGAGAATTCAGTTGGGCTGGGCAGCGTTTAGCAAACTTCGTCGAGTCTTTTCTTCGCCTATACCGCAATGCCTGAAGACCAAAGTGTACAACCAGTGCGTCCTACCTGTTATGACTTACGGTGCCGAAACGTGGACATTAACGGTTGGACTAGTCCACAAATTTAAAGTTGCACAGCGGGCTATGGAGCGAGCTATGCTCGGAGTCTCTTTGAAGGATAAAATTCGAAATGAGGTCATCCGACAAAGAACCAAGGTAACCGACATAGCTCGTAGAATTAGCTTGCTGAAGTGGCAATGGGCTGGCCATGTCTGTCGAAGGACCGATAGCCGTTGGAGCAGACGAGTCCTAGAATGGAGACCGCGGCTCGGCAACCGTAAGGTAGGACGCCCGCCCGCCAGGTGGACCGATGACCTAAGAAAGGTCGCTGGAGGGGACTGGATGCGGAAGGCGGAGGACCGGGTGTTGTGGCGTAAATTGGGAGAGGCCTATGTCCAGCAGTGGACTATGATTGGCTGATTGATTGATTGATTGATTGTGTAAGGAAATCATTATTTATTATTTCAATCTTGAAATTGTTTACAAAGGACATTTGGATTATATTAGATGTAGTCTATAAAAGTTCTTGTGCCTTGAACAAAGTAAACCTTTGTTCAAGTCGAAATAACATCAATTGGTAAATAACAAAATAAAGTCCATTTTAGATTGACCAGCACTGTTGAATGTCATAAAAAATTAAGTGAATTTGAAACCTTATTTTGATACATATCGTTTTTCCTAAAACTTTGTTTGCTTACATGTTTGACACATAAGTTGCACAGTATGAGTATCTAGTAGACTAAATATGAAGTAGCAATACAATACATACGTGCGCAGCATTATTATTATTATTATTAGCTCGGTAAGCCACAGCCTCCAGATCTCGCGGCGAGGCGTATAGCTTAGCGATGTCAGCGGGCCGGAACGTGGAGGCTGGGGCTGGTCCGCGCGGTGGTGGCGGCGGGGGCCCGGCTGGCGGCGCCATGCGGCCTGGGGCTGATCCCGCTCCTGGATAGGAAGATGGTTTATAGTGGTTGCAGCGGGGGAGTGTTAGTTACTAGATCTAGCTATCAAGAAACCAGTTTTAAGCCGGGGTTTTACTATGTCGACTCGTGTTGTGCCGGTAGGTATGTCGAGCACGTGAATTTTGAGTGACAAGCGCCAATTACGGCTTTGGTTTTAACGATAAGCGAAACCTACAGTAACGGCTTCACATTTCGTTTCTGCTTTAAATAAACATTGTCCTAAACGAGCATTAATTAAAAAAAAAATGCATCGGTTACGGCCTTCTTTAACTTTAAAAAACTTAATCAATAAAATGGAAGTCTCTTTAAGTTAGAAAATAAAATTCGTGTTAGGTATATTTTTTTATGATGTGATTTCCCCGTTCTTTTGTACTGAACCCTTTTTTTAAGTTTGTTAAACAAATGAATATTATATTATAAGTAAAAGTTTCATACCGTGTACATCTTCACTAGAGCGGGTACGGGGCGGGTGCGCGGCGTGCTCGGTCGCCAGGTCGGGCGTCGAGTGGAAGTCGCGCCGCAACGTACTGCACGCTGTCTTACTCCATAACTACAGAATATTTATATGTTTTAAGTAACTTATAATAAACTGGAATATTACAGCGCAATGCAGGGGTCGTTTTAATTACTCTTTCAAAAATTTCTAAGGGCAAAAAGAGTAAAATGGATTTTCGGCAGTGAAATATTCGTGCGTTTCATTATTTGTCACATCTCGCGTCTCGTTCTGCATAAGTACGCAAGATTCTTCGTCAACTTCGACAAAAAATCTTATTATTTTAAAACGTTACGAAGTAATTTCGTTCTCTTCTACAAACTATTTATTATGCTATTTACCTTTCCACGCGACCTCTTCATCTCAGCTACAGAAGCATACACCCGTGTCGGCGCGCGCGCAGGCGAGTACGGCGGCGAGTTGGACCCGCCCTGGAACGCCGAGCGCGTCATCATCGCGTTGTTGCCCATGCTGAAATCAGAAGAACTATATAAATATTATAAAATGCATATCATGAACTCGTAAAAAACAGAAAAAAAAAAAATATTTTTACAAAATACAGTTACGGGTATAAGATCAAAACGCCTCTTATAAGGCTTTGTTTTATATATTTTTTTAACCATTTTTTTTTCCACAGCGATAATGAGAAAGTGGTAAGATTACTTTTCAACACATACGTAAAACGAAAAAGGAAATATGCTTAATTTTCGCCTTTCAACACCAGTTTCATTTCTCAGTAAGACACTACTTTCTAATACGTTTTCTCCTTTCTTCCGTGAAGGACGCGGTGCGCGGCGCTACGGGCGTGCCCGATACTGGCGTGTTACCTGCATGTGTAGTACGTCTTCTCCTCTTACACTATAACCTAGCAGCATACTCACATGGTGTCAGCATCGGCCTGCCTCTGGAACAGCTCCTCGAGTTCCGCAGCCGTGATGCGCGAGGACGCGGGCCGCGCGCGGATGGACGCGGTGCGCGGCGCTACGGGCGTGCCCGATACTGGCGTGTTACCTGCATGTGTAGTACGTCTTCTCCTCTTACACTATAACCTAGCAGCATACTCACATGGTGTCAGCATCGGCCTGCCTCTGGAACAGCTCCTCGAGTTCCGCAGCCGTGATGCGCGAGGACGCGGGCCGCGCGCGGATGGACGCGGTGCGCGGCGCTACGGGCGTGCCCGATACTGGCGTGTTACCTGCATGTGTAGTACGTCTTCTCCTCTTACACTATAACCTAGCAGCATACTCACATGGTGTCAGCATCGGCCTGCCTCTGGAACAGCTCCTCGAGTTCCGCAGCCGTGATGCGCGAGGACGCGGGCCGCGCGCGGATGGACGCGGTGCGCGGCGCTACGGGCGTGCCCGATACTGGCGTGTTACCTGCATGTGTAGTACGTCTTCTCCTCTTACACTATAACCTAGCAGCATACTCACATGGTGTCAGCATCGGCCTGCCTCTGGAACAGCTCCTCGAGTTCCGCAGCCGTGATGCGCGAGGACGCGGGCCGCGCGCGGATGGACGCGGTGCGCGGCGCTACGGGCGTGCCCGATACTGGCGTGTTACCTGCATGTGTAGTACGTCTTCTCCTCTTACACTATAACCTAGCAGCATACTCACATGGTGTCAGCATCGGCCTGCCTCTGGAACAGCTCCTCGAGTTCCGCAGCCGTGATGCGCGAGGACGCGGGCCGCGCGCGGATGGACGCGGTGCGCGGCGCTACGGGCGTGCCCGATACTGGCGTGTTACCTGCACATATAACAAATATGGTATCGTGTTCGCTGTTAATGTCTAAGCACAGTTTGCCGAAGTTACGCGACCGAAGTACGGCGACTGATTTTACGTTCCAACGTGTTCAGTTGATTCAGATGTTATAGTGCCGATTGAATTTCTGCCGCGTAAGTGCCGAACTTACGCGGCAGAAATTCAGTTACTACGGCTCCCTGCTGCTCCCCGCTCTCGACCTTCGTCGGCAATCGAACCGAACTTGGGGCGCGTATAATGTGTGCATATAGAATAAGTTGCCTGTTAACTTGCGCCCGACCGAAGTTAGGCTGTACGCTATGACGCGACGTAATTTCGAAAATTGTGTTGTCAGTCAAGGCAGAAATACTTATGTGTCGTGGCGTGTCGTGACGCGCCAGAAGCATATCGGTTTTTGAACACGCCACGACAAGCAATTATGTTTCCGCCTTAATTCAGATAGCATTGCCGGTGTAATTGTGATGAACTTCGGTCGCGTAAATTTGGCATAGGGTGTTTAGACACTTAGAGTAACACATCTTAAGCGTTTTTTTACAGCCTATTACAACTTTAGCTAAATATTTTTTTAAGCATATTTTAGTAACATTCCACGGCTGGTCAGAAGGCTTTCCCCGAAACTTTCGAAACTCTCTACTTCAAAACATATACAGACCAAACAATCACTGACGAGCTTTTCAGTGAGGGATGTTTTTTTTAAGCAAATAAGCTTCTGGTTCAATATCTGACTGTTCGCGAAAACAGTTTTTTTGTTAAAAAAATATAAAACTATAAAAGAAAAAAGTTGCTTTTATATGTACCAGCTCTATAGGGGTTAGCTTAAAATATGATTCAGAGATAAATATGGTCAATACTGACTATTACTACTCCCAGGCAGTTGCACGGACTCGGCCGATGAGGACTTGCCCGCAACGCTGAGTGGTTCACAACTCTCCTCCTTCTCACCGCCGTTTTCTGCAAATTTAGGGAAATTACATTTCAAATACTACGGAAAAGTAAATACTGAAAGATATAATAAGTATAAGAACTTTTTTATTCTGGCTTTTTTGACATCATATTGCCGGTTCTGCTTCATATGAATGATATTTTGAAACCCGCAACTAAAGTTATTTGACATTTTAAAAGAAAAGAAAAAGGCCTGAAAAGCCCTACCTAACTAAATAAAAATGTTTTGTTTGAAACAAAATCTTTTGCTGGTCAGCCAGGAATGATGACTTAAACGTGTTTCCAAGACACATTAATTATTCTTAAATAATAACTTATATATACATAATGTATTTCCAGATATAATACGTACCAAGGCCAGCCACCATGGACTTGGCTCGCGCCCGGCCCACACTGAGCGTGGTGCGCGGGTCGCGACGCGGAACTGCGGGCGCGGGGGCGCGGCCGCCTGCTGGGGAAGGTAACACTGTTACAAACAAAGTGTAATAATAAATAAAATGAGGACAACATCACATACATTGCTCTGCACCCATAGTAAGTTGCTTGTGCACTTGTGTTATGGAATTCAAAAACAACGAAGGTACCAAACCCAGACCCGAGGCAATGTAGAAAAGTTGGTTGCTACATTGAACCGTCCGGGGATCGAACCCAGGAGCTCAGAGCTAGTGATACCTTGAAATAGGCGCGTACGCCACACGACCACCGGTCAAAAACTACTGGACCAACTTAAAAAAATCCTTTATTGTTAAAGTTATTTATAGTATCCCTGAGTAACTTTGCTACACATGCGAAGTCGAAGCGAGTGGGTCGCTAGTTTTAAATAAAGCATTTTATCCTATTTATTTAGTAAATCTTGTGGCAACTACAAAATGTACGTTTTAACTACACATATGTCATATCCACTACTTAGATATATAGATCTAAGGTTACCTCCGGCGGCTTTCCTCGGCAGGGTAGCGGCGTAAGGCCGGCCGGAGCTCGACAGCTGGTTCTGAGACTTGCTCGTGGGTACCGTACACGTGTTGTTCTCGTTGTTACCTAGTCATATACCCATGTTAATGTCATGTACGTTGCAGTTTTATACGAGCAATCTAAGATTATTTGAGCCAAAATTGCTTAAGTAATTGGTATAAACTAAAATAATTCGACTAAAAAAAAACCTATTTTTTTCCAACTTAAAATTAATTGAAATACCCGCCTATAAACGTCCCACTGCTGGACATAGGCCTCTTCCTTCCTTCGTATAAAAGTAGAACTTAAAATGACTTAAATAGAATACGTCATAACACATACATAATACGGTTCTATTCGGTGCCTAAATATGACCAAGCCTCATAAATTATTAGTGGCCCGTTATTTCCAACACACTTTTAACCTACTAGTATACTAGTACAATAAGTTGTTTTTTCTTACCATTATGATTATTCAACGAGACAACAGTCATGGAGACGAGAGCGCCGGAGCTGCGGATCAACTCCACAACGTGCTCGTGCGACGCGCACGATACGTCCTCGCCGTTTATCTGAGGGAGATAGGTATATATATGTGAGAGAGGTATAGACTGTATTGTAAACTTAGACATAAAAGTACAGGTTCTTGAAGACTACTGTCACATGTAGGTAATTAGAAACATGGCTCATGGAGTATGTGATTAAAAAACAATTGTTTTTTGTCGGGTGTTAGTTGAATGAAAACTAATTTATAGTGAGAACAGAAAGTTAGTTTGTAACAATAAGCTAAACATAAGGAAAGGATATTAAGAAGTGAAAAACCTGGGTACGCGAATTTACTTCAAATTGTATATTTTTTAGGACACAAAACTTACGTACTTATACTTTACTGGTAGTTTCAATTTTATAAATATGACGTTTAATTTCTAAACAAGCTATTGTTACATTTGTAGTTAGCAGTACACAGTGCGAGAAAAAACAGTGTTTTTAATATAAATAAGTACAAAAATGTTATTTTACAACACAATTAATCTCACATATCCACGCAACTTTTCTATAGCTGAGGAGCACTGCCATTTACTCCGACGACAGCGATGGAATAAAACTTTGGCGGCGGAAACTAATGTTTGTGATTTGAATGCATTCTATACATGTTTTGAAAAACAACATATTTTTGTTTGTTTGTTTAGCAAGTGTTTATTGCTGTTTGTTCTAGTTATAGCTAGTTTAGTGGTTTCAGTGTGTCGAGAATATCAGATATCGGTCTCTAGAGTGAAAAGGTAATTGATTGGAAATATAAAGATTAGTAATCTTACGTTACTCAGTGTTAATAGTTATAATGTTATAGTAACTATTTAGTTTTCGGAAATCTGAATCATCATAATGATATTGCGGTTGGTGACTCATATCCTAATGGTTATGTATCATACAAATGTTAATAGTGCAGAACTTAGTTTTTAATATAATCAGCGTAGAAATGTGTAAATTGTCAATTGGTATTATTTTCAAAACGTTCATTCTCTTGGTAGCAGACATAAATCAAACTTCTCTTTCGTTTCTTAGGACAAAATAATGAGCAAGAACACTAACCGCCACAAGAAAGTCTCCCTTCCTCAAGCCGGCGCGATCAGCCACGCCGCCGGCATCGACATCGTCGAGGTACTGCAGCGCGGGGCAGCGCTCGGAGGGCCGCAGCTCCATCAGCGGGGACGACGCCTTCGCGCCGCGCAGCACGAAGCCGAACCCTCGCCGCGCGCGGTGCAGCACCACCGTGCGGGTCTCCATTGTGCCGTAGCTGTGTGTACAACAATGCATGTCACTACCAGGTATTCTATACCATACATATAACTTTACCAAGTGATGGTAGGTATAGATCACGAAAAGGAAGATATAACAGCGTTAATAATTAACTTCAGGATTCCATCATCAGAAACTGACCTCATGACTATGACCTGAGAACTGTACCCTTTCAAATAAAAAACATATTTTTCCTTATTGGTCTAGTAGGGCTTCGATTAATCGGGAAACACATGAATAAAGGCTCCGACAAATAGGGAACTTGAAGCTTAAACAATGTCTATAAAAATCTAAGAATTTGCTTCAAACTATTGGGGTAAAGCTAGAACAAAGTAGTCTCAGAATTGCTTTGCTTCACGTCAATTTAACTACCTGCAGGTGATGACTCACTTTAATATTATGCTAAATCACTATCAAATTGTTTAGTCACAACAAGTCACAAATAACGTATGTAGGGTAGGTCCCTACATACGTTTAACTCAACCACACAATTAACTAATCTTGCATCTATTTCTTGAAAAAATATCTAAACACACGGACTTGAATAAATTAATCACAACACATAGCGAGCACTCACTCGACTAGAATTAAATCGAGATGAAACGACCCGACATATTATTATGTTTGTTAACATTGTTCATTGTTGCTCTGTTTACAAGTTCACGTAGTGTGATGTCAACTGTTTCGGCAGCAACCCACTGTTTTGATACATCATAAGGAACTTTGAGTTTGTTTCAACAATCATCTCGGACCTGTCACTACGGTGTAGTAGGTTTCCGTAAACTATGTCCTAGATATTCATCTAACAAATACATTGCGTGTTCTTTTGTCGTCCATTTTTCCCATTTCTTATACTCGTATAAAAAAAATGCAACCTTTTCGTTGGTGAGAGAGCAAAGTAATGGCAATTTTAAGCAATTTCCAGTCTTTCATAATTGCGTCATTTTAAACAAGATAATTTCTCGCCAATCTTAAAAAACATAATATTTAGGAATTTTGTGTTATAATGTACTTACGATTTTTTAATCCTTGGCGCCGTGGCACTGTATGTCTTACTAAGGGCCATCTCTCTTCTACCTGTTACTCGGGAATGGTGAATTGGTCCGGACGCTAACACCTGCAAAGTTACACACAAGTTATGTTAAATCAAGAAACGTTTTTTAAGTCACTTCAGAAACAGACTGCTAGGAACTTCTATTACAAAATTGTAAAGAAAACTAGAAGCAATACGAAAATCCATTTTTCCTAAATCGATGAGAAAAGTTGACCCTAAAGAGTCTTGGCAGAAGTTTTCGTCAGATTGCGTGAGGATCAATCTAAACGATGCCACAGGCAAACGGCAAAAAAATCAACCACATTAAAGCCAAGCTACAGGCATTTTCAGAAAATTGTACTACATGTACGGATCCTTCCAGAAGTGTACTAAAGCTTTAATGATATGGTCAGTCACCATTATCCCCTTCACCCCCTTATTCAAGAGGAGGGATAGAAAGAAAAAATGTTGTTTCTTAAATAGAACAACGATGACATACCTGATGTAGATGTTGCGTGTTCTGTCGCAGGCGCACTTCTTGCACGCACTGCATGGGGAACAGACCGGTGGCACCGGAGCCGCGCACCGTGCCTTCGAGTAGTCCATCGTCTGTGGCTGCCGTTACTGTGACAGACAATGTAGTTCTAATACTGCTTGAAATTGTTCAAGTTTTTTATCGCGATATAGAATTATTTTTCTAACTTAGATGCACAGTCACAATTCTGGACAAATTTTCTGCCAGATTAACTGCACTTCAGGAGATATTTTTGGTTTGGTAATGAAGGTTTATGGTAATTAATATTATGGTCCTAATGCTCTATGTAAAGTTACTCACAGATTATGTGGTGGTGCAACCGATGATTTTATTAGATTTTAGTATGAGGACAAATGGTATTATTATTGCTGTTGGATGTTATGGGAAGAAAAGTAAGAATATCCTGAAAACAATTCCTCGTAAAAAGTAATGCCTCAAAGCAACTTACCTTCTACGATTTTTGAAGCTGATTGACGCACCCGATCTTGTCTCCAAATCATCAGCAGTAGTGGTCCATATTTGATCCACATAATAATCATGACAAAGTTTGATACAGTACCTTTGAAGGCGTGCTAGTTGAAGCTCAAAAACCCTGAAGAACGTTAGCGTTCGGATCTCAGGAGATTTTCCCTGTAAGAGTGACAGTAGTGCAGTATCACCCTCGTACCTTCAATGATATCGCCCTGGTTGAGGCGCAGATGCCCCGGCGCGGTGGGATCGTACGGCTGCAGGCACACGACAGTGGCGCCGCCGTGCAGCGAGCACGTGGTGTCCGAGTTGCTGGTGCCGACGCCGCTAGAGTCCGATATGATGTCACTCGTGTCGCCAGCGCTCTTATCTGCAGGAGTTAGGTCGCTCAACGGTCAGTTACTACTCGGAACTGCTTCTTCGAGAGTCATTTTTTTCCAGACCAATTTTTTTGTTTTGAATTGTACAGGTCCTCGCGTGTGCAGGTGGAGACACGCTTGACCACTTAATAAATGGCCGGACAATGTAAGGAAACTTTGTTTAGACTTTGGTGGTGAGGGGTCAAACTGGACAATTTGAGTAGCTTTCTTTACAGGTTTACGGTGTAGGTAAAGTGTTGGTAAGGTGCCAAGAGTTGATTTGAAGGGCACTGGATTTCTTGGACAATGGATAACAAAGCGTGTTTTAATTTTTGAATAGTGTGATTTCAATTTGGACAAGTGTTAACAAAATTATTGACAATACAAAAAAGGTTTAGTTGTTCTTATAATTAAAACAATCATCTAGAGAATCCTAAAAATACCTAATAATTTAACATTAAATTCCTAAATCTAAAGGGGAAAAACTCGAAAAATTAAATTTGTATTAACAGAAGGAAGCGAAGAAGCGTTCGATGGGTAACTACATGACATAGGCACATAGAACATGCAATCGTGTTCGGGCGATGTCGGTGCATGGTGATGGTTGTCGCGTGGTGGCAGAGTGCCATGACCCGCAACCTTGGATCCGCGGAATATTTTACTACTAGATACGACTTTGCGCCTTAAATCACCTTCATATCAACACCACTAGGTGCGACTTGATCTTTTTATGAAACAAGGGAAGTTTGATTTTTTTGTCCTTTACCAGTTAATTATCGTTGTGCAAATGGTTTCGGTGAAATAATAGGTGAGATGAAGTGATTTAAGGGCGTAGTAGGCGTATCTAGGCTTGGTGTGGTTACGTCCGCATGGGATTGTACCTGTAAGGATGCTGGCGTTGTCCTCGTGGCTGGGGTGCGAGTTGTGGCTGGCGTCGCTGATGCTGGAGGAGGCGGAGGAGAAGGGGCGCTCGAGGTCGGGCGGCGGGCGGCGCAGCAGCGCGTCCAGCTCGGCCGGGATGCGCGTGGACGACGCCAGCGACGAGCGGTCGCCCGCCCACCAGCCCCACGCCGCCGAGCGCCGCCGCGGGTTGTAGCGCGGCGGCCCGCGGAACCCCACTGCCGTACGCGGCACCGACCGAACAAATCATAAGGAACCGTGCGACAAACAAATACCCCATACCCAATACCACAAACATAATAGTAATACAAATAAATACCCCCAAATCAATATATAAAGAAAATAAAGTGCAATAAAATATTTCGATAACAATAATAATTTATAATATATTAAAGTGTTAAATATTCGTAGGTAATATAATATATATTTTAAACCCTATAAATATTAGTGTTTATCATCTAAGTTCGGTTAGTGTTATATTTTAATAAATCAGCGTTTTCAATATACAACCATCACCATTATGATATTAAGCAATGGAATAGAAATATGTAGATAGAGGGATGACGCATGCAGTTATAACATAATTAGTATTTACACAGATACTACTTAATATAAATAGTATGGTGTGTCATTTCGTAAATAAATATAAATATGCTGTTAAACACTAAAGCGTTGCACATAAAGTTAATAGTGGATTTAATAAAGTGGATTCATAAATCTCCAATTTCTATAAACAATGCAGTCGATAGTGATTATGTAATTTCAGGTGTCATATGACTTATAAATCCACATAAGATCAGTCACATCAGTGATAACACAAACGAAAATCATCCTTATTGCCCAGAGCATAAGGGTTATATTAGTGTTACCACTGATGAATAGAGTGTATATAAAGCACCAATCAAAGCCATGCAGTACCGTGGGACAAGACTCACCAACTTCCTCCGCCTTGTAGTTCTTTATCACCTCCGCCAGGTCTAAGTTACCGGCTATTACTGCCACCTGAGAATAACGTAAGTATTACAATGTCCACGCATACTACTCTATATTTAATTTTGTGAAAGATTTTCGTGATATCAATTTGAAGGCATACAAAAAAAAGTTGTCACCAGACTTGAACGTGTAAATGCAAACTGCACTTTGTGCTGCAGATTTTCACTAAAGAGTGCTATTGGTCCATTACGGCTAAGAAAAGACCAAAAGCGCTTTCTGTAGTGTTGAGTGTTCTGTCATAACGGTCAAAAAGCGATCAAGAACCATTTAAACTTTTAATAGAACAGCTAGCAAGCGGACTTGCTTTCAAAAAGTCTATCCAGCGAATTTTGACGTGGTCTATGAAAAAATTGAATAGTGAATACATGGTATCACGTTACAGTAACATGGTAAACGGTAACATATTATTCACTTTTGCTAACAGCAACCTCCATACCTGGTAAGGCGTCTGGTTAGCGAAGTTCAGAGCTTCCTTATCGCATCCCCTGAACAGTAGCTGCCTGGTACAGGAGTCTTGAGCATTAACTGCGCACACGTGCAGTGGCGTGTTGCCGGACGCGTTGCGGCTGTTCATGTCCGCGCCGTAGAACAGCAGGTGGTCTAGGTGCTGGACCAGACCGTTGCGGCAGGCCTGTGGTACAAAAGATCCAAGTAAGAACATTTTGAGTCACAGAAATTTATAGAAAGTTATGTCTCCAAGTAAAAATCGCCTACAATTTGTGGACTTTAACTATCCAAAAGTTTTTCTTATAGTATTTTCTTTTTATAAAGTAATAGTTTTTATGATTTTTGGTGTATGTTTCTTACCTGATGCACCTCCTGCCATCCTTGCAGATCAGTAGCCCCAATAGTCGCGTGATCATGTAACAGGGTCTCACACAGCAGCGGATCAGTTTTATTCGTTACAGACAGGTACAGCGGCGTCAATCCCTTCCCATCCTTATAATTTGGTGAAGCTCCAAGTTCCAGTAACGTTTTGACAGCTTCCAGAGAGTTCTTTTCGATAGCTCTGTGCATGGCAGTGCTGCCATCTTTCGTCCGGTAGTCGAGTAAGGCGCCGCCGTTGACGAGGGTTATTAAAACCTTGCCGGGTGATTTTAAGCCGGCTGCGATTGTTAGTGGTGTCTCTGTAATGGAAATAGATTGTTTTGTTATGTTCATCATCAGCCATAAAGATCTTTTCTTCTATAAAAATAATCATGTGAAGTTCTGGAGAGGTGCCCTCTGTGCACCCAGGCACGATTTTTTAAAGGTAAGCGGGGTCTGAATGTGCATATTGGGCGGGTGCACAAACCCCAACATGCTCTCCCTTCGGACCCTGTCATTACTCCATCAGCAACATGCAGTTTTGTCCCTTTA
Source organism: Autographa gamma (assembly GCA_905146925.1). NCBI lineage: Eukaryota > Metazoa > Arthropoda > Insecta > Lepidoptera > Noctuidae > Autographa > Autographa gamma. The sequence goes on from LR989855.1 coordinate 10,729,729, forward strand.
TGGAAAACCCTCTCTAAATTCAAAAATTCTTTACCGGTTTTAAAGCGAGTTCCTCGTGGCGCTAGACCACTAGTGGCACAACACCTGGCTAGCTGTGTTCGCCTCGCTGTCCGAGAGAACTCGCTAAGTGCCTGGGAAAACCTGCTCACCTTCCCATACAGAATTTTACATGTTCAAAAAAATTTGGCAAACAAAAAAACTTTAACTAGCCAAATTAAAGAAAAATGTATCGTTTCGGCCTACAATTTAGACTCCAAATTATTGACACATAGGTTTACCTCCTCTAGAGGTATTTCCCATGTTGTCGAATCAAAATTGGGGGAAGGTGACATAAGTGGAGCAGCCAGAATTCTTTTTAGCAGCGATGTGGTGGCTCCTTGTTCTCCAGAAACTCTCGCAGCTCTGGAGAGCAAACACCCTGCCCCTGCTGATGACCTCTCTTTTCCCGACCCTCCTGACTCAGACACTCACTCCCTCACCGTTACAGGTCAAGAGGTGATCGCAGCGCTTGGTTCCTTCAGGAGTGGCTCTGCTGGCGGCCTTGACGGCCTGAGCCCACAGCACTTAAAGGACCTTGTCTGCTCAGGCGCCGGGGAAGCTGGTGAGCTACTTTTGAAGGAGCTAACGGCTTTGATCAACCTCATGCTCTCCGGCAAGGTTAACGAGGCCGTCATCGATGTCTTGTACGGAGCAAATCTATGTGCCTTGCGCAAGAAGGATGGCGGCATTCGTCCCATTGCCGTGGGAACCACATACCGTCGTATGGCTGCCAAGATCTGTTGTAAATTTTATGGTGAGGACGTTTCGAACAAATTCCGGCCCCTGCAACTTGGCTATGGCTCCAAAGGGGGCTGTGAGGCTGCCGTACACGCGTTGTCGACCTATCTAAATTCTGGCAAAGGAGAGGTCATTCTGAAGGTTGACATCAAAAATGCCTTCAACTCGGTTAATAGGGATATCTTGCTGGCAGAAACTAGAAAAGAATTACCCAAAATTTTTAGTTTCCTTTGGCAATGCTACAGGCATCCATCAAAATTACTGTATCGGGAAAATCTATTAGAATCTGCAGTTGGTTGTCAGCAAGGTGATCCTCTCGGGCCGGTGATTTTTAGCCTAGCCATCCTCCCAATCATTAGGCAGTTAAATTCAAAATTAAACGTGTGGTATCTCGATGACGGGACCCTCGGAGGCGACGTGAATACAGTAGTAAACGACCTTATATTTTTAAAAAATAAATTAAATACCATCGGACTTCAGCTTAACCTCTCTAAATGTGAGCTTTTTTTAAATAACGTCACTGACAGACGACTGACTCTATCAAAATTTTTCGCAATAGCCCCTGAGATAAAAATTACAGAAAAAAGCTCTCTCCGTCTCCTTGGGTCTCCAATCTTCGACGAAGCCTTTCCTACTTTTATTGACGAAAAAATTCAAAATTTTAATGATGTTTCGGATAGACTGCACCAAATAAATATGCATTCGGCCATTACCCTAATTCGGTTTTGTTGTTTCGGCCCTAAATTAATTTATTTCCTTCGTGCTTCCCATTTATGGAAGCACCCTCAACTTTTGGATAAAATGGACCAAATTTTAAAACATACACTCATTTCAATTTTGAATGTGGCCTTGGACGACCGAGCTTGGGCTCAAGCCACTCTTCCCATCCGTATGGGCGGGCTCGGCGTCCGCAAAATTACAAGTATTAGCTTACCGGCATTCATATCCTCGGTCCACGGCACTGATAAATTAATCAGGAATATTCTCAGTTCCACACTGATTGATTTTGAGGTGCCGTGCTTCACCGAGGCTGTGGATGCCTGGAAAATTGCCTGCCCGTATTCAAATACTCCTGTCTGCCCATCTTCCCAGAGACAGTGGGACGAGCCGCTCTGCAGAGTAGTTCAAGAAAATCTACTCTCTTCTTCAAATACTTCTGCTGAGCGTGCGCGCTTACTAGCTGTGGGAGAGTGGGAGTCAGGCCTTTGGCTTCAAGCATTGCCTTCGTCGAACATAGGCACCTTGTTCGACGACACTACTTTCCGCCTTGCTGCTGCTCTACGCCTTGGGGCTTCGTCTTGTACCCCGCATCGCTGTCACTGTGGCGAAGTTGTCAACAGCCTCGGACACCACGGCCTATCATGTAGCCGTAGCGCGGGCCGCATGGCGCGGCATGCTAATATAAACGATATTATCCGACGAGCTCTTGTCGCCGTGGGCGTTCCGGCTGTTCTCGAACCCAATGGCCTGGCACGCGACGACGGCAAGAGACCGGACGGTATGTCTTTGTTCCCGTGGAAGGTGGGTAGGCCTTTAGTGTGGGACGCTACTTGCGTCGATACTCTTGCGCCTTCCCATCTTCCTAGCACGTCGTGCTGTGCTGGCGCTGCTGCTGCGGCTGCTGAGAACCTCAAGCGGCGGAAATATTCCAACCTAGTTGGAAGTTATATATTCGAGCCGTTTGGGGTTGAGACACTTGGTCCGTGGGGTCCGAGTGCACACAGTTTTTTTAAAGATTTATCCAGACGCCTGGTTGACACTTCGTGTGACCCAAAGGCTGGCTTCTACCTAGGTCAGCGCATAAGCATTGCCATACAACGTGGCAATGCTGCCAGCCTTTTGGGCACACTCCCAGTCGACAGCGACGTGGGTGAATTTTTTGACGCCTTATTTTAGTTCTTAGTTTTATTTAGTATATATTTTTTCCTATTTAATGTGTAGGCTTAGTTTTTATAGTATTGTAAATATTTTAAGGCATTCTGTACATATTGTTAATCATGTGAATAAATGCTAACAAATATTCAAATCACGTTACTCGTAATCTGCTTAACTAAGCACATGACACAGTACGTATTACTTACACGGGAATAGCGAAAGAAAAATCAATTGCCACGGCTATTTAGGAGACGGAAAACATCTTTACAATTTCGTACACCTTTAAATTGTAAAGAACATTTGAATAACAATGGCCGAGCCTTATTTGCCATTGAAGTGAAGAATGGTATGTAAATCACAAATAAAATATTAGGCGTTCGACAGGAACAAATAATTTTATGTTCAAGGACTCGTGGTGACGTTCATAGCAGATTATCTACGGCTCGGTTGATACGGGTCTTACAATAGGTAAGGCGTGTTCAGATGTATCAGCCTTGAGATGAATGGTTTGAGCTGTATTTAGGAGATATTGTTACAGTATGATAAATTGTCTAATGGGCTGGATGAGAATTTACTGATGGTTATGCAAAATTGGCGCTTTGATATTCTTGAAGATCTTTTGTTAAAGAGTTATCTGTCTGATGGCATATACCCTGCTTGACTGACGCATATTACTAATTTTCCAGAGTTTGTTTCACTGTGTATGGACCCTTATTGCTATTTTAGGTATTCTTGCAACAATAGCAGATAAGAATCAGTATGTAAATGAGTTCGGTCGTAAGTCAGAGGTTGTTGGCAAACTTGGCAGAGCTCTCCATTCTCGGCAGATCCTAAGTGGGATCAATATCAGATCACGGATGTTATTTAAAACGCTTATTGTTGCTGCGAAGATGAATCTTAAGAGTATTTAAACGATAGTTTTGTTTGAGGTGTTAAGAGCGGAACGGAAAACAATGTGGAAATTATTTCAGGGATTTTTGTTTAATTACTGGTGTTATGATATCTGTCAAAAATATATGGTGCAGTAGTAAGGATATGAATATTTTTCTTTGGCCCCTGGTGAAGGCGAAAAGGCCGGCTAGACTTTACTGACTTCTGCCATCAGGGTGCATCTAATGGAGACAAACGAGGAATAACACCCGTATTTTTTTACCTTCATTTCTAAGCCCATTTCTCTGTTAAAAGTTTACACGAAGATAATTTTCTATAACTATACTTTATTATTAACTAGCCAACTATTTAATATATTTCTTACCTCCAGTCTCCTGACAGTGGAAGTTGGGGTCGAGTCCTTTGGCGCAGGCTTTGGTAATCTTGTCGATCTGCGCATGCGTCACGTGCTCCAGAAATCGCCGCAGGTTTGCGCGCGAGTGCAGCGCCTTCAATGTTTTCTCGTCTAGCTTCAGCATTTTGTATACCCGACGTTTGTATTTTAACTGGAAATTAAATATGACCATATTCTTTATGTTCAAATAAAAGAAACAAAAAAATATCTGCTCTACTTTTGAAATATCTTAAGAAGTTTAACAGTGTAATTCATTAGCGACATCCCCTGAAATTAAGTTCTATAAATCTAATCTAACATTATAATTTTGAGTTTATACGCTGTATCTGAAACATATTTTAGGTTAAGATTAAGGTTCAATGAAAAAATCGTAACATTTTAGTCTTATATTCTGATCGTCAGCGATTTAAAAAAAAAATTACAAAAAGCCACACTAAATATATTTAACATTTGAGTTTAATTCTCACACAGATCTACAGATATTTATATCTAATGAATAACCTCGAGGTATCCAACAGGGCCATTGAAGGGGTAGTCTCCAAGTCGGCGCTCCTCGTCCAGGAACTTGCCGGCCTTGCCGTTGACCGGCGGGCAGAACAGACCATAGTTGAAGCTCTCCTTCAACTCCTGCAAACAAAAGAGAGGGTAATGTTAGAAAAAAGGTACATTACACAAAAAGTAAAAGAAAATAGTCTAGGCTGGTACCTCTGTATCAGAATTCGCAGAATAGTTATCTTAATTTATAAATTAAACAATAGTGAAGTAAACTTTCAAGGAAAAGCTGAACTAGCCATGTTAAAGTACGGTTCGCAACTGTTACAAACATTTTGTTAAGATCATATTGCACCTAAATGCCAGAAGACCATATCATTGTATTCAGATAGTTTTATGTTTTCGTATGTCGTTAAACGCATAGCCTTCATTATATTTCGCAAACTACAAATATTGTTCGCGTTGTCATAAATCAGTGTATTTTAAACATCAAATTCCTTACACGTTACGTCCTTATTATACAATAACTCATAACGTGATAGGCAATAAACTCGAAGCGAATTCCATTACAATACTCTCCAACTATAAATCACCTGTCCTATCCACAATACATTAATTATATTCTTAAATTATCTTCGCAAAATTAATAGTGCATAGGGCGAAGAGATAAATGGCCGCGGTTGCATCAATTGCTTTGCGATTTATCAGACTAATAGTTATCGTAGAGTAGTATCAATCACTTAATTACAATGTAAACAACTTAATATTCTAGTTAAGTTGTAAATCTTGTAAGTTTGTAATTAAAAGTTATGCCGGGAGCTAAATGCATAAACTACCTTAAAAATATGAAATACTACATGGTGCATTTAATTATTAAGTTTTTTAGCTGCAAATATGAAACGGAAAATTAATTACAATGTTAAAGTACTGGAAACTTCAAGAGATTTTACCGTCAGGAATAAATGAGAATTTTAAGCGAATTCTGACTGCGTTTAATTTGGAAATAATATTGACGGTTGCTCTAGGGAATCAGAATTAATTCCCGCTTAAATTCTGCACGAGCGAAGCGTTAATTATATTTTGGATTTTATGGAAATATGTTTTTACAAAGCTGACAGTTAAAATAATTACGTTAAAACGCTCAAAGTTTTCAAAGGGTTTACGACGGGTGCACTCAATCACAGTCCGAGTTAATTACAAAGGCTAATGTCTCGACTCAATTCCTTCTATGTGGGTTTAATGGCGTCATAACTGGTCATATACCCATATAGCCGCATAAGTAAGCTGTGTGTTTAATGATCTCTGCTTGCGGCACGCGATGTAGATCAAAAGGATTGTTCGTCTAACTGTGCAAAAAAAACTGTGAAGATGATTAATTTATTTGAAACTCAGATGTAAGAACGAGGGTTAGAAATTAATAGAAACGTTTTTTTTCTATAGACAATGGGAGTTCGAATAAGTTATCTAAGGGGTTCGTACTGGTTTGGCTTTCAAAACAGTTGTTAAAAACTTTAGCAAACATATTTTTCCACTCTAAAATAAGAACTGTCTGGAATCAAATCAAAGCTCCAAAACAACGGGCGCTCGCAACACTATTTTTGGAAAACTTATAACGAGCTTAGTTCGTAGTGCTGCTCCTAACGAAGCCAGACATATTAGCAGCGACGCCAGGATTGATCGACGTTCACCAGAACAGATTGCAGCAGAACTGCAGGTCACTCTGATACCGACGATAAATGAACCGACTTCACGTTATTTATGGACAGAAGGACCGCGCGCCCTAGGACGCTGCCTTCCTAATGCTACTTTTAATTAGGATGTTTCATTTGAGAAATGGTTTCTGCATTTTGAATGATAGCATGTACCTACCAGTAGATGTCGATTTTATGTAGATTCTGCATCTCTGATTGGATTTCTTAACGTTATTCTGATAGAAAAAGTTGATTGGAATGTGGAAATCTATTTCTTAATAGCTGCCGTAAAATTAAATCAAATATCCATTTACTTCAAGTAATCAATATAAGATTGCATCAAAGAATACGCCTGAAATCGTTCCGTCGTTTTTCTCACAGAACTTATTTATTTGTTGTGCAGTATAAAACGGAACAGTTTTCTGATGGATTGTACTTTTTCTGGCAGACAGTGCACACAGAACAAGTTGAGCCACTGTTTGGAATACAATGCAGTGCAGATTAACTGGCATGATATATCGCTGGAGCGTCTAACGTAACAAGACTAGGATAAGTTATTGCGCCGTTGAGTTCACACAGCGTTAACTGAAGAAATTGTTCTTACATGAACAATATGAACATGCTTGAATTATAGATGTTCTTTCGACTCATCTATATTTTAATGTTATATGTGTGTGATGTATGTGTGTATTTAATGTAGTGTAATTAAACAATTTATATCATGTCTTGTCTTACTTACTATAGTTAACGTAACACAAAAGCGTATTTTTAAATTTATGTTTCACGTGAAAGGCACATTACTCTTCCTATTAATGTTTATGAATTAGTGGTCAGTGTCTCAGTATTACAATTATGCGTCATTAAACAAAGGGTAGGTACCTACACTAAACTTGGTTGCGAAAGTGGAATCTACTTAGAAATACGTGGGTATCGAAGCCCACGGCGCTAATGTTACAAACTTATGCATGCAGTGACGACATAGCTGTCAACGGATTTAAATCTGTCATTATGACATTTAATATTTTGTATGCGCTCCAATTTACGCCGCCGGCTGTTGTAAACTAAAATTATTAACTGTTAAGTATCGTAATAAATTATGTTAATTAGTTTGCCATTTATTGAACTTACAATTTCGTTTCAGAAAAAGTCACTGACGAATAGCTATATGAAAGGGAATGCTTTATATTAAAAATAAATGCAGACGAAGCCAACTTCGACAAACGGGCAAAAGATTATGTTATACTTTGTAGACAAAGTATTGTTGTATGCATTGCAAAATTGTAAGAACCAACTTCCATATTATCAGTTAACAGTTAGGACACATGATTTCTCTAAGTTTTATAACCTAAACGTGACGATAAAGAACTGATACAATGTTCTTTCTAGCATAGAACCCACATTTTTGGAGTTCAACTCAAATTATTTGGTCTGCAAATTATAACTGAAGCACAATTAAATGACCTCCAATATATAACAACTGCATCCCACATGCATTTAAGGCCTAAATTTTATGAGCATATAATATAAGCTATAAGAACATGAAGCTTCAGATACAGAGATTGATATACCAAGGTCGAAGAGAAACAAAAGGAAAGCAGTTTCTCTTTATAAGTCAATTACCAGCAAGAAATGCAAACAAGAAAATTTTAACTTGAAATTCTCTGAAAATAAATCTGACCTATTTTTCATTTTAATATATAAAATAAGAATTCAGACGTTCAGGCACATAACAGAGGCATTGAGCACCTTTATTACAAAGAAATAAGGTTGATTTTCCTAAGTTTTTGTTGCCGTAATATCAAGCGACACCGTTCAAGTAATATTAGCTCAGCGCGGTAGAAATATCGGAAGAAAGTCGTGATGACGTCACCGATGTGCGGTTCAGCTTACAATCTTCTTGTGGGAGCCGCAATATCTAAGATTAAAAATGATGTTTTAATATTTGAGTCTTGAAACTGCGATATTGCATTATTGATAGGTTTATTTATAAAACGGAGGTTATTATTTTTGCTTGTGGAAGGTTTATTCTCGTAGCGAGCTTTTATTCTGTCAGTATTAAGATATCTATTAGTTTCGCATAGAGTTGTGCACATACTACCAATGAATTTTTCTATTGTTAAAATTGGTAAGAGTTATGTTTTACAATGTACATATAAAAACAGCAAATAACATTTTTATCGCACTGTAGTATCATCTCCATAAATAAGTGTTATTTTTCTTACATTTTATCAGTAAATGAGATTACAATGTGTACATTAACACCGCCTGTTGGTCAGTATTAACGTCATATCGTACTCAGATTAAGTGGAGATTAAACAAGTATAGGATTTAGAAAGATAAGATAATAAAGAGTTGTAATCCATGGGATTTTAACACGACCATAGTTAGTGTGTGTAATGGTGGATATTGTAATCCTTGCTTGTTTATTCATCAAAAACATTAATAAATAAGTAATAATTATAATTAGCTCTGTGGGTAATTAAGTAATTAATATTTTGTATATTGCATGTGGGTTCGACTGACGCTTGTTATTGAAAGAGTACGGATCTTTTTTCATTCGCTTTGTTCATTCGTTCAAAACACAATCTTTGAAAATGACCCATAAGTTACCACAAGACAGACCACAAGATAGCTGAACAGCTGATTGTAAAGTTAATACTTACTACAATGAACCTACCTAGAAACATTAAATAACTAACTTTACTAAGCTTTTTAACAGTTCTAGCTGTATCTCACCCCTCAATAGGTGTTATGTTCAACAAACAAAAGTGCATAGCATAGGTAAGTCGGTATGGTAATGTCGTTGTCGGACAATACATTTACCATTCATTTAGAGTAGGTTTACTGCCTACACCCACAGTGTACGCCTTCGTACCTACGTCTTGTTATTAATTCCGTAGGGTTGGCGATTGCATAATGTTAAGTGTTAGCCGGTCCGGTCAGGAAGTGATTAAGCTTTGTAGTCATCTGTTATGTCCGTATTCTTTAGTTGATATTTTTCACCCTTTTCATTTCTGATTGTAATTTTGCAGACTTATTTGACAAAGTTTTTGATTATAAGTCAGTTTTAAGGCAAGCAGTAAAATAGATAATTTGTAGGATATATGGCAAAACCTGAATAAGTATATTACTTTTATATGGTACGCGTTTCTTAAGGACAGATGAAAGATAACAAAAAATAAAATTGATTTCTTGATTGAATGAACTCATAACCTCTTAACGTAAGTCCTTGATTGAGGCTACTGATGCGTTTCTCCTACCTTAGTTATTAACTCCAACGTATTAAACTATAATTAGTTGAGAACGGTGTCTCAAAGGCCTCCTACCCTACTTGCAATACTTGATACACCAAGTAGGGCGCATTGCTATTAAATTCAAACAATAACGCCCCCGTATCTCAGTCTCGCAATTTGACAGCGTTTGACAACCCTGTTGGGCACATACGACAATTAAACAGTTTTGCTTAGCATACAATAGGATAGAACAGTGTTGTCTACACTCGTTTGATTGTGGGTCAGTGGATTGATTGCTTGTTACCCGTTGTAGTTGTGCTATCACTATTGATTGTCAGTAAAGTGAGGTTTGTAGAGTCTGAGGCATCTGTCGGTTACGGACAGTATCAATGGACGGATGCGTGTGGTCCATTAAAGTGTTCAATTCACTAACTAATGATTGTGCGAATCTGATGAATGAGAGATTTGATTGGTGGATATTTCTTGAATGGCAACGGTTTGGTAGCTTTTATTGTACAATACACATATACAATACACCTTGAGCGTGGTTTATTATTATACTGTTCTTACTTTTTATAGGCAAAGACTAAGATCTTGCTGCTAAAACTATTGACAAAAAAATGTAATAAAAATACTCCTATAATTAGCTTACATAAATTGACTAGGTAACTCTATTTTGGTGTTATTGTTGTACATTAGGCACAGTAAAAAAAAACTAGGTTCCTTTATAAGAAAAAGAAATAACACTATTGTAAGAATTAAATACTCTCTTCGTTTTACCTTTTATACTTGTCTCGAAGAATTGTATTCATCTATTCAACATGCGCCTTTGTCACAGAAAAACGTGACTGCCACTGTAATCAGTATGTGTATTAGCTGCCTAATAGAATTCATTGCGTAGACTAGTGTTAGAAGTAAGTCCTGTATCTATGTAATACGATTTATATCGTTTTGCTATTGTGTCTTGACCTATCTACAAATCCAGTTACAATTTAAATTAGCAATTGATTTATTTAGATGTACGTCGATAAGAAGCTGGTTATGTTTAGAAGGAGATAACTAAATAATAAAACAAAAGACAGATGGTTAGGCAAAAGTGCTTGTTCACGTTGGAACGCGCGGGCGCGGTAGCGGGCGCGGTCGCGGAGACGTGGCGGATTCGTGTTCACATTGGCCGCCAGGCGTTTGCGCGGGGGTGACGTGTTGTCAGAGATTGTAAACATGGACGACGATCTTTTATTTTTAACCGAAACTAAATACCTAAAGTGGGAGATGATAGAAATTTGAATTGGTGTGCACGAAATTAATATCGAAAGAGATATTTCTGTTCATATGATGGCTGTGTTCTAGCCTGAACAGCACTAATAAATCCGAGTTCTAGCCTGAACAGCACTAATAAACTCTTCCGTATTAAAAGACATTTAACAGTTATATTTCTTAATACATAATAATATATTATGTAATACCTATAGTTTTATAAATAAAACCGATATCTGACTCATGTGTTTTTTTCGTCACCATGACAATCAGTGAAAATAAATATTTTAGGAAGAAGGTTTGTAGGAGTACGCCACAGAATACTGGTAGAACTTACCTGACGTCGCGAGTGATTCGCGCGCTCCGCCGCTAGTTCGACGTGAACACACTCAAACATCCCTCGCGTTTGATATTGCCGCGAGCGGCGCGCGCGCGCTAGTCGCTAGCTTGCCCGCTACTTCGCCCGCTGGTGCGTTTCGTACGTGAACACTTTGACATTACGCCATATGTTTGATATTTCGTGACCGCGCCCGCTACCGCGCCCGCGAGTCAACGTGAACAAGCACAAAGAAACATGACATACTCGGAAAATATTATTTCTATGACGTAGTTTGTCCTCCGTTGGACACACAATGAAGCATTCTCTTAAAATAATCTATATCCTGTGAAGACAGTTGAATACTTTCATACCTTAGTACCTGCGATGTAAGAGTGACATGGGGCGTTTATTAAAGTTTCAAAGCGCAAATGGGGCCATTTGAAGTGCGGGGAAGCAATCAATTTATAGCGGTCCGCGGCGCGAAGTAATTGATGTGCGGTCTATGCCGAGTTGACGGACCGCCCGAACGGACCGAGCTGCGTTTAGACGCGATGACCATTGGAGACAGTAGCTGGCTTCTTTTGTATGGTGTGAGAAATGTCACGTTAGGGAAGAAGTGAATACAAAGTTCATGTAGTCTAGATCGTTTTAATGGATTATTTGTGTCATTTTTTTATGTTGTTTTAGTGTACTTTTGACTAGCATGGGTAGCATGTTAATCAATGAATATATAAATCAAAGACTGCATGTAGTGTGTTCTCAACCAGCAAAGTTTTAGATACTTGTACAAAGTGAACTAACTTACGCTTAAACTCTACATGCTTGTTATCTTAAAGACCATAGATAACATCATGGCTATATTCACGTATTCCCACGATCCAAGCATGAGGGTGAGACCACACTTCATGATAAGTCTCGCCGGAAACGAGCCTTTTGTTTCAAAACAGCGCCGTTTTGGGCTTTTGTCGTCTGGTATAGGAAGTTCCTGTATAGTAACATGAAATTTAATTAGCGAACTTTACTACATTGTTTAAATCTTTATTAATTGATTAAGTCCTTACAAATTTTACACGATAAGAGTGTGTTGTAAATAATGTGGATAGATAGGAGATAGGACAGTCAAACGATTTAGGTGCATTAAATGTAAACATTTATATCCACACAAATTAATCCTTTATTAATAATCTAGATACAAGGAAAACAACTGAAGCAGATAAAGATTAGTTTACACCTGATAACGTTGTTAACATTAACATTATATTTGTCTTTAATATGATATCCGTTTTGTCTACTGGAATGAGAAGTCAACTCGCGCGAGCTACTGTCTCAGAGCAAACGCAGCACCAGCACGACCTAAGTGGATCATTGGCCAGCTGATAGATGTGTTTTGTCACATCGGCGCGAACCTTAGATACTGTGCGGTGTTGGTAAAGCCACAGAGTGATTATAGGTCAATTTGTACCACGCAGCCCACTGCGGCTTCTAGGCTAGATAAGTTGAGTAATTGAGGATGACTTAAGTAAGACGTCACACTTTTGAGAAGGAATTTATGCCAGCTTTGTTTACGTCCCTATTACCTTGGAAGCACCGAAGTACATAATTATCCCAGTATTATTCAGGTACTTATCTAAGCCTTATCTGTAACGGATGTTAAGCTTTAAAATGTTTGTTATTGCAAAATCGTGTATAAAACTTTCCCTATTATTTAAATCAAGTAGTATAGGTAAAATGTTGATTGCTTTAATACTTTTTTATTTAGAAAACATGTTTACCATGTCTCTAAAATCTTGCATTAAATTGGTAAATAATAAAACTATGAATGGATCCGCGTAGATAGAGAAAGTCGTGGTGAATCAGATGTAGTAAGTTATGCGTGAGAGGCACGCATGCGCCTACCGACCTGCGATATGATTGTGTGACTGCCCTACATATGTACAATGTTGTATGACATAAATGTTGTAATGTAGGGTAGGGAATACAAAGTTTGAGGTTGTTAATGATTCTCATGTAAATCACAAACATCAAAACCTTCGTTGTATCTAAACTCCATAACACGCTTTAGCAACTTACTTTGGGTTCAGAACAACGTGTGTTTTATAAACTTTTAAACTATCGCGCTGCATGTTTATAGTAATATTACAGAACGGGGATTAGCGCGTACATGCACCCCATCTCCAGTCTGCTTGCGACCACGGCCGGTGTAACCTGGTCGAAACGTCCAGCCCTAAAGGTATTTATGCATGTTCGCGCTAATCCCCGTTCTATAATAATATTACTATAATGTATGTTTTGTCTGACTGCTCCCACAGAAAAAGTCGAAATCTCTTAATCTTAAATTTAGTTTCAGCTTAGGTACGCTATAATAGTATTATTTCATTGTGTTGATATAAGTTATGATTCTTAGATATTGCAGAAACAAAATCCTTGTGCTATTTTTTTTTTATTCAGAAGTTCATAATTTGTTTTACTGAAAAACTTAATTCGGTTAATTTATAATAAAAAAAATGATCGGTTTAAATTAAATTATTGTTTGCGGAAGTAAATTTAAACGAACATAATATTGTTCAGGTATAATGCGTATTCACTGCATATTAAATTACCAGATTTTATCAGATCATTAATATTAATATTCGTATGCCTAGTGGTTTAATTCCTGTAATTTATTTAATTATTTTACTATACGCAAGTAAATAAATATTTTTGCACATAATTCAAATAAAATTTTTTGTCTGGCATATTTGCGCATTGGATGTTTAATATAGAATGTGTATGTTTAGTAAATTCTGCTGTTAATATCAATAGATACATTAATCCACATTAAGAAGACGTAGATGTAACTAAACTTGTAGGTAACCTCTACATGACTTTGCTAAACTAATCTTAGATATTGAATTTGTCCAATTTATGTGTCTACTCTGGAAAACGCGTGTGTGAAATAGCTGGTCATTCGCTCGAACGCGCGTGTTCAGCAAAGTAAGTTATGTGTACTGAAACTTTATTGAACGATATATTTTCGATACTTTCGATCAGGAATGTCAACCACACACTTCATTTATTTTCATCTTTATTTATTAACAACAAGATTGACAATTCGAATTTATGATTGGCAAAAATTTCAAGCGAAGATGTGAGTTTGCTAGTAGCTTTTAGAGGAGCTATAGTAAATTCAAAATGTTACCTCCACAAACACATTTTGAAAATCTGAAAGACAGAGATAATTGGAGAAGAAAAACTTTATAAAATTAAGTGGCTATAAAAAGGAATAGATTGGTGACTTATAGTAATAAAAAGAAAAAAAAAACCTATTTATATTATTATCTTTATAACCTTCGACATGCACTAGGAGTATTAGACATATCGTAAGGAGGTAACTGATACTTGAAAATAACAACCCTATTTTATCATATTTTATCACGGAACAGAAAAAACAAGTGGAAGTGCAATACGCCAAAATTACTATAGGAACCGCTGTCGCCAAACTCACACAAATAATCCGATAATAACATATGCACTACAACGAAATAATACGTGTGATTGGTAGTTTTAAATTTAGACAAAAATAGCCTACATCACAGAAATAAAATAAACCCTGACTTTCTACAAATAAGGTTAATTTTGCATTAGCAACAATACGTATTTACGGTCTACAGTCACACTAAATTCGATTGACGAGTTAGTTTTGCTACTTGACCATAGATGGCGATATATAATCAATATAAGCAATTATCATCTTAATTGTTTTAGACATACGGTTGACAATGGCGTGACTCTAATGCTACTCGGCCAAGGATACACCGCGTATTACATTTAAATTCTTTATCGATATCGATAGATACCCGATTTTTGTTCAAATACGATAAATACGACTCGTTGGGAGTACAATTATTTATTTGTTACACAAACCGCTGTACCTTTTAAACCATTAATTAATAGACACACAAGACTGACAGATAGGTAAAGGGCCATGCACAAGTTTCATAGTGAGTTTGGCCCAGAGTGCACACTTATGATATGATGTCTTAAATTTAATATAGATTGTTAACATGTTATTAAAGAAGGAATCAGATAAATAAAACTTCGGGTTTTCTGGTAAAAAATCTTTAATATTCCGCATATGTTGAAATTCTCATGATTCTCGTGAATTAAATGGACTTTATGCCGTGAAACTTGAAGAAAGGAAGTGCAGTGTCGATTTCACGAGTTTTCATCTATCCACCGGTGGATGAATCAGGATTTAGCTTGCCGGCCAGCCTCCCACAACGCAAGGACGCACTCTCTATCCATTTCTCTTTCATGCTTGTGACTTTGGGAAACCTGAAACAAATTTTTAATGAAGGTTAAAAAATATATTACCGTAACCGTACCGACGTTACACACAGAGTGTTACTGTTTGTAACACTGTGTGTAACGTCTCAGTCATTAATAAATTATAATAAATATGTTACTATTTAAAACATTGATTATATTTTTGCTTTATACCACTTAAACGACCATAAATTTACTTTATATAAATTTCGTGTATGAATTAAGGCGACCTCATACCTATATTGTAATGCAAAAGGAAATAAATAAAAATAACTGTTTGGGTTAAGATAGTTATTCCTCGTATCGACATCAATCGGCAAAATCAATTTTCGACTTGATCACATCACTACATTGAGTAGCGAAGGTCTTTCTAGAAGGTTCTATGGAAAAAAACAATCGAAAATAGACTTTGTCTTTACTGCATAAGGTTTATTTTGACTAACCGTTCTATTAAATTTTTGTAAATTGGAAGAAAATAAGATTTTTATTAGAAAACAATAAAAATCGTACTTACCGATGATACGAATACCTCCATTTGTAAGATTTCTTCTCCTACTATCATTTTTGCACGCTAAAACGGAACAATACGGCATAGCTAGGTAAATATTAATTTGTCACGAGACGAGCAACTCGACGCGATGACAGACGCAACTGGGATCGGTTAAGCGCAAGTTAAGCGTAACAACGCTTAATTGTGACACGCGTACCACGCCTACTTAGCACTTCCACCTGTTTTTTCTGTTCCGTGTATTTTATCATATTTTATCGCTTATCACCATACCTTTTTCATGTAATAATCAGAAGGTTACTCAGTCTTCGGAACATAATATATTTATCAGTTACCCTACTTCACGTCTTGTCCGTTTGTCTGGACCGCGTCTGGTAATTGCTGACCGAGGCAAATAATAACAATAACGGTCTGTTGCCATCGCGGAGATGTGATAAGCATCGTGATGGCCCGATTTGAAGAGGTCATATGCAGTTACATTATTTATGTAAACCTCTGATTTGTGATTATCTTTGGGTGGATTGACTACGTTAATCATTGTTATACGTTTTATGTTATTGGATCAGCTGCTTTATGAAACAGATAAAATTTTCATAAATAAATAGCGATTTATTGTAACTATATCAGGTAAATTCGGTGAGGTAATTTATGATGATATTCGCAACCTCATTTTGTTTCAATTAGTGCTCTGCAGATAATCTGGATTAGACCTTAAATGCATCATACTGGCAGGAATTATAGTATTATGTACAAAATCCTCGGAGAGCAATCTCTATCAGCAGTTAGTATGAAAGTTATAATTGATTGGGACTTCCCAGAGACACGGTAAGATTATCTATATTAGAGAGCAGGTTCCAATTCGAAACTATTTGTAGGAAGGATTATTGAGTTTAAGATTACTTAAGATGAAGAAAAGGCAATTTTTTCTTTTTCTTCGTCTTACGTTTATTTAAAATTGCGTTTAGAACTAATTAAACTAAAGTATTAACTTCTCCCTGTTGGCAATTTAAGATACTCGTAGGTAATTAGGTGCCTAAAATAACATGTCATGTATAAGTATATCCACAATTTTTAATACTTATTAACCATCATTTAACTAAGGTACAATAAAAAAGAACAGGCTTTAAAATACATTGAATTATCACAAAGAACTGCAAGTCCCTTAGGCAACAGGATAGCTAATTAACTCTATGGCTGGCTCCAGGGATCGGAAACTTTTAACTAGCTTCATAGAGAAATGTATTTGTATTAGTGTACAGAGAATTTCTGCGTTAGGCCCCACAGGAATACCGACCGACGGGTTTAAAACAAAGTTGTAGTATCAAAATCCATAAATTGGCCTTTCCATGTTACAAAGAAACACAAAAATAAAACCATATTTATACCTGCTTGTTTAACACATAATACTCGTGTAAGATATTGAGCAAAAAATAGATGACAAAGCTACATACAGGATACAGACAAACCGACTAAAAACGTAGGAGAACATCCTAGATATAGCTAAAGGAAATGGCATGGATGAAGAAAAAAAAGAATTGCCTCGGAAATATGAACTAAGAAAAGTGAATCAAATCGGTTAGAAAATCCTTACTAATATTATAAATGTGAAAGTTTGTGAGAATGGATGTGTGGATGTTTGTTACTCTTTCACGCAAATACTAATGAATGTATTTTAATGAAACTTTACAATTATGTAGCTTATACATCGGAATAACACATAGGCTATAATTTATAAAGATAGTTTATTAAATGAATTGTCATTCACGCGGTTGAAACCGCGGGACACAGCTAGTAATTCATATTTTATTCTAATATTTTGACAGCTGCTGTCATAAACACTACTGTGGGAAATCGAAGCAGAACTTACATTTTAATTCTAATTTGAGGTTTTTTACTCCAAATGTGGGTATCCTAAGGGTCCTTTATGGGACCAAAATAAAAACGGTTGATTGCTTTTTACCTACTGAATGGAAGAATGTTGAATAATACAGGACCGGACATTCAATACGAATGGGGTGAGGCTTCCAGTAATTTGATATACCTTGCCCTACAAGCGAATGAGTGGAAGAAAACCGAACATTGTACAAGGTATTTGATGCAGTCGAGTGTATTTATAGATAGAGTATAACGTATAAGTAACTATAATATATTTTATTAAGAAAAAAAACACATCATTTTTGTTTGAGATGTTATCAAATTTTTTCATTGACCTTCAAATACCAAAACATGGCACAGGGTAATGAGGTCAAAATATCCCACTTGTAATAAAAATAGGCTTCGGAAATCACACATGATTTCAGAGGAATAAATCATGTGTCAACCCTACAATTTATGCTGTTTCATTAAAATTCAGGGATGAAATTTGACCGGTTATGTTTCGCTTATGTAATTGATAGCCTTCACCTATATTTCCGTTCTGAACCAATATAATTAATTTTCTACGAAATATCGAACGTCCATTCCAAATATAAAGGTAAATTCAATGTTCCAGGAATGTTATTTTGTGATGTCAAAGTGAGAATATAAACTACTGCACGAAAAAGTTAAATTGAATATTCGAGTACATACAGCGAAATTGGAATAGAGTTGTTATTATTCTAGAAATTCTTATATTAAATTACATACATACAAAAGGTTGTATGAATAACATGAGAGCGAATTTCTCTCAACTCGAGAAAAACAATATGAAAAGAATGTTCCTTGAATTCAATAACTTTATAACAAGTACCAGGCAATCATAACATGACAATAGCGCCTAATTTACCTTGATCAGCGTATAACAGTCTCGATTACTCATCGGTTTAATACAAAACGAATCTGCGTGTGGTCGATTAATCTTACGTAATATCTTGGCGAAATTTACCTGATGATTGATGCCTCGGCTGGCAACAATTCGACACTTTACAAACGGATCGCATTACCGTGTCGGAGCTCATTGGATAAGATGCCTTGTATTGCAAGAGAAACTGGTTTTTGTCCATTGCGCCGAGTGGAATAGGTTAGGACGGAAAAGGAGTTTAGAGAGAGAGAAATAATATTAAAGTCAAAACAATTTTATTTTTAATTGCCTGCAACCAAAGGGCTATAAAATGTTGCAATTTTTCAATCCTGTTGCATAATCGTAAAAGGACCTTGATCTATTTTAACAATAAAGCAGGTAGATTGTATTGTAGATTCTTGGTATAACTATAAATTCAATGACAAGTATAGATTGGTCTGATTTCTTGCAACTTTGTCGTAGATACCGTAAATCCTAGTAATAAAGTTTTCAATTTAGATTTCCGAGCGGTGTCTTTGACATAGCTAGTAATAGTTTCGATGTGTCTATTTAGGTCTTACCGATGGCTGTTAAGTACTAAGCAGAAACTCATTAGTTGCAGATGTCATGCGTATAAATCTGCTTGATGTTAAGACGTTTGCGAGGTAATGAGAATGGCTTTAGTGTAATAACTAATGCAATAGTAGGTCCGTTTGCGGCATCTACCTTTGTCTACCATTTTGGAAGGTGAAGTCATTATTATTTGCCTGTACAGTCCTATGGCGCGGTAATGCCTCTTCGGGAATACAAGCTCGACTAGAATAAATATAAAGGTGTTTAAAATTACCTAGCTTGCATGTAACTATACTTAATTAATCAAAGTGCGGTGAAGCAAAAAAAGCCAAATGCCGAAGAAATGAAGAGATGAAGACCTAAAAGAAAACTTTGACATATGCAAAACAGCTTTTGAAACTTAAAACAATATCTAATTTGAGTGACAAGAACCGCCGCGGTATAATAAAGCATGTCTGACCATTGGGCAATAAGTAGGCGAATGTACCCGTGTAATTGCTTGAAAGTTTTATTACAGCCGCGGCGTGACCTCTACGATCAGAAAGCGAATTTCGTGATATTTTTTATTCTGCTTAATGAAGTTCTATGGGGTTTCATGGATTTTTACTTATGTGCATTGACAAATATCTATTTAACGCACTGTTGGATTGTATTACACAAACTTTTTATTTGCAAGTAGTTTTGAAAACATTGAATTTTAAGCGGTTACTATTGAAAGAAAATCTTTAAAGATGATAACTTATAACTAGATTTTTTTTATTCTATTAACTTTTGGTCATGTGTGTAAGTAATGTTAAACTTAGCAATAATCTTACATATCATCACAGTAATTTAAAAGCTCAGTGCATGCTGTAATCACTGCGTCAAAAAGAGACGAGCTAGCAGAAAAATGGTAAATTTACGCGAATATCAATTATAGTGTCGGAATGTGAATAGCACGAAAAGAATAATTCACAGTGCATCGGCACGGGGCAGTAATGACATGATGCATGGGTAATAAACGATAATCGGGCCCTGGGGACGTCGGCGAACATTGACCAGCTATGTTAAATTACTAGATGTGGCAAGTATGAGTTAACAAAGAAGCGATGTGGACGCTGATTTAAAGTTATAGCCAAAGATAAGATTTTAGAACTATTAGACACATGTTATGTAACTTCTGTAATCCAGTATAGCAAAGTTTAATCTAAGTTTATCGTGTTTAAGCGGACACTGATGAGGGACAAAATTTAATATATTTCTTAGATATTATATAATACTACTTATCTATTCCCCATTATTTTACCGAGCAAATTTTACACATTGTGACTTGGTGGTACGAACAGCCAAACTAAGCGATTTCTGAGGCTTACTTCAGTCGAACAACTTGAGGAATCCCTTCGATCGATTTCGATTAAGCCAAATCTTAGGCTTCTTAGAGTTTGTTTATTTTGATCGATAAATCAGAAAATCCCTTAGCCAACCTTTACCTTCTCTGAGTACGGCAGTAAGACACACACTCTGTTCTCACTTCCCAGCCTCATCCAGCATATCCAGTTTATATCCACGTCTGCTGTTGTCACGCGCTCATGTCAGTTCAGAAGATTGCAGAGATGGACACTCGCCGTCCGCACCTCGGGCGCTCCACTATTAGGCCATTACGACCGACCACCGACTCAGTACACAGATCTATTCTTATTGTACCTAGATGTTGTTACAATAGAATACGTTAAATTATCCTTAATATCATGTTTATCATATATGTTTTAAAACACTGGTTACTGTTGGCGGAAACTTTCAGTCGACAACGATGTGGAAGAATTTGGGATGCCATTTCATTGAAGTTCTTATTTAGTAAATAGTTAATTGTGTTTCTTTTATGCGTATAACTTTCGATATAATTGCATTATAAATATTTGTTTAAAATAATATTTAGTTCAATTTAAAAAGCATTTTCGCTACTTGACATTATGCCTGCCTACGAGAATTGTAGTTTCAGCATGTTATACCAGGATTTATCAAGTGATAGATTTGGCAGAACCGTCCGATACTTCAGAAGAACGACGTAGCTCAAACGACTGCCAAAAAGGAGGCTGTATTTGTTGCAAGTGATGTCTCAGCAAATAACTTTTATTCCAAAAAAACTTATACAATTGCTGCGGTTACAAAAATAAACCAGATAAAATTTGAGTTGTGCTTTTCCCAACCCTTTTATTTCGTCAACTGCGGTCAACGTAAGTAAATAAGTCGATGTCAGAGCTTCATTATTGCTTTTACCATACTACTATTAAACACTTATTGACTCAACTCCCTAAATTGGCAGCCAATAAAAATATAACACAAAAGCAATAAGCTCTATACAAATAATTTCTCTTTACATACCAAATCTAATAATAGCGTCAAACGGTGATTAGTATAGAATAAGTAGACTCAGAGATACAATCTACCGCACGTCAGACGAAACGAACTTCGAAATTAACCCTTAGTGCTTTGTAATAAAGCTGTCAAAGTTAGCAGTGATGTGCTGACTGTACGGTATGACAAATGAACGCGCATTCACGAGGACGGTCAGACAGCGAATGTTAATAATAAATTGCGCTGAAACCGACTAATGTTCCCGCGTGCATTTACGTGTGGAGCAAGCGATGAGCGGTAGCGGGGTGAAATGCTTTCTTCGGTAGAGGAAGGTCCGTCGGGCTTAGACAGGCAAGCAATGACATTAGTACGGAAAATGGCACAATTAGTATAAGTGACTATATTATCTGTTCTGTGTGTGGAAGGGTTTTTATTTGCTCTTGTCATTACAAATACACAAGTATTTTAGGCACGCTTGTACAGTTGATGGTTTTATTTTTGTTTTTTTTTTTATATGTTGCAGTCATAATTATGCACATATTTTATAAATGTATTTATAAATTATGTACGTAAGTTTATAAGGTATATATCTATGGGCCTTAGTCGCCTGACAATAAAGATTATTATTATTTTTTTGATAATTTTTTAATGTCATAACTCTCATAGCTTTCGACTTTTCTTGCCAGATATTTAAGAATTGTACTCGTTTGTACTTTACACCACACCCCATCTATGTGTAGCTAATCGCATAACAGAATTAACTTTGAATGGAATGTTAATTTATGCACATATAATTAAATAACAATGCTATGCTGTTTGAGAATCGGGATAAAATGTATGAATTTATTCGCAGATTATGGATATGTTACATTATTATAGGTGTCTAGAACCTGGAACGTCTGGATTTTATCTTGATATTTTGTTAAGATGATGCGTTGGTAAAATTGTTTTTCATTTAAAGTTAGATATTATGTTTCATAGTTTATGGTTTTATTAAAATTCAACGATGAGAATATGTGTACCAAAGATTTTCTTTACCTAATTCAAACGCCTATAAAAGTTTTTTAGTCCAAATGATAAAATTTTATCTACGTAGTTCGTTCACACTGTGTTCGTATCCCGATACTAACTATGATTTTGCAAGCAGTGCAGCGTTGCAGTATGTAGTGTCAAGAAGTAGAGCGTTAAGAGAAAGATGGCGAAATAGACACCATATGATATCTAAAGGGCATGTATATTTTCTACTTTTAACATATATGTTAACGTTATAACAATTTTTCCCAAAGGATGCAAGAATAAAATGGCTTCCAGTAAGTTGGTTATTATCCCCAGCAGGGAGAAGAAAATTAGTTTATAAAAAATACAAACTGGTAATTAGAAATCATTTTGCAATTTACATTAATGTCATAGGGAAGTCATTAAAAAACATAGTGAGAAACAATAATAATAAATGTTTTATCTTTAACAGTTGGTTGCGCTAAAATATAATTTCCAACTCCCATTTATGTGTGTAATAATATTTCCACATTATCGGGCCGATCTGGAAAAACTGCAGCGGATCGAGTAGCTTCCCACGCGAGAGATAATTGAGGGAAACTGATTACTTAATAGTAACGTAGACGATTGCATTTGCAATCTATTACTTCTGCAATCTGGGGGCAAGATTATATGTGTACCAGTTCTATGAATACATTATTTGCATGTATTTGTAGCGTGCCTTTCTAGCCTTTGAACAAAATCAATGACCTTTGCATTTTGTCTGATGCTATGATATCACAATTATTGAAAAACAAATTATTTGTTATATTAATAATTATTATTAGCTCTGCAAATAAAGTTCTAATCTGCGTACGGTATTCTTTGTCAAAGGTAACAGTATTTTCTACAAATAAATTGTCTTTATATACGTCCGGTATAGCAGAAACTCCCTGGCGGCTAACTGATTTAAGCATTAACCAAAAAAACATGAATTCCTCCAGCGAATACCTGCAACGTTGACCATTCCTAATATTATTTCTCTAGCACACTTATTAGTTTCTATATTCTAGTGGTAAACACGTTAAGGCCTCTTCAGATCGATACCCTTTAAGTTAATGGCTACAAATTATCATAACGCAATGGTCAGCATCATTTATTCAGGTCTCAGATTGTGTCATCTGCCTCACCTTATACGGCGCTGTAGGTGGGCAACAAGCATTCATAAATTAATTGAGAAATCATAACTTGTTCTTCACGGTGAAAAGTATAAGTGAAAACAATTGTTTTGTGCCTCAGTCATAAACAAGGCATATTAAAGTCTATCTGTTCCGCAAAGAAACAAACTGCCTCAGATAAAAGTCACCTTGCTCCTTCACAATTTACTGTCTCGCAATCACATTTCGCAGTACACCGCAGTACACTAGTTTAGAAATGGCCGCCGTATTTCTTCTGGGAACAGGAAAGATCAAAATAAAAGGCACGAGTCCAACAAATCCACACCAGGAAGTACCGTCGTGACAAGAGGACAATTTCACTGGAAGATGCGCGGGCGCGTCTCAGAAACAAACGAGGGCTAGTAGCGCCGCGAGCGCACAATGCAAGCCGCACTACCATTGGTTACTCGCCCCGATGTTTTATTGGTCACCGCTTATGGTATCGATGTTGCTGAAGATTTATTTGATTGCTTTACACTAGTCACAATGAGATGGTTGCAGTCACGAAAGGGAATGTTGCTTTAAATGTCGAAGTGAAATGGAAAAATGTCATTCGATACGTAGATTATTTGCGAAGGAATAATTAGGTCAGGTATGAAGCTTTTAAATTATTTATCGTTTCATTACTGTAGTAAAAGTGTTTAATGAGAAATGGTATGAATTACATTTAATCAGGTTCTGGAAAATAAGCGCCGTAAGTTCAATTTCTATCTCAAAGTGGAGTCTCATTTACTTCAGGATTTTAATAACAAGCCTTTGATAGTTTGTTAAACGTTACAACCTTTAACTTTAATTAGAAGTTCGAAGAAGAAGCAGACTATCTAGAAGTACGTTTACAATTATGCATAGAACGTATTTCTAGTTAGTTACAAATGGATATAACCAAAATTTAAAAAATTAAGTTGTTTCATGATTTTATACTGACTGTAAACTTAAATAAAGATTTTATTCGTTATCGGTTAGATCGCGGGCAGTTTTTACTCGATTGAGAGTCGAGAATCGAGTGAGATGATATAAATAGTGATGTGGTGTTCGTGATACGTCTTTAGATTAGTCGTGATTTGTGTGCGGTACCCACTGGGCCCGACTGAACTTCAGACATCCATTATGTAAAAATATATAGGTCTGCTTCCACTATCACGAAGAAATCTGTTGAAGACGTCGCATTTGTCGAATGTGTAATTTTGATATTATATTATTCTATAAAAGGTTATTTATTTTTTGCGACAAATGTCAGCGATGTACGGTAAAAGGTCAATTTCTTTAGCCGATGGTACTGGTCAAACTAATGTAAACAGTAGAGGATTATCGTAATTAATACACACAGTACCTACACAGGTATGGAGTCAGACACATTTATTAAACTGTTAAATTAAATTTATCATTGTTTCATTTTAAATCTTAAGCTCACGAAAGAAGTGAAGAACTGACATCGTGATTTACTTATGCTACAATAACTTACACTAGTTTTTCATGTGTTAATTTCTAATTTTTGCTCACGGTGATAATCGTATTTTTATTTAAATAAAAGTTTTGCGTAATTCTAATTAAAGCCATTGTAATTCATCACCCATAGAGTCAGGCCTATATCTTCACGAGCTTGGGAAATCTTTATCCGATGGTTGCGTTACTAACTAGAACGGCGCAACAACAGATTTCTATTGTTTTTCCATCTGTATGTGTTGTATGCGTTGGGATCTAGTTCTCAATAGTGGCGTAACTGCTGTCTCCATAATTTCCTTGTCATTTGTCACTTGTCAACGTATTTTGTTTGATATTTGCAAGCAATCTGTAACATAGTGGTAAAGCACTTCGTTTGTGTCATTTTACTCTCGGAGTGGGGACAAAACCATGTGTTGCAGTCGATTTCATGAATATTGAATATACAGGACTTATTGAAAAATTTGTTGTAGGTAAAACTACAGCTATCAGTCTATGTTTAAATTCTTCTATAGACTCAAAATTCTAAGTTTTATCAAAGCCTATTAGGTTCTCAATTGTACGAAAAATTGACAAACAAGGTATTAAGTAATCCAACATAGGCACAAACATACTTAATTACTGCGAATGTTGTTAGTTACTAATTGGATGGATTGAGTTAATTAACTTAATACCAATGTTTAGGTAGGCATCAAACCGAAACGATAATTACAGATTAAATGCCTATACTAAATATGGTTTAATTGAGACCTATTCTAGAATAGTGTAAGGCTTTCGAATCATGTATGTTCACTGAAAGATTAGCTAGCTAATCGTAATACCAGCTAGTAACTGCAGCTTACAGAATTCAGAGAAGAGTAAACAGTAATCACCAAGCTTACTCAATGTGTATTAGCTAAAAACATATTATGCAATAATTCGTTTAATTGTTGCACTAGTTTCGTAATAATTAATATCCTTTCAATATATTGGTTTCTTAGGTTTACGCGAATGTTAGACATTGAATAAAATACTTTTTATTCAACGTCTAACATTGGGGTCACTTGGATGGGGTTATCATTGTTGGTAATCAAAACGATTAAATATGGGTTCTAAACAACAAAAACAATTGACAACGATACACTTAGGTAATCGTAACAAGACTGTATCGACAAGCGCCGATTTAAGGTATTAGTTTCTACAGTGATCCCTTGTATGCAACTATTGAATGGATTGAATAAAACTACTTTTTACGGATAGTTTCGCGGTTTTAATTTTCAAAAAATCTCAGTCTGCCCGTGACCATGATACCTGCAAAGGTGTCGAAACGTCGGGACCTAAATCTAAAATTAAAACCGCGAAAAGATCCGTAAAAAGTAGTTTTATTCAATCCATTCAAT
Organism: Autographa gamma; assembly: GCA_905146925.1. Classification (NCBI taxonomy): domain Eukaryota; kingdom Metazoa; phylum Arthropoda; class Insecta; order Lepidoptera; family Noctuidae; genus Autographa; species Autographa gamma. The sequence goes on from LR989855.1 coordinate 10,756,147, forward strand.
AGTTGCATACAAGGGATCACTGTAGAAACTAATACCTTAAATCGGCGCTTGTCGATACAGTCTTGTTACGATTACCTAAGTGTATCGTTGTCAATTGTTTTTGTTGTTTAGAACCCATATTTAATCGTTTTGATTACCAACAATGATAACCCCATCCAAGTGACCCCTATAATGGACAACCAACGAAGTAGAACAGTTTTTATAGCCGTGCAGTTTACCTAACAACCTTAACAGTAATCACATTATTTTCAATTAAACGTCGTTTTAGTGCAACAACATAGTTAGGGCGATACCATCGCGTAACGAAGTTTACCAGGATGTCAGCCGATCAGCGGATACTCCAATTATTTAATTACGCTTCGTCACTGGACGCCCGGTGCTGTAATTAACTAAATTATTATGAATAACTTTCTCTTGTGGAGTTTGTTTTGGTTCCCAGGAGTGTGGTATTCATCTCGAAAATGTTTTGGATTGTGTGAGCCGAATGGGATTTATGTTAAGTGAATGTGTAACAATCTTTTATTTTTTATCGTGGTTAAAACTGCACTTTATTGTAAATCGTCTTACTTTTATTATAGAAGTTAGCTTTTTATACGAGGTTCTTTTCAAATCGTGTCAACAACTACTTACTACTAGGCAGTGCGTTGACTGACGATTTTTGTTTAAATTCCTAATTTTAGGTTCCCTTAGTAATAATACTCCTAGTAACTTAAATTTTTCGCACATAATATAGGGTACCGTCTTAAAAATTCTGTACAACCACCAAGTTTACAAATAATCAAGACACAAACTATTATATTTATATTGCCAATTCACTCAGCAATATTCACAAACCAAAGCTGTATCAGGCCTACACCTAAAGATGGTCCAAGAAAATAACGAGGGTATAAAGAGAAACAAACATCGGGCATTCGAGCGAGCTGGCCTGTCGCCAAATAAATACGAGAAGATTGCGGACATATCTGCAAGTCTGTCGTATATAAATAGATATTGTAATATCAGTTATATGTACTATGTTCGCAAGTTTTCGCCTTTTACGGCTGTTGGAGTTTTTGGTGGGTTACTTTAGTGAATTAGGGTGATAAATCTGACGTATTTGATATACCAATCAAAATGTTCAGATTTTTGTGTCTCAATTCAAATGCAAAGAATAAAGACTTTTTGCCTATTTCAGTTGTTTTAATTATCTTTTATTATTCCGAATTTAAACGGCTTTGTAAGGGCTGTAACAGTTTCCGTGTGTTAGATTCAGTGCTTTATATATATGCAAAAAGTAGGAAATGTCAAGAGGTTTTTTTTTAAAACTTTCATTGAATCAATTCACATTTTAACAAGCAAACACGGAAACTCACATTTCCTGAAACAAACTGTTGACTAACAGATAGTATCGAAATAAAACAATAGTAGAAAAACTGGAAACTGTATCAAAGGCGTTGGAGCTAGGATTGTTAGCACAACGAGCTTGTTGCCGTATCTGAAGTCACAGTGAGAGCAGTTAATGGCGCTGTCAACAAGCGATTTATGTGTTTATTGTGCGTCTACATAAATATAGTGGGATTTCAACTTGTTGGCGGCGAAACAGGAGGCGAGTCGCAGTAACAAATTCATGCACCAGCGGGTGTGCGGGGCGAGGTGTGTAGCCGCCAACAAGTGAGATTCGCACTTTAACATATATTATGTTGTAAATCAAAATGTAATTGGCTTTCCTGAAATCGTTGTTAGGGTAAAGCAGGACATCGTTATTGTTTTTCCCTTTTTTGAATGGTACGGAAAACTGCCCGAATTGAGACCATGAAAATATCCATGGATTTGAATAATACATATGTTATTCACCATATTGATCCTTTTTAACTAACTTCCAAAAAGGTCCTATGTGTATGTATATTTTTTGTTGTTGTAGCCTGTATGTACCTACCTAATTGTTTTTTTTATTAATTTATATAAACCCTAAATGGGTTCTGAGGTTAACTCTTGTTTTGTAAAATAAAAATTAAGGAATCTTAATACATGAAATAAAAGGTTTAACTGTTATACTAATTGTTAATGCATTTGGTGCGTACATTTAATATCATAATAGAAACAACAATGAGACAGCTTCCCACTATTTCTCATAACTCCAACATACTTTCCATTTTAAAACAATCGCGAACAAAGCTTTTAACTAGTTCTGAAGCGCATTCAAAACGAGAAATATTAAAACTAGCAACTAGTTCACCTGAGTCGGCTGCGGTTCAACTTTTGTGGGGAATGCCGACGGTTTCATATGAAACAGGGAAATTACTGCGGAATACGAGCTTTAGAAATATTGTTTTTCTACCATGGTATGATTTACCTAATTGTTAGCAGTTATTTATTGTTCCCCACCTTGTTAAGCATAACATAAACATAGCATATCATCACGCCTGTATCCCCGAAGGGGTAGGCGGAGGTGTACCAATGTACACCCACAGTTCGCCGATATGTTTAGGTCCCATATAATAGGGGGCGAGCCTATTGCCACTAACCGGGCACAAATCCAAACTCCGAACTGCTGCTGAGAATTTCATAGAAAAACCCAATAACACCTTGGTCGACTCCGGAATCGAACCCAAGACCTCTAGCGTAGCAGTCGCGCTTAGCACCACTAGGCCAACGAGGCAGTCTTTCTAATAGAACCTTGTTAAGTCGATGAAAAATGGTATTCCAATAGGTTATTTGACCTAGGCACGATCATATTCTATAAGCTAGTATTACGGAACTAATATCATTGCTAATTCAACACTAATTTCACTACACACAAACTCCCACTAAATAGGTACAAGGCCGCTACAATCCCATTACAAATTCACTTTATAATGATATGCGATCAACTAATGAGTGGGACATCCTATTTAATTCGGCCGCGCTACACGGTTCGTGAGACAGGGCTACCCTACGGAAGCGACCAGTCTCACTTGCCCCCTATTCGGGGACCGAGCTATACAAATTACGTGTCAAAATGTTTAGATAAGATAATTTGGACAATTTGTGAGGTCGTCGGTGATAAACTACATTTCAGGAGGTAGATAGTGTTTTGTTTATTTGATAAACGTTTCGCGTTATGTAAATGGTTTGTTAATGTAAGGTTTCCTTGTGATACAGATTTGATAGAGAGACTTATGATTGTTTGTTTACTAATTAAACTATTGACTTTTACACAAGTGTTATTATTTTTAACTATTGTTATGAAAGTTCCTAAATCTGCGTACATAAGATTTTAGTCTCTTTAGATTCCAATACTCGTGTAAATTATTATCTGTTCTCAAAAAGCTTCTTCTTAGCAACTGTAATTAATATATTTTTATTATTTTTAATAACTAGATATCCTATTTAAAAGTGAAAGGACAGCGAAAACAAAAAGTCAAGGATATATTTGTTATATCTAGTTTTGTAAAACATATAATTATAAAGAGATAGATAATATTCTTTAATCTGGCAATGACAGCAGGTATTAAGGCGGTCCGTTTGTTCTATGATTGTAAATTGTGTAAAACATACAAACGTTAATTTATAACAGGATGTATGATGTTATTTATTATTATACTGTTTTGCTAGTATACCATTATTTTATTAGGTTGATTAGCTACTATAAATTAGTTTCGCTTTATCTATAGGTGCGTAACATGCGTGTAATAAAATAGAAACTGAGTAGGAAGCTATTTCATATTTTCACACTATCTTATCAAGGAAATATAGTTTTATATTATAATAGTAGTTTTATTGCTCAAAAGGTGTCACTTACAAACATCGTGCGCATAAAAATGCCATCTAAACCTCCATTTCCCGGAGTGTCTTCCCGGCGTATTGCCAAGGTTCATTTAAATCGCTTACTCGAATAACAATCGATATTCTAACCGAGTGCTCGATTTGAAATAAAGTTTTATTTGGCGTCGGGGTATCGGTGGTGGAATCTTATCGATTGCCGGGATCGGAGTGGCGGCATCTAGCGGGCATCGTGAGTCTTTCCATTAGGTACGGACAATCGTTGTACATAAACAAGGATCGAGTACTGTTCGATGTCTGCGTTATTTACATCGATAAAGATTGCGTTAAACTTAGACTCTACTGATTTTGAAAGGGTGTTGGACTCACCTTTCGTATTGGGTATTGTAAGTAAGATAAGTAGGAATTTCAGGACTATATGGTTTAGTTATTGGTAGATTATATATTTTTTTCGTTCTTTTTTAGGTTTCCTAAAAACAAAACTAGGAACAGGATTTACTGTAATAGTTTAATATAAAATGTTATACCTAATAGTTTCTTGATGTTTGGATGATACTGGCAGATTTGGACGTTTAAAATTACATTTAATTCGGCCGAATAAAGTCAAACTAACTCTGTCTAATAAAAAATCGGCACTACTAAACATACACTTGCTGTTTACAATACATACCTAACTTTGATTGGAGACTCTAGAAAAGCACAGTCTACCCCATCTACGTACAGTTGTCCTACATAAAATCAAAGTTATTCGGTAACATTCATACGCGAGCGAACACATCGAATCGGAATGAAAACACAATTGAATGGTTCGTATTTGAAAATACTCAGATATGAAATTATTTATTTTCGTTCCATTGTTGCTGGAATGAATTAAATTTTATTTACTGCGATTCGTTTTAAAAGGTTCTGGCTATTTGGCGGTTGTTAATTAATACTTTGTTAATGAGAAATTGACGGCATACACAATATATGTAGGTTTATGAACATTAAATATTTTCATATTCAAGCAATTTTCATGATCATGACCTATGTAGTGATAAATGCATATGTATTATAATTTTAGCATAGATTTGATGTCACAAACTGTAACATACTTATTTTATAAAGAATGACATGTAAAGTTACCTAAGATACGGTGCAAACTTAATGGCGGCTCTGAACAGGAGGCGAGTCGCTGCGCAGTAACAAACTTATGCGCCAGCGGGGGTGCGGGGCGAGGTACTGCGCAGCGTGTAGCTAACTTCAGAGCCGCCATTAACTTCGCCATTAACTTCGCCATTATCCAACTATACTTAACTTGATATAATATAAGCTTAGCCACTGTATGTGTATGCATGCGTGCATGTTATACCTAAAATAAATAAACAACTCTCTAACATAGTAACAACTAACTACAATATCTACTTGTTCTCACGTTATTATTGCAAATTATGATCTCTTGAACTCCAAAGACCTCTACACCATGTTATTTTAAAATAAAAATATTTAAATTAACACCAACAAATTTAAATTACCTCAATTGCTATAACAATAAGGTTCAAATTCGAATGTTTGGTTGTCGTAGTTTGTCTGATTCTGAAATCACAGTATGTTTGATCAATAGATCACCTCTCATTACTCTGGCCAGTGTTGCGAAGTTGATAATCATATGCTTGTCACAATGCTGGAGAATCTTGTCTTTATTACGTTGGGCCAATATTCCAACATTCACCAAAGCATCACATGCATTTAATAAATAACATTTCGTAAGATTAAAATTGTCAATTCAAGTTACAAGCACCACTAAATAAGATGTTTATTTTTATGCAATTGGTGAAATTGAAAAGGATACACTTTTTATAATTAAAATATGGACCAAATGGTCAAACATTCAGATTTGCCAATTAAGATTAAGATAAATCAAAACATTCACATTTGATCACATTCACAATAACTACTATCGTCATCTTCAATCAAAGTAATGCGACCAACATTTGATCAAACTTTCGATGCAAACTTTGTACCACTACTCGGAGAGGCTAGGATTGCATAATGCAGTAGTAGGTGCTTGGCTTAGTACGAAACTTCTGTTGAGTAATCTGGACCCGTTTATCATAAGCACTTGTAGTCGCAGACGTATTGGATACGTTTTACTTGATGTAGTGCTACTTGATGGACTAATTAAACTAATATTTCAACACCTTTTTAAAAGCCAAATAAATAACTTTGTGTTGCTGTAAGTACCAAAAGTCTTCTAGTTCTAAGTATTATAATAATGCACAGGATGTTTGATATTTAATTACTTTTTTTTTATTAGTTTTGAAATTGAGCGATAGTTTGGTTGTCTTTGTAGATATTTAATATGTGAAGTTCTTTAAAAGTAGTTAAAATATAATCAGTCTTTATCATTTCATAATGATTTAAATTGTAAACATAATTTCAAACTGCTTTAAAAATCATTTTGTTCTGTAATTGCTCGATAAGTAACAATATAATTTACTGTTCCGATTCCTAGAATTTATAAGCGAATTAAGCTGCAAAATAATTTATTGCAATTTACTGAAAACTAATTACGATATCTATTAAACTATAATTTATATTTGTACCGGTTTGACGCCACAATACAACTCACTTGCCACCAATTTATACAATTCCAGTATTACTCTAATTTACTTATTACTTTACAACAAAACAAGGAAAATTAATCCTTAACGACATAGACATAAAGTTTACTTTTAAACAAAGTTTCAATGGTACAAATATTTAGGATAAGGTCAAGGTCAGACGGTAAGCGATTAATCGATTGCATTTTTTATGCGGTATAATAATATCATGTCTCGTAGGTATCGTATAGACCATAAAATGAGGTTTATTATTAAAATCACGTTTTAAATTCAACACCTAGGTATACTGTAAGTAATGTTTTGCTTATAAATGAGGCAAGGTTTTTTATTATGATTCTATGTTTAAACATGACGTCTTGCCGGCAATGCATTTATAAAATACCACCTGGAGTCGTGCCTACCGAGAAAGGAAAATGTGCGGCAGATACATATTTATTTTCACTAAATATGGGTTTACTCGGAGTATTCGCGATGTTCACTTCAAATACTTACTAATCGATCCTGAATAATGTATTTTACAGCGTTGTTACCTGTCTGTCTTCATTTAGATTAAATGTCTAAAGAGTTGATTTTACCTAAAACGTTGTTAATGATTTTCAGTACTTGTCTCCTTACAAATTCATTACATTTGCTGTTTTACTACTTGAAATCAGACAAACATTCTGTAATGTCTATGTACTTTTCAGTCTTAATAGTTTTCCTTCGGTAAGATATTCCGATAATAAATACCTAAAACAAGATTTTTCAAAATAAACCGTTTTAAATGAGCATCACTTTGATTTCAACAACCTATATTGCTAACATGATCACCCGCTGTTTTAATCGCTTCCCGCTCACAATATCGCCTCGCCTTTACACAACACAATTAAGTTGTAATATTTACGTTTGGCGCCACACTCCCCGCTGAATTGATTGGATAGATATGTTATTGTAAGGCAGATAGCGATCGGTTGTAATTCATACGGATTATGAGGAAGTAGTATGAATTACATGGAATATCACAAAAGATAAAATATCTGTCGACGCCGGTTTTCCCTATCTCGACCGTTTTACCTTAGCAATAAGGATAATTTTATTTTGTTTATATTGAGCCATACACTCCACCAATCATACACAACATACGTCACACTCACATCACACAAACCATCCAATCATATACATTCACAAGAGATACATGCTTGGTACTGCACTCAAGCGACTACTCCACATGTCCAATTCTATTATAATTTATTAAGTTCACCATTATAAGCCTAAAACCCAAAAATCCAATCTTTCCTTTTGTTCATCACGAACAAAAAGTGGCGACCGTGACAGGACACTGCGTAAATTCGGAAGATTTGCAGTTTCCTTGGTTAGCGGAAGGAAGGACAAAATAAGGTTATTGCCACGTTGAGCACCGCAGCACCGAAGAGCTTGCTTGGACTACTTTCAGCAGCCCAGTTGTGGACTACATTGCCTAGCGTGCAGCCAGATAACCTTTTGCCAATCCGCAACATTCTAATTCTTCAAGAATCAGGGCGCTCACGCCTACATAGCAGCCAACACTAAGCGGCCGGAACTACACGCAGCCTCCAGCTCAGCCACGTCGGCCTGCCTAACTGTGAGCCCGTTCCTTTACTATTCCTAGTTTTATCCACTTCAATTTGTGCAGATAGCCAGGTTAGATTCCTCGAAAAAGGTGTGCTTTCTATTGCCCAATTATATACCTAAAGAGCCTAATTGCCATTATTTTGTGCTTAACATAAGCTGTGACAAGCCTACTTACTTGCTTAATCATCACGCAAACACATTCCGTTATTTTTTGCAAGTCATTGCACCGCTCAACTATCGCACTGATCGCACTATTTAGCCGATTATAAACTTATATTTACTTAATCACCCAAGATCTTCACGACGCTAAGTTAATTTATTATTACTGATTAGCTTATGTACTCATTCTGTCCATTTGCGTAATTCATGCCTGCTTCATTAAACTTTCCAAATCAAATTTAACGTTACGTCTCCCGCTATCCATTAAATACTGTTATTCTGACAATCTATTTAGCGCTTTATAAATAAACATTCCAGCCGAGCCGAACGGGTGCACAGAGGTGTCATCGCGTGACGTCACCCTTTGTCTCTGCGGCTACCTGAGATCCCGCGGCCGCTGCCGATCGCCGGCGCCGTGCGCGTGCGGCGTTATCAGCTGCGTCAAACCGGTTCAGCGATCGCCGGCTGTTTTCAAGATTACGAAGCGAGGAGCGTACCGTATTGTTGTTGTTCTGTTTATATAATTAACTCACTAACTTTAACTTATTGCGACTTATAGATAATTTTATCTCACAATGGAGTCTAAGTCCGAAGATAGTAAACTTTTAAAGGAACTTATCTTGAAACGTAGCAATATTAAAGGACGTTTAACTAGATTTAAAAATTATGTAGATATTATGCAGACTAAAGATAGTCTTTCTGATTTGGAAAATAGAGAATGTGAGATGAAGTTATCAAGAACTGAGATTTTATATAAGGGGTTCGACGAGCTGCAGGCACAATTAGAGTCGTTGGAGGTTCCAGGCATAAATTCCGAAATACAAGCATGCGATACTATCGAGCAAGAATTTGATCATTACATTTCCCTTGCCAAATCTATATTAGCTAAAAACTCTTTACCTAATCTTAATGAATCCACCTATTCTAATGCAACCGACCATCGTTCTTGTTGTAATGATGATCAGGGATTTTTAGGATTTAAACTACCTGTCATAAAGATTCCTAATTTTAACGGTACCTATTACAAGTGGCTTGAGTTTAAAGAAACGTTTACTTCATTAATTCATAATAACGATAAAATAAAAAATATTTACAAGTTTCATTATCTTAATTCATATTTGGAAGGGGAAGCTGCTCGCGTAGTTACTAATTTAGAAGTTACTGATAAAAATTATATTGAAGCCTGGAAACTCTTATGCGATCGGTACGATAATAAACGGCAACTAATTAATAACCATTTAAAATCTTTATTTACATTTGAATCCGTACGAGAGACCGATAAGTCACTACGTTTTGTTATCGACCATGTCACTAAAAACTTACGGGCTCTCGGCACGCTTGGATTACCTACTGATAAGTGGGATATTTTAATTATTTATATGGTCACAGCAAAATTAGACAACAGCACAATTTATAAATGGGAAGAACATAAAAATTCTTTATCCGAAATACCGAAGTTAGAAGAATTCTTTACATTTTTGAGAAACCGTGCGGATGTTTTAGAAACCGTGAGCCGTAGTAAACAAGATAGGACTTGTAATAATAAAAATATGATCCCTAATTCTTCTTCATCTTCCAACAAAACTCCAACTAAATCTTTTTTGGCCACATCGAATGATAATACGTCTTCCACACATAAGCGTAATTACGAATGTCTTGTCTGTAAGGAAAATCATCGCCTTTTTGAATGTGCAACGTTCAAGGCAAAGTCACCCGAAGACAGGCAACTTACAGTGACGTCATTACGTTTGTGCGAAAATTGCCTAAGACCAGGTCATAATGTGGAAAGATGTAACCTTCCCGGGCACTGTCGTTCTTGCAAAAAACGCCACAATTCTTTATTGCACAGTTCCCACAAACCCGAGTCTAGCACAACCACATCCCAGAGGTCTATCGTAATGTCTGCTCTGTCAAATAGTTCACAAGTTCTGCTGTGTACCGCTAACGTCCAAGTTTCCAACCCTATAACTAATGAATCAACAGGGGTACGTGCTTTCCTCGATAGTGGAAGCCAGTGTTCCTTCATTACTGAGTCACTGAAACAGCGACTTAGTCTACCTACGCAACCATCCAATGTTGACATATTTACACTTGGTAATAGTCAACTTAACCTAAATACAAAACGATGTATGATTCGTCTACAATCAAATAATACTCAATTTGAAGTAAATATGTTTTGCCTAGTATTACCCAAAATATCTGAGGATATACCTAAATCTAACTTTGACATAAAGGGCCTCGATCTATCTAATTTTACTCTCGCAGACCCTAGCTTCAACGAGTCTTCCCCTATCGATATGCTGATCGGTGCTGACCTATTTTGGGACGTAGTAGGGTCTCAACAGCACTCTTTAGGTGATAAAGGACCTATTCTACGCAGCTCTAAATTCGGTTGGCTCGTTGGAGGCTCTATACCTATAAGGTCAAATACAAGTTTACTTAAGAAATCTATTCGCGCCTGTCATGCTTACCTAAAGGAAGATAGTGATATTTTTCCTAACTTAGAGCATCAGGTAGCCAAATTTTGGCAACTAGAAGGTTTTCCCGAATCCGTACCTTACACTAAGGAGGAAAGGCTTTGTGAAAAGCATTTTCTTGCCAATTCAATGCGCCTAAGTAATGGTCGTTTCTGTGTAGGTCTCCCTCTTCGTGATGATAGAGATTGCTTAGGCGACTCTTATCAGTTAGCCAAGAAGAGGTTTTTGAACCTAGAGTCACGCTTTAAGAAACAACCTGATCTAAAATTAGCCTACACTGAATTTATCCAGGAATACGCGGCGCTAGGCCACCTGTCTGAGGCACCTACGCAAAGACCTATAAATGCCTATTTTTTACCTCATCATCCGGTTATCAGAGAGAGGAGCGAGTCAACAAAGCTAAGAGTTGTGTTTGATGCGTCGGCTCGCACTACCTCCGGTATATCGGTTAATGACCTTCAGATGGTTGGACCTTCAATTCAAGATTCCCTATTCAACATCCTCATTCGATTTCGCCAGCACAAGTACATCGTGTCCGGAGACTTGGAGAAGATGTTCCGCCAAGTGAACGTTAGAGAGGCTGATCGTGACTTACAGCTAATACTGTGGCGCGATCAGGAAAATAAACCTCTTCGTACTCTAAGGTTAAATACGGTAACCTATGGATTTGCTTCTGCAAGCTTCCTTAGCACTAGGTGTATTTGGCAATTAGGAGAAGAATGTATGGATCCTAAAATTAAATTGATTATTCAAAATGATATGTATTGCGACGACCTTTTGACTGGCAGCGATAAAGAAGATGAGCTACGCTATATTCAGCGCTCAGTTTCCACCGAGCTAGCTAAAGGTTGTTTCCACCTAAGAAAATATAGATCTAATCTGCCTAATCTTTTTCCAACCACTAATGATTGTAAAGCGGACAATTTAATAATAAGTAACGCCTCTAGCACTCTAGGTATTGGCTGGTGCCCTACTTTGGATGAGTTGCATTTTCTGATTGAATCTCCTACTGATACCAATGTTACTAAAAGGTCTATTCTATCCATTACTTGTAAAATTTTCGACCCGTTGGGGCTATTATCGCTATTTACAATTAAACCTAAAATTCTTCTACAACGGTTATGGACTCTAAAATTAGGCTGGGACGAACCTGTACCTAATGAAATAAGGACTATTTGGCATCAATTTTCTAATAATTTAAGTAACATTTTAAACCTAAAAATTCCGAGACATATTTTAATTAATGATTATTCCATAGTTGAAATGCATTGTTTCTGCGATGCTTCACAGCAAGCGTACGGAACATGCATTTATCTTAAGTCTACCAATACAAGAGGAGACACTAAAGTAAATTTATTATGCGCTAAAGCACGTGTGGCGCCCCTTAAGGTGACAACTATTCCACGGCTTGAGCTGTGTGCTGCTGTTCTAGGCGCACAACTAAGCTCAGCTGTAACAAAGGCCCTACGCTGCTCTATTCATCGCCATTTTTATTGGACCGATTCACGTGTAGTTTTAGGTTGGATCTACACGCCTAACAAAACAAAAACGTTTGTGGCCAATCGTGTCGCAGCGATCAATGAGCTCACAGAGTCCATATCTTGGCACTACGTGCCCACGGATCTAAACCCCGCAGACCTCGCTTCACGAGGCATAGATTTACACGGCATTTCCGCAGGTCAGCCTACCCTGTGGTGGCATGGACCTCCTTTCCTCTTGCAATCAGAATCATCGTGGCCTTCCACCACATCTATTAATTTTTCAGATCTACCCGAACTCAAAACGGTCTCCGTTTTGGCGGCGGAGGTTGTGCCTTCAGCACCTCCACCTCCTTTAGTGGACTTCCATAAATTTAAAAAATTGCATTCCCTACAAAAACATTTTGCTAGAGTTTTAAGATTTATTTATAACCTCCGTAATCGGAATGATAGAATTAAAGGAATGTTGCATGTTTGTGAACTTGAAAATTCTATTAAAGCTCTCGCTAAGCTTGCCCAACAAGAGTCCTTTCCCGACGAACTAAGTCGCCTACAGAACAATAAAAGTCTACCAACTAAAGCGGCTCTTATATCCTTAAACCCATTTATCGACTCGGAAGGATTGCTTCGTGTGGGAGGCCGAATAGATACCTCAAGTTACCCCTACGATAAAAGGCACCCCATACTATTAAAATCGCATCATCCTCTAACTATATTATTATTTCAAGCCGAGCACGAACGACTTCTACATGCCGGACCCCAGCAGCTTCTTGCATCTGTCAGGGATCGCTACTGGCCTATAGGAGGCCGGCAACTAGCAAGAAGCGTGGTACGTAATTGCTCGACGTGTCGTAGATTTCAGGGGAAAACATTGACTAATATAATGGGCAACTTACCAAATGAACGTGTAGAAGCTAGTTTTCCTTTTTTTACTGTTGCTACTGATTTTGCTGGGCCATTTTTAATCACTGACCGCAAAGGCAGAGGATGCAAAATAACAAAGTGTTACTTATGTATTTTTATATGTTTTAGATATAAGTGTATCCACCTTGAAGCGGTTAGTGAATTGTCTAAGGACGCATTTTTGTTAACTTTGAAAAGGTTTATTGCTCGTAGAGGTTTACCCAAACTTATCTATTGCGACAATGGACGCAACTTTGTTGCTGCCGCCAAAGAAATTTCTACTTTTTTACGGTCGCATAGCGACTCTATTTGTGATTATGCTACTCGTCGTGGTATAGAGTTTAAATTTTCTCCCGCGTACGCTCCTCACTTCAATGGTCTAGCAGAGGCCGGGGTCAAGTCGGCTAAATTCCACATAAAACGCATCCTAGGAAATGCACACTTAACCTTTGAGGAACTTTCCTCGTTGTTTGCACAAGTTGAGGCAATCCTCAATAGCCGACCCCTCTGTCCTCTCAGTCCCTCACCAAATGACCTGCAACCTCTCACCCCGGCTCACTTTTTGATAGGCAGGCCGCTAACGTCGCTACCATCGCCAAGCTTCACGGACTGCAACACCAATCGCCTCAACCAGTTCCAGCGCCTGGAGCAAGTCAAGCAACACTTCTGGCAGCGCTGGGCTACCGAATACATTGCAGAGTTGCAGCAGCGGACGAAATGGCGTACTAAATGCAAAGATTTGAAGTTAGACGATCTAGTTTTGATTAAAGAAGACCATCAGCCACCCTTATGCTGGCGTTTAGGCCGCGTGTCTAAACTGTATCCGGGCGCCGATGGAGTGCCTAGGGTTGCAGACATCACCACTTCACAGGGAACCATAAAGAGAGCGATAAACCGTATCTGTCTTTTACCTACTTCGGATGAAGAGTCTCCTTGAATGCTCTCTTCAGCATTCAACGGCCGGGAGGATGTCGACGCCGGTTTTCCCTATCTCGACCGTTTTACCTTAGCAATAAGGATAATTTTATTTTGTTTATATTGAGCCATACACTCCACCAATCATACACAACATACGTCACACTCACATCACACAAACCATCCAATCATATACATTCACAAGAGATACATGCTTGGTACTGCACTCAAGCGACTACTCCACATGTCCAATTCTATTATAATTTATTAAGTTCACCATTATAAGCCTAAAACCCAAAAATCCAATCTTTCCTTTTGTTCATCACGAACAATATCTATTTGTGAATACTGTTCTTTCTAACAGAATTTTGTTACGTATATAGGAATAGTATAGCTACTTCCCGTTGAGTGTTGAGTCAGTAATATTTTTTCTCAAATAGTTGTTCCTTCTTTTGTTCCGATTTGAGAAGGTTGTTCAATAGAGCTTTTAAACATGACGATAATCACCAATCCTAAAAACTAAATAAGTACATAGTGTACTTTATTGAGTTGAAACAATCTGATCATCGTTTATCTTGCAATCTGATGGACGACAGTTTCACATAAGGAGCTCACCTATCTTATGATCTGAAGTCCTGTATTTAGGAGACAACTACCTATGAAGATCAAACCATAGGTGTGCCGATGACCTGTCGTGACCTCTCTAGAATATGAAGCAGCCTGTATAGTTCACCATATTTGGGGAACAGAATAAGGCTTCTTGATTGCACTGGAAGATAATCTACAGATAAGCTGTTAGGTCTAGGATCTAGCTGGCTTATCAAGACGGAGAGAAATAAACTACAGTTAGCCCAAAAAGGCTGGTCCTTTTAGGGTACTATATATTCGTGATTCAGTATTTAGTTAAATAATTAAGTAAATAAGAGAACTCTCTGCGAGTTGACAATAGAAAAGAAATTCTGGATGATAATTTTCTACACAAAGAATATAAAACCTTAGGTGACAAGATTTTAAGTTTAATTTCGTATTTAATAATTTTGTGTATTGTTCTGCACCAAAGGGCACCCTATGTGGGTCTTGGACCTCAAAATGGAATGATACACAAGTTGGTAATAAAATAGAAAACAGCCCTTTCGCTTTCACCGCCTTTCTCCGAACAATGCTTTATGTTAATACCTCATAATCATATGCGGCGGTATCTGCAGCTCTTGATCATTTATTGCATTAGGTAATGTTATACAGCAGTAGTAAATACTTTCGTCTTAAATATTTGTGAAGAATTATATATTTATCAAAGTAAGACTTGCTTCATCAACACAACAAATTTCATGAACTCCTATATGACTTAAGTGCTATTCAAACCTATTATGGTTACGTATCTGTTCTGTATTGGAACTAATCTGTATCTTTATTAGATGGTTACGGAAATACATTTATTTGCAGGTAACTATGTTTTATGTTATTAATAACACTTATATTGTGACGACTGGAAGTAATAAACTAACAAATTAATAGAAGGAGAAGGATCTAAAGATACTCAACTAGAACCCTGACGTCATCAGCATTAATGATTTTTTTCGTAATATACTCTTTAAATAATACAAGGTTATCAACTTCAACTATAAATAATTACTCCTGCAATAAAAACGTTACAATTTCAAGTTATTTATTCGTGTCATTAGAAAAAACTTAGGTAATTAGACAGCTCTAAACTGAGATAACCATTTGGTGTCCTGAATTCATAACTAGTTTTTAAGTGATAATTACCTAAAATAGTCGTTTGCCACACAACACAAATTGTTTAGGTTTTAAAATTATTTTGGATGTTATAATAAGCAGATTTTAGAAACAGACGTTTTAAAGGATATTTTCTGCTTGTAGTTAAAAAAAAAAAACTTATCTTTTCGTAACATTCGTGCGAACCTGCTCTAGAAATTTTTGTGCAGGTACAACAGACAAATACAGTAGATAAAATAATAACACAAAATTAATTGAACTGTAAAACCATTCTGAATACCACGAAATTTCCTATAATGATAAGGTTTGTTTAATCGACCTTGTTAGGTTCATAATTAATTCACAAAAACAGAATACGTTTCATTATGTAATACATATTAGTCACATACAATACATTGGCTGCTTAAATTGTGTTTCATTTGGGAAAATACCATACACCTATAATCTACATACATCACGACTGAGAGATTGTCAAAATCATCTCGCCATCGATTTTTCACAAACGTTCGACATAAATATTAATGGAAACCTCCGTACCTATCAAGGACGTTTCTGGTTGTAATGTAGGAAAAATCCTCTCAAAAGAATTCATTCATTCCTCCTTATATCGTCCTATTCATTCCTTTGAAACGTGGAAGCTAAACCAATAAATTTATTTTACAATATATTAGCTGTGTTCCGCGGTTTCGCTCGACTTGCTTTTCTCCCAAGGCAAGTAACCATAATATTAAATAGTCTATGAAAGTCCTCGACAATTGGGCTATTTAATGAAAAAGATGTTTTGATACCCGACTAGAAATTTCAGAGGTTAGAGCATCAAACACAATCTCTTTAGTTCCATTAAATCAAGTATAGATTAGTTACCAACCAGTATTAGAATTACTGCAGGTCTAAAGACTTAACAAAGAAGGACAGACCATTAATCACTGCTACCAAGCTTTACAATACCAATTACGTCTAGTCTATTAAACTAAAACATTTACTTTCGTTACCTAATTAGTTTCGATATTAATTACACCTTTGTTCCTGGTTGGAGTAAAAGAAAGGCGGTGAGGCAAGGGTTGGTACAAAAGGTACCGCAGGCGTGATTGTGTTAACTACGTCATTACAATGTCAAAACCGCAAACGTTAATTTGTTTCTCTGAGCTTCCGTGTAAAGGGTTAAATTCTTGGGTAATATAGGAAGTCCGATAGATGTATTATACATTGTAATAGTATATGTTATTTAGTTCTGCATATATTAGGTCGGTATGGGATGAACTTTGTCCAGAACACAGAACACCGTATTTATTTCTTTCAGAGTAATATTTGATGTTTAAATATTGTATTGTTTTAATTACAAAACCTGGTATAAAGAGAATTGGGCAGCTACATTAAATTATGATACTGATAATACTGTAAAATTAAGATTAATTATGCATTGTTCTACTTTAATTAAGTCCACTGAAATATTTTACAATATCGACATAATCAATTACCAATTTGCACTTAAAATATACGTCAGAGAACAAGTTATCTATAAGAGACTAAATAAATAAGAAAAAAAAAGAAATATCTTAATTCTGCGAAGTTATACAAGGGTGACGTCTCGTTGATTTTTCTGAGAATAGGATTCGTTCACCGTAAAAAGAGATTCATATTTTTCTGTCCTTCGGGATTCGCTCAAAGGTTAATCAAGTGACTGTATGTACTTTAGTGTCTAGAAGCTATATAAATAGATTGAATCTATACCAAAGTAAAACATAAGTATGTATATAGTTTGACTTTATTTAATAAAGATTTAACGTCATACCTAAATAATTTTACCAGTAAAATCCTGTTTAGAGTTCATGTAATAATTTGTTAAGTGATTAATGTTTGAGTTTTTATTTTTTTAAGTGTCGTTTCCTTTCTAGGATGTCAACGGACGATGTAAGCAATACATAACCAAGAAAATTATAGTCCTATAGTAGAAGCAAAGTAAAAAGACGAAAAAACTTCTTAACTTGCCAAACTATGAAAACTTTAACGTTGTAAGCTATTTTATAGACTTTTGGACTTACAAAGCGAACTAGTCGTCCATATTTTAAAAGTTAAGACTCAAGTTTGACCTAAGTTTTGTTAACTCAAAGTCCCAAAAATAGACCAGATTATAAAGTTTCCAATAACGCTCATATAAAAACGTTCTTATATTCCTCAATGAACAAAGGATTTTAAGGCCCTTGAACTTAAACTGACTTTTTTATCACTCATAGAGTTTCTCTTAAATCTACCAATTTTATAGAAAATTACTAATTGCCATAAAATAACTTTACAGAGAATGTTGAATAACACACGTTATGGTCACGCAATGTTTTTTGTAGCAGTCATTTTGGACGATTTGTGTTTCTTTAACATACTTTTAAGCTTCTAAAATATACTACTCACAAACCTGGTTATCAGCTTATGGAAAGGCTCTTGAATTTCAAAGGATGATTTTTTAATACGTAATATGACACATAGACACCATTGGAGGCCGATATAATTTGCAAAAAAGGCGACTTTCTAAATAAACCGCCTCAAAATAACTAAAATTATTTACAAAGATTTTACTTAAACTTAGGTACAGTTCTGTAATCTAGGTCTAAATCTCAATGACCTATTACACTGGTTGGATCATCGTGCAAGGAAAGCGCTTTCACCAAGTAAACTAGTTTTCAGTGTAACACAGATATATAAAAATAAAAATTATGTAACTATAATAACCAAGAATTCCATCTAATGATGGTTGATTATCGGAATACTGTAAAAATTATCTATAATTTGTATTTGTAGAACTGGGTCGTCTTGGGTCACTTGTTTCGATTTTAGTATCTGATAAGTTGGATTTGAAAGTGAGATTGTCGGCTTAGAAGTAAATGAAATAGGATTGAATTTCTGTGATGCAAAGGAAAGATATTTGGACCTTAGTGTATAGTCGATAGCTATCCAACAATATGAGAACCGACCATATAGGGTACGACTGTGTTCTAGCTCTTATGTCGACGTAGTAGAGTTGAGTTTCCTATATTGTTACTACTGACATAAAGTTTCATAATATGTGATGGTTTTATTTATGGGAAAACACATTTTATTAGTTCTTATTTTGTGTTCCAGTTTTTCCCTTGTAAAATAATAAAAAAACATATCTGAATGTTTTAAAATGTTTTTAGGACACATGTATTCAAGTAATTACTTGTTATTCCCTATTGTGTATAGATCGGGGTTGTTACTCCATTGACTTGGCATGAGTACAGGAATGTTGGCGTGTGGTGCATCAATAATATATAACGATACCGACTTAGCAGTGTGAAGGCATTTAGGATTTTAAATAGGTGCAAATGACTTACCTATATGTATGTGAAGACACTATCCACTGCTGAGCAAAGCTTCTTCGATTTACTCAAAGGTGTTTTGTTATTTAACCAAATTATTACTTATGTTTCTGTGTAATGATTAAAAAGAGGTAATAAATACAGCACTGCTAAAACTAAGTACAGAAATATACAGGGTGAAATCAACTAGCCAGTTCAAAGGTTCAAATTGGACTAGAAATGTAAAACAAATTATATCCAATTTATCGTTTCTGTATACACAAGTAGCGGTTTAATTTATTGATATTATAACCATTTACGTTAAGTTTCAATTAAGTTTTACTGCAACTGACAGTGTAGGCCGTTATTATTCGTTAGTTAATTTCGTTGGTTCAATATGTGTGTCAAAATATTAACATGTTTAAACGAAGGTTACTGTGGAATGCTAATGGGAAGTTAATTGCTTAATTGTGGTGTTGTTCTGTTATAGTTAATGATTTGAGGTTTAGTTAAAAGGTTAGTTATGATTGTGGGATTGTAAGCTATACCTTTTTTGTTTACTTTTTGCGAAATCGAAGTATCGTTGTTCAGGATTATAAGGATTATTTTCAAAATAGGCTTAATAATTTTTTGTCGGTTTAATTAACTGTTTATAGGGTATAAATTTGTTAGTTTTTAGTCAACTTTTAGTTAAATTTATACCTGTTATTTCTAGCGTAATTGAGGCTAGCTAAGATTTTCCGTATCTACGATACTCACTATTCTCAGTAGCTACATTAAAGTTATTTAAACACTCAACTATCAATATAAACAATGTTCCTAGCTAATCGATTCCTTGTATAACAAATTGAGGCTGTCTATTTTAATTCCAATGCCTATATTTAGGAATATAGGTCGGTAACACGTGGTCAACTAATAATACTATTTGAGTGTAGTTATGTTCGTTATTATCCAATAATAAGGCAATAACAGTAAAGCAGTGAGAACTAACTGCTAACCGCCTTACTTACTTATTAATTGAATTACGCTGTAAACGGTTTAGTGTTTACAGAGGTAATCAAATTATGCTTTATAGGGATATTTTACAGTTAAGTTTTAAAAATCATTTCAAGTGTGTTCCAGATACGTAACACCATTCAAAATAGTAGTTTCTTTTGAAAAGTATCGGATTCAGAGTTATGTTTTTTTTGTTGACAATGCTGGTAAATGTATAAGATTGTGTGTGAAGTAAGTTATATGTTACGAAAATAAATTTAAAAAGAGGAACAAACTAAAATATCGATTATCAACTTAAAAACTAATATATAACTTATGTATTAAATAATTAAATTAAGCATGAAAGACTTTGTTAAAGTTACATTATACATAAAAAATGACTAGAGTGTAGATTTCCAATCCTATTTCTATAAATGCATGAATAACGCTTGCAGAAGTACACGGCTTTTATAACACAAAGTAAGGTTAGCGATTATTGCAAAATTAGAAATTATATAACGTTGGTATTACTGCCGCCAATCCGTGGGCAATCGAAACCTCCTGAATTTACCTAACAGCCTTACTTCCTACATTGTTTCCTATGTCTTCATATTCAGGTAATTGTGAATTATAGTTCAAATATTGCGATAAGTTCCCGTCAGTTAAATGATGAATTGTTAATCGTAGGATACCATAGTATTAATTTCTATTATCTACTGTAATGAACTGTAATTGTTTAAGACTTCCTATTGGTTCATAATATTTTTGGTTTATTGTTGTAATTAAGAGTCAGTAATTTTTTAATAGGTTTCCTCTAGCAGGCAGCGGTGGTGATGAAGCGGTGGGTGATATCACCCTGGTGAACAAAGTAGACTTTTGTGTCTCCTCATTTCACCTCGGAATCATATCACCCAGGGTGAAAAATGAGTTGACTTTTTCTGTGTAATTTGTTCACCTTGGAATTGTATCACCCAGGTGAACAAACGCGACTTCTTGAATTATTCTGGTCGACTTATTGTGACCGAGGTGAAATGAGGTGAGTGATATCACCCAGGCGAACAAAGTGGAATATACCGACGAAACGTCGTGAAGCGCATCACATCTGCCCCTTCCAACACGAGCAAATAGCGATCACGACTGCTCTGTCAAGAGCGTACCGGATAAGAAGGAGAAGAATACAGTTTTAATCAATATAGAAATCACTTTGATTTTAAGCTGTGGATATGATGATACTTTCCTAATATAATACCTAAATTCTAACATCATGTAAAACTAGAAACACAAATCTTTCATAATCAAACCAGATTGTAAACAGCTTAAAGGAAAGTAACAAAGAATAAATCTTAACCCAAGTGTTTCCACTAGCGTAACATCCATTGTGTGACATATACAAACATATTACACATGTATAAACATTCTTATGTCGTCCACGTAACTCGCTCGTTTGTTTTGCGAACCGTACCGAAAGGAATTTGCATATAATTCTACTCAGCCGTTGACGTACGGAATTCTTTGCTTTACGAATGATTGTACGGTTTGCAACAAAAGGAATTACTGAAGCTAAGGGAATTTATCTTAATTTTGTTATTTGTTGAAATGAAACTGGAAAAGGTTTTTCTATTATTTTCTGCAAGTTCCGAAGCTAATTTTAAATAAAATTTAAAGTATGATATCATGCATCTGTAGGTGTAGTCTTATGTGTGTGAATCTGTAAGAAGACCTTTTAAAATTAACTGTTATTTTACAACAGCGCATTTCTATTTAAAATAAGATTTAACACAATTAGAAAAGTGTTGTTGGTCTATTTAAATTAGATTTTTGTACCGCTAAAAATTGAAAGATAGAAGGCAAGGCTACTTCGTTATTGACTTTACTGATAAGAATGAAAAAAATATCATCACGAATGTTCACAAGATTTTCTCTTACTCAAACCACCATAGTATACTATTACAGGTATGTGTGGTGCTCTCAAATCCTACGAGCTATACATTGGTTACCCTGTGAGCACGTTCGGTGGTTTCTGCCGAAGTAATCAGCGTCGTGAATGAATGAGGAATTATACCATGTAATACTTCCAATTAATTTTAGAAAATAAACATGTATCTTACCCGTAATCTTCACGCATATTATAAATATATACATTATGTTACTGATATGTGTTATGTGTGGCTTTGTCAGGTTGGTTCTTGGTAATTATTTTTGCATAATTTATGTTTGAAGAGCAAAATTAAAATGTTTTATCTCTACAATGTACGGGAGTTTTAGGCAGTAGGCCTATGAAAACTCGTTTTTTATTTACTATGTAAACCAAAAGCATGCCCAAGTCCAATTTAAAAATTAAAACCCATATCGACCGACCATAAACAAATATGTTAATTATTAGAGGCGTACCCAGAGACACCAGTAAAACTTTTTAAGGCCCCCCTGAGCTTCGGTCCATTAGCACAGGTGCACGTCGCGGCCGCCATTACACGACACGTGCCTGTTCATTTATACAGGAGTTTAGGTGATAGTGTTTATGCGGGTAGAAAGAGATTTGACATAACGGTGGAAGGGGAGGAATTTTAAAAATGGAGCGGTTAAAAAAATGTCGGTGTGACGTAGATAGATCTGGCTAGGCAGAAGGATTTTTGAATTTGGAACCGATTTACATTTAAAAATTGAATACATATATTTTTTTAATGGCTCTTTTTTTAACGTTAACAGTTCTGGTTGACTAGGATATTTTTAAATAGAGTTAAATAAAATAACATAAATGTAGTTTGTTCAAGTAATAATTTTACAAGGTTAGTACATGCGTCACGAAAGTAATTTATGACATAACATATCAGAGGGTGATATGGTAAAATAACTTTAGTAAAAACTTTGATTGACGGCCAAAGAATATCTAAACAAGTGAGCCGTATAGAAAAACCATTTTATGATAACAACTTTTTTGCAACCTTTAATAGGGTCGGCTTTGTTATAAAAACGAAGTAGGTGCTTGGTTTTTATAACTCTGTACTTAGAATATAAGAAAAAAAATCCAATCATGTATTAAAGACCTGTCAGATCAATAGCTATCAGATCTGTATGCCGACAAGTGTGTTATTAATAGGTATCATTGTTATATTTAAGCATGTTACCATTTACGATTTTAACGACATTGTTGTAAGGTCCAAATTCCCGTGAACGTTATTCTTTGTAACATAATTCATAGTATTAAAGAGGTAATTTAACAAGACAGTTTACACAAATACATAAAACGAGTAAAAAAAACTGACAAAAAACTTGGCAGTAACTTAGAGAAACAGTTTTTATTTATTTTAGAAATGTATTTTATATAGAAGTTCATTTTATTAAAAAGTAATGTACAAGCAGGACCGAGATATCAAAAAGGTATTCCATGTAGATATATTTAAATAAATCAGTCCTGTCAGTTATTAATTTTGTTTTTAATTCTTGCATTATGCACTGACTAATTTTGATCAGTAGTAGTAGAAGGTTTTGTTTTGATTACGTCATTATTTTTACTGCTATATGGGTAATGCTCATTTACTAGTTAATTAAAATATAAATAGTACAGACAATAACTGGCACAGTTAAAACGCCGACATAAAAAACCGTTCTTGATTTTATGACTAAAATAAAGCAATTAAGAATACAAATTACTCTTAATTTGAGTAATTATAATTTACTTAATAATTATTAGATTAAATATACAAGTATTCAACAAGTTTCGAAAATCAAGGAAACATCTATTACGGTCCATTAATGTAATAGGTTTGACGTTAAGTGTTTTGACAGCCCAATTTACAAGATGGCGAATGACATGTGTCAGCTGTCAAGGTTGCTGGGATTTTGTGTTGAAGGCATTTATTTGGTTCTAGTTCTGCGAAATTACGATCAAGCAGTGTTCGGTTCTTAGTATTAAGTTATTTACACCTCTATATGACCTATCGGTTTGAAATTGATTCGCCAATTGATTTGTTTGTTGTAGTTAGTCGTATGTTATTGACATTTTGAGATCGTGTGGATTGAATAATCATGATAGGTCTACTTTGACATTTTATAAAATAAAAGGGTTTTTGTTAGTAACCATTGGAATCATTGGAAGGCGGAAAATATATAAAAACTAATTTCCGACTACCTTTGGTTTACTAATCATTAAAATTTTAAGGTAGGGTTCTTTCGCCGGTTTCGCGACCACCTTCAGTAGGCGACCATTTGACCGACTAGGTTTCTTTAAATCACGAAAATAGTATTTGTAGGGTTAACACACATAAAAAATAATTCTAACATGCTTTATAAACAATAATGAAATAATAATTTGCAATGTTTGAAACAAATGGGTTAACCCAGAGCCGGAAAAGTATTTCTCAGTGCGCGTCTTGATTCCGTGGTGAGTTGGACGTACCGCGAGTTGAAAAAAAACTAACTCGACGCGTGCCACTCAAAGGTAAGTTTTAATACTTATTTCATGTTTTACACACCAGTTACATGTTAAATTGTACAATCGATAAGTATGGGTTATAATTTAGTTGTATTTTGCTTTTTTAAAACTTGTTATTAATGTAAAATCAAGTGGTCGGTAACCGAAATGCTTATTTATCAAAAACGTTAGATAGCGACCACTTGGTCGCAAACCGACGAGATCAGCATTATTTTGTTTTGATTGATATGATCCTAATGCTTCATATAGGACTGTTACAATTTTGAATGTAGAATTGTAAAAGTTTTTCTTTGTAGTTATTTGGTAAGCGACCACCAGTTTCTTTGTAAGAAGTTTGTTTAATTTACCTACAAAATTGGGCGCTAAACAGGTGGTCGTAAACCAAACTAAGCGAAATAAAGACATTGGTTTCCGGCCACCATAATTTAGTATGAGAAAAATAACGGCCGCTAACAGAACTAAGTATGAAATTTTTCATTGAGTATGCGACCACGTCTGATTTTTTTAATTTCGTTGGTTATTGAAATGTACTATTTTTCAGTTTAGAACATAATGTTATAAAAAGCAAACTACCTACCAACGGTCATCGGTTCTTCGAGCGATATGGCCTGCCCATTGCCACTTCAACTTGCATGTTCTTCGAGCTATGTCGGTGACTTTAGTTCTTTGGCGAATTTCCGTATTCCGGATCCTGTCGCGCAAAGAAACCCCGAGCATAGCTCTCTCCATAGATCGTTGAGTGACTCTGAGCTTCTCCAAAAGGCCAACCGTTAGCGACCACGTTTCAGCGCCATATGTCATCACTGGCAACACACACTGGTCAAATACCTGCGTCTTCAGACACTGCGGAATTTTGGACGAAAAGATGTCGCGTAGTTTCCCGAACGCTGCCCATCCGAGTTGGATTCTTCGGGCGACCTCTTTGTCGAAGTTGGACCGGCCTAACTGAACTATTTGTCCAAGATAGACGTAGTGGTCGACAACTTTGAGAGTATCATTCCCAACAACAACCGGTACAGGTGCGAAATGGACATTGGTCATGATCTTCGTCTTGTCCATGTTCATTTTAAGACCCACCTGTTGGGAAACGATACTGAGGTCGCTGAGCATAGTATTAAGCTCCTCCAGCGACTCTGCCATGATCACTATATCATCGGCAAAACGAAGGTGAGTGATGTATTCGCCATTGATATTGATGCCGAACCCGTTCCAGTCCAAGAGCTTGAAGACATCCTCCAACGCACTTGTGAACAGTTTCAGAGAAATAACGTCTCCCTGTCTCACACAACGCTGCAGTTGGATTGGCTTCGTGCTCTCGTCCTGTAACCGGATTGACATGGTGGCCTTACTGTTCAAACACTTCAACACCTCGATATACCTATTGTCGATATGATATCGCTGTAGGGACTGCAATACAGCCCAGGTTTCGATTGAATCGAAGGCTTTTTCATAGTCCACAAACGCTAAACACAGTGGCCGATTATACTCTTCGGTCTTCTGTATAACCTGGCGGAGCGTGTGAATGTGGTCTATGGTGCTAAAGCCTTTTCGGAAACCAGCTTTTTCGGGAGGCTGGAAGTCATCGAGCCTGCGTTCGAGACGGTTCGTAATGACCCTCGAAAACAACTTATACACATGGCATGGCAAGGAGCGAGATGGGTATATAATTCTTCAACAAGGTGTTGTCGCCTTTTTTGAAGAAGAGCACCACCACACTCCTGTGCCATGATTCTGGCGTAGTACCCTCGAGTATGACGGAATTGAATAGCCTCTGGAGGACTAAAAGTACCGGTTTTCCACCCGCTCTCAGAAGCTCCGTTGTAATTCCGTCATCACCCGGCGCCTTGTTGTTTTTAAGTTGTTTCAGAGCCACTCTAATCTCGTACAGGCTGATGTCTGGGATATCCTCAGTATAGTGCCGGGTCAGTTTGGCTCTAGCGTCCTGAGCCACACTGACAACGGGTATGCCGAAAAACGGAATATGGTTCCTAAAATATAAATTAGTTGATTATTTTTAAATGTTATACCTTTGTTTGATTGTTGATTCTATTACAACTATGACTAAGTCTCTACAAAATGTAAGATTTTTATTTTTTAATTATAAGAAAACATTACACCAAATGGTTACCATTTTTGTTTTTATATGCTATAATATATATTATCATATTTTTAAAGCGATTATAATTGTTTTATTGTCATATTTTTCATATTAAAATAGCGGTCGCAAACCAGCTCACTAGTGGTCATAAACTGATGAAAATGGTCGTAAACCGACGTTTTCGCAATATTTACACTTTTTCATCATTTTATAAATATTTTTGTATGAATGTATTATATTTTATGTTTTTATATCTAAACTACATTATATTTGGGACAAATTGACATTAGCATATACTATTTTGCGTGTAAACAACATTTCTTTTTCCTCATCTGAAGTGGGCAACCCAGCTAACTGGTCGCTAACCGGCGCAATCACCCTATTTATCTACTATAATTTTGAATAGTGGTTATTGTAGTTTGTAAGTTTATTGACATTCTATTCATGAGCGAATTAGTAAAATGCTGTGAACAAAGTGACATTTTAATTGTTTTAAAAGCAGTACCGACACAAAGTGAACAAGTAATACTAGTTTGGGTGTTATTGTATCAACAACGACCCAATTCTGTTCGCGAATAATGAATTTTGTCGTTTTACTTTCGCAATAGTCAGTGTTGATAAAAATAACTTGACTACTTTAGTTTAAAACGGTGTTATTTTTTTATTAATACTAGCTAAGTTCAAGTTAATTAAGGATTAAGGAATTTCAATTTCAAGGCCCAGATCTCATTTAAAAAGGAGCTTAAAATTAGTGATTTCTTGGAAGTGTCTTATTGAGACAAGACAAGACCTAAGTCTTGTCTCATTTATAAGATAATCCAGCTTATACATGAGCATTCAAATTTGTTAATAAATTCTCATCTAGATAAAGATTAACATATCATCACGCCTGTATCCCCGAAGGGTTAGGCAGAGGTGTACCAATGTACACCCACAGTTCGCCGATATATTTAGGTCCCATGTAATAGGGGGCGAGCCTATTGCCACTAACCGGGCACAAATCCAAACTCCGACCTGCTACTGAGAATTTCATAGTAAAACCCAATAACACCTAGGTCGACCTGGGAATCGAACCCAAGACCTCTAGCGTAGCAGTCGCGTTTAGCGCCACTGGGCCAACGAGGCAGTCTTAGTAGATAAAGATTAAGATCTTTAAAACTATGTTATAATGTAAAACAGACCATTTTTTTTAAAATAAGGGTGTCTGTTTTTCTTCCAGCTTCATATCAAAGGCTTTCGAAAAATAATCCGTGTTAATCTAAGAACCCGATGTCTACATTAGGCAGAGCAAGTTTTAAAAGTAGGTGCTAGATTGCCTATTGAGGCTTTCTTTCAATTAGGCTTAAAGATTACGTCAACGCAAATAAGGTTTTAAGCAAATCTAGAGCGGAAACACAACCTGTTTACACGTACCTACACCATTAATCTCTGATTAGTACGCTATTATCAGTATTTACCTACTTTGATTGTTTAGAAGTTATTTTTACGTTAGCTTATCCTTTGTAGGACCTTTAAACAAGTAAGCCTTTATCCTCTATTTGACATATCCCTTTAACTGTCCTATTCTTTCATTCACTGTGACTTAGTTTTCTGACCGAATCTACTGAAAATTCTTGCAAATATGTTTATCAACTTCTCGGTCTTAAAGTAAGAGTGAGAGAGACACAATTCCCTCGAATCCTTGCTTGGATTCTATCCATTCTCGTAAACAAAAATGTTACAACTGATAATAGCTTACAATATATGTTCAGGCTGCCCATAAAAAGGACAAGCACTCCATCCCTCTCATTTCCTCGGAGTGCCGTACTAATGTTAATATTATCTTAACGACGGAACCCGAGCTCCGTACCACTTGACCACTTGTCACGCGCACCATTCTCAGTATTTATGCTATTTGTTCAGTTATGTGAGATTCTTGATCTTGAGAATGTAGCAGAGATAAGATAATATTAGTTATAGTCTTGTTCCGAATGTCAGTCAAGGATGCAATGTGCCTTCTGTAAGGAAAACCCTTGTTTAGCTTTAGATTTTTCCCTTATCGGTAAATCTCCAGTACCTTCTAAGCTTTTTTTGGCCAGTCTAATAATGTTTGCTTATTAAACATCCTTATTTTTAAACCAATGTTGTTTTTACTCTATGCTATATTGACGCTTAGTATTTAAATTACACGCATCAATTCAAATAATTATTTAACGAATACATAAGTATACAAAATTAATTTAATTTTTACATCAAAATTAATCGATTGACATAAATCAATCAGATTCACATGCATGGATAGTAATCACATTAAATTATATACACGTGCTTATGTGTATTTCAAGGCTTTAATATTGCTGTATGAAACTGAAGAGACAAACATCATTATAATAACAAGGTGAAGAGCGCCATGTTTTTTGCCAATTACTTTGATATGACGTATGTTTACGTAGTTTTGTTTTGGTTCAACAACCAAGGTTACAAACAATGCTACAAGGTACGTCATATATAGATGGGTCACATTATATGAAAAGGAAATTTTAAGTGCTTATAATATTCCTTTTAAACAAGGCATTGACAATGAGTTGGAAATATTGTACAAAATAATATGTTTTTGTTTGTCTCATTGTTCAGATTTAAATATTTTCTGCTTTATCTTTATGTACGTTTGCATAATAACGTACAAGACATACAAAAAAAAATTGTAAATACTACTTGTTTAACTCATATTGTTTGAATACAAAATGTTATTATTGTAAAATAATTAAGGTGAGTTTTTAAAAGAATATTGCTTGATACATAAACTTTACACAATTCAGCTATAAATAAACTTGTCTATCAAGGTCATAGCTCTTTTTATCAGTAGGTTAAAGGTAGGTCAAGCTTGCGACTTTCCGGGAGTCCTACCAATTATCTCCTTACACCCAGCATTGCTGCAATCGCATTTAAATATTTGATTAAGTACAAAGCTTTCTAATTAAACTTATTGAAATGGGTCACAGACAGTGGCCACTCCACACAACCGGTTGCCAACAAACAAAGCGTTGTAATTTCATAATGATTCATTTGATAATTCCATTTATTAATTACACCGGAGGAAATTATCTTTGTAATGGTATTACAAAATCTGATACGGGGGTTCTAGAAATGGTCTGGGCTTTGAGTTCCGATGATTTCGTACATTTATCTAGATTATTCTAGATCAAGACAAATTGAGATATTGCGTGCTTTTGTGAGTGAAACAAAATTGTTTGGAGCTAGGAAATAGCTTTGGTTGTACCGCTGTTGATTAACTGGATGCCTGTCATGTACTGTGGCATGTTGATTAGGAATTGTAGCCTTATTGATACAACTATGAATACAGCTGTGGGTCAGAGTATTAAAGCTTTTGAATTGAACATTTGTTTGATGTCTAAATTCCAATCTGTAGTGCTATTCTGTAACATTATTTTCGTATCTCGACAGCGGTGAGATGTCAAAAACGTATTCTCAAATTTGAATTCTAAATCAAGGCCAATTGGGTTCACTTTTTAAATGAGCTTTATTATCACTCAGATGAAGCTCGACATCAAAATTATTTACAGAATAGACATACTGAATTTGGTTTAACTCTCGCGCGAGCTATGAATCTGGTTGTTCGCTCTCGCAGGAGTTAACATTTCGAAGTACATACTTTCAAAAATATTTAGGTAATACTAGATGATCTGACAAAGAGTAAATAACCTGTTTAAGAAGGTTATCAAGTCAATTCAAAAGTAATCACGCTACTCCTACTCGCATGTAATTAATCATTCAGAAAGTCAGGAAATGCTCTTTCGATAGTTGCCTTGAATAACAAAAGCTAGGATAATTATTTCATGAAATTACAAAAATAAAACTATTATGATGTTAATGTTTTGTTTTTTTGTTATTCTCTGTAAGTAGTTCTGATAGTTTTATTATGTACTATAGCAGTGTGAAATGTGAGGTAGTGTTATTCTGAAATCGTGCGTAAATAAAACGGTAATTGTAACACCTTTTTCGGAGCTCAAAACAACTGGCACATAGATGATAGAACGGAAGCAGGCTTGCGGTCGTTGACGTAACCACGTTTTTGCGAGCTCATCGCCTACGAGAAACCGTAACCTATTTCTCACAGAACCGAGGAAAGATAAGAAAACTATGCCTTCTATTATAATTACAGCCTACTATGAATAATTAAAACCATATCGTAGACAAAGCCACGTTTCTACTGGAAATGTTTTTTGTGTGAAGTTTCACTGTTTGACAACCAGACGATGCCTTTATAACGAGATAATTCGATATGATAACAACATTTTGAAATTGTTTTTTTTTTTCAGTTCAGTTGTATTGTATACCAATATACCTTTTTGATTTCGTAAATTCATAATGCGGACACAAAATAAATAAAAAATAATAAGGTTCTGCTAAAAGTAGGCAGCGACGTTTAATTATCACTAACAAAGGCATAATATAAGTGGACAATAAACAAAGTACCTAACTCTTAACTAGTTATACCGTCTAATCTATACCGCGTAAGATAATCCAGGCAGAACTAGGAAAACTACATAAAGCTTAGCGTTAAGAAACGATAACACAAATACATGTTAATAAAATCTCATTAAGACAAGACTAAGTACAATACTATGTATACAGGGTGCTACGACAACGGAATACTGCATATTTACTGGACTACTGAATATTTCTATAGAAATAAACTAAATTCTGTCTATAAAATTTCTCCATAAAGTAACAGCCAAAAAGCAATGAAATTTAAAAAAAAAATACCTAGCGTAATTTTGATCTACAGATGATAATTTTGGGAAATGAGTGTTTTCTTTTAATCATTTCTACGAGAAAAAGCCGTATGTCAAATATGAACACATATTTTCATAGCACTCTGTATAAAGCCCGACACCGGCATCCTATGAAACCAACCTCATTAAGTAATCGCTAGTTTTTGTACCAAATTGCTTAATTACATCCAATTGAACGGTATGCACATTGAAAGTGAATAGTGTTTATCAGACAATCAGTTGTGTAATGATATACGAAACTAATATCGTTATGTAAAGCGTAAGGTTGAAGATATGGCGTGTGACCAGTGGGCTGGACCGAGCTTTTGACACACTGACAGCGTAAGCTAAGCGATAAAAGTTGTGGTGGTTTCTGTAATTAGAGGCTTTATTTATTTTAAACCGTATTCACGACTACAGTTAGCTCTTATTTGAATTGTCGAGATTTTTCGTATCGAACTCCTCAATAATATAGCAAAGTTGGGGACCACCTCGTTTTCATGTTTATTTTGTAGTATTAGAGCTTCGCTTGTAGTGTAGCTGTACCTTTATATTATTGCATTGCGTACCAATGGTGAATGTGTCGCGGACAAAAAGCTGCGAGCTGTGACCACACGTGCAGTGCAACATCAAGATATTGTACATTGTGCTATTAATGAAACTATTCGTTACATCGCTTTTCAAAGGAATCGTGCTAACCATTATATAACGGTCACTATGATTCAAAGGTACGTGTATTGTATATTATCGCGACAGCTTTCTCCGAAGTCGTAGGCAGTTTTGTGCGTACGATTTTTTGGACGAAATAATGGGCTGCGGCATTGCCATTCAAATGTGTGAAGTGATTCAGTAGTCTTAGAATATGTAAAAAAAAGTTATTATGACTTTTTGGACATTTTGTTGGTTTTTGCAGTGTTCAAATTCCGTGGCCAATTCTGTAATTTACTGGGTTATCACGAATCTAAAGAATAAAGTTTACGATAGAGCCTTTAGTCAATATTATAAGTACGTTTCCAATAATATAATATAGAAATTCATGTAACAATTCTCTTATCAACAACAAATATTATACGCGCTCTTTAAATTGAAATTGAATATTATTGGCGCGGGAAGATTAATATCCGATAGCAGAATGTTATTCTTTCACTATTAAATTACCATGGAATCTACGTACTGTTTTTATTTCGTCATGGAGAGAAAGTAATAAAATCTACGCATGTACCTACGTACTTTGAATATCTACAAACTATTATTTAATGTTCATGACGTCTTTAAGAGAAGAAATTATTATGATAATAATACGACTTTGTTTTAATATGGAGTTTTTCCTAATAGGGTTTTTGGTGATCATTATAATCAAATTCCTATTACTGAACCATAGAAACCTAATTTCGACGCACTCAGGTAAAAACAACGATATTTATTAATTCCAATCGTTTGAGTAATTATCATTGTTGCTTCTTGCTTTGACCGTACCAAATCTGATTATTTCTTTTACTGTAAAACTTACTATCAAAACCCAACTATCCAATTATTATTATTTCAACAGCCTTTTACTATTTCTATAAAAAAATACCACTGTTATTTTATGACAGTTCACGCTTCTTCAACGAGCTTTATAAGAAAATACGAGTTCCCACAGCATCCTGCCATAAGTCACACAAAACATAAAGGTATGAAGAATATCGTTGCCTCAGCTTTTGTTTTTACACAGATTGAATCTCTGCAACAAATCCATTAACCGTACGAACGTAAAGGATCTTAATTGATTATGTACAGTCTACCACTTGTGACATTATCACCGAATTTGGAAATTCAACCTTAAGGCTTTGTAATTAAGACTTTATGTGTCGATTTGTTGTAGTAATGTGTGGTGGGTTGTACACGAATCGCGTGCGATCGGACCTCAGTGAATGTGAGAGCGCTTGCGCCGCTACCAACTCGATCGCTGGCCCCTGATTGGTCAGTTCAAACATTTGAATTATGTAGGTTAGTATGTAAGAACGATTGATACTCATAAGGCGTTTATGTCAGTTACGCTTTAGATGTATCTAGAGTATTATTTGATACTCAGGCATGTTTTGGTATCAAAGCGGCAATTAAGCTAATTGGAAACAGGTTCGCAGATCGTTCTTGAGGTAAGATATTTGTCAATGATATGTGCTTGTTAGTGTGGGCTAGTTGTTCTAGAAACTATAGACTTTAACTTTTGTTCCGTTTATTCTTAGCACTTCAACATGACTTCGAGTAGGAAGAAACAAAAAATAGAGCATTGGATTAAAGACCCGTCATTACCACACACATTAGAGCGATTTATATACAGATAAATGCCTATATTAGCACATGGAACACGGAAGTAATTGACTAGTAAGAACAATAAACATGCAACAATCGATAGCTCTATTAACACAATGCCCTAAAGCAGATGTAAAGTGCGTATAAATTACATAATTATTAAGTTACAGAGTAGAAAAACCGCACACAATAGGCGAGGCAGCACGTGCGGGCGGTTACACAAGCCTTCAGAAAATTAATACTCTGTGTAATCCGCAAAACAAAGAGATTTGGAATACAAATGCAGATTTTAGGAACACGTGTATCCCTGATTATGATTTCAAACGAAATGTTGGTAATGTGGAATTTTCGGATGTCAAATGAAGCTTATTTGTGTGATGTCACATACAGATAACTTTGATGTTTCAATTTACATTTGTATCGTGATTCGAATTTAATTATGTTTGTTGATTATTTGTGATTATGATCAGTATTATTCAATGTATCTTTTGTATACACGTGGTATCTTTCTTGTATTAGAGGCACGCTAATAGCAAGCTGTAAATAATTTTACCAACAAGCTCGGGGGTAAGGGGGAGGTAGATTTTTACTTAATTGATTCATCACTTCGTTTGAGTGTCATTTGAAAACTTACCTCTTCTATAAATAAATTACCCATACTAATAACCCTTAGATGATTACCTATATGTTAACCATCTGACTGTATGTTCGTAGAAAATCCTCATTTCAAAAGGATATTGAGTCATTATTTCTAACAACGAAAATTAAGGAATTTCGCAAGTAACAATCCTGTTTCTTTAGAGTCTCGGATCAGAGTAATGCTTATTTTATGTGTAATCAATTCCGAGGTTAGTGGGTGTGTAAAGCTTAGCCTTTGGTTACAGAGTCCACGCAAATTACTAGGTTCGCTTTCCGTGTTGCGAAATTACATTTGAAGAATTCAAAATATGTAAGAGAAGCGGAAAATGTATGGATTGGTCACGATTCTCTGCAGTGTAAATGACATCATTATTTCTAGAGAGTACACGGTTTAATACTTGTGGCGTCATTATTTTGATGGACGCCATCTTAACTGTTCAAATATTTTTGTTAGAATTCAGGCGTGTTTTGTTTTAATGGTTAGAAGTTGGAAAATGGTTAGGTATTTGTAAACCTTACGAAGTAAGACTTGAAAATTATTTAGTACTTGGGAATGGCGTATATTCAGGCTTTTAAGACTTTTTTCGTTCAATATTAATATTAACTGACTTTAATTTTATAAACCTTATGCTTGTGCGTTGAAAATTGTTTCATCATAATAATATAAAGAGAAACGAAGTTTGATTATTTCAAATAAGTCATGATTTCATAGACTTATTGGAGAATTATCTTCGAAACGTAAATTAGCTTCTATTGACTTATACAAGCTTCAATGAATAATAAAGCTAACATAGAACGCCCTGTTTCTTGACTGTGTTAAAGCTAAAGGTAAGCTTAAGATAAAAATAAATTAATGATTAGTGGATAGCGATAAAAAAGCCGATTCAATAAAAAGTAATAATTAATATCATAATACATTGCGACTTTTTTGTATCATTTTTTGTGTCATTATGTCTCCTAAGTCCAACTAACTATAATACACCCACACAGGCACTCCTTAGCACGTACTAAAGATTAATTCTTATATCTTATTCTACTGTTAACTTGCCTTACATGGACATCACGGAGTGTCTCCAACAAGTATACATAAACAACTACATACCTATCTATATACAACTCCTTCATAAACTTTTAATTGACCGCTCGAGGCAGTACTTGATAGAAACAAATTGTTTGAAGTTTTGAAAAATCTTTGTAATTTTGTTTTGATAATCGATAAGTGAAAAAGTTTGATAAGAAGCAGAAATTTTAATCGGATGAAAATGATATTTTTTGTTTTTAATCTACCACCCACTTTTTTGATAATTAAACATTGTGTTGGTCATATAAAATGACTTACAGCAAATAAAACAATAAGGAAAGGATGTAACATAATGCCAAGAAAAGTGAATTCATTAACGAACTTTTAATTAAACGTATCAAATATCGAGAACCATTCTACATTCTACTGTAAAAAGATATTTCAACTATGATCGACAGCATTCAAGCAACAAAACCAGACACAATTAGCCAAGCTTTCAATATCCCATTACTTAGATAGTTCGTTAGTCTATTCTCATCGTGTACTCTATCCATAACCTAACAGTTCGTTATCCACCCACCTTTGAACAAAAGCATTAACATGCACATTGCATAGATTTATAACGAAATTCAATAAATATGTCGACGCAACATAGAGTATGCATAACAAACTACAGAGTGCGCATATCAGGGTATGAACTGCGAGCACTAGTGTGAACACGTTTCGTCGTAGAAATGGTATCAGAACAGTTTTAATAAAACGATCTCAAACCCTAATACTATCCGAATGATATCGGAACCATCGATATTTTTGCATAACCGTCTGGCGTTGCACGGAAAATAACATAAATCAGTTGACGAATGTACTACATACAGTCAAAAATGTGCTGTGCGTAATGGGCTTATAGCGATACTCGCACTCTATTGTTATATCCTTTTGAACGCACTCTCGAAACTCGCAAGCCGTTAGTCAGTATTTGATACCAAGTTCATTAATTTATACAATTGGAAGTTTTATTTAGTGTGTTTTAAGCCTTGATATTTAGTTTTTGCTAAAAATATTTATTTGGTTTTATTAGTTTATCTTTTATGTAATTAACACCATGTAAGGGTTATTTTTTCTTAATCTTTCCTTACGTCAAAAGTCAGGGACAGTTGGTTTGTTAAATGTATAAATCTATCACAGATAAAAAAATATTATTTTAAGATAAAGTAGTGTTGAGGAAAGTTTTTATTCGATTAATGTTATCTTTTAGGCCTATTGCAACTATACAAGCATTTATCACCACGAATCTTAGAATAAACCTCTGCCACTAATAAAATTACACCGATAAACACCAATGCCTACCGCGTAATCGAAACAATTTACAGCTGTTATCTTACATTGATTACAATTAAATAGTTTATGCGATTCGATGGCATTTCCTTGGCCCAATCAGTAGAGTCTGATCTGTTCTACATTGATACTGGAGAGGTCGTGCGCCGAGTAGAGTCCTCACGACAATGACCCAAACTCTTCCCGTTGTAGACAGATAGGATGAAACACGTTCGAGTCACTAAATTGCGTCTTATTTTGTAGTCACAACTTTTCTCTCGTATTAGAAATAAATTTGGTAGTAAAGATATAATTTAAGTTTAAATAATAATAAATTTGGCCTTTGCCCTGCAGTGGGACAGTTCAGTTTTAATAAAATAATAAATAAATAAATAAATAATAAATTATCACAAGAAAAATAATATAGTGGACAAAGTGGAACTAGTGTGTAAGGATCGTAGCAAGTGGAAAGAAGTGGTCTCTACCTACCCCTACAAGGGAAAGAGGCGTAATTATATGTATGTATTTAAGAATAATATAATATAGACTAGATTCTGATCTGTTCTATATTGATACTGCTGAGTGCAGGTCCTACCTCCTAGGCCGAGTTGAGAGTCATCACGACGATGACCTGAAGTCGTCCCGTTGTTTGTTAGATAAAACATGTTCGAGTAACTAAATTGTATCTATTTATAGCTAAATGTGTTTTGGCGCCTTTTCTCTTGAATACTTAAAGGATATATACATAGAGTTTGGAACATAAACAAGGTATCGTTTGGTATGGTCTTCCTTGAAAATAGCTGAATAGAATGGTTACAGAAAACTGTGGTCGGTTTCGATTGGTGTCGGGTATTAATCGTTAGTGCTGCATTAATCGTTAGTACAAGATGCGATTGACAATGATTAGGTACACCTACCTAATAGTTATTTAATACAATGCTCCTTTTATTAACTCAAGATAATACGATGACTAAAACAAGAATAGTACGATGTAGTTTTCGAATAGCATTGGGAACTATCTCCGTCAGGTTTGTTTGCAGGACGAAGCGAGTAAACGCCGAGAAAATATTCTTCAACTTTTTATTTATTGCTTTCCGAGTTGTTAATTTTATTGCCTTTCGCGTTTAAGTTATATTTCATTTTGAAGTTTATTTTCCTTTTGGGTGCAGGAGTTAGTAATAATTGTGGTTTGTAAGGTCCGAGTAATTTACCTTAGAGGTACTAAAGCTAGAGGTTTAGCACTGTTTTTCATGCATGTTGAACTGCGTTTGTAAACACCAACTTACCTATAAAAGAGAAAAACATGTTTTAGAATAAGGTACACGAAAAATAAAGTTAAATAAAAGTGTCATAAAATAATCATGCAACGATTAAATGATTATGAAAATAATAAGTCCCGTAAATAATATACTTTTTACAAAAGATTAAAGCGATGTGCCAAAGTAAACGACAAAAAAAAACGTTTACTACGATCCAACGAACGTGGAACAAATTCCATTAATTCGTGCTAATTGTCGAAAAAACGAGCACAATGGCTTATTTACGGAAGCCGGCGTTTCCGTTCATACAATTCAATGAGTCAAAACTTTAGCTTTTGTCTAACAATATACAAACGAGTTTTTGTTGCTAGATACTGCTTGAGGTTATTTTTTTGTCGGTCTGTAGTGTACTGACTTCTGAGGTTCAGCGACTGGTCATCTTCACATCGACAGTTTCAAATACCAATTGAAAAACAATTGAAGGATACGTTTGTTTATACAAAAGCCGAGCTTAGTTATAAGTAGTGAATTGATGATATATTATGCTTGTCTTTTAGAACGAAGAAAGGAGAAGAAAGTTTTATGGTGTAAGATAGGAAAGATTTTTGACTATTCGTAGTACAGAAAAAGTTTACAAAAAAAGTTGTTTACAAACTTCCGGTCTAATAGTGTTATGTTGTGATCACTAACCTAAATATTGAAGACTATAATGACGGTGGGCATTACAATTATTCATGCAAAATTTCATATTTGCTCTTTATAAACAAACTATTATTATTTGATTCCAATCTTTACCCAAACGACCAAACGAACAGGTGTGAAATTTGAAATTTAAGGCTGAACCAAGTAAATTGAAAGGTGTTTGACATTTACGAGGGCATTACATATAAATTAAACTTGTTTCACGGATTATTTCACGTTATTAAGTTCATTTTGCGTCCCTGAGCTTAAGACGCCGGGAAATGTGTCAGATAATGGAACCGCATAATCTGTGAACGACTTTCATTTTGTTTACTCAAAGGTTAGTAATGTCTTTTTACTTTTATTTACTTGGCTTTGGTCAATTACTTTTTTGAAAATCGCTTTAGAAGCACTGAATAAAGAGTAAAGTATAAGCCAAGTGGAAACAAACAAATCAAGACAATACCGTTTACCGTAGGGTATAACATTGGAGTTTGCAGTGTTAATAAAGGACATAATTATAAAAACCTTTGGTCTTGTAGACTATGGATATCAAGGCTTCAATGGTGGTTTTGTGTAGTGAATGGTGTGTATGATCAGTATGAAGGAATTATGAGTCGTCATAAATCAAGCCTTCATTAGTCAACGTCACAAGAGATAAACATTTAGGAGTTAAATTGAAGCATTTTTTTATAGTTTTGGTATTGATATAATTTGGTACAAGCTGATAAAAAGTTTCATTCTGGTGTTTAAAAATACATATTACTAACCGTTTATTCATTTTGTAAAACCATTCCAGCCAAAGATGCACTGTGAAAAAGTGTCTTGAATACAATATGCAGAGTTTTTTTGAATAAAAATCTCCTATTTCCTAAATCTCATTAAAGGATAGACTACTTACTACAGGCAATTTATTACTTCTTAGACTTTTGAGATAAAAGTCTTGGAATCGCTAGTGAGCTTGTGATTCGCCCAGCCCGTAAATTCACTTTTAATTTTCATTGTGTTTGAATGAAACCAAGTTCAGTAAGCCTTCACGTAAAAGCTAGAATTAATTTGAAATAAAGTGTTTTATTTAACATAAGTACATAGACTAGATCAAATTGTTTTAGTTTTTATTTCGTTTTGTTTCCTTCTGTTTGAGCTTTGTGGGATCATTGAGTTTAATATCTGTTGTATGTTCTTTCTTATTTGGTATGTTGTTTTAGATTTTCGATTTATGTTTTTTTCAGGTAGCTCCTACGTATGTCATAAAAATAAGATGATGGATATTGCCACAATTGTCACAAAGATGGCAAAGCAATAAACAATATTATATCTATAGGCTTGTGTTATTTGCTCCATGGTTATGATAGAACGGCAGACAGAGTAGAAGTGTTTTTACATTGTGCCTATTTAAAATAAGGTTTTCACGGTTTAAATAACTTTGGATGGAACATATTCTACAAGCCCTAGAGTCCTTTTGTTTCTGCATAAGATAAAGTGATAACAACCCTATACTATGATAATATTTATGTGCATTAGTATACAATTTGAACTTAGCCTTACATTAACCTGCATTAAAGAGTCATTAGAATGTATTTCCTAACCACTTACCGTTCTCATGCAAGTGCAGCGTAATATGGTATAACGTACTTTTGTATCAGATACAAGTTTATGTAGGAATTGTTCTATACAAAGATCTTTAGTTGCTTATATAAAAGGGACATACAAAAAAACTACATTATTTAAGAAGGTAGTTAATGGTGAATATAAACTATTTCTGATATAACATCACATTTTTGCTCAGTTCCTTGATTCTTCCTCCTCAATTTAGACAAAAATCTTCTACTACTAGACAAAAATCAGAAAATGATGATTTACGGAATTTTACTAAAATCATTCTTCAGTAATGAGAAACTAATTTTGAACCGCATTTGGAATTGGTTAAATTAAATAGTTTTTCGTATAGTTTAACCTGAATAACGACCCCTGAATTAATACATCACCCTTTTGACCACAGGTTAAATTATTCGAATGAATACTTTTAACAAATACCTCTACCATTCACACCTCCCCAAACGGTCGCCGGTCGGCTCAAAGACATTTAAATTTGATTTTAATCACACGTCATTTAACAAACGGTCATAATTTTAACAGCAATTATTTTTTAAAGTGTAAGACCCAACAATTAGTAGTAGTTAAATAGTGCACGGAATTTTGGTCCGAATAGTTCGACCTTGGGGTTTGAAGTTCAAACACTTGTGTAATTTGATTATAATAATTATATATTGTGCTTTATAAAGCTGTAATCAGATGTTACGTAGCTTACTGACATATAAAATAGACTTGTCAATTATGTGTATGTAATTATGTTATGTAAAAGTATCATTGATAGCTTATTTAGTTATGTATTACGATTTGGGCTTTACTTATTACTTTAGCTTGCAGTTCCGTTGAAAGTATACTAGGTATTTATTTTTATTACAATAAATTTTAAGTAAATTATGTTGTTAAACGTCTCTATAGGTTCCTAGTGTAAGTTTTTTGAGTTGAATTTATTTAGTCTTTTGCCTAAGTTACAAAAACTGGCAATAAAAGTTAATAATAGGTAATAATAACAAATAATCAAATTAAAATCCTCACCTAATCGTCCCTCGAAAGATTTTTTTAATTAATAGAACATGTACAATAGTGTTGAACTAGCTAGTTTCAGATCAAATAAAGTTTCGAAATATTTTATTTTTGAACAACGATTGTTAACTGTTATTGTTAGGTTAATGTTATTTTTATGTGGTGCCTATTTCATTAAACTCGTGATCTTTTATTTTATAACACATACTAAGCAATAAACGAAACTTTAATGTCATGAGCTTTTACTATCCAAGCACCTCATTTTTGTTTGATGTCTGCGTTAAAATATATTATCACTTGTTAAAAATATCGACAATAGTGAAATTCAACATAATTTATCGATAATACAATAAATTTTATTTATTCGATACTTAATAGATTACATTAATGGTCTGTCAAAACATTAAAAAGTATTTATTCGATTTTCAAATCGCTGGCCTATAGCTGTAGGTATATTGTATACGTCATTTGCCTTGTAGAGAGTTATTTAATCTGAGGCAAAGCCGGCATGGCGCTGACATTATCAGCACCGCCAAGTCGACAAGGGTAAATGTATCTTAGGGCCATACGCCCTAAGTATGTATCAAACGATTACATTCTAACATTATTAATCCTATCAAAGACTTATCTTAAAACTGTTTATAATAATTAAATAATTAGCTAATTTAGGTCAAAATTATAAACGATTTACCGGTAGCCTAATGAAATATAATTGTTCTTGGAAAACAATTATATTGGTTGACCTTGTTTTATTATAAAAATCGATCGTCACGCATAGCCATCGTTTTACCACCGTTGTAAAGCTAATTATGGTGACGGAGAAAATAGTCGGAAGCAGCAAATTGGCGGGTCTATTGTAATAACAAAATGGCGGTGTGGCAACGCCTTATAAATGACGGTACGGTATCACACAATCTACATCTGATACATAGGAATTGGACTTTCATGGCCACACTCGCGGCCAATTTTAAGTCCTCGTTATATTTCATGCTATCTCTGTCTCTATAACACCTTATAGAAGCGACGGATAGACATTTGGGAACGTCTTAAAGTTGAGTTAAGTTTGAGAATTATATCAGGTCAATAAGTTGAAGGTAAACAAAGGTCACGTTTTGTGGTTGGTAGTGAGCAGTTGACCATATTATTATTATTATACTTTCAGTAGGTAATAAGGTGCCGCAGCAGAAGGACTTTATTAACTGAGTTATTGATACAACTCTGCTTGATTTCGTTTGTGTTGATAATTTGATATCAACACGAGTAAACCTATATTCACTAAGCTTAGACATTCATATGAACGTAGCCTACATATTGGACAGAAATGGATTATATTGATCAATACTATTTATAGTCACGCGCTTGCAAACACAAACTACATGCATACTAAATCTACGTTTAGTTAACCACTGTTTAACGCGACAATTCTGGCCTTATAATGGCTTTTAATCCTTCTTTAAAAGACGTCAAATAAAAAAAAAATACATAAAATAAATTTAAAAATAAACAGTTTTAAATCATCAGTGAATGAATTTCAAAAATAGTTCCATAATCGAATGGATTCACAGTGCTGTCGGTTATACAAGAAAATTTTAATCGAAAATTATATGTTCAGTATGTGATTGATATATTGCATTTATG
The DNA here is from genome assembly GCA_905146925.1 of Autographa gamma. NCBI lineage: Eukaryota > Metazoa > Arthropoda > Insecta > Lepidoptera > Noctuidae > Autographa > Autographa gamma. The sequence goes on from LR989855.1 coordinate 10,798,801, forward strand.
CTACGCTTGTAGTTAGCAATGCTCATAACTCTATACTCCGATATAAAATTGACAAAACATATTATGTGCATAGTTTTAACTGCAGTTACCAGGTCACGAGTATATTCTAAATTCCTAAATGAATAATAGCTCAATTACGATAGTTTGAAGTAAAAGTAACGGTCCTTTAGCGTTATCTTCTGCCCTCGATATGATACAGCTTGTTAACATTGTTGGAACGTGTGCGGGGAACCAATGAGAGAATGACGCCCAGGTATGGTAAATGTTTTTGCTAGTCTTGTAGGTTCTAGGTTAGGTAGACTGGTTATTTCAGAGTCATTCATAACTTGAGTACTGGTCTTTTCTTTACCTTAACTATTCAATATAGAAAAACTAGAAAGAAAGGAAGATACCCCTTACATTTTTGTGGCCCTAGGTAGGTATCGTTAGAAATAGTTTGCGTAGTACGTCGAAGAATCTGATATAATTTTTGATGAGGTAACTTATTTGTTAACATAAAGTTCGTAATCCTCAAAATTCACCTTAAAATTAACCATCATATTTTATACAGTAAATTTAATCCGCATACATAAAATAATCTGCGGAAATGCTTGCATAAAAACTGTACGAAATCCCCACAAATCCTTCTGCAAAGCTACTTAATTCAGCTTAATGTGAGTGGCCTGAAAAACACGACAGCGACAAACAAGTAATAGTTTAGTGCTAGTCGCGTCGCTAATGTATTCGCACCTTTATTTTGTAAGGTTTTATTGCCATAGGAACTACTCTCAGTAATTACATTTTGGGATTCAAATAAAGCGATAAACATGTGATGTACCTATACTATATCTTTACGCGACCAAATATAAAAATAATTTCACGAAAGCTTAGTCTAGTAACTTTTAGGACTAAGAAAAAACAAAAGAAAGTACTATCTCCAACTTAAATTAGAATGAAACGTAAACTCCAAGAATTATACGTAGTATTCTTATCCAACAAAAACTAAGTTATCCCGAAAGCGGCTTAGCAACCACAACTAGTTGGTACATTTTGCCAGACTAGATTCCCGAGGGCATACGCTCAAATATTAGCCCCAGGCTATATAACTCATTGGGGAACCGTACCACCGAACCGTCGTGTCGCCGAATATATTTTTCGCCAATATTGGACGCGAATGAAAAAATTATGCATATTTGGTTAGGATAAGCCAGAATATACGAAAAACTTGGATCGAAAAGTTTGGCAACATTTTGTTTAGTTTATTCATAAGACTTATTTTTCTTGTATGTGACTTACTTAGGCAGCATACGATATTTGGTAATCATTTTTTTGTGCAAACGGGTTTAGATAGCGCTTTTTTTGAGACTTTAACTGAAATGGAAAATTCTTTGAGATATCATCCATATAAAAATACCCAGAAAGCATAACGAGGGAAAGGGGATAAGACATATTTGACTATCAAACGTAATATAAAAGATCGAAAACGTGTAGGGTATTAGGTCATCGCGATTTCTTGCTTAAAGACTTAGTAGGTTATGACACTTAGGTCGAAAGAACCAACAGTTTTTTTTTGTCTCAATACAGTATTTTGACACTTTACTTACTATAATTATAGTCACTATCCCCTTTATACGTTGCCTAATTATTTGACGTAGCTAAATAAACCTTTAATTTCGTTCCATCAGCATCGTAACACAACATGCCAATACTCAGAAGTTACCAACCGCATTTCCGAGAGTAACAGCAACATGAAACCATTATATTTCCCCGAAGACAGATCGAAGTCTTATTGTTTCCTTGCGTTAGATATTATTCTAGTTAAGCTATTGATTCCAATTAAAGCGGCAAACTAGATGCTATGCGTTGATTGCGAGAGCTTTTTGTACGGCTTTCTAGGTTACATCGATTTCGATCTTGGTTTAGTTCGCCACGTTTGTACTAAATCTGGATGTAATTTTATTATTATGGTAAGGAAATTCATGCATTAAAAAGGTCTATATTTATGCCTAAAACTAAATCAAAGTTTAATGAAAGGTTTAAAAATAGAATATTTTATGTAAGAAACTCTTCATTTTCTCAATCAATCACTGACGGCGACGTTATGATGTCTAGACTGATCACAGATCAAGCTTATTTACTTCTAATTTTACTTTTATGAGTCATTATCTTAACAATACCTGACTAATGAAATTTGGTCAATGAACGACCTGACAATGTCGTGCCGGACATTTAGAAGTCACTGAGCAAACATGCTCGTTTGCGGAGGTGATTAGCGCTTTTTATTTATTTGTAAAGAAATCTTAATAGTCGTGAGCAATATGTGAGAGTTCAGAATACATACTAGATGTAAAGGAAGTAATGACTTGAAGAAAACCTTGACTACTCAAGTACTGATTGTTTTCTCTTAACTTCTCGGCGTCACTTGTTTTTGAGTCGAACTTTTACTCATTTGTATTTGTCACGACTCATTGAAATTCTAAGGTGCCATTATAACTTCTATGATTTACATTTTACATTCAGGGAAGTCGTAGTATTTTACTTATATTCATTGTTTTTACTACGAAACTCTGTCGCTGTCAGTATGGTTCTATAGAAAAAATACAACTAAAGGTTCATCTAAATTCGAACAAAGTCAAATGAAGATGTCTAGTAAAGTAATTGAAAATACCGAAGTTTCGCAACTCTAGCAGATCCTAGGAGCGTCTATTAAAAATCACCTTGGTGCGAACCTACCTGTCAACTACAGGTAAACCACCATATGTTACTTCACACAAGCAATTATGATTCGTACCACGATGATATAAAGTTTATAATGGCTTGTGTAATTTTACACAGTTGGTATATTTTGCGGGCAATCGTACCCACGCCACAGATTCGTTTTACGAGCAGGTGCGGCATGTGCCAGTTTTCAATTTGCAAATTGTCAACAAAAAAATCATCAAAAGTTTCAAGTAAATGCCTCGAGACTTAAAGGGTTGGTAAAGGAAATAATCAAGTCTAAAGGGGAAGCAACAAGTTGTGGCCACAATATAACAATGTTTATAAGTATTGTACTACTGAATGCTCGAATATTTCTCGACAAACAATAATACGCTTTCAAAGAAAACATGCCAACAATGCTCAGCCATTTTCCTTTGAACTCTCTCAATGTTGCTTCAGCACTTGTACGGGAAAAATAAGGAGAAAAGGTAATTTGTAAGCGCAAGTTGCACTGACTTACTTTAGATAGGAAAATGCGCAAGAGAATCAAACAGAAGAAATAAGTATATACTTTTTATTTTTTCTGTAAAATTTTATGTGTCCTGAACTGTCTATGCATCTACCTACAGCATATTTTTTTTACGATATCATTAGTCAACTGAATCTAAGATCTTAGATATAAGCTTCCACGCAAGGTTATAAACTAACGAAACTAAGATAACAAGGCTTTATCTAAGAAAAATATTATTTCATGAGACGAGTCAATACATAAAACAACATCATTCCCTTTTTGTAAACAAGCTTAATAGAACCTTTCATATTTACTTTTTCGGAAACCGGAAGCGGTATTACGTATCTTGCAAAAGCAAAGCGACGGCAAAATGTTATCAATTGTTACTGTTAAAAAAAATCTTTATAGTTAAAAATCATTAATAATCATATCAACCCTGATACGCGAAGAAATCAATGTTCATTTAAAATAAGTAAATGAATATTAATTTTAACGGCCAAAAAAAAACTAAAATAATTGCATAATGATCGCTGTCAAATTTCGCACAAACGCTATTGCTTACCTATTGCAAATTAAGTAATACCGATGCCTCTTTGTTTTTGTTACCTTCTAGCAAAAACTTCCCAAACATAATGTTCGTTACCTTTCCTTATTTTACTGTACACAGGATCCGAATGCAAATATTATTATTTGTCACACAGATTGCCGGATCTTGTGTTTCCCTTTCGCTACTTATTCATGAGCACGCGTCGCTATTTTATCGTTTAGTATAGACTTAGAGATTGCGGCGGGTTAAGCCTGCGATCTGTAATCTATGCGGTATTTATGTAATGATATTATAGGTCCTAACCTTAATAATGTAATCAGTTTGAATAGTTTTTCAATCCGCTAGCCTCAGGATTCTATATTTTAGTCTTTAAAATTGACTTAAAAACTGTCAAGTGTCTAACCCATAATTATGAGTTAGAGTAAGTATAAATTATCTTTAAACACCGCTTTAACAAGATAAATGTCTTGTTAAAACTACTAATTATGCTCTAATAGAAAAGTTAGCTGACTAGAGGTAGAATTTGTCTCAAAGTTATAGGTTTATTTAATACTTATTTATTAATGACTTCTTAAACGATTATTAAACACTTTTTTATTTTTTGATCTCACTAAATATGTAATCTCCGTAAAGCCCTGCTTAAGAATTTTTGGAAGGCGTTTGAAGCACTATGAAGTCAACATCTGTTAGAAAGGAAAGTATAAAAAAGCACAACACACCGGAAGGCCGATAAAAAGCTGGATTTATTGCGTGAGAAATAATATGAATGATAAATCTGTGGATTGCAGTATGACTAATAGAGTGGAATAGAAAGAAAAAACAGGGTTAATTAGGAAAAGGCTGAAAAAAGGCACAACAGTAAGTCTATATCACGAAGTAAATCGACACCTTGGGGTAGAAGTAATACACCCTTATTTCCCTATTTACTACATTCAGTAAACACTAAATAAACCAATCTAAGTCGAATAGCTTTGAATTGTGTCTTCAAAGTAAATTAAACGACGATTCCATCGGCTGCTGGATACTATGTCTTTAGAATAGCTGCCATAAAAATCGGTAATGTATCTAACATTTTTGCGATGAAACGGTGTTTGTTAAAGTGCTTTTATATTTAGGTACAGGGTGAGATCAAACTTTTGGGACAAAAATGAGAAAAGAGAGTTTTCACCCGTGACTTCTTTCAGCTTCCAAAGACAGTAATTAAGTCTTTATCTTTATACAATTTTGCTTCTCCAATGGTCGGTTTTTTTAACACAATTTGTTTTATTCTGATACAGTATACCTACATAAAATTTTAGTTTGTAGAGTGTGAACTATTTTCACTCCCATATTGGAAACTAAACAGTTTAGTAGTTATAAAACTGAACGCCGAAGTGAAAATAACACGACACTTTAAACACATTCACGAAGATAGTTTCTTGAAGTTTACTACAAATTTAATAAATAAAGTAACTGCTAATAAAATCTTAAAGTGTGATAAACTTAAAACTTTTTCAATTCCGTATGTTCGTAAAAACCTGCAATAAAAAAATATCAACAATGTCGTTCGTAATTACATAAATTATATTTAAGGAACTTCTTTTACTATTCCGTTTTTAATTGTTGATAAAAGAATACGTGTTTTCAATACTGTGAATGTCCAAACAAAAGATAATATATTTTTTTCAAACCAAATAAGCAAAGCAACGTATTTGGAATCCAATTCCAATTCCATTCTATTAACATACCTTGAATAGTTCATAAGCTTGTCTTTTTTCAAAAGTTCTATACAGGTTGCTTCAGAACTACTTTATTTTTGGAGAAAGAAATATTTCAGATATGAATTTAAAATATATTTTTTATCAAAAAATAAAAATGACCACATTTTTCAATTGAAGCATAGATAATTCCCAAACAAATAGACCTTAGCATAGAGAAATTATTTTCACCAAATAATTACGATAGCTAAAAGAACTCTAATTAAAATTTGTTTGAGAGGTGACTTTTTTTCATTAAAAAGCTGTTAGATTGTATGGATAGCAGCAGTATCTAAAATAATTAAACCACGCATTTCCATTACACCCTGTATAAAAGACCTAATGAGACACTCCGGTGTTAGCGCTAAATAAAAATAAAACTAGTCATTAAGTTAGTGCGAGAATGCTCTGTTTTATTACAAGCACTAAAAATTAAGACTCTTAAGCTGAAGCCTGGCTTTTGTTACAGCGGTTTAATCTTGAGGCGTTAATCGCTTTTAAAACTTAGATGAAACGTTTAAACGCCGTATTATAAAAGGGCAAAAGTTTGAAGTGTTTCGGTACATTGTGAATATTTTTGGTGAGTTTGAGGTTGTTTCGGTACTTGCTAGAAAAGCCACTATAGTCAGTCTCATGACTTAGGTATGGTTAATGGACGAGAAAAAAATGAATGCTATCATGATATGTAGAGAGAAGCCGTCTATAACAATCGCGTGAAGCGAGTTAGGATTGATCTTATAAATTTATATTTGATAAACTCTGTAGGTGCCAATATCGTAAATTGCAATGGTCATACGCAGGTAGTAAAAAATCATGCCCACCTCTTCCCGCATCCTTTACAGATAGCGGTGCCTCTCATTACGGATTTATGTCACCTCGGGCAAAACAACAATGGCCGTAAAAACGTTAATGACTTAATGGATGGAGGCCATGAACTAAAGCCAGCCTGTTTTGTGCGAAGCCTCCGCCATTCCACTGCACGTTGTCATTTTGGGAACACTGCCAAAAAGCTTCCTACCAACGCCTATACATTTTGGCAAGGCACCTTTTAAACTTTTTAAAAACAATTTCGGTTTAAAAAGAGAACAACGTTTTAAAATTTTAGTGCCGGACCTACGGGGGCGAGTCTAAAATATAACAAGAGAGCGCTAACTATTCAATCTATTTTCGTACCTAACGAGTTGTTTGTGCGTCGAGATTGTTTTCAGCTCTAAAAAGGGAATCAGCAAACATAAATAAAAATATCGATAAAATCAAACTGTCTACGGTAATTGAGCCTGGAAATAGGCCCGAAGGACGGCCACACTAGTCTCTGCGTACCAAGGGCAGCGCAAGTGTGACGCACAACGTATGACAAGCTCATGTTATAGCAGACAAATAAATTTTATTGGGCGTACTGTACTGAACAAATATTGTAAGGGTATGTTGGCTACTGATGACGTAAGTCAGAGAAAAAGGTTCTTTAATAATGATGTAGTTGGCTGTTGCCCCGGCCTTGCGGACGGCATGTGAATACCAATAGGCCGTCTGAGGTCTTTAACTTGGTTTACGTTTAAAATTTTATTGTAATGCCATTTATATAACGAGTACACTTACTTTATAAAGAAATATGTATCTCGTTTTACGAATAAATATCAAGTTTCGTATTATGTGCATTTTTAGTTTACTTTACTTACGTTAATGTCATTTTGTATTGTCTATTCCAGTAAGCTTTTTATTTGTTACATCTGAAAGTTCTTTATAATGAAAAAAACATCAGAAGAGATTTATTTGTTGTATGACATATTTTTGCATATACTAAGATGTAACTCTGTATCAAACAAAACCTCGAATTCCTTCCCGGTAATCCCGTAAAATGATTAGATAAAATTAAGGCTGCTTACAAACTACCTCCACACACCGTAGACGGTGCACTTACCATCGTGAATTTATCCAGTTTTAACACGAAATGGCGTGGATTGATGAACGAAATGTAGCAAGAGATAGGAGCTGGCGCGGATTGTGTTTGATAAACTTTCTGAGGTTACGCAAGGGTTACAATTTTGAGGGGTTGTGTGGTTACAAACTAGTTTCTGTGGGTTCCAAAGGTTTTGTGGGATCTTAAGAGTGATGTTTTGTTTACAAATTTATTTTTATTTTGAAAAATGTACGTTACACTATATGTTTTATAGAATGGCATATAAAAGAGCAAGTCTTGATAAGATAAAAAGAAGAATACCCGATATAAAATGGTGGACCCCTACACAGACGAGAGCAAAACAATATTTATTTATGCAAATGAGATTGGAAGGTTTGAAACAATATACCGCATTACTTTTGTTTATATAAAACAAATCTCATTATCCTTATAACATTAAGTTTCTATTTTATATTTACAAGCGCAGTCTTTCTGCACTTTTTCTGCTTCCTACCGTCATGGCGTCATTATACTTAACGTTGTACTAAAAATAAACAAAGCATGATACTTACAAAGCTAGGGCTGAAAATTGAATATTATCTCACCATTTCCACCTTTTTGTTCTCATTTTTCTTTAATCCCACAGCTTTTCTTTTTACATGAAATAATGGTCGCTTTTCGGCAAAATTTTAATTAGAGTAAATCTCGGCTCGAAGCTCTAGCAATCAATTTCTTTCACTGTGATGTTAATTAAACGGGTTTTTTACGAATGTACTATAAAATTAATGGATACAAGAGTTTAAGTTAACATTAATAGTAGCACACATGCCAGCAGTTTGATTGAAGAATGGATAAAAGCATTTTATAATTTACATTTTTTTTTGTGAATTCTAGATGTCTCGGTGTGACTTCTAGCTTCTAATTTCACCTGTTATGAATAAATAGAGCTTAATTTAAAGTACGTACTAAACTGTGTTTGATAAGTACTTACCACACAAATATAAAAATGATTAGTTTTTAGAGGTTCAAAAACCGCTATGTTTGTTCTAACGGATAACGCTGTTCAATTCAAACAAAAAATACATTCCTAACACATAAACCTTATGCCGTTGTAATAAGGTTTATTATTGAATGGTTTTTAAGTTTTTGAAACACTTGTACAATACAAATATTGGTAATGGCGCGAACATGCTACAATATGGCTGGCTGATATTGTTTGTACTGTAGATACCATTAAACTTGATTTTTAAGCAAAATAGAGGTTAATGACATTAAATTTACCGGTTTATGTACTGGCAAAATATGTAGAACCATTTATTCCCACTACTAGGCATAGGAAACTTGTTTTTGTACATCTTTACGCATTTTTTTACATCTTAATAAAGAAAAATAATTTATCTATACCTTATATGTTTGTATTTAGAATTATATAAGTATGTTTATCAGTAGTCTGGTTACCATAACACAAGCTCTGTTAGCTTGGGATAACAGTATGAAATACATTTTTTTTTACCTAAAATATACTTATCTAGATCATTGAAAACAACAATCAAATAGAAATTGAATATAGTCTTAGCAAGTACAATAAAGATATTTTCTTTGTTTTAATTAGGATCAAGTTTCAGAATGATCACAAAAAAACGGAATTACAATTTATTTGAAAACAAAAGTTAGACAATTTTCTCTAAATATTTATGTTAATCCTTTGAAAATAACTTTTGTAAGTACCTGTAGGAATACCTAAGAAATGCTAATCAGTTCTTTTAGTTAATTCCTTAGAATAAACCTGAAACGATTTTGTTCTTAATTAAAAACTTAAACAAATCTCTGTTTTATATTTAGAGTTAAAGTAATCGACTGCCTCGTTGGCCTAGTGGTGCTAAGCGCACCTGCTACGCTAGAGGTCTTGGGTTCGATTCCCGAGTCGACCAAGGTGTTATTGGGTTTTTCTATGAAATTCTCAGTAGCAGGTCGGAGTTTGGATTTGTGCCCGGTTAGTGGCAAAAAAAAAAAAAAGAAAAAAAAAAAAAAAAAAAAAATGTCGTGGTGGCCTAGCGGTTCAATGAACGGATTTGTATGCACAAGGTTGCAGGTTCGAACCCCGGCAAGTACCAATGTGGCTTTTTCAAAGTTATATGTACTTTCTTAATTATTCTAAGACACTTCTGACAAACGGTGAAGGAAAACATCGTGAGGAAACCTGGATTCCAAAATTTGGGATCTGAAATCGCCAATCCGCAATGAGCAAGCGTGGTGATCAATGCTCGTGCCTTCTCTATATGGGAAGAGGCCTGTGCTCAGCAGTGGGCGTTTATAGGCTGGATGATGATGATGATGATGATGATGATGAGTGGCAATAGGCTCGCCCCCTATTACATGGGACCTAAACATATCGGCGAACTGTGGGTGTACATTGGTACGCCTCTGCCTACCCCTTCGGGGATACAGGCGTGATGATATGTTATGTTATGTTAAAGTAATATCTATTCTGTAACTTAAAAGTAGTTATTTTTACTTGAGCTGAGGTTCATGAACTCTTACTTAATCCACAGACCTTGGTGAAGGTCAAGTGTTTTTACTTTTGTCGAGACTTTTCCAAGCTAAGCTATGATTCGGTCGGCTAATTTGTCAATGGTCAAATAATACAAATATTTGTAATAGATAGGATCAATCCCAATATGAGTATATTTTTTACGTAAACAATTTTGTATTGTTGTCAATTCTCATTAAATAAGTTTGAGTATATTATCAAGCTTTTAGTTGCCACCGGATGCTCGTGAATTCTACTTCGAGAATTCGTACTTTTTTACGATCAAAAACCTACAAAATTAATATACATACAGACTGCACCGAGGTCGGTAACATAATAAATAACATACTTGTATCTCCTAAAGCTCAGTGCACACTGAGGCTAAATTAAGTTTTCCGCCCGATATTTGACACCCACTGCCTGATTTACATTTGATAGATATTCATAGTTCGCCTCTAACTCATGAATATGTGCACTGAATGGAGATACATAAGCTATCGTTTATACACGACACATCAACTTGATGATGGCGATAATTTTTCAACCTACTTCAAAAAGAGGATGTTCCCAATTCCACTGTAGGATTTTTTTATTCAGATTTTTTTTTAAATTGGTTCAAAATCCCGTAAAATATTACGGTAATTGTGCACCAATTTCAAAATCTCTTTTTTCAAAAATCTTTTTTTATCCGTGCTACTTCAGTGGTCGCCGTATATAAATTTAAATTAAAATCGATACAGTAGTTTTGCTCTAGAGTCATAGTATCAATAGAAATAAATCTACAACTTCAAAGAATTACTTTTCTATTGATCAAAAGACGCTTTTTTTACCTTCATCTATTTAATGTTCTTAGACAACTAGCTTTCATTAACTTTGCAAGAGTTCCTTTAAAGAAGCCTTTAATGGATTAATAATATTTAATCAAGTAAAATGTTTTCTATTTGTAGGTAAAAAAAAACTTTTATATATTTTTTTTATGAACCTGAAATAAGATCCCACTGCTAAACAAAGGCCTCCCCTTTCTTCTTCAAATCAATTTTTACATATTTTTAATCAAATAAACTGTACTGAACCACTCATAAAAATAAAAAGAAAACAATGAAAATATTATTTTAGTGTCTTTCGAAAACATTGTGTAATTTTTATTCTAGATATTGAACAGAACTTGGAAACCAGTCTAGATAGACATGAAAATTAGACGAGTTGTCGAGTGTTTTAGCATATTATCTCTGCATGTATCGAAAGGCATTGTCTACGCGAAATATTAGTTTGTGGTGAAGCCTTGGCACCATTTCGTACTAACCACACTTTTAATTCCATTTCCATATTTGGCTTGCAATTCGAAATGGGTTATTTAAGTTATATTAGACTTGAAATGATAGACATTGATTTGTGTAATAACTAGAAATTGCTACAATTACTATAATGTTAAAAGGAAATAATGTTTAACTATTATTTCCCCGGTTATAGAAGACCGACACCGACTGCCTCGGTGGCCTAATGGTGCTAAGCGCGCCTGCTATGCTAGAGGTCTTGGGTTCGATTCCCAAGTCGACCATGGTGTTATTGAGTTTTTCTATGAAATTCTCAGTAGCAGGTCGGAGTTTGGATTTGTGCCCGGTTAGTGGCAATAGGCTCGCCCCCTATTACATGGGACCTAAACATATCGGCGAACTGTAGGTGTACATTGGTACACCTCTGCCTACCCCTGCGGGGATACAGGCGTGATGATATGTATGTGGTTATGGAAGGAGCAATTTATAAACGTAACAATTTATTAATCATCTGTCAAACTTTATATAAATTTCATTGGTCGATTCTATTTCTTGCTGGAACATGTAAAATTAGGCAGCTTTTTAGAAAAAAGGAGATATGCTCTAAAAAACCTGTCCTTAGTCCTTAACCTGCAATATCAAATCTGCCTAAAAATACCTCAAAAAATTCTAATACCCTGATTTTAATCTCATTATAAGTCTGTGAAGAGCCTTCAGAAGTCATTGCGGCTATTTTAAGAGGGTTTGTAAGCGTTTGTCAAGGTAGAGAGGCTTTTACACCCCTGAGAGATATTAAAGAGCTATACCGAATAAATGTCCTTCGATTTTGACTTACTTTCCTTATTGAAGTATCTGAGGGATCGACTTAGTGAAAGATAGACTGAAAAATCTTCGGAGAAATTGATTTGTTGTGGCTGCTGGGTTCTTCGGATTTACTTTGATATTAATGTATAGAAGGTCATGGAATTATACTCAGTTAATGACAGTTTATAATATAATGCTTATTACAATGGGTGCAAGAGGATAGAAAAAAACCATACAAGTCATTCCATGTGGGTAATAGTTATCAACGCAAACCTTCCATACCAGATCTTACACTGACATATTCCTAACCTAATCCCATAAATAGCTTATTCGAATGAAATAACGAATACACGAATAATATACATAACTCCATTTATACATCCAGCTTCATAACCACCAGAGGGCAGCACTGTATCAAAGCAATACACAAGAACAGTCCAATATCATCAGAAATTCAGAATGCTATAGAACAAGCTGCAAAGCATCCTTTCTTCTTAATTGAAATGTCAAGATGAAGCCGGTGGATATGTGATTATAATTCGCTACCGGTTTCGCCTCAGAGCTAGTTGTGATTGTTTTTTGCTGGATAGTGCAGACAGATTCAATCTGGTTCATCTATGCAGATCGCCTTCGGGATTGGGAAGTTGATTCTAATTCTTGATTGGAATGATTTCTATGCAGATTCTTGGAAGTTATATTTAGATCTCTGTACGTTCTCCATAAATAATGCTTGCATGACAATCGTGGTGATATTGTGTTATGCATTTTATACATGTAACCAATGCAAATGCTGTAGATGGATAGATCTAGAGAGCTTTTATTTTATTCGTATTAAGGAACCTTTATTTATATCATCGTTACTGAAAGTATTTAGAAGGCTGGTTGATCGAAAATTTATTCCAAAAGGCTGAACACGTAATTCAAAAGCACAAGCAAATTTTTGTAACACGCAAACTGCAATGCCAATCGAGCTGCCTCAGAAAATACAAGACAAAAGATTTATTAAGACAATAATTCACAGTTTTGTAACGGCACAATTGGACCAGTATAAAATATTAGAATTCCCCCACTGTGTCGGATTAGGTAGAATTATGGAGGCTGTCTGATATTGCCTGCTGATACGGTTTATTGGACCTAAAGTAGAACCTCGTATAACTATTTAATTTAGAGTCAACACTTAGGGGACAATTATTCTGACCAATAGTGTAAAGATGGCTAGAAGATATGAAATTGTAAAGGTTTATGTATTCGCTTTGATTGGATACTACTAAATAAAATAATCAGTACTAATCTTTAATTGGACAGTGTGTCGTAATTGCGATTGATTGTAAAATAATTAGCCGTACGAAAATTTATCGTCAAGCAAAATATTAGGTACTCATCCACTCAACCCGAACCATTACTTAACAAATAGATTCATAAGACAAAAAATAAACCTTTTGATTGGGCCTATTAACTCTATATTTGTCCATAATTGTACGAGAATCATTAAAGCCGGGGATTTTATTGATTTCCAGTTCGACTTGTTAAGGATTTTCCGGTTACAAAACAGCAAAAAATGTCCGCTAATTGTACCGCGATTCTAAGAAATAAAGATTCCATGGTTCTTATCGTGAGTACATCATTTTGTTTATAGCACACCCCATATAAAGTGACTTTTATGCCCGGATTAGTAATATATTTGATCACGAATTAGCTCTTCTATGACGTGATACGGAACTTAATGAGTCAAAAATGATTCACATAGATTTTGAGAAACGTGTGCAATATCTTGTCATACGTAGGTATAAATTGTAACATACCAGTAATATTTTTTAGAAAATGTAAACTGACCAGCAATGTTGATATGAAATGGTCGCCCTGAGAAAAAAGGAACTATACGAAAATTTTAAATAGGAATCATCAAGATAACTTAAATAATTAAATAAAATACGATTCTACTGTACCTGTGATGTCATGTATGACCAATACTTTAAGCCAAGATGAAGAAAAAAATAAACACTTATAGCCGTTCTTATCTTTAAAAGAAATAGAATAAGATACACTCACTTCTGGACGTGCAAGAGTAAAGAGTCAGATAAGAAAAAAAATACTAGTTGTTCCATAACAAGACTATAAACGTAACATACAATGTATTACCTACTAATCACGACCATTAAGCTCGTGTTTGGAGATAACTCTGGCAAACGGATTAAGGCTGAATTATATTTACTAAGTGAATACTTTTCGGTTAAGTCACCTAAGGAAGTCACCATCGGCCATGTAAGGTATATGGAAGAGAATTCTGATTTTGTCAGTATTAAAAGCAATTAGTATTAGTTCTAGCTGTGAGAAAAATGTCTGATTTACGATAGATGATGACGTAACTACGACATAACTCTCAACATAATATTTTTCCTCGAGGAGACCCTTCATTGGCAGCGACCATTGACTAACACATTATTTTTTAAAGTATATTATATCACTAAATTTTTACATTTATTCAAAAAACGAAATGAAGGGGAAACCTTTTTAAAATGTTAATATGAAAGTTAAATGTAATGTAATGTGGGCGCTGGTTACACAATAGGGGTTTCAAGAAACTTGGAAACCCTTACAATGTTTTAAGTCCTGAAGTGCAGCGAACTCTTTTTAGTAAGGTAGGGTTGGTCTAGACTTTTAGAAAGTCGGTCTGGACACCTGTGTCTGCATTAATTTAATTTGTATGACACTATATAAATGGGACGTTAAACAAGAAATATAGTCAGGTATAGCGATCCAAAGTTTGTATTCTACTAGCTTAAAAGTCTCAAAAATCTGTTTATTACGATTTATTTGCATAAGCAAATGTAACTGACCCAAACATATCTTGGGAAAAGGCTAGGCAGTAGAAGATTTTTTTATCCGTTATATACTTTTCTATATTTTGATTATGTATTTATGCTTCTATCAATAGTAGTTCAATATTCTGTAGGATTATCGAAATTTCTAGCTCATTACCTACCTGTCTATTAGTGTCTATATGTATAAATGACGTAAACTTAATACGTGTTCCCAGAAGAGTATTACCAGACATAACACGAAACCACAATATTAGCAGAACAGTTCGGTTTAACCCCTGTTACGTGGAAACCCCTCGGGAAACAGAATATCGTACCAAAAAACTTAAATACAACTTGTAAAATGAAACTAAACCTTCCTGACTAGTTACTTAGCTTTCACGATCATCTAAAATCATGGAAACCTAGTGGTTTACTGACCAGATTCAAAGCCGAGAATGGTGGCAACCATTGTGAGTGGTTAAAGCCACTTGTATTCATAGTGAGTTGCAATTTTAAATAAGCTTTGCCTTCCAGTTTTTAGCCTTTACATTTGTAGCTAAGCGGTAGATTTCCATTCGCCAGTACCTACCCCCTTTGCATCCATTAGAAAGAAGAAAGAAGTCTGTTCTTCTAAACGATAGCTCAGTAGTTTCTGGCCGTCTGCAAAAAGAGACTCCACTTAGGCACTTTTATCCTTCGCATTGGAATTTTCTTGGTCTTGGGTTCGATTCCCAAGTCGACCAAGGTGTTATTGGGTTTTCCATGAAATTCTCAGTAACAGGTCGGAGTTTGGATTTGTGCCCGGTAAGTGGCAATAGGCTCGCTCCCTATTACATGGGACCTAAACACACCGGCGAACTGTGGGTGTGCATTGGTAGACCTCTGCCTAACCCTTCGGAGATACAGGCGTGATGGTATGTTATGTTATGCAATCCAGCAACGAGTCTTCACAACTTGGATAATACCATAAAGATTTTATTTAATTGTATACCGTTACTAGGAACACAAATATTTATAAGATTAAATAACAAACGCGATCAATGCTAATGCAAATCAGTCGTGATTCTCAATGACTGGATGAATGTTGCAACATTATTATAAAAACCCTTTATAATTCAGGTGGCTGTACAACGCAGTTTGTAAACTATTGCGTCATTCAATTTGTTACGTTTTAATCAATGTTTGTTTTGAGTTACTTTCTTAAGATGTTAGAAGAAGTTTTTCTGTTATATCTTAAGGTCAGAACTAGACTAATAACAAATCGTATTCGTGTTTTAATGCAAAAACAATTATGGCCAATATAATGCAAAAGAATAACTTTATGGGATTAGAATAAAATGGATATTGATCTAATGAACTAACAGGTAAAGCTACATGACTACATGGACTAAGGAAAGAAACGAAGAATGATGTAATCCAATCCAACATAGATATATAATCTAAATACTACAAGCATACACGTAGATATCTAAACACAAATTTCATAAAAAAAATGATGAATGGTACGAAATATTACGAAGCATGTTCTAGAACCAACTTCAATAACATCACTCAACAAGCTCTAAAACAAGGAAACAATAAACAAATTTCGTTAAAATATGACCAGTCGAAGGCGCTAAGTCGTTAACTTTATTAGCCCGCATTGCGGAGGCAAGACAACTGGCGAGAACTCGCAGAAACTGGTGAGAACTCGCGGGAACTCGCAGGAACAAGCTAGTCGATATTAGCAAGGATAAGATAGAATAAGTTGCTAACAAGTTACTAAGTTACTACTATTATTAGGTGTTGCATTATAGAACAGTGTAGGGAACCTGTTTTACTTGTCAATGACGCAATAGGGGTTTAACAGTGGGTTGATTTTGAACGACATTTTGAAGTGTCGAGTCGAGTTGCGAGCATGTACGGCTTTGGTAATGGATTTATACAGATCTATATACATACCTATTCTTCTAGATCTTTAGACATATTCATCTGGAACGCGCCTTAACAACAATACGTCTTAAGCTCTTAGTTAAAAAATAAGTTTTATCATATTTTTACCGTACATCTAAGAACACAAGTGCATACATTCCATTATATTAACTTAGTGCTGCCTTTATTACAAGATAATTTCACGAAGAACGTAAATATAAAACAATAAACAACAAGTATAAAAAGTGCTCGTCATAGTGACTTAATCGCGAGTGTATGGGATATTCACGGTTATGCATACCGCGTAACCGTTAAAGTGGAGTGTACTCTGCGCCTGCGGCGAACACAGCAGTGCTACCAACATTCTACGGAAACCTGCAGCGCGCTGCGTTCCATGTACAAATAATTCTACATTTTTAATATTATAAAAAGTGCGTTCTGAAACCCGCAAGTAAATTTTATTTTTTTACTCGACCATGGACCAGGCTAAAGTCGATAAGGCACAAACCTCCCCATCCCGTCAAAATGTTACTATTAGAAAAAATTCTGCTGTTGCAAAGGAGGACTTACTCTCAATGTCGAAGGAGACATTACGTAGCATTATCAAAGAAGAGATTAATGCGGCTTTTTCCAACATTAATGGTACCTTATTGGAACTAAAGTCTGAAGTCGCTGATATGCAAAATAATGTTAAGTTCTTGAGCGCCAAATACGACACTGTTATAGAAAGAATATCGTGTGTCGAAATGAAGACCAAGACAATAAGTACGCTTGAACAGGAGATTGGTGACCTGAAATCTCAATTGAAGGTTATTAATGGCAGTATCGAAAAGCAAGAGCAGTGGGGAAGACGATCTAATATTGAAATTATCGGTTTACCAGAAAAAAATGGCGAAAATTTGATCAACATCCTGTCTAAGCTAGCAACCTACGCCAAATGTCCTTTAAATGCGCAGTCTGATATTGACTTTGTGACTAGAGTAGCTCACTTGAACAAGGACCTCAAGAAACCTAAACCAGTGATAGTTCGCTTCCTGGCCAGATATAAAAAGGACGAATTTCTATCCCGCTTGAGAGATCTTAAAGACTTAAAAGCCAGTGACATTGGCTACTCTGATAATGCATCCCGTATATTTTTTAATGAACATCTAACAAGTTACAAAAAGAACCTATTGAACAAAGTAAAAAAGTTAGCTGAAGTAAAGCAGTACAAGTACGTATGGGTGAAAAACTATTCAATATTGGCACGGAAAGTCGACTCCAGCGCAGCAATTCTTATTACGTCTGAGGACGACTTAAAAAAGTTAGTTTAGGAAGACATATTGTTATCTATTTGTTCATTTTAGTTCTTTTTAAAGTTTTTATGTTATTCTTTAAGTTTTTCCCTGGGCAGGACCTGATATTTGTGAACCTGGTTATAATTTATATTTTTAGGTTTGCGTTATTACAGAAAATAGAAATGCAGTTTGAAAACTATTTTAATCATTCCATAGTTGGTTGCGTGGGCTCGTCGCTTATACGGTCGTTAACAGGAAAATGGTATCTATTAATTATAATTAAATGTCTTATTAATTATCATAGTTTTCTCTAACATAAATATCTACTATCAAAATGTTCGGGGGCTGCGTACAAAGACCAGTTCATTTTTTAATAATTTATTGCTCTGCACATATGATATCATTTGCTTGAGCGAGACATGGTTGTTGCCAGGAATATTTAATTCTGAATTATTCGACGAAAGGTTTACTGTTTATAGATGTGATAGAGATTACAATTCTAGATCGGACAAAATGGGTGGAGGTGTCCTTATTGCTATAAAAAAAGGCTTAACGATCAATGATGTTAGCGTTAGCCCATCAAATGATTTAGTGTCGGCTGATATTCTATCTTTAAGCATTCTTGTTAAGGAAAATTCTCTAAACTCTAAGCTAAGGTTGTATTGTTGCTACTTTCCACAAAATAATCTCCAATTTAGTGAAGAAGAAACATTCTATGGTCAAGTTTCTCATTCTGTCATAAGTAACCCTTATGACCGATTTTTATTAGTCGGGGATTTCAACGTCAGAAATGCAGACTGGATACTAATGGGACAGAATGACCACGCTGTTTTAAATTCTTTAAGTAGGGATCCCTTAGTTGGAGTATTGTCAAACTTTTTATCATTTAATAATTTTACACAATATAATTTAATTACAAATTTAAATAACAGGCAACTAGATTTGGTAATTGGAAATTTTAAATGCAGTGTTGCCAAATGTCCATTTCCATTAGTTAAGGAAGATCCTCACCACCCTGCCTTTGTTGTTACTATAAGTAACATCATTGTGAAAACATTGCGCTCACAGCCGAGGAGTATTCGTTTGTTTGGCAGTGCGGATTACGATTCAATCAATGAACTTCTTTCTTCTATCGATTGGGGTGATATTATCGATGAATACAGTGTTGATGAATCTTTACTAAAATTTTATAATATTCTCGAGGAAATAATAAACGATCATGTTCCAACAAAAACTATTTATAATAATAATAATAAATATCCTATATGGTACTCCTCTGCCTTAAGGAAAATTATTAAAGAAAAACGTAAGTTTCACAAAAAGTGGAAATGTTATGGCCAATATGGAGATTATTCGACTTTTGTGCTCTTAAGAGAAAGACAAAAAAGAGTTACTAAGGAATGTTACGATAATTATATAAGAAAAACAGAAAATAACATAAAAAAAAATAGTAAACATTTCTGGACTTATATTCAATCTAAAAAAAAGTCAAATAACCTTCCCGATAGCCTTTACCTAGACGATGTTTCTTCATCCAATGGCGGATGTGTTGCGGATCTTTTCAACACCTATTTTGGCTCCGCCTTTGAAAATGAAATTATAAGCCCTCTAGTCACTTTAAATACCACCAGCCATACTTCATTAAATTTGAATCAAATTAACATTCCCACAGATACTGTTTTTAAATATCTCAAAAGATTAGATACTAATAAGGGTTCTGGTCCCGATGGCATTCCTGCTATATTTCTACAAAAGTGTTGTAGGTCTTTATCAGCCCCTTTACACAAACTTTTCAATTCATCATTGCGATCAGGTACCATGCCGATGTTATGGAAACGTTCATTTGTTGTCCCCATCTTCAAAAGTGGAGACAAACATGACGTTAAAAACTACCGTCCTATTTCAAAGCTTAGCATTATCCCTAAATTATTTGAATGTATTGTTTGTGATATAATCACGCCGATTGTAAAGCCTGTTTTGATACCTGAACAACATGGTTTTATAAGCCGGAAATCTACTGAAACTAACTTAAGTGAATTCATTGATTATGTAATTGTGGCTATGGATAAGGGCTGTCAAGTGGACGTCGTGTATACCGATTACTCAAAAGCATTCGATAAAATATCACATAGAATACTGTTACGCAAGCTTGAGTACATTGGTATACATGGTGATTTGCTGCGATGGCTGGAATCTTACCTCCGAGACCGTAGTCAAGCCGTTACTGTCAAAGGGTTCTGTTCCACATTCATACCTATCACATCTGGCGTGCCTCAGGGATCGCATCTCGGACCGCTTTTATTTAATATTTATATAAATGATGTCTACACAAATTTTAACAATTCAACTTTTTTGTTATATGCGGACGACAAGAAAATTTTTAAAATAATTAGAAACATAGATGATTGCAATGAACTTCAAAATGATATTAACAACTTATGTAACTATTGTAGTAATAATAGGCTATACATTAATGTTAAGAAATGTAACATCATCACATATACAAGGAAAAACAAATATATTGAATACAATTACAAAATGAATAATGAAACCATCAAGCGGGTATCCGAGGTGCGAGACCTGGGGCCCAAGTCTGCTATTTACACTCGGTTCAATGTCTTCATAGTGTCGTGCCAGCAGAGCCATTTTCGGAAAATTGGTATTCTACTAAACGTCAAAACGTCAAAATTGCGCATTACAATTTGTACCAAATGTATGAACTATTGGTCACAGTCGTTGAACATTGAACCGAATCGTTCCAATGCGCAATTTTGATGTTTTGACGTTTAGTAGAATACCAATTTTCCGAAAATGGCTCTGCTGGCACGCCACTATGAAGACATTGAACCGAGTGTAAATAGCAGACTTGGGCCCCTGGGAGTACAGTTGGATAGTAAACTGATCTTTGATAGCCAGATCACTTCTATTACCAATAAGGCTTATCGCCTATTAGGTTTTGTGTTGAGGGTCACTAAGGACTTTAAGCAGTTGTCTACTTTATTGCTGCTATATAAGACCATCGTTAGGCCAATACTCGAATATGCGTCTGTGGTGTGGAATCCGCAATACAACATATATATTGATCAGATACAAAGTATCCAAAATAAATTATATAAGCATTTAATATGGCGAAATAATAAAAACCCCGTAAAAATACCCTATTTAACACCTCTACAGGTCCGGCGAAATGAACGAGACTTATGCTTTCTTTATAAAATAATTAGAAGTCAAGTTGACTCCTCCTACCTTCTTAGTAAGATAGGTCTGAGATGCCCACGCATTAATGCTCGTAAAAAATCTTTGTTCTTTACTCCCACTGCAAGAACTAACTATGGAAGGAACTTATTTGTTAGAAGATCCTGTCGTTTGTATAATGACCTCGTTAATACGAGTGATGATACAAACAACTTAGATATGTTTAACCTTTCTTTACCCAAATTTAAAAAAGCCGTTCACACATGTTTGTTTCCTCCCAGTTCCGAATAATTGTTGCTAAGTTATTATGTATGCATTATATTAGTACCTAATGCTATTTTTGTTCACGTTTTTAATTTTTTGTTGTTTGTTTATTTTCATTTAGTTTTCTTTTTTTTTGGCGCAAATGTTTAGCTTTTAATGTGGAAACTGTTTTGGATTATGTATCGTTTATTATGTTTGTATTATGTGCTATGTAGTATCTGTTTGTTTCCCAAATAAAATAAAATAAATAAATAAATAAATAAATCTTCTGCATGTATGTTTCTAATGATCTAATAGTGTTTTTCCATGTTTATGCTTAAGTAATGTTCCTTCAATCTTCTGCGTTTAAGTCATGTTTATGTATATTGCAATTATTATTTAAACCAACGAAGCGTTTGTTACTTGTTATTCACTTAAGATTATGTTTACGAGACAATATAAAATTTTGTTCTCTGGTTGGTCTGTAATCTAAGATTAAACTGTATTTAGAAATAATAAATGAAGGAATGTCATCATTTACGATCGTGTAAGAGGAAAATGCACTCAAAATGATATTGTCTACAAAAGTTCACGCTAAAAACCAGTCTTAGAAAAACAAATGACAAAACCCAAACAAAAGTGAACAAAAGTAAAACAAGACAATAAAACAAACTGGTTTTAAAGTAAAGCCTTGACCTTCTGCTTATTATTCTTCTGTGTCAAGAAATCATTATGATTTTATACTTTCAATCTTATAAGGAAAGTAAAAACTCCGGTATTCATATAATCTCATAATTCTTAGTAACTTAAATAAATCGAATATAGTGGAAGAGTTTGCTGCGATCGTAAATCAAATCAATTAGAGATAATTTATTGTTATGTTTAACTTTTATAGGTTGGTGCAGGATAACTCGATTTCTACGGCTCGATAGTTTTTACTTGTTAAGCCAATTATTGTAATACTGAGATGTGATGATAGGAGCTTATTCTATCACATATTCTCATCAGGTATCAGATTTAAAAAAAATACATACTAACTTAATTCCTATTGCAAGTCTATTTTATGTTGTAATGACCATTTTGTGACTTTAAGTTATTGATAACTTCAGTTAACTAAAATTATCAGTTTCTTCGTTATTCCCCGTCATACCCCTTTATTTGAGTTTCCTGCTTGTTCCTTTGTATAATAATATCATTTTGATATTGCAACTAAGATCATCATGGTGTTTCTTTAAACATTTGAAAAATCGAGCTACATATTGCTCAATTCCGAAAAAAACTTGGAATAATCAGATTACGTATAGGTATTATTTATGATTTCACAGTTTTCACGTTTCGTAGATCGTAAAGGCGTTTTGCCCAGACATGTAAATATGTTACGTCCTTGTGAAACCAGTTCGCCTGTACTACCTAGTACTAGTTAATTCTATAATAATGTCTGACTTCAGTATTCATTATCATTTTAGTCATAGTTAGTCTTAACTCATGATTTCCTATGGGTGTCGCAACATTAACTCTGTCTAATGATATTATTGCGAACATTATGTTACATGCGTTGTGCAGCAATATCCGTAGTATATTAAATAATAGTGCATTAGAATATTGAATTATGATTTTTATTCTTACAGAGTTCTATATATTAATGTAGAGGTCAAAAAGGCAGACACATTTTACCTAGTTAAATAATGAAGCTATATTTTTATTCGCTAACAATGTACTCTTAACACAATTATGTTTAGTTAGAGTGTATGATATCATTAGTACAAGTATAGAACCTACATAATATAATGTATACCTACATTACTAGGTACGGTAGAACAGACCATAAATAGTTTCTTATAGTTAAAGGAAAAACTAGCATCTATAATAACAGCAATTAAGGCATTAAAAATGAAAATCACAAAATAAATATAATACGCAATCTACTCTTCCATCCATCTCGTACATACTCGTTAATCTTTGTAACAAATACTTTGTAATATCTTACATCAACTTTTATGACTCCTATGGGATGAGATCTACAAAAAGTTCAAAGAATATAAAACAAAACATCGACAAACTTGAGAGAAATAAAAAAGGAAATTTTTAGATATAAGAAGCGCAGAAAGTTACATCTAGCTCTTAGACATGAAACTTCATTAAACTACATTTTAATATATCTCTTTCAAAACTAAGTCTGAAAGAAATCCACGGATAATGCCTAAGTACATTTTATACGCACTTTGGGTGCAAACAAATTATTAAACAATACATTTGGACTACATCAAAAACTAAATAAGTAGCTAAAGCACGGTTTTATGGAATTCAGATACAAAGAAGGTAGGTACCACAAACACCAAGATCCAAGGCAATGTAGAAAAGTGGATTTTCTACATTGGCCCGTCCGGGGATCGAACCGGTGCATAGGCGACTCGACCAAATAACAAAATCTTACAAAAGATGACTGACCGAAAAATCTCACCAAACAAAAACAAGGCAAAGAAATAATATCCAGTACTGCCAATCAATCAACAAAGTTATGGGGTCGTGTGAAGTACTGCGAGCCCGCGGCCCTTAGGCCTTATTACACAACATATTCATAAGGCCCGGTCGCCTCGGTTACATCACTAGCCGCGACATTTCCATATAACGCCCGACCCACACTCGCCAATACTTTTGATTGAACAAGTATGTAAAAAGCATAATTTTATTTTGTTACTTGAGATATTATTTATAATATAATAAAAGATTTAAAGGCTTGTAAAGTTTTGCAAGTATAAAGTTCGTTTTTACATTAAGTAAAGTAATAAATAAAAATAATAATAAGAGATTTTTGATCTACTACAAAAAATGGTCTAAAGTCCAATCATATACTCGATCTTTGATCTGTTACAACCTAAATATCAAAAGTGCAAGTACCCAGTAAAGATAATAATCGGTTTAGCAAGTGACGAAAAACTAATCTTAGTAATTTTATAGAAAAGAGGAAGTTTGAATGTCTATTACACTTAATGAATAAATTAACATCGTACAATTCTGTTCACTATTTTAAACACATCACATTAATATATTTCCTACACTCTTTCAATGAAACAGTGGAACATGCAGCAAGAATTCAAACAATTTCATTTTGTTTTGCTCATTGAATACAATAATGAAGCAGTTACACTCGTATGTTGTTCTTGTCGCATGTTAAACACACGTGAATCAGAATACGGAGGTGATGTGTAACTTGTAAGTGATGTCATTTATAAGGAAATTATAATGCAGGTACAAAGTGCCTTATAACTCAAGACTGGTGACGTCACTTGGTTGGTATTAGAACCTCTGCAAGGGAAAACGGTTTCTGAGTGTACTGGTTTCTTAAAGGATAAGACTGTCGTATTCAGCGTGGTTTAGAAATAACTTAAAGAAAAAATTGACTGTCATAAGCTTGTCTAATAACTTCGTCTTTTCTGGTGAACCGAAGACTTTAATAAAATAAATAATCAAAATTAGGTATTTCTATTATTCATTTTATTAAAAGTATGTGTTTAATTTGAAATGGAAAATCATTAGTTTGGACTGGATATAACATATTTCGTGATATAATTATTACAACTTAGTGACATTGAGAGGTCAGCCTGTTTAATTCATGCTATAAACGTTTTGTTTGCTCGCTGCAAAGATCAAGGACACCAACTGCATCTTAATTGAACTAACCGGATTTACAAACTATATAAACTTATTAGAGTAATGATCTATCACACTAATGGAAACTTTAAGAAAAAACACTATTTATCACGATTCCTTGAACATTACTTAAACCATAAGAACTGAGATATGAGGCACAAGAAAAAGAAACAGATTCCAAAAGTGTAGTTCTTCGATCGCGAATATTGAAATACAAACGAGAAATAAGCAAGAACTGACCAGACGGCGCGATTTACGCGAGTTCTTTTCAAATATCGAAGTCGTAAGTTAGTCGTTCTTTTCTAGCCAGCTAGCAACTACCGAACCTTGAACCTTCTTTGTACGAACTTCCAAAATTGCATTAAATTAAACGCTTAAATAAGAAAATAGTTTATAAGTATATTCAGACGCGCGTTAACTCCGTATGTCTTATCTCTCGTATTATGCTGCATAATGTAACACTACCAACATAGTTCGCAGCGCTATTGACAAGCGGTTTGCAATAAAGCTAGGCGCCCTATTCATTTTATTTCCTAAGCTAGGTGTGAAAACTACGTAATAACAACTAAGAACAGTTAAAGTCTAGCGTAGAGTACATTAAGCTACTCGCTGAATTCCGAAGCGATTGTTGTCATACATTTTGTATGAGGACTCACATTGCAGTGGACACTCGCTACTATGTTTAGAAGAGAATAGAAAATCTTAGGGTTCTTTGACTTTATTCGGTAGAAGAATAAACAAAAGACGAACATTTTTCTCAGTATATCTGAAGAAGAATAAACAAAAGACGATCACCTTTCTTCGTATATAAATCTATCTGAACGAAGCAAGAAGCGTATAGTCATTCTTATTTTTATTACCCCGCCGTAAGCTCACTGTAATCCGAAAGAGCGCTTGTCAAAACGTTTAATATGTACTCCATTAAATCCATATCAGCAAAGGTTTAACTTACTTCTGCTGACAGCCGGAGAGCCTGGCATTTCATATAAGGAAATTCGTCCATTTATTGGCCAAGTTAATATATAGTGGGATTCTCTTAACGACTTATTGCAGTGATCTTTTTTACGGGTTTTCGCATAAATATCATTGCAGTTGCATACAAAAGGTCCGTATTTCGTGCTTATCTTTGCCGATATCTGTTACTTCGTCAGTTTTGGTAATCAGTCGGCGAAGTGGCTCTGGTTAACCTTGTGTTATTTTGTTTCTCGACTTGTATTTCGAATTGCCACTAAGTTATATTGTAGGATTTCCTTTCATTCATTATGATAATCCTTTAAGTTTTACATACGATGTGGAGCAACTTTAAGTCTTACCCAATACTTAGGTAATAAAGGTTATACCAATTATTGTTGTTTCCGCACTAATCATTCGAAAAAAGTAAACAAGAAACAAGTTTTTAAATAATTTCTGCAGAACGCTCGTTATCAAAATTTTGACACTAGATATGATTTACACTAATTAATATTAGGTGCGGCATTTAGCATAAACATTAATGTTATAAATAAATATATTTAGATAATAATTGCTCTACTTTCTCTAACCACGTTCCGGGTTCAATGAACAAAGATAGCCCAAACACAAACATTAAATGAATCTTGTTGCTTAGCAACGTTTTTTTACTTCAAATGTTTCTTTATAACCATTGACGAACTATATACACAGACTGCTACTATCGCTAGTTTCCCCTTGAGACAAGCGAGAGCAGTTTTTAGTCTGAACCTAGTACATTTCGTTTTTCATTTAAGTTAATTTTCGCGCAACGAGAAACTTATTTACGAAAAGATCGATGGTTTTGACAATTTTAGGATAATATTAGTGTTTTAGATAGTTTTTTTAAAACGGCAAGCTCCATCTTCATACATAATTCACGACAACACTTGTTCACACTAGTGCTTACGGTTTAAACTCTGATAGGCTCACTCTATAGTTTCATATGTATACTCTAAGTTTATAGCCCTTTTTCTCGTGTCAGTTTTCACCGTATAAAGGACTCTGATTTTATTGTATTGAATTGTCGGAGTTTTATTTGCATTACTCTCTCTATAAATGGATGGAATAATGGTCATCGCTATTGAGCAACCATTTTGTTATGTTATCGGTATTTTTACTCGTTGTTAGGATTGGAATGTTCAGAATATAATGGTTGAAGTATTCGAGGTTTGTTTAGCCGTATAACCTGAATAGTTGTCCCGTATTACTTGGGTAAAAGAGGTCACATCTAAATCGTCCGTTTTAAAATAAAATTTGCGGAGAAAACATAGCTTGATTTTTTTATTGTGGAATTGCTTTTACCCTTTTACAAAGCAAAAATATAATTTTATTTTTGTGTATTAATAAAACATTTATTAAATTTTATACAAATAATGAAATGATAATCAGATAATAATGATAATTGGTGTAACGTGGTGTTTTACTAAAATGCGTAAAGTAGTAAGTAAGTATATTTTCGAATCTTGGCTTCAGTAGCAATAAAATACCGTTATTCCACCATAAATTAGGAATTATAGACAAGATATCTTGAAACATTAATTGATATTAAAATTTAAATGTAACTGTAATAAAATTCAAGGCAAATTGTGCGTAAAATTATTCAATTTAGAACCAGTGCGCAGTTTAATGTAGAGTAAAGTCTGGGATTACCTAAGTGTAAAATGTTCTCATTAACCTACATGAAGGGACTAGGAAATGTAAGGACGCGTTAAGACTAGCCTTATTAAAATACTTCTAGAATTTTCTTCAGTAAATGTTCATTTCTTTCCTTTATTAAACTTTTAGTACCTAGTTTCTTTCTTTCATTAGGGATTGTAGACTAGGATTTTTTTTTGTAATTGCAATGTGGATATTTTATTACTACTAATTTGATCACTGGTGTTCTAATTTGATCACTTATGAATTTCTCATCTTGACTGAGACCTGACTTATTATTGGTATCTATGAGTCATATTTTAACTAAAAACTGTTAACATTTAGAACTAAAACCATTGACAAACAAACAAATTAGAGTAGACACTTTATCTGTCAACGATGGCGCCAACGTTATCTTTTTTTAATGTCCTAAGTAATAACACATCATATTTCACCTATTCTCGTAAACCTGAGATGTTCACAATATGTACACGACACACACAATGTAATGTACGTCACCAAATACTTACACATCAACATAATGCATGTCCCTTTTACCAACCCTTTCAAGTGTCTCCGAAAATGGGCCATACCGAGTACAATAGTGGAAAAGTATGGAAAAGTACGGAAAAGTACGGAAAAGTCCGGGACACCAACAAAGACTGTTGTGTTAGAAAAGTGTCCGGCTAAGATGGGGGGCTATTCTCATAAGTAGGCCGCCGAGAGACCGTAATTGTGGTGATACGAAACACCACTCTTGAGTTTAAGAATAGCCCCGTATATTCGTAATAAGAGTGTATTGTGTTTTATATTAAAAGTGGCTTGGACTTTTGTTGGAGATGATTAGCATTGTTGGTAACAATGTGACTTTGAAGAGAAGAACAGGCCATTTTAATGAGATGCTTATTGAGGTGTTTTCAATTCGTTCACTGAGAGTCTCCATAAAGAACTGTATTACACGTTAGCTTAGTAATTACTGACTTAAAGTTTGTTATTTATCTCAATTTGACCGAAGCGAAGTTGGGAATCTTGATCTCGATTTTTCAACTATTTACTAACATTTTTTAAATTAAATTTCCTATCCTTTGACTTCAGAAGCGCTGCAAATTTTACTCAGAAGTTTTCAAACGACGGGCTCTTGAGTATCGATAAGTTAGATATTAATTTAGTATCGATCACGTAAATACGAGCGCTAATCACAAATTCAACAACCAAGTGAATAGTACAATTTTTGAAAGAACATCAATTACTTGCAGTACTAATAATATGTTAAGTGAACAGCTTGATATGACGACCGACAATGTTTTGCTGCAGTCATTTCCTTTGACACTGAAATATGTAAATACATTATAACATCATAATACTCGAGGAATGCCCTTGTGTACATTAGGGCAAGAAGGTTATACATAATTATCAGGTTATATAAACTGATCCATGCTACAAGACCTATATTTACTACTCTGTGTAAAAAGTATCGGGAATATGTCAATAAAAAGACCCGCGTAAAAGAAGTCGTTCTAATTTTTTTACTGCATGTTGGTAGCACTGAACTGATTTAGCGCGCAAAGTTTGAGCGGGATCTGTCATTTAATTTGTTTTAAACTACACTTTTTGTTGGTCATAGTTTTGAGTTCTCGGCGATTTTTACAATGGAAAATATTGTTGAACAAAGAGTGTGCCTTAAATTTTGTGTTTCGAATGATATTTCATGTGGTGAATCACTAAAAATGTTGCGAAATACCTACGGCGCATCGTGTATACCGAAAAAAAGGGCTTATGAATGGTATAAGGCTTTTAAAGAAGGCCGAGAAGTAGTAGTAGACTTGCCTCGTTCTGGTAGACCTTCAACCGCTACGACCAAAGAAAACATCGACAGAATCAAGAAGTTAGTGCTCGAAAATCGACGTATGAGTGTGAGAGAGTTGGCTAGTGAGGTGAACATATCTTTTAAGTCCGTCCACAACATTCTTATAGACATTAGGCATAAAAGGGTCGACTAGTCCCAAAAGATCTCAATTTTGTTCAAAAAAGCATGTCGCTGAAGACATGATTTCCCGAGCTTCTACGGATCCGACCTTTATGAAACGTATAATAACTGGCGACGAGACATGGGTTTATGAGTACAACATGCAAACAAGCCAACAGTCTTCAGAATGGCGTCTCGAAAACGAGCCGAAACACAAAAAACCGCGGCAAATTCGCTCCAAAATCAAGGTGATGCTGACAGTTTTTTTTTACTACCTTGGTGTGGTTCACTCCGAATTCCTTCCAGAGGGAGAAACAGTGAATAAAGAATATTATTTAGGCGTTATGAAGCGTTTGCGTGAGAGTATCCGCCGAAAACATCCAGATTTGTGGCAACACAACTCATGGATGCTGCACCATGATAATGCACCGTCACACACAGCCATTATAGTGAAAGAGTTTTTAGCGAAAAATTCAACAAAAGTTCCCGACCAAGCACCGTATTCAACTGATATGGCTCCGTCTGACTTTTTTTAAATTCCCAAGTTAAAATTACCACTTCGAGGAAAACGTTTTGAGTCGATAGAAGAAAAAAAAGAAAATTCGCTGAATGAGCTAAAGGCCATACCGCAAATATCCTACGAAAAATGTAGGGAAGACTGGGTGAAGCGTTGGAGATGTTGTATTGCAAGCGAAGGGGCCTACTTTGAAGGCGATAAAATAAATTTAGATGAATAATTTGTATTTTTTGTTTTATTGACAAATTCCCGATATTTAGTACACAGAATGTATAACAATCATAGACAATGCATTACTTACCTGTCATTGTACAGCCAACCACACATTACTGTCACTTTGACATAGACAACTACCTTATGTCAAAGCCGTAAAGTTCATTTTTATGGTTTGTTTATAGTAATGTGCGGTTTACTGTACTAGAAAGGTATTATGTCTTCGTAATGCGCGGTTATTATGGAAACATTTATCGTCTAGCTATGGCCAACCGTTTACACGTTGGTTTCAAGGTCCCATTGTTTCAACTCATTTTTACGTGACTTGTTAGAAGTAATTTTAATTATGCTTGATTTGTGAGTTATTGAGTTATGAACTTATAAGGGTGTACAGATATTGTGCACGCGACTCCAGTTATGTCGCAATTAGGCGATCGAGTGAGTTCCAGTCAGGCGATGCCGGCACACGATTTGGCTTGGTACACTAACCAAATATTAAGCGATTAAAAAGTAAACCACTTTATTATACCAACAATATTCGTGTATTTAATTTTTATTTGATCTTCTCTCGTAATGGTGTTGCTCAATTAGATATCGACAAAAATGTATCGACTTAAAAATACAACTAACAAAAATTATATTGTCACGTAAAAAAGAAGCTTAAAGGGTTAATAAATCATGCAAACATTGACATTGGTTAGTTTCATGCGGTTAGAACGTCCCCTAGCGGACTACACTGAATCATCTGCATTAACAGGGGTTGCTCAGGCAGTATAGGGGTTGCATTTAAAAACGTACCCTGTACCAAGTGGCCACCTGTGGTTGCCGGAGACACCACCGAAAACAATATGTTAAATGTTAATACTGGAATATAAGCATGAAAACACTTTATGTTATTGGCAGAGTAATTAAGCTATCTATTTGAAGATCACAAAGCCTAGAACTTAGGAAGTAATGTTACTTTATTACATTCTACCAATGATATTATAATAAACAGATATGTTGTTAGCGCGCAATCGTGAAGACTCGAAAACGTCCTAATGGAGACGTATTGCCTTAGTCTGCGTCACGCATCTCGACGAGTGACACACTCGAACGAAATTTACATAAAAGCTTTTAAATGTCATTGTGTGTATCCAGAAACTGTATCATTTATGATAACGAAGTAAATAAAATACAAGGAATCTCATACCACATGTAAATACGCAATATACTTCGATTTAATAATATTTTTTATTTATTTTCCTAATATTCTGATAATTGGAGGTTAGAAAAAAGAAAGAGACGGTAAATACATTTTTTGTCGTGAGGACGACAAGGACGCGTGATCGCACACATATAGAATAAAAGTACAGATGCGACTATTAGGCATTAAAGTCATCATTACCCCAGAGTTCTGTTTTCCTTTTTTCTAATGTTGGATTATTTAATCATTTGTTTTTTTTGAAATAGTCGATATACTTAATTATAAATTAAACATGTCATGTGTGGGTAAAGAAAATATGAATAGCTTACCCTTATTACCTTAATATATCGCAGAAAATGTTAAAATAAAACTATTTCTATTTCCACTTTGTCGCTTTAACATCGTGATTTATTTCTCACCTACCTACCTTTAGTAGTGTTGCTTAGTTGTTATAGGCACAAACCGTGGATACAAATTTAGTAGACGCGGTTTGTACCTTCTGTCTCGTAAAATTTGTTAGTCTATGACGTTTGTTTAGATTGAAGCGTAATTGACAACACTAATTGTCTCTTTTTTTCTTATGGGTTTTATCACGCTATCTCTTTTGTATCATTTTGACATGTGAGCTGCCGCTGCTGCGCGGAACACTTTTTTCGGTTGTTTTGTATGGGTGTAACATATCTGTTTATTATAATATCATTGCATTCTACGTTAATTTGCTAGGTAATACGCCTATAAAATGTTATTAGCAAGATATTAGACTCGTACATTAAAATGTAAACTTTTATAGCCTGTCAATAAACAGGCCAATAACAATAAAAATGAGAATTTCGTACACCGTAAAGTAATGTTATATTTTTTATAGCGATGATAATAACAATTTGATCACACTCTTTTGCAAATCCGAATACTGGCTGCAAATAAAATCACAGCTGAATAAAAATAGAACGACTTCAAACACTGGCACGCGTCACCGAAAACAAAAAACTAAATGCATTCGGAATTCGAAATTTTAAGCACGTTCCACACATATTCGAAGGGTAACTTATTTGCGTTGTAAACATGACATTTTGTGCGCATTGTAGAATGTGCACTGGAGCCCCTACCGCGGTAATCGGTTGACGAGTGCATATCGTTCGTCCGATACGTTTTGCGTGACCGTCGGGTATGCGTTTAAGAAATTACTTCCACATAACGGTATTGTGGAAACAGGTTTGTAAGTGCCAGTGTGGATTGCTGTCGGCTAGTGATTTTTCCGATATACGACACGTAGTACTAAATATACTTGTACTTGCGAGATAAGATCAAGACATTCTTGCAATACCGCGATGTCTCGATTGGATATTTGATGTGAGTAAGCAAGTTCTTCAATGCTATATTGGTAGAAAGGTTGTTTGTATAATAAACCTATTTGTAAGACTGTTTTGTATCGATTTTGTAAAACATAGTATTTACATTTCTGATGTTCAACTTTTTATGTATCGTAACTAGTTGTCATTGTACCTTTGATAAGCTGCAAAGGTTTGCCTTGAAAACATTACATTTCATTATTCTATTGAAGGATCAACTCAGTTTCCAAATAAAATATGCAGGATGATTCAAATAAAAGCAGATTTATTAATATAATTCAACCGTACAGTTCAACTCGTGGTTAGCAAGTGCGTGACAGCGATAACCGCCGACAAGAGACGTCAAGTGTCAATGTCGCACCGACGTTGACACATTACAATCGATAATTTAATAATTAGTCGATTATATTACGGTTTATAAATTTAAAAATAAAGAAATTAACACATTACTTTATATCGATTCTTACTGTACATTATATCGATTCTTACAGCTCGGCCATCCTAATAAGGGTGGGTCCTCACACATTGATAAACATTACCAGCATAGGTACACAACAATCAATACAATCTCTAGTATATTAACATCGATAGCTCATAATTAATATTATTATAATTAACGAAATTACAATCACAGTACTTATAAATAATAAATTAAATAACTGTTATTTATTCACTTCAAATTATAGCCATAAAAGCTATAAGTTCTAATTCTAGTACTAGCTCTCATCACATTCAGGACCGCCGTCCAAAATCAGGATAATCTCTCGTGATCTGCGTCGTATTTAATCGGACGCTCGCGACCTATACTAGTACAGTCTGCCGTGATCTGCGTCATCTGCACAACTAGTGCTGACGCTCACCGCCCATATCAGTATAGTCTGTCACGATCTGCGTCATATCTAATTGTACGCTCGCGACCTATACCAGTACAGTCTGCCGTGATCTGCGTCATCTGCACAACTAGTGCTGACGCTCACAGCCCATACCAGTATAGTCTGTCACGATCTGCGTCATGTTTATCCTGGCGCTCGCAACCTATACCAGTACAGTCTGCCGTGATCTGCGTCATCTGCACAACTAGTGCTGACGCTCACAGCCCATACCAGTATAGTCTGTCACGATCTGCGTCATGTTTATCCTGGCGCTCGCAACCTATACCAGTACAGTCTGCCGTGATCTGCGTCATCTGCACAACTAGTGCTGACGCTCACAACCCATACTAGTATAGTCTGTAGCGATCTGCGCTGTTTATATTTAACTATAAAACTCTTATAATGAATCTACTTAACTAATGCAATGTTTTACACATAAAGTACTAAATATTATTATTTCTGTATCAATTACATAATTCTTATCTCGTTTTTATTTATTTACTTTTATCATTACTACAATCACTGTCATCTGTACTATTATTAACATCGCTATCGTTTTCACATTCAAATCCCTTAAAATTTAACCACGGATGTATTTTATCAATTGGAACTATATTCTCATATTTTTTGGATCCCTTTCTTGTAAGCGGAGTATCCTCCACTAAAAATCTATCGTTAGGTAGTATTTTAACTATTCTGTAAGGACCATGAAATTTGGCTAGAAGCTTTTTAGATTTTCCTACCCTATCTTTGTCAAAAGTTGTTCTTTCCAATCTAACAAGATCTCCCTCGCTATAATTCCTTGCCGGTTTTCTATGCTTGTCGTAATTATGTTTTGTCACCTTTTGTGCATCTTCAATTTTACGTATAGATTCATTTCTTAGGTCTATTAGGTCATTACCGCTGACTCGGTCTATCGTTGTATTAATTACATCACTTAGCAAATTTTCCGTGACACATTTAACTTTATATCCAAATAATAACTCTGAAGGACTTTTACCGGTTGTCTTATTAACTGATGTATTTAAACCTAACTGTATCTCGTTCACATACTCATCCCAAGAGTTATCGCTTTTATCGTGACACTTAGTACTGAGAGCGTCCAAAATTGTTCGGTTAAATCGTTCGACCTGTCCGTTTGCTCGCGGAGTTGCGACGGCATTTAAAATGTGCTTAATACCAGCATTTTCTATAAAGTTTTTAAATTTGGCACTTGTGAAACATGAACCTCTGTCCGTTATCAACCGTGTAGGTGCTCCAAAATAACTAAAATATTCTTTAAATATGCGAATAGCGGTAGCAGTTTTTGTGTCTCTAACGGGTTTTATGGCAATAAATTTAGTAAAAGCGTCTACAATTATCAATAAATACATGTTGCCTCTCCGCGAACGAACAAACGGGCCTAGATGATCGGCATGCAATGTGTGGAAGGGTATGTCTGGCTTGGGAATAGGATGTAGAAATCCTTCTTTAGGTCCTCCAGGTGTTTTATGATAAGCGCATTCCAGACAAGCACTAACATATTTCTTTGTAAATCGTCTCATCTTTGGAAACCAAAATGAATCTTTAAGTCTTTTTAATGTTTTATCATGACCGAAATGACCGACGTCGTCATGATTCATTTTTAACAATTGCCACCTTACTGATTTTGGAACCACCCAACGTAGTCCATTATCAACTATTCTGTAAACGTAATTACCCTTCAACTGATAATTTTTATAAACGTCTACAATAAACGCAGTATCTTTATTCGATAGAATTTCTTTAATCCTTTTAATCTCATCATCGTCACTTTGAACGGTAGCAATCCAGTCTTGAGCATCCACCGTAAGTATGTCTATTATGTGAATTCCGTCTACATTCGTAGGTTCATCAACAGGAGCACGGCTGAGAGCGTCGACGTGTGACATATTCGAGCCTGCTCTGTATTCTATCTCACAGTCGTACTCCTGCAGCTGCACCCACCATCGGCCTATTCTAGGTACTAAATCTCTTTTTGTCATTGTAGTCCGTAACGCATTACAGTCTGTTATTATTTTAAATTTTAGTCCCAGTAAATAAACGCGAAATCTACTTAACGATGCTATTACCGCAAGAGTTTCTAAATCAAAGGAGTGTAATTTCTGTTCGTCATTTGTAGTTTTCCGACTGTAATAAGCTACGGGTCTCATAAGTCCGTCCTGGCTACGCTGCATCAGAATACCTGCAATGCCATACTTTGATGCATCGGTATGTAACTCCGTTTCTAATTTGCTATCATACAACGCAAGCAAAGGTCTTTCTGTTAATTTACCTTTCAGAGTTTCGAATGCTAAAGTATGGTCATCTGTCCATTTCCATTGAAACTGCTTTTTTAGTAAATCCGTTAATGGTCGAGCTATCAATGAGAAGTCTTTTACAAAGCGCCTAAAAAAGCTTGCTAACCCGATAAAGCGTCTAACATCGTGAACGTTCTTAGGTACAGGGAAATTTGATACAGCGATTGTTTTGCGAGACCCAGGCCGTATACCTGATCCACTAACTTCAAAGCCTAGGAAATCGATTTGTTTATAGAAGAAAAAACATTTTTCTAGTTTAAGAGTAAGATTCGCTTCGCGAAAAATATTAAGAACCTCTTCTAGTCTGCCTAAACCCTCGTCAAATGTTCGCGCTGGTATTAAAATATCATCCATAAAGACTAATGTGTAATCTATTTTCGACAAGATTTTATTCATTGCTCTTTGGAATACTGACGGCGCGTTCGTTAGTCCAAAGGGCATCCTTTTAAATTGGTATTGACCGTCAGGGGTCACGAAAGCCGTTTTGTCTTGGGAGTTTTCCCCTACTGGTAGCTGGTAGTATCCTGACGCTAAATCTAAACTTATAAATACTGAGTTACCAGATAATCGATCCAATTGATCATCGATCAATGGTAGAGGGAAATGCTCCTTTTTGGTTTTTCTATTTAATGCGCGGTAATCAATACAAAGACGTTTATCCCCCGTTTTCTTCTTAACAAGAAGAACGGGGCTAGCATACGATGAATTAGATTCACATATGATATCCGCGTTGAGCATTTCTTGTACCATTGACTTAACGAGTTCTCTCTCCGGGTAAGACAGTCTATAGGGCCTATAAACTACCGGTTTCGTATCAATCAAGTCTATTTCCATCTTTTCTACATTAGAGTAACCTAAGTCCATCATATTACGTGAGAAACATTCATTATACTTCTGCAGGGTGTTTTTCAATTGTTGGATTTCACTACTAGACAAATGCTTACCGTAATTTAATGATAAATGTGTATTTGAATCGTTAAAGTCCAATATATTAATATTCAAAAATGTATCCGTATAAGAAGCACGTGTCATCAGTGTTCCACGTTTAAGTTTCAATACATTATTTGATATATTTTGTATTAATAGTGCGCCAGTACCGTTTAGTATGTTGTATTCACCTGGCATTAAATAATATTCCATTCCGGTACAACTCCGCAAAGAACCGTTTACGTATACGACACCAGAAAATTCCTTATCAGTGTTTATTTTTATGACGCATGTGTCACGTGGTGAGATTGAGACATCATCGAGAAGTAAAAGTCTAAGTTTCGTAGGTAAGGTTCGTCCAAATATAAGAGCATCGCTGGTTTTAGTTATAGTAATACTCGGTATTTCAGTAAAGCTAT
Organism: Autographa gamma; assembly: GCA_905146925.1. Taxonomy (NCBI): domain Eukaryota; kingdom Metazoa; phylum Arthropoda; class Insecta; order Lepidoptera; family Noctuidae; genus Autographa; species Autographa gamma. The sequence goes on from LR989855.1 coordinate 10,836,249, forward strand.
GACCAATCAGAACATCATATTTGATCACGCTGTCTTCAACAATATAGCTATCGATTGTCTCCGTTATACCTTGAATTTCTATCCTAATTACCGCCCTGCCTATTGGCATAACTATATTGTTTCCAATACCACGCATTGTAGGTAGTTGTACCGATGACCAATGAATGCCTAACCTATTTGCGACACTATGACGTAATAACGTGCATTGGCTACCTAAATCAACATACCCTCGCATAGGTTGGTCGTTAATTTTCAAATCAATTAAATATTTATTATTACTTACATTAGTCATTGTATTTAATGCCAAAATCGTCTTTTCTTGATTTATTTCGGGTTTAGACGTATCGTTACTTGGTAATCTTGAACAGTTAGTAGATAAGTGCCCTATTTTATTGCAAATATTACATTTTAAAATTTTCTTTGTGCAATTGAAACTGTAATGACCGGATTCATTACAATTGTAACAAGTAACATTCTTATTGCTGTCATTTGATCTTATTGCTTTGGAGTTCGACGTTTGCTTAGAAGAGTTACCAACATAAGTGCTTATCCTTTTATCATATTTTACTTTAACCCTATTATCTGATTCACGTGGTTGTTGTTTAATGGATTGAAAGTATTTTAAAACCTGTTCCGGCTCCTCACATTTTAGCGCTTTTGCCCCTAATCTTAAGCTACGATCCTCTATCCCATATAATAAACAATCTACCGCCCGTTTACCTTTAATTTCGCATCTTTGTAAGAGATTAATTTTTTCATAAAAATATAGTTCCAAAGAATCATTATATTTAGCCCTCTTAGACAACATCTCCGTCAAAAGTTCTGCATAATCGTCACTTGATGGAAATGACTCAGTCAACTTAGTTTTCCATTCAGACCACGAAAACGACATCGACGGCAGAGTTTGATACCACGTTTTTGCCACACCGCTTAGCTTAGGAAGTGCATAATGAATTGTTTGGTCATCACCCCATTTATATAATCGAGCACAATCTTCCACTTTGCTAAGCCATATGTCAATAGTCTGACCTTTAATCATGGGATCAAACTCTGGTATAACATTACCAAGCATAGGAAATTTATTGCCTTCTGGCCGATTGTTAGAAATGGATCTAATTAACTCAGTTAACAATAATTGAGTATTATCTTTAACATTAGAACGACTCACATGGTTATCTTCAGGTGACGTACTCGAACCGTGATGTCTACGGCGTCTGGATCTCGAACGGTTTCTTGATCTCGGTCGGTGTCTTGAGCTTGAACTATCTCTTGAGCTCGTACGTCGGCGCCTCAAACCCGAACGACGCGGAGTTCTTGTTGTAGGTCGTCTCGTGCCTTCTTTGTCCAGTTCACCAACGCTGTCTTCAAAGGAATCTTCATGATTTTCCAATGATCTTCTTCGAGGTTTCTTTCTTGTACCTTTTTCGCGATATTCCGTCTTTGAGCTTCGAATGTGCGATTTCTTATGAGTTTTTCGAGAATGGCGTCGTTTACGCGTTGATTTTTCGCCTTCACGATGTGTATTTTCAATATCTTTGTCCATTGTGTAAGTTTACGAATCTTTTCGTATGATGTGACTTGGCGTGGAAATAACTCGTGGGTTTTGTTAATCCCACTTCTGAGCTGAAGGATCAACTCAGTTTCCAAATAAAATATGCAGGATGATTCAAATAAAAGCAGATTTATTAATATAATTCAACCGTACAGTTCAACTCGTGGTTAGCAAGTGCGTGACAGCGATAACCGCCGACAAGAGACGTCAAGTGTCAATGTCGCACCGACGTTGACACATTACAATCGATAATTTAATAATTAGTCGATTATATTACGGTTTATAAATTTAAAAATAAAGAAATTAACACATTACTTTATATCGATTCTTACTGTACATTATATCGATTCTTACACTATTAAATCCTACACACTACATACGAGTACTCATTTTCCCTTCAAGAGTTTAGATATTTTTTTATTATTAACAAATCCTGTTTATCAAATATATTTAAAAAGAAAGGAAGACATATTTTCTCTACTATTAAAATAAAAGAAGACAATAACCCATAACTCTCATAGATAAAGTTTCATCTTCAATTGGTGGAACAAATAAAAAATATGGCGCTTGTAAGCATTACAAAACGTTTATCAGATTTAAATTGAAAGTGTGATGTTTTAATGCAACGTTTATGGCTATTTTCAGCAGTCATCAGACTTGTCCCGCCCACAGCTGCCCACGTGCAGACCGCACTTTTGTACGCAACCAAACTAAAATATTGCTACTTCATATCGCTTACTTTTTTTCTCCTTTTATATCTAGTAAATGGCATCCACAATTTAAATGATTCTCAATTCAAAAAACGTTTACAAACCTTTTTACAAATGGAACTCGTGCTTAACATTTATTTTCAATACTTGTAACATTGTAATTCACGATTGCTCACTCGATAATGTTAAAAGTATTTAGTTTTTTAAATAACTTTCCTTTAAGACATAAAAATAAAACGTTGATCATGAAGTAGTTACGGAATATTAGATATGGAAATAGCATTAAAATCGATTAGTGCCGCGATGGAATTATCGATAAGCAAAGAACTTGGTTAGTTAGTTTATGTACTTAGTTGTTTTTCTGCGCATAAATCAGAAATTTTAAATACTTAAGTGATAGCCAATAAAATTTGTTTTACTTCTATCAAATATACCTACTATCTAAAATTACTTTAATAGTTACATATAACCATTGACTTTAAAACAATTCTATTAGTAACGGAATAAAAGAAGTTACGATATGTCATAAGAACGATTCGATAAAAACAGAAATCGAATTGATTTCGCGCCATCTCGATTCAATTATTTTCTATGTAAACATTCTAAGGACGTCCTACCCGACGTCTCTCGATATTTGCATTTCAATGTTGTAATCGATTTGAATTGAAACTCGATTATCGATCAAGTACCAGACGTTCGTACTACTTTCACCGGATCGCAATTATTGAAACGTTAATATTTGTTCACTACTTGACGCCGATAGAATGTATCAAATAGAAACTTCAGTTTCCAAGTTCTTTGGTACAAGTTCTGCGTAGAAATAGGAACACACTTGTACTACTCAATAAAATTATTATATCGATAAACAAAAAAGGTGTAAAGACGATCCACCTAATCAATACATCATTAAAAACTCATTAAGGCTTTTTCGTAATTTGTGAAGTGTTGAATTTTAAACTTAAAATTCAACACTTAATAAACAACAAAATAAACCTCTTCAACAAAATCAATCTCTTTCCACTAGATTGTGCGCGAGATAATCGCTAACATGGTTGAGTAAAAACAATAGTTATAAATCAATATTTTACCATTATCAATAATTCAGAATTATTATTTAAATCAAAACAACCATAATTTTAAACATCTATTAGCTATATATTTCTATTGCCTTACTGACTTACAAACTTTAATATGTGGGAATGAACATATGTTGAAAGTCAGCTGTTCGCTCCCATCGAGTTAACTATTATTGGAAAGAGTTTAGTCGCAGGCATCATGTAATTATGTGTCAAAAGTACAATTCAGTTTAAATAAAGTTCTAATCGTAACTGCCAGTCCCGTCAAATAGAATTCAAAATATGAATACGCAATACATATTTACGTAGGTAGTTGCGAACCTACTAATCTACACAATCTAATAATATATTACCTAAAGGCAAACACCGTAAATAATATAAAAAGTTCTAATTTGTTTCGTTTATTTTACAGATAATACGTAACATTACAACATTAGCCGCTCACCGAAACGGTAACATTAAATAATCGTTTAAATAACAAAATAATTTGAATAAGCGAAAGTATTCGGCTAAGCTGTTTTATATATTTAGTTCAGATGAAGGCAAAACTACTAACATATGCATATCGTAATACAGAAGCTAGTTTATGATAAACCTGTTATGTTTGTTGATAGCAAACAGAGATATTTCTAATAATACAAATAAATTGTCGATATCTTAGTAATGAACGACACATCACTAACGCATGTCATTCCATTGTATATTATAAATTGCAAACAGTATTTTACTACTCAATTGAATAATACGGACCAGATTAACTCACAAGGTTATATATTTAACGATTCTACAAAAACTTGTGATTCAATTAATTACTGAGAAGTCGATACATATCGAAAACTGGTCGTGTTAATAATAGTTTGGCGCCAAACTCGATTATAGAATACCAATCGAATGAGCTGTTACTCGAAATTCGAAATTCGGGTAATTCGTTAACTTGATTAAATATTATTATCGAACAGTTTTCCGGGGAATTAAATCGGTACTACACGTGCCTAAATGTCAAACAAATGAAATTGAAATTCGAACTATATACTGAAATGTCATAGGGTGAGGGTTAATGTTTTTATTTATTAATTCTGCTTGTTCAATTAATTGTTTAACTTTATCATTCACTTAAAATTTTAAGTAAAGCTTGCTATACACAGGATACTCAGAAAATAGGTTACTATATCCGCTACTAGTATGGGTAACTAAAATAAGAACATTGGAACGGCTTTTAAAGATTACCCGGTTGAGTTGATCTCCCACTCGACATGGAAAATCTTTAAGAAAAATAAGAATATTAAATTTGCAGACACTGACCTTCGGCAAGGCGGCGAGGCACTGCTGCTTGACGTCCCAAATGAGCTGGTCCCTGGGGAACTGGAGGCTCTTCTGCACGTTCAGCTCGGGCACGTGCACGCGCACCAGGAGCCAGCCCTCCGCGCCCTCAGAGCACTCGCCCTCCATTACGCTACGCCATCTGCACAAGGAAAAAAACAATCGTCAAAATTAATAAGCTAACCCCCAAATAACTTGTGTATCAAAAATATTAAAAATATATGGAAAAATATAACATGTTCAATATTTGAACACAGATTATACAAATTGAAGACGTAATGGTCGTCGTGAGAACTGAGAAAAGAACGAACACGTTTGAAACATACTTTAAGAACTCTTTGATTAATCTTGATTTCAGAATATGAATTCAAAAAGTTTTTACGACAAAACAACTCCAAACTGCCTTAAATCTAGACTTGAAAAGTACTACGGGATAAAGTGAAAGAATAAAAACAAATGAAAAATACTCTTGAATTACCAACAGCTGGGGCAAACTTCAGTCACTTTCAAACAAGTAGGGTAAGCCAGAAAAAAGGTTTGTATCAAATTGTGGGGTATACTTGTCCTCTAGACAAACGACCTTCCAATTAATCTATCTTAAGGTACCATCTACATTAAGGGGGTCTGTACCAAGAAATATAGACTAGTTTATTTGTGGCTGGATTTATTGCCTGTTATTTTGGCTGTAGTAATAGTTAAAGTCGAGCCTTGGTACTAAATGTATGCTATATTTTCTCCATAAGAACTGTTTGTCTGCGATGGTATTTGGTAGATTGTAATTAGAAATAAAATAAATATATTTTAGTCTGGTTGATTAGACTCCTCAAATCTGAATTTAGATGACTAGCCAGACACTTTTTTCCACGTTGTTAGATTTTTCAAATGTGAAACGAAACGAGTCCGTGCCGACGAATGTCGTTTTGTCTTGGTCTCAAAAGACATCAGACATCAAAAAATAAGTTTTAAAATATTTTTGATGTAGTGAATGATATGATATACTAATTCAAATGATTGATATAATTAATTATCATAGATTTGTTTTAAATTATAAATGTTATAATCATGTATGCGTTAAAAGAGCCGCTATTTTCCTTAGAAATTGAACATTAAAGCATCGGAAATAAAAGCCGACAAATGTTAGCTTGTATTCTTGTTAATACTCGAGTTAAAATGCAAATTTCCCTGCTTAACATGTGTCGCAGGCGCATTTCATCCGGTTGCAGCGACCGTAACATGCATGTATTCTTAAACTTATCATAGTCTGTCGAGAAAGAGATAGCGCTATCTGTCTGTATAGCTGCATCCCTCTCTTCCACTGGTAGTGAATGAAATTGATGCCACGCCGGCGCCCAGTACGTTCTTGGAAACATAGTGACGCATTTTTACAAATTATTTAATGAAGAATTCACTTTTTAAGGATAAGATATAAAATATTACGTGAGCAACATGCATTGAAATATTTCGGTAGAATCCGCTTTAATTTGTATTGTAATCAATCGATAATGTTAATTAAAGTTTACAATCAGAAGCATAACAGTAGATAGCGATAGTTATCGGTAACAGTGTTAAACAAAATAAGTCCTTATGTGAACACGTGTAAGAAATACTTTTGTACACAGATTTTTTCTGAAAAAATAATGAAATACCCCTAAAAATGTTGTCTTGGATTCTCTTTTCATCGTACTCGTATGTCTTATGGTTATGCAGATTTGAATGAAGGTAAGATAAGAGACAAAGTTTCGTTGAAAAAGTAAGTTTATCAACTTGTCCAACTACAAACAAAAGTTCCGAAATCCTGAGCGTTATCTTTAAGGGCAACACATAAGGACTGTTTGTGCTTAGATAGTACTATCTTGTGGTCTCAGTTAAGGCGATAACAAGAATTTTTACACACTTGATGCTTTACAGATATCTAAAACATAAAAAGCAAACGTGCGAAGTGCGTGAAAAGAAGTCTTCACTTTTTTTTTTCTTTTTTAATCATCAAGTTGTCATAAACTTCAAAATGAATTGAATATTTGTTTGAAAATGATTCTTATTTTTGTTTCTAAATCCAACTGTATTTTTTTCCACATTTTACTTGTGTAATTGCACGTTAACGAACTATGTAATTATAATTACCAAATTTTTTATCAGTGCGGTCTCCCTTATGATATGATTGACCAAGAATTTATTCAGTGTCACTGCTTCCGATAAATATGCAATTAACATAGTAATTAGTTGATAACATCATTGCTTTTTAAAATATACATGCATTAAGGAAAATATCATTCGAAAATCATTAGATATTGACTTGGCATGGTGACGTATGACCAACATTTCTCGTTTATGGATGTGTGATGATGATGTGATGGATAAACGTCTACCCATTATCATAACCTTGTTTTTTTGTAGTAAAACAGTACCTAGATATAAATAATAATAATAATTAAATTTTATTTGCATATAAAAAAAGAAAATTATTAAAATATTACAAGATAGCACAGGTAGTGGACACCTGTTTACTATCTTCTAATCAATAAAACATTTGTAATCAGTTAAAAATACAAGGACAATAAATGTCTGACTGTTCGGCATTCTTTAATAAAAAAACTGACCAATAACTAAAGGCCTCTCTTTAATATGAAAGACTAAAATAATATGACATCGCAAGGTCTCAAAAAACAATAACACAGCATTATGCCGTAACTCAGATGAAAGTAATATTAATGTCTGTTGAAAATACAATACAGAAAATAATCTTTTTTAAGTGATTTATCATAAGGATTGGTATAAAGTGGCCCAGGACAGAAAATGAAAAAGTCTAGAGAAAAACAAGAAAGAAGTGTGTCCGACAGTGGGACACTAGAAAGCTTAATTAAAAAAAACTTATTACACACTAACTAAATTAATCAACAATTTTATTATATTGAGCTAAAGCGACAAAATCTATGATTTCGTAAATACCACTTCAAATTGTACATACTTTTTTATCGATTTTTCAGTAACAATTTCTTTTATTATACTAACTAGCTCACTGTACTAACTAAATAACTTTCAATTAAATTCCGATATTTAGGACAAATAACATGTTTATTAATAGCTTTTAATTACAAAGACACATTTAGACGCCCGACAAAAGCCTATTATGTATTATTTAATAGACAAATTGTTATCATAGATACGTAGAATACACCGCGCGGGCGTGAAATGACACTTTTCTATGGTAATTGAGATACAATTTTTAGTTTATTTAATTGTTGTAGTGATTGTGTAGTAATTAAGGTCACGTGTTGTATTGTACTTAATATTGTGATAGAAGAAAAGTGGTTAGTGTGAAATAGAGTAGAAATAAAGAATTAACTCATTAAAGTTTCGTAATTTAATTTTGTGGTAACGAATTATGTCGACTATGTACTCGAATTTCTTAAAGCGTGTATGATATCCATTGAGTTGTTTGAACCCTTAAATATCAAAATAATAAAAATAAAATAATATATAAAATATATAAAATAATGTTAAATATTTTTTTACTAAATATTAACCCACTGTCATGTCATATTATCATTGGCCATAATTATAACGTTGTATAGTTGGATTCAAACTTAATGGCGGCTCTGAACACGAGGCGAGTCGCTGCGCAGTAACAAACTTATGCGCCAGCGGGGGTGCGGGGCGAGGCACTGCGCAGCGTGTCGCCAACTGCAGAGCCGCCATTAAGTTTGAATCCAACTATACTTAGTTATTCTTTTGTTTTTTAGTTTGATTCGACAATTTATCTTGGGCCTCGACGTGAAATATGTTTATTATTTATCTGTTAAGTAAAGAAGCTCTCTAGCGGTTATCTCAGTATGTCGGCTTAAGGATATGAATCATTATTGTGACAAATTGCAATAGCTACATATGAATGCGTAATGTGTGGCCAATGTTGACTCTTGATTTATTGAGTTTCGGTTCGAAGATTAGTGTTTATTAAGTAGATAATAACCTAATTTATTAACAATAAGTAGTTAAATAAGTTTTGATTAGCGGTATTGAATGATTTATATGTTTAATAAAAGGACTTTTATGTTAAACAAAATCCTGATATAAATCGTAGCCAATTTATCGTATAAAAATATGAAACAATAATCTTAGACACGAGAATTTTAGTTCAAAAATAATATGAAATGAAATCCTAAAAGAATAGAGCTTAATGGAAATCCAACTAAGCCAATTAAATTAAAACCATATTTTATTAATCTTTCAACTTAAGATCAAAAGATTCCCTAAAATTGGCTCTACAAAATCTTTAAGTTCTGTTTACACAATGAACAACCATTTTAACATAGGCTTTAATATAGCTTTATTTTTTTTCATTCTGGAAAGGTCGATGGCAATGTTAAAGATTCTATAAGTTACATAACATAACATATCATCACGCCTGTATCCCCGAAGGGTTAGGCAGAGGTGTACCAATGTACACTCACAGTTCGCCGATATGTTTAGGTCCCATGTAATAGGGGGCGAGCCTATTGCCACTAACCGGGCACAAATCCAAACTCCGACCTGCTACTGAGAATTTCATGGAAAAACCCAGTAACACCTTGGTCGACATGGGAATCGAACCCAAGACCTCTAGCGTAGCAGTCGCGCTTAGCGCCACTAGGCCAACGAGGCAGTCGTAGCACATTTCCTTTTTGGTCATTTTGTAGAATAACAACTGCGTGAATAATACGATTAAAGGTATTTTATTTGCCTATTTCTGTAGCGAAGGAATTCAATAGGAAGGAATCTATTATCGTATTAACGGGTCAGCGTCACGCAACATTTTTTTTATCTTTATAAGTAATAGTGGGTCCTTGGTATTATTTTGATGGCCGACGCCACGGAATTCGTTTTAGTCGCCTTCTTAGAAAATTATTAATGCACGTTAGTCTATCTTCTTAATTCATTTGTAATGGAGACATAGATTGTAGATAACTGACTGTCTCCTAGGTCATTTGGAACACATTTCTCAATTGTTGCTATGCAGCCAAAATAAGTAAGGCTAGGTGAGTACTAAGTGGAACCCTTTTTGACTCTTATGGAGTCATAAGAGTCAAAAAGGGTTCCACTTACTTTACAGTAAAAAAATGGAGCTCCAATAAAATTCTGTATAATACAAACCCACCTTATAAAATGTGTCAGTTGAACACAGAATTCTTATCATAAAAATAATGAAATATTATCGTACAGCTTTTAAATAAATTGAAAATGTCACTGCCACATTTCAAATTCATTATAACTTATCTGGAGTGATCCAAATATTATACAGTTTTTAAAACAATTTCTTAACAAATAAGTTCTCGTCTTTTACCAGTAACTTTGACCTTAATAGAATCTTTATTACAAAGCTGTAAGGTTTATTTTCCTACACCCTTTTTATTTCTGTCATGTGCTCAAGTTAGGTTGTCTTTTATTCACGAGTAATCTTATCCTTAACAGCGTCTTTATTACAAAGCCTTAAGGTCCATTTTCCTAGTTAATTTTTATCTCGTGTGCCGTGTAAGGTAATTAGGTAAACATTTTCTAGATAAGTCAGCGACGGGTAATTACCCCAGTTAAGATAGAACGTTAAGCGCTCAAGTGATGAAATGTTCCGCGGATGATAAATATGTGTGATTTAAGTGATATTTAAATGGTAGTGGTTAACTCGGTAACAGTAATTGCTTGTTTTATTATAACCTCGATAAGGCGTTGCTTTTTATATAGAGGTACTACAGAATACTCTCTTCGTTTTATTGTACAGATAATATTATAGTATTTTTTTTCAGATCGTATTGTGCTGGAATTTTTATTGCAATGTAATCGTGCAGTACCTATAACGTTCTTCGTACTGAAGTTTTACAAGGCAAAAAAGACAAAAAAAGAATGAGTCTTTTGCCTGCAGAGGGACGATAGGGACTATAATATACCTTAGGGAGCATTTGGGTACAAATATCTAGTTTTAAGGAGCCCATCTTATCGCTACGCTACGAATATATAAATAACCTCAATTGAACCGATTAAAACAAATTAAAAAATTGCAAGATTACTCTTACTAGAAAATCGCAAAATCGTGTAACAAGTCCTTACATTAACCCAACGCGAATCAAACAATCAGAAAACAATTGCACCTCCGTCGGCCTATCACTTAGTGTCACATCGGCACTTGAAGTACCAGTAACGGTACCGGCTGCTAGTGTCTGGTACTCTGGTTCGTGTTTATCGGGTAACAGTGTAAATATTTGAGCAAGCGCGCACGTTGGGTACATCAACCCGGATTGTGGAATGAAGTGATGATTTTGAGCGGAATTCTGTTTTTGAATTCCGCTTTTTTAGGTTAGTTTTTCTTTTTTTATGTTAGTGGCGATTGATAAATTCGTACTGATATTTTTCACGTGAAAACTAGCGCAATTTTAAAAATGCTTGTTTATTTTTTTATATAAGTAAACAGTATACTAACTGCCTCGTTGGCCTAGTGGTGCTAAGCGCGACTGATACGCTAGAGGTCTTGGGTTTGATTCCCGAACTAGGTGTTATTTGATTTTTCTATGAAATTCTCAGTAGCATGTCGGAGTTTGGTTTGTGCCCGGAAAGTGGCAAAGGCTTGCCCCCTAACATATCGGCGAACTGTGGGTGTACATTGGTACACCTCTGCCTACCCTTTCAGTACATCGTGTTGTTTTATAAAGAAAGTTTGAAAAGCATTCGAATTCGTGTAATTAATCATGCTTCTCACTTTAAATTGAATTAATAACAACAAAGTTACATTAAGTACAGTTATTACTTTCAAGGTACCATATTCGGCGACAATAATCATATTTAAAAAGAAATGTCTGTTTAACTGCTTATGACTATAAAAGTAAATTTTAATGATCTCACAAAGCTTTTGATAGCTTTATTATTGTTATCATCAATTATCACGATACTGCTAACTGTCGACTCTCTACCAGTAAATTGTCGTAATTGTTCTGTTTTCTCTCATATTCACACACTATTTTTGGCGTTTGGCACTTAGAATTTAGAAAACTAATTTAATATAAGATAACCTAAGTATGCACTTTTCTAGGTGTTAACTGTATTAATTAATTTTATAATAGTGTCTTAATTAACAAAATTATTTATCGATTTATTAAATAGCTTAGAGATACATTTTCCTCGTATGAAAAGTGAGTGAGAAAAAGTACTAACTAACTAACTAGGTCTACAGTCAATCAGTTTTAAGCTTACATTTCGATAGCGTTTTCTTCAATCCCTTTATTTCTAGCTGAAATATTCACAGAAAGGTCTTAAAGCTTCTACTTTACACATTAATTTCCTATTCCAGGTCAATCATATATCCATACTATGTACATCCTATCTAATTAAGCCATGTCTCTACTGTCAATAGCAACACAAATCCGTGCTCCGAATGCGATCAGCATCGCTTTAGATCCGGTGCCACACATAATCGCTCACCAAGCAGGTTGGATGAACCGAGCAGGTTGGTAGCTTTAAGCGCTAATCGAGCGCTCGCATCCGCTTAGAGGATGGACCTGTCTTATTAGTGCTAGATAAACATGTTGGGATGATAGTGTTATTAAATGATAGCTTTGAAGATGTCTCGTTATTAAATGAGGTAGAAAAATACCTGATATGCGACGTGATTTGTTCAGCAATATTATTCAAAATGCTAACAAATGCTCAGGACTAAGTACTTCTGCCTAGCCTCTCGACATTGCACTGTAGGTATAATGCAAGTTTCACTGTATAGTACTTACTTATGTAGAGTACAGTATATATACTATGTGAAATGCAGGTTGAGAAGTGGTTGTCGTAATTTAAAACAGATCTTGTAGTCATTAGATCGAATATAATTTCCCTTTTTATAGAACTAGCTTCAGTCAGAGAAGCTCGTCGGCTTCATTCATCATTCCATGTTGGCTATTTGTCTTTTAGTTAGTGTGTACCCGCGTTCGTTAATTCCTGTACAAAGAACAGATGACTAATGGTAAAATTACCATGTTCCACAAACAAACAAGTCAAAAGTCCATTCTGCGAAGTAATTTCGCCATTTTTTTCCACTTTGCAAGCAGAAAATAAATGTAGCTTTACTTAGACAAGCACAAACCCTACATTATCTCATATATTTGTCCATTTATCATTGTTTATTGCTTTCATACTCGACTGTAAGGGCGGAGACACATTGCTGCAGTGCGGGGCGATGAGAAATCTCGGAGCACGTCTGGCTCTTCGTCTGCCCTTAATTTAAAAACCTTGTTGATAATATTGTATCGCATAGCATGTGATGTGACAATGGTTTACTATGTGGGCGTAGTGCAGGACATTTATTTACGTTTTTAGTCCCAGCAATACTTCTGTATAAACCCTTATTTTATTTTTGTTAATGTTGTTTGTCCGACCGTCTGACCCTTCTTTTAGATTATGAAACTAATTTATAAACTTGAGTTTTAAAATTTCATGTTAAAATGCTAATTATATTTTTTAATCCCCACTGTATTCTCATAATTTGAATATATACGAAATAGCTAAAGGCAGTTGAATTAATTACAAATGGATGACATGCATATTCAATCGTTTCAATTATCTTGATTTTTTGCGGCACGTTTTATGATCTTGATAGGTTTAGGTAATAAAACAAACAGTCGTGACATAATATTCCTAAACTGTTTCCTTATAGAAACAAAATACTAAATAATGCTAAAATATCCGTTATGACCATTTAATCTCATTTTTTTTAAACGGTCATCTGATCTCAAACTAATTGTACTACGGTAACCAGACAAGTGATAAACATACTTAGAATTTCTAAATACATAGGTACATATTATAGCTAAATTAAACTCACACAGAAAAAAATATCATGCCCATCGCACAAAAACGTATCCTGGGTGGGAATCGAACCCACGACCTCCGGTACAGCAGTAGCGGTAACCACTAGACCAACAGGCCAGCCAAAATGTTTCAACACTTGTATAATTATAATCGCTTCAAAATGGGTGCACTCATGATTTTCGAGTAGAATCAATCGATTATCGATTATCGTATCGATCTACGATTTGCGTAGATCGAGTATCTCATAGCGATAAGATATAAGACTATCAGTCTTCATTCCGACAATCAAATCTTTGGATTGCATTACTATTTTAAGGTCAGTGACGTCTTTTGTTATATTGATTAAATAGTCATTCGAACACATGGGCATTTTGATAATATCCTACATTAATTTGCAATGTAAGAATGATTTTATTTGATAAAAAGCAGTGTGTAACATAATTCTATCAAATGTGTATTGAATTAATGTAAATGTTTTGTATTAAGAGTTTCATTAAGAAATTACAAATGTGTAAATTATAATAAATAAGTGTGTAATTATAAAATTAGTTACTGTACAAAATAATATTATAATGCAGCAATTATACTTAGTTAAGACTTGAAAAATATTGTTATAAAAGTTAAGTGAACTTTAACTTTATTATGTGAAGCGCAGTAACAATGATGCGAAAATCCGTTGAGTCGCGTCATAAAAAACTAGATAATTGTAAAAAATATAGTAAACTTCGAATCTCTAATCTCTAAAAAACTTTTGTATTCAATTTTTTTTTTCTTGTTTATTGTAGTAGTTTCTCACAAAAAATAGGTTTTATATAGGCATACATAACATGTATTTCAGATTTCAAAACTACATTTTTCAAGTATAATTAAATATTGCTTTCGGCCCGACCCTATAAGGAGCACAATAGATCTCACGAAAAAAAAAAACAAAAGGAAAACCCGCTGAATTAAAAACGCAATCTTTTGTTTTCGCAAAACCACGGATGAGCTAATCCATAATAACCGGGTAATGACAAGTAATAAAAACATAATTAAAGCATGTACAAGGGCACCAACGATTATCTAAGTACATAGACAGGTCTTTGTGTACGTGGGAGAGACGAGGCCTTGCCCGTTCTGTTTCTGTAACAATAGGACCAAACTCCGGGCAATTAGAACAGCTAGCTACCTGAGCCTGCCCTTTGATGGAAGGATGTCAATGTATGTAGGTAATTTGAAGGAACGTGAATTTTTGTTGCTAGTTTAAAAACATAAACATACCATCACGCCATATCCCCGAAGGGTTAGGCAGGAGTGTACCAGTGTACACCCATACTTCGTATGTTTAGGTCCCATGTAATAGGGGGCGAGCCTATTGCCTGCCACTAACCGGGCACAAATAACTAGTAAAAAATACATGAAGTAAAAAAGGTTCAAGGAAAGTCACCGAAAACATGGTGTCCATTAATATTTTGTCATTTTGGTTATCCAAAATAATCATTGTGCTAAGAGTTTGACACGTTCGAAATGCAATTTATTTAAATAAATAGTTATATTTTTTATTCATTTTTAAATTTAGAACAATATAAACCAGTGAAACTATTTCGCAAGCAGCCAGTGCCTGCCTATTAGAAAGACAGCAATTACCGCAAACGATTTGAAAGGAACGCTAAATCAGAACCGCCCGGGAACCGCGGAACCAAGGAGTTCTCACTGTCTAGTGTAAATAAAAAAAAAACATACTTTTTTAAAGGCAAAGGCAAAAATTATTACGTCCACAATGGACCGTAGATTCTTTGCGTAACGTACAACCGCGTGGTAAAGTTCTTGTATTTTTTTTATTTTTGATGATATCGGGAATTCATTTAATTTCTTGACGCATAATTTGGCACTAATCACGAACTTGTTTTTATAATGTAATGGACTCGTTCAATTTACTTTAATTGTTCATTAATCAGAAGAACGTGAAACACGCGAAGTTTTTCGCTTGAAGCAACAGAAGTCTTCATTATAAACAAAGATTTATGTAACAGATATTAACATTTTTGTAATTTACAGGCTTTAGCTTAAATGTAGACTAGAAGATAATACTCATAATTCAATCTTATAATGAACTAGAGAACTTTTTTAAGTACCTACTTAAATAGTTTGCCGCAAAAAGGTGAAATGGTAGGTACTTGAATAGATAAATCTTTACTGTAACTAATAGCACTTCATTTGAACACCTAATACTTAGAGAAAATAAATAAAAAGCTGAAGTACGTACTTGTACCGTCGTAGAAAAACGCGTTCGCCAAAGTATTCGTATGATCAAAACGTGACGAGTTATTTAGAGGTCGTTGGACTCGATTGTACCTCGTGTCATATTCTTTACAAGTATATCGGCGTTGACAACAGTGCTAATTAATTTTTGAGTTATATTTCTATTTCATTAAAAATAACATCAATTTATTTTTTTATTATGTTTCTGTCATTTTTATTAGTTGTCAATTGTGTATTCTTTGGCTAATCAATTGGTGTTTGAGTTCTATAGCCGAACGTTTACAATTAATGGGAAATACAGGTTTGGATCAAATAACATAATATTTTCACATCATAATGTTGGGCCTGCATCATAAACACGTTTTTCTCGTTGTTATGACAAACACGGAGAGAGGATATCATATTACTTGAATACTTAGAAAACATGTCGGCTTACTTAGTAAACTTAGAACTTTAGTGCAGGAAACGCAAAATTGAGTACTTAACATGCGATTAACGGGACGCTAGTAAACGAATTTCGTAATCTTATGGAAGATGAGAAACTATAGAGTGCGCATGTCAGGGTATGAACCGTGAGTACCAGTGTGAACAAATTTCGTCGTAAAATTACTATAAAAACAGAGCGCACCGTTTTCATAAAACTATATAATATCTGAACCTTCAATATTTTCGCATGAACGTCTGTTATTGCACGGAAAATAACTTTAATCAGCAAACGGCACAATGGTCCTTTAGCGACACTCGCACTCTATAGTTGTGCCTTTTTTACTCTATGTTCGTGAGCCAAGTTTTATGGTGATTCTCCTATGGTTGACGTAGGTGGTCAACATGCCTTTAGAAGGTACCTACAGCTGTGTGCTGACTTAATTAACGGAGTGAGCTCTGCCCACGGTGAGTAAACAGAGAGTAGATGGAAACCAGAAGCTAAACGCTCGCTTTGAAGTTTTAAAGCGATGAACATCCCACCTTTTATAAGGAAACTCATTTATAATGCATTTTAACTCTTTATACAATTAATAATATCTCAACATTGTATAATTTTTAATACATTGTATAATTAGGTTCTTACTTTGATGTAAATTTGAACCGGTAAGAGAAATCTAGACTAAAACCTAATTCACCTAATCATTTTGAGATTTCTAGCTAATTATAATTAAATTAGTTTCAAAAATAAACGCAATAAATAATGATTAGGGCATCATTTACTATTTTTTCAATCAATATAATATTTTATGACAGGCTGACTGAATACCAATTTGGACGTCAATTAGTTACACAATTTATAGGTTATATTAGATAAATACCTAAATTGAAAACGTTTAGATACACGCAAATAATGAAAGCTGAGCGCAAACAATGTTTAGAAGATATATGTTTATTTTAGATTCAGCGGGCTTTGTTTAGATGTTACATAAGATAGTGTGTTTGTACGTTCATTAAAAGCACCTCACTGACCCATTTCTCTCAGAATTGAGCAAGAATCAGATACGACTTTACCGGATTATCATGAATGAGATTATGATTCCATAGTAGGTTCTCATATGAACTAAAATGCGTAAAGTTGCATGGTTTGGCTTTTTTTGCCACGTAAACATTATGTCTATAATATCAACAAAAAAATCTGATACTTTAGTGTTCAAGTAAGCACTACATACTCTACGAATAACATTTGAAAAACGAACAATTTAAAAGAGCTCGGTTGCAAGTATGAATAGAGGAAACAAAGAGTGCGCATTGCCTAAGAGTACGCATTGCTTCTATTTTAAAAAATATTATTTCGATTGTCAACATTGTGTTACCCGTGAGTTGTCTGTGTAGTGACATTGTAGTGGACACAATATTTGAATCGCTCCGGTTAGTATTATCATTTTTATTGCAATTTATATGTTTTTGACATGTTTGATGTTATTTTCATGCATCTTTGTTTCCTCTACTCACATAAAAGTAAGTTCTGAACATGGAATGTTAACATAATGTTTAAATACATTGGTCTTTGGGTCTGCAAACTTTTTATCGCAATAGATTCCTTTAAAAGATTTGCTTTTAAAATACCTTACTAGTATTTTTTCTAGTCAACATAAGTCTGGTCTATGATAACAATGCACAGCCGTGAGAAGATCCCATAGCGTAGATGTTTAAATAAATAATGTATGTAAGTAGTTTAATTGTTCGCATAAAAATGTTCCGATAGAACAAGAAATATTTCCATGAACTATTTATTTAAATGGAAATTTAAGAGACATCAAAATTCATGAAGTTCCTGGACTAGGGTTTATATGCACAAGTGATGGAGAAAGAAAAGGTTTGGTTAAAAAAAGGTAAACAAGAGCACATAATTTTAACTGATTCTATGATAAATTATGGAGTACTGAGGATCAATGAAGAGGTACGAAGTAAAGCAACTTCATATAGCTACAAAACATTTGCTAACACAAATTAGTTCATGTCTTAAATTAAACAGAAATACAATTCATATTAGTTACTGTCCAATCTTGTCGTTAGCAACACAGATATCTGATTAATGATTTAAAAATATAGCCACCATAAATAAAAGAGCAACGATATAAAAACTTCAAGGACATAGATAACTCGATACGATCATATCGATTGGAATATATCATTTACTCGATTTAAAGTGGGAAGTACCTCGATGGATACAAATCACATCATAATAGTATGCAAATTGCTCTATTATAACAACTGCCTATTAAACGTAATTGGAATCGATTTAGGTTATAAATTAAAACTTTTAAGGAAATACTTGATCTATTTTTGATGACATACCTTATATGTATTAAGATTGATTGTTAAATAGGTCGGCAATGTTTTAATGTCATTATATTAATTTGGAGCTGACTAAAAAGTTGTCATGGAATTAGCTTAAACCTTCACAATAAATTTTAATATTATTTGCCTTCTCATTGACGTGTGTAGGTGCATGCATAAATGCTACCTATTGTATGAATTCCTTACTCTTTTTTTATCTCTGTTTTTTTTTTGCATTTTTCCTGTTATACACATACATTACATACTTATCTGAGAGTAGCCATTAGATAGTGGGTATAAAAAACAATGATTCACATTTTTCTTGGAAACGAAAGGGATTCCAAATTGATCACTATTAAATTAAATTGTTATTTTAACGTTTATTGCATTCCTTGTCACTCAATACCATCGAGGTTTACTTTGGTCCATTTCATCTCTGAGTACAAAGTATTAAAAAATAACTCAGAAATATAGCTAAAATAAAATTTACTTGTAACGACCCTGAACGTAAGTAAAGCGAGAGAATTATCACCAGTCTTATCTGTGTCAATTGTGATCAGTAGAACAATAGGTCTTAAAACAAAAAGTCGATTAAACCAACGATTTCTACTGATATGTATCTCTGGAATGTCGCTGAAGAACATTTGAACTAAATTGAGCTATTTCGGTGAGACAAAGACTTGTATGAATATACACTTTTATACTACTACTAGTACTTATTATACTATGTACTATTTAGGCTATTCAGTTTAAGTATTGGTATTGAAGAAACTCGAATAGGCTATGACAATGTAAATAAATGATTTTCTAACTCGTGAACCTACCAAGTCGTATCATTGAATTAAATCTGTATTCGTACAACAAAAATCATATAACAGTATTATGTCTTCTTAATCTCCTCCTGTGCCACTCAAAGATTTTAGAGGTTAGGGTCTTATGAATCGATAAAGACTTATAAAGAAATAGTTATAGGTAGAAACAATCCCTGTGAGGGGTCCTTACCTAGAAGATAATACTAGAAACAGTTGTATGCTATACACGACTAGTAAACGCAATTCAAGAAAAAAACCACATAGCTAAGTGTCATTCCAGAGACAGTAACAAGCATAGCTGTTTTAAAATAGAACCGGACTACGAACAACAGAATTCCCATTATAAAACGCGAAGCTCAACAAATAATCTACCGAGTTACTGTTAGTTTATGATTACATCTACAAGGTTTTCTATTTGCAATACAATAAGGTAGATTATCTTCTAATTATTTTCACGTCACGCCGTATCGTGCGGCAAGATGTATTAAGGCCCTATTGTAAATTGCCCTTCATTTTATACTCTTTCTTGTTCATCAAGTCATCATCAAAATTAATACCGGTTCCCACAAGGTTGGCTTTTTGTCGATAGAAAAAGATTGGGTTAAAAAACAGTGTGGACTGTGACGTCATTGGTCATGATCGTCAACTTCTAGCAATCACTTTTTTGTTGTGTGTCTCGTAATAAAAACATAAGGCATTGGTGTTGCTTATAATAAATCATAAATGTATCTTGTTCTGTCGGCGATCTCACTTGGATCGTACTATTAATTTTTGCCATTACATGACTGAAGAAAACTATATGATTATAAGTGTCGTCGTACGAAAATAGATCTGATCCGATTCTGAGAAAGATGGTCAAACTAATAAAAAAACGAAGCTTAAAAGCAGTTACCTAGCAAATAACCTCTACGAGTCTTCATTTCTGATGTTTAATAAGGCCGAAATAACTAAAACCTGCAAACCACATATCAAGAACGTCCCAACAAAGTCAACTCTCAAAAATGAACATAAATGTATTACAATATCAGACTACACGACTGTTGATACGGTGTTCATATAAAAGCAATCTCACAATACAATCTAGCTGTCCCCACCTTTACAAGGCGTATCCGGGGCAAACACAAATTGCAGAATATCATACCAAGTACTAGGTTCCATAATTTGAGCTCACCTGGTTCTGTCACGATATCGCTTGGCCTTACACTTGATGCGAGTGTTTGTTTCCATAATCACGTGTTTGTACTCACTACGTAGTACCATAAGGGAAGAATCTTGCAGAATACTCAATAGTAGCGAAATATATTATGTTTTAGTAGCGGTTTTCAAGGAATGATTTTTGGGTGTCCATATGGCAACTAAATAAAAGTTTTTTAGCACTGTCACGTGATTTAAAATTAGAAATGAATGATTTTTTAACTTGTAGTCTGGTCGAGCGGTAAGGATTCTCAGGCTGTGATTCTGTATGAAGATACATCGAGATGTGTCGATGGTGAAGATCTCCCAGATTATGTAGCAGCGCTTATATATATTAAAGGATTCGAATCAGCGACAAAATAAATATTAAGTAACCAACTACAAGAAGTTCAAGAAACATTAAAAACGAGCAAGAAAATGAACACACCTATGTTCTATTTTCACCTATTGCTTGTTTAGCGATAGGTAAGTATATAGTTATTTACCTTCTGTAGTGTTAATATTTGGTGTGAATGATCGAGTACATTTCACTTTACGATAACTCGTCCACCATGATTTGTGGGTCATACTTTCTACTTGCGTGAACTGGTCTTGTAACTCGATACAATAATATTGTATCGGCTACTTGTGAGAACTTTGATAATGCAACTGTTTTTGTTGTGGCGGTTATAAAATGTTGGACTGCTGACCTAGGTGTCTGTGCGGAAGAAATATTGTGAAAATCATTTTATGAAGTTAGTCAACAGAAAAGATCCTTATAATTTTGTATTTGAAATATATTTATGTTATGTTTGTTACAAATGTTTAGATATGTGATTTCCCGGTGCTACTATGGGATACTGTGTTTCCAAGTAAAATGGGTTTTGGAGGTCAGATAGGCAGTCGCTCCACGGAAAATACGGTATTCAGCTGATTCCGGTAAGACTGGTAGCCGACCCCAACATAGTTGGGAAAAGGCTCGGAAGATGATGTTTAGATATGTGATTTTATTATTGTAAATAATGTAGAAGTATTTTTCCTATGGAGAACGATAACAAAATCATCCAAAAGTAGAGCAATGTTGTCAGAGAAACAAAACAAATAACAAACAATTTTCTAGCCGTGTCCCTATTTTTGTAGTCCCACCGTAATTAAGTTACCTTAGCAACCGTGAGTAACTCTATACGTTTGTCACGCTAATACGGCGAGTGCTAGCTCGGGTTACATGCTCCGCCTGCCCGAATAAAGAGCTCACGGATAATCGGTCACAGATGTATTAAGGACTTATATATGACACCGAGTAAGTCTCCAATTTAACTGACATAGAAATATTTTTGGGAGATATAATATAAACATTAGCAAAAAACGCTGTATATCCCTCCATTGCCAAAGACAAAAGACAATCGGGTATCTCATGCAGGGATGAAACAAACATTGATCACATCCTTAGTTGGTAAGTCAATATCAATCATCAGGGTATCGAATAAAGTGAAAAATTGTTAATCATCTGTCAGGCCACACAATATAATGGTTGTCTTTCAGCCAACCATAAATCACGTTATCTGTTATTAGATTTAAAAACAGAGAGAATGGTTTTGCTTTTAGAAACTTAGGAAGTCACTCGCTTAATTTATTTATTTACACAAACTAAATGCACAAAAAATCATGATTCAAGTAGTTTACAAATACAAAATAGCACTGCATGCATCTAAATTAAAGGCACTACTTTTTCGATTTCTCTATACAATATTTAATTCATGCAATTATAGCTGTATAAAAATAATGTACTAATTTTAAAGCAGGGGTAAAAATACACTAAATAATCAGCCAACCACACGGAATATTTGTTTTGATTAAATGGCAATATTCAAACACCATCGTTATCGATTGTACACTACACACGGGCGGGGAAGCAGAGCGTGTTCGGATATCGATTGCAAACACTTCCGACTCAAGGGCTGGCAACCTCGAGGGCCGTGTGTGGTGGTGCTTGTTAGCTCAACTGTTAAGTCAACCTTAGATGACAGGCGTACCGTAAACCGTTACATGTATAATATACTGAATAATGTATTCTAAGGATAGGCAATAGTCAGTACAGGAATAGATTTAGAGCAATTTACATGTACAAGTCATGAGTTGGTTCAAAATTGATTTAATAAATTTTAATTTTTATTAATAGATTATTATATGAATTTTTATTAATAAATTTATTAATAGATTTAAAGAATTAAGAATAAGTATCTAGTTGAAAACGATAAAAAAATGTACAGGAAATATGGCATACAAAATTAAGACCAAACTAAAAATCTGCCAAGTTATGTTATACATATTTGTGTAATATTTAAGTAGGTACCTATAACAAAACATCCCATTTGTTTACATATAATTTTTTGTTTGTGAGTTAGTTTTACCACCGATTTAAACCCTCTGCCTTCTCTTTGGCACTGGTTTAGTTTTCGGTTTAAAGAAATTTATTTTCTCAAAAAGAACATACATTGTTCACTTAAATATGAGAAACTTAGCATAACAAAAAAAAACTTAATTCAACATTATTTGTCGTTCGAACAATCGAGTGCAACATGTAGGTAGTGGTATATTATTGTTGGTTGGCTAGATACAACTTTAACCTATTTTTAAATATATTAATAGATGAAGAATCCCTTATGTCTTTTGGTAATTTATTGTAAATCTGCGCTCCTTCAAACTGAATAGTTCTTCTTCCGTATAAAGTTCTTACTGAAGGTAGTTCTATACTATCCCTAGTCCTAGCGTAGTAGTGGTATGTTTTACGTTTGAATTTAATTTGTGAGTGTATTTTATTCGTTAGAATTTTTTTAATCAGTATGCATGTGTGGTATGTGTATAGTTTTTTTAGATTAAATAGTTTAGTTTTAGCATAAAGTTCTTTTGATCCCTTAAATCTTTTGATAGCATACTAGACCTTTGCTTGTACCTAGTTCTTCTTGTGCCTAGATACTACAAAGATAGACTAGGACCTGTCTACGTTGTAACAGGCAACAGACTCGTGCAGCACTAATTTGTTTCTAACATCGGTATTCGTAACTACAAAAACATACAAGAGTAATGTTTGCACAAGTGTTGTGAGCACTTAGAAATCCAAGCATGTTTCTGATGACCCCGGCTTGAACTCGCGCTCTTTCTCATTTAACAACTGTTCTAAAGTTATCGTTAATTGGAGAAAAGACGAATATATTACTAGCAACTAACTATGACAGTGTATGCCCTTATATGATGATATAGATGGGAAAGACCAGCTACATGATTAAGAGTATTGGATAAATAAGACTCCCGAAAAGTCATTCAGTCAGTCAGATTAAATGAATTTTATTTTATGTAAAAGTTTTGGTTGATTACCGTATGAAAGTTATGCAGTTCTTTTTGTATTGACACAGAATTTATCTAATCTATCTAGTCAGTTCCTAGTGTAAGGATCGTAACAGGTGGAAAGAAGTGGTCTCTGCCTACCCATACGGGAAAGAGGCGTGATTATATGTGCGTGTTCCTAGTTACCTGTTGTCAAAATACTGAACTTAAATCATTGATTGCAGTAGTCTGAGATACATATTTAAATATAAAGCTTCTTCTAACAGCTGCATAGTAATAAGTACTTTATATCTCGTTAGCAATAATCGCGGTAAATTATTAGGTAATATCAAAGTCCGTAACCGATGCCTTCACAGAATGCTGTGCATATAGCAACAAACTTGTGTGTTTAGCTCCGAGCCTCTCTTGTTATGTAAATGAAAACAACGTAACCCAAACACCTGGATCTGTCTAACGTACTGGTTTGTAAAATAATGCAATCGCTATAGGACTAGTTTTCTAATTGTTTATTAAGTTCCATTCAGATAATTTGAGGAAATGTTGACTGGTTTTGACGTTTAAGAGCACGATTTATAAAGTATTTAACAAAAACAATATTTAAATATTTTTTAATATTATATAATATTGCAGCTTATTGCAAAGATTTTTGTGATATTTATGATCAAGGAAGTGAACTTATCTACTGCATGTTACAACTAATGATTATTCATTAACTGAAACATCCAAGAAAGTGTTCAAGCAGAAAAAAACATCACTTAGAAAATTAAGTGTCAATTTATCAAAGAATTACCTCAACAATAGAAAAATACCATGGAAGCACACCGTGACGATTACCGCACAAGCCTGGTTTGTGGCATCGCGGTTATAAACACCAACAGACGAACAAACAACCTGTAAATGTAATCTAACCACACAATACCGACGCATTCTTCAATATATTATTATGACCTTATTGAACATTGAGTAATACTAATAAAACTGCACAGGCAAAGTTGCATAACACACTGACAGCTATCTGTCGGGTATATTTTGAGTGACGTAGCAATTGTTTTGGGTCAAAGGATCAATATAGCAGTAACAGGTTAGATCTCAAGATAAATGTGTTGTTGTTTTGGGGACAGAAATCGGGGTCAAGTTATTCCGAAGCTGTATTTGTTCGTTTACTGCTTTACCTGAAGCGAGCTGTATTATATCTAGTTTTCTTTTTAGGCGGGTGAATGACAGAATTTGCTTTGGTTCAAACAGTTAGTAAAGCCTAAATAAAGGGTGAAGTGTAGTAGATAAAATGAGATCTTGCTGTGAGCCCATGGTCATACAAATTAATCAGATAAATGTACCATTGTATCTGCCTTTACAGATATACAGATCTATACATATAAAAGCTACTCCTGCCAAGGCGGGAAGTATTTATTTAAGCCTCCGACACTATGACAGAGAAGCTTGGCGGCGTGTTGTTAAGCTTGTCACCTACATCTGAAGTGATGATCACGACCACTCTGTCGAGAATGATCTCGACCAGGAAGGGGAAGACTTTGTGATCATCAGCATTATTTACATTAATAAATTGCGGTGAATACTCCTAATTCAAATTCTAGTTTGGTGCTTCCAACATCCGTAAACTTTATTATTGTTTATGTAACACTTAGATAACAAAGCTTATAAGCAGCGATACTATGGATTCGATCATCTTATCACCCCTAATCTATTGCTATCGTACTATTATCGAGTTAACACCTATAATATCGATATAATGACACCGATGATACTATTTATTTTATAGAAGCTAGTACAATCGCTGTTGCACTACACATCACTGATTAAGTTTGATAATGTTCAAGAAAACGAGGTCATGAATATTGATTTTATTAATATGCTTTGTACAATTGTGCCCTATTTACTTACGGTTTAAGATATTTATTTCTCAAAAAGAATACAATTCACTTACATGAGAAATACAAGCTAATCATAAAACTAAATACAATAATTATTAATTAATTTAATTTATAAATTATTTACTTGTATACTATATCGCCCTATTAATATGCGATATGAAGAGACGATGCATCGTTCATTATTAATAACCCATAGAAAGACAGAGCTCTTTAATAGCTATACATTACATTCCATTACCTACTAAATAAATTTTACAGTCCAAATTTTCAGCGCCTTTTCTTCTTTGAGTAATATACACTTGTAAATTTCTCAGTTAATTGAAGCCATTCAAGTCACATCTCAATGAAGATAGGACGTTATAATTGAATTTACAATGTTGGTTTGAAACTCATTTAATATTGAAATAGCTACACAAAAACTAAGCTAACTTAAAGATTTATGCCACGTTATGTTGTAACTTGGCAAGTGTTAGCTGTAAGTCGTTGCCAAACTTCTATTAGATAAATATTCACTGGGTATCGTGTGTATCATGCAACTTTTATAGCCGTTAGGTTAAAAGCCCAATTATATTATGATAAACTGTCCGTATTTTGAAAACCGACATCAAAAAAAATCATATCATACTTTATGCAATGATATAAGCTATATAGAATCTATCACAATACCACTTTCAATTTTAGCGTTTTTGAGTAATTAATTTACGATATTTGGTAAGATTTATTATGTCGATGTAGGTAATAGTGTTACATTTTATGTCTGTTTTGCTTAACACGTAAACATAAGTGTCCTATTCTACACTTTTATTTCACCACATAGTAACATGAGATTTAAAAAAATTAAACTCCTAGAAAATGACAAAATAAACAAACGTATTGAAAATTGTATCCAGAGGTAAAACTACCCTAATTAAAATGATAACATCATCACGCCTGTACCCCCGAAGGGGTAGCTAGAGGTATATCAATGTACACCCACAGTTCGTCGATAAGTTTAGGTCACATGTAATAGGGGGCGAGCCTATTGGCACTTACCGGGCACAAATCCAAACTCCGACCTGCTACTGAGAATTTCATAGAAAAACCCAATGACACCTTGGTCGACTTAGGAATCGAAAAGACCTCTAGCGTACCAGTCGCGCTTAGCACCACTAGGCCAACGAGGCAGTTCATTAAAATGATACACCACAATTTGTCAGTAAATCAGCTACCTATTACAAAAAGAGGTCTTTAACGTGCTTGTTGCCGTTAAAACCCATATTTATCGTTTAAATAATAATAGAGTTCTGTATAGTTACAGCACGCGACCAATCAACTGCCGACAAAGTGTAGTTAGCACCTGCGATAAGGGAGCCACGTGAAACTAAGATTAATTTTTACTTAGACCACCTGCGAAATTGTATGAGAACTGGCAATGTTTAAAAAAACAATACCTGCAGTGTTTTGTTTTTGATTTACCAGATTTAAAAACACACACACGGATTGCCTATGGAGTTTCTTGCCGGCTCTTTTCCATAGGAAGGACACTTTGGAAGCGAGCAACTAGAGTCAGTAGATGTTAATGTAACGTTTCTAAAGCGCCTTTTTTGGTTTAAGAGAAATAAAAACATTTTCATATTGTTTTTTTTTAAAGCATGAAAGAGCAGAATATACCATTATAATAGGTTTTACAAGGCAGATATATTTTATATATTATGTAAGGATCATAGGAACTTCACTTAGGACTTCTCTGTATAACATATGAGTTGGTCTGTTTAGGGTCATCTGTAGTCCTTATAAACAATCTTCAAATTGCACTCACTTGCACTTCAGACTATCACAGAATTATTCATGCTATTGACAGTATTGTATAGAAAGACAATAGTAAAACTTAGTATGCATTTATCGACAGACGTGAAAATTATTTGAAGTAATTAAAAATGAATGGTACAAAGTATGCAGTGCTTCCTACTCGCGATATTATCAAGCATTATCAGTATTCAAATAAGTACTGATATTCGACAGTAGTGGTCATTTGGACAATAGCTGATAAAAATACGTATCTGGCAGTGTATTTTATATTTTTATCGGAGTTTCGCATTCACATGTCCTGTCACGACCGAAGTAATCAAAATAATATGCAGAATATATAAAAAAAAATTGGGAAATTAATGGCAATGCATTTAGGAAAGAAAACTGTGAAAGTCAATGTAAAAAATATATTCATCTATAAAAATAAATTTATTTATATTATACACGCTTGTCAAACTAAAATACAAGATTATATAATTAATTGGAACAGTGTTAAAATTAGTGCATGTGAACCGGAATATTTATTTACATAAATAAATAATAACGGTTAATTTGTAATAAATAAATCGGTATTAAGTTACAAGAGGACGTCTAGTTACGTCACTTCCTTTGCTGAACCAATTTATATAATTTTGGTTATTATAATGTTTTATTTATCCTTCGGTAACTAATAACTAATAAAAATATTCGTATTCGTTATGAGAATGTTATTATATAAAACAGTTATAAATCATTTAATAATTAGAACTATGTAAACCGATTTCTCTATGTAAATTCAATCAAAATATTTTTGCTTATTATTTGTAGGTAGTTTTTTAATTTCTTTATTTTTTTATTGTACACGGGTAAAACACAATGTAACATAAAATAATAAAAAGATATGCACACAAAGCGGCCTTATTGCACCAGGCAATATCTTCCAGGCAACCTTTTCCTTAACCTACCAGGGAAGATAAAAAAAAAGAAATCTAAAAACAAACAAATTTAGTTCTTGCTAACTATAATATTATAAGGAATAGAATATCGGAGTAGTTGAATATAGTGGGTAGGTAGTACGGTAGGGTTGCGTGTTTGATTCCTCGAGGGGCTAGCGTTTATGTGGCCCACTAATATTTGTTTTCATGTTTGCCCTTGTGAAATTTAAGTCATACCTATTTTTCTTTATAGTAGTGTATGTTGATAAAAGTAAACTCCAAATGTAACCTTTGGAGTTTCTTGTCGGTCCTTCTTCGCGATATAACATTTTGGAACCGCCCTCTTACAGTCTTTTAGATGTATACTAAAAACAAACATTTTATTGTTTTTTTTTATTTCAATGTGGTAAAAAAAAAGTAAACCATAAATAATACATAACTGGTCATTAATCACGATCAGTTTATCATTCATAATCATTACTATGTTGCAGAGATTTCGAAGGCCATTCACCGGTACCATTTGTTAGGATCTCTTCAACTTTTTATATTCTTATATGCATAAATTGACAGTTATGTGTACTAAATACCTATTAGTTCTACATATCATGAGTTATTTACAAAGGATATCTAATAACTTGAAGAAATATATTACGGTAAGAGACATTAATTTGTGCATTAACACTGAGACGTTCAATGACCAATGATTATTTCATACATTTTTGTATTTTACTAATTTCTAGAAACATACTATTTTTTTTTTCATATTCTAATCAATGTTTAAGGTATTAAAAAATGAAGTTAGGTATCAGACATATCTAGTTAAATAACAATGTTAAATGGACAATGTATAAGAGCGATTATCTCACCAAAGAAACAACCACATTCAAGACACTTATTATCACGAACTACACGTGTAACCCAAGATAACGCCAATACCACATTCCGCTAGCCTATAAACAATCAATGAATACTAAATCAATGAATGAATGATTAATTTCTATAAGCAACTGCCAAGAAGGTCCTTTCAAATAGTTCCACATGTCACACTTTAAAATTAGAAGGCATTAGCCACCTTATTTGGCAACCCTTAAGAAGAAACGTCAAAAGCAAAGGCCCATCTGTCAGTGTCAAATATGAAACTCAGTAGTGTTACCAAGTTAAATTAAAACGAACCAAATAAGGACAGGGTAGTTTTGTCATTTCCTAGTCTATTTTATATGGTAGGAGATCTGATTATCTACAGTTATAGAGTTGGCTATTTATGGAACTGTATATTCCAATTATATTCAGTCGTAAAGGCAATCTTAATATTTCAAAAGTAGGTTTAATTATACGTTTTGTTACGGAAGTTATTAAGTGCTTAACTCACCCTTTGGCACAGATTTGAATGAACATATTTTATGTACTTGGCTATTTACTCAGTAGAATTAATAATATTCGTGATTACTATTTAATTTAATCGTCTAGAATAACGAATTGAAATATATTATATGTTTAGAATGATAATTGTTTGCCAGAAGTACTTTTATTTTAATTCATAAATAGGTACCCGCAATGGTGGATTAATTATTTTAATTGGTACATCAATCAAGCTTTCATTTGCAATGGAACACTAAGCTGATAATACGATCCCCAATATACCAAAACACTTTTACCTAGATATTTAATTCTGGGTGTTTTATTCGCGTGTTATGTAGGAGCGGGTTCGATCTTACGACCTCAGCCGAGCTAAAGCCCGGCATTGCGATACTAGTCTCTAGTGTGAGACACAGTTGTCGCAACTCGTTCCGCGACTAGTAAACGCAACATTATATCATTTGGTAAGTAATAGCACAGATAGGCCCTCCAATAATGTGAGAACGCTGACATTATGGGTCAGTAGAATGGTTGACCAACAAACACGCTGACAACCTACATAAACCGTAGTCGCGGAGTAAATAAGCAAGAAAATAATTACTGCGCGAGTTTGCTCAGAAATAACACTTGATAGCCGACTATTAATTAGGAGGACGTTTAAATACTATTCAAAGTAGTTATACACTTCGTGTAGAGAACGAACAACAGCACAGTTGAGATCCAAAGAAAAGAAAGGCGATAAAATTACAGGTACCTCCCATCACAAGACCGATGTGTCGATTATCTACGGTACTTACAAAAATGTGGACAGATAGGTACCCGCCGCATTTCTACGGACCTACCGCCAACGGGACATTAATAGACTCTTACTTATTTTAGGTAGCGACCACAGAAACCAAAATGATCTCAACTTACCACAAAAACACCGTAAAATAAAAATCCAAGTTTTCGAATGCACAAAAAAATAATACAACTCGTTTTACACACACATACGAATTATAATCGATACACACAATAAATCCACAATATAATTAAACACAAACACGATTCGTAACTTGTTTTTTAATCACTGAAAATTTTCGTTCGATATTACGCGGGAACTGTGATAGAGCGCGACACGTACGTCCGTCAGCGAGCGGTTATCACCCACGACTGGTGAACGAATGGGAACGAACGAGAGGAATGTCGCGCTGACCGAATGGTGCGCGAAATACGAGGGCACGCGTTCATTCCATAGTCGTCGTGCATCTATGATTCAATGAAGCGAATTGGATAGTGTTTTAATGTTTGCACTTTTTAATGAAATGGAAATGAAATATTTACGGTTGTCAAGCTATTTTAGTTGTAAAAGTAGTTATTATATGTTTGTAATAAGGAAGTCCGGTTCCGCGCTTACATACATAGAAGCAAGAATATAATCTGAAATATGATTATCACGCATTTGAACAATATAGAAATAAAATCCTTATCATAATAGGCAATAAATAATCCTTTTTTATCAGCAGCGTATTAATCGAGCGTTATCTTTAAAATTCAGATTAAAATAGAAGTACCTAGTTCTTTCCAATTTTCTTGATGTCTGGTTGAAATCGTAAAGGGTAGCATTAGGAGGAAGTGCACGTAATAATGAGGTCTGAGACGTGCGTAATGCCTCCGAGAACGGTCGAAAGTGGCGCCTACACTCGCGCTGCACATTAACTACAGAATAGGTATCTAAGTGGCTAAGGCTTTACCAATCACGCTTTATCCGCAACGATGGATAAAACGTTTTCCTCTTTAAATAAAGAAACAAAAGACAACCCATACAAATATGGACAGGATTTCATCAATTGATGCTGGTGATAATTTTAGTCAAACACCTATATACATACTAGCTGTGTCCCGCGGTTTCACCCGCGTAAATGACAATTCATACACTATCTTTATAAATTATAGCCAATGTGTTATTCTAATGTATAAGCTACATTATTGTGAAGTTTCATTAAAATACATTCAGTAGTTTTTGCGTCAAAGAGTAACAAACATCCACACATCCATTCTCACAAACCATCACATTTATAATATTAGTAAGGATAAGTTACAATTTTGACAGTTGTCTCAGTCTCAATGAGTATAATATCAACATAATTATTATCTAAACAAGACACTTGAACTAGATCCCTTTTAGACTATTTATGTCAAATTCATAAACACCAGAGCTTTTGTTCGAAGTAACCCACTTTCGTCCATGTTTGTAGAAATAATTGACATTGCCGCGAGAAAGGCGAGCCTTTAATAACATCATTTAATTATTGCCACTTAATGGAATGGTATAAGGTTGAATATTGCTTGGCATTTTTGTTTTGAATTGTCTTAGTTGCATGGTGTGAGGTATTATGTCCGGTTGGCTATCGGGCTACTAGATTCATACACTCACTCATTCTTTTTCACTTTCTTTTAAGTATTGCACATATGCGTGAGAGACACGAAGATTGTAAGAAACAGCGTTTCTTTTTACTTAGATATAAAAATCATCCATTTGCATGATCCGAAATTTCTGTAAATGGAACCAAAGTGTGAAATGTTTTGAGATGTTTACAGATGTCTGTTCGGGTTCAATGAATATTTATTTATTAATACACAATTAAATCTAATATAAGAACAAACTCTAACTATACTAAAATTAAAACTTACATAAATAAAAACTAAATGGCGTCAAAGAACTCATCGTCATCCTTGTCAATGGCGGGGAACGTGCCCAGAAGGCTGGTTGCATTGCCACGTTGAATGGCTATGCCGATTCTCTGTGCAAGGAACAAACCAGCCCTCTGATCACGAGTAGATTCTGTTCGGGTTTATGTTTATTAAATCCATATTTTTCCCATCGATGATTAAAATAATGAAATGAAACTGGCTTCCCTAGAATAACACGTGGAATCAATCCTCTTCCAACAGTTAAATGGCAATTAAGAGAACTGCTTATTGAGTCAAAGTTCAGCAATACGAAAATTTACAAAAATGGAAGCAAAGAAATCTGTTTTCCTGTTTTCATAAAGGTCACGACTCAAGGTCCTCGTAATGATGAAACTTCGGGGAAAAGCCATTTTAATAAAGATCCATAAAATGCTCGAAAACTGAACGTGTAAGTGCTTTATCTAGAGAACTCACGTTAAACAGTAAAGAAAATGGCACATATTTGATGGCTCTGCAACATTTAGAAAATTCTCAGAAAGCTTTAAAACTTGGTCGTGACGCAAAATCAAGTAAATCGTTTTTACGACCGAATAAGTATTCAATATCACGAAGTGTTAAAAGAGGTATGTAAATATGACTCGCAGATAAATCTCGATCTAAAAAGCATTGGAAAGCTGTGAAACGATCGGAACTAACGTACCTATGAATAATGTATGCAAAATTGTATTAGATCTCGCTGGGGATACGTTTTTACATTGTTTCTAATGGGTTCCTTGTTAAATGATGCGAGCGTGCCGGATGTGATAACGTAGAAATGTATGACTATTTTAATTATTACTCACTATCTTTCATACGTCGGAAATGTGGCAAAAGAGGCCAAAAAAGTGACAAGACTTTCATTAGAGGTCGAAGAAGTCAGGAACATCACAAATAAAGCAGACCTATTTTTATTTGGGGCTTTAGGTAAATCGACTGGGTTACAAAACAAAAACTAGTTCTACACAGTTTTAAACAAGGGCCAAGTACAAGTCTTGCACAATGACCACGTGAACAATATTTCATTCAATGAACATAACTCCACCTACATCTATCAGAATTTGGAGCATAATTTCCTGCAATAAACATAGCAGGATTGCGGCGAGAGTACGGTACTGAGAAAAAAAGATAAAACCACAAGCGAAGCCGCCGCAACAACAAGAACTTAAGAATCGAACGACATAATTGCATCGATTTATTGCGTTAAACCTACTTTGTTCGTGAGAATGTATTTTTCTATTTAAATGATTACTTAAGTCAATCTACATTTCGTCGTGTATTGCAATTATGGGTTGTTACCACGGTATTTCATAGACACCTAGGTTTCCGTTCGTTAAAATACCTTGTGCTGCACTTTCGTTTGAGGAAAATGCCTTGCGATTGAACGAAGCTATAATAAATTCTTCACGCGTATCCTCGACGAAATTGGCTAACTTTTTCATATCAAATACCGTGTTGGAATCCTGTGGTGTTTATTATTTAGATGGAATCGATGCCGTTTCACCGATAGGTTACTCAAGAAAAAGTAGTTTCATTATACTGTAAATGATTTTTTACTCAAATAAATCTAATATCTTTTTTACTTTTTATTTCAAAAGCAAGTATCTTCAATGTGAAGATTTGTCTAAATGCACGTTTTTCACTGAGGTGTCTATTTTGGTATTTGCTTGAAGCTTTAAATAAAACTGAGTAATGCTGATGCACTGCTAAGTGCAAGGCACCTACCTATAGCTGTAAGTATAGAGACCGCGCTGCTGAACCGGGCGGCGCTGCATTACTTTCAGAGAACATCCCTAAAAAAAAGTTTTAACAATGAAATTAACTTTAACGAATAAAATAATTGAGAAAACAGCCCAATCAACTAGTGTTATTTAATCAGCAGTCAAATCAATCTCCATTGAAGAATCGGTTTAACTTTAAGTGGATTTAGGCTGTTCATAATTTTCTAAGAACAAGGCAAACTTGATATAATTCCAACTTTGTTGGTCCTTACTTCATCGAAAGTAATTTTCATTCCTAATTATACATTTATTCGGGGAGCAAGTTGATTTGAGATGTGTTGAGGGCGTTGAACCTTCATTTCAGATTCTAACTCTGTTCGAGCTTTTAATTGAAATTCAGGCTTAAGATATGATCAGGCGAAGTTTCGTAGATCTGCATTGAATTATGTTTTTTTTTTTATTCTTAGGCGAACTTAGCCCTGTGACTGTGGACTTGTACTGCAATTCTAATCCTAATTTATGTGTAAGGACACGTTCTGGTTTCTTATCAATAATAAATTATAGTAATCTTTGATTATAAAATACGAGCATCAAGTCGGTAAAATAACACATTTTTATTATAAATAAATCTTCATCATAACGTCACCTACTATGCCTAGATCATAATTTACGTCAAATGACTGAGCTAAATCTAAAACAAGGTCTTGATACTCACTCTAACACGCATTTAAACATGTATAATTACAGTATCTTTTAATCCTCTAATGAATTACAATAGGTGCTAATTAATTATCATCAAAACTAATCATGTTGCAAAAATCTTGTTTTAGATACCCACGTTATTTGAAAATGTTTGTGTAGGATATCAGGTATCTACCTACTAAATAAATATATTAAGTCCTACACTATTTTATAAGGTTCAACGCAGTTCAAACCAATAACTATACATTGAAAACGTCAACTAACAACAAAAAATAAACAACATTAGCACTCATTAATCCATTTACGGCGCGACACCAAATAAACGATACCGCGAATGAATGAACGAACGAATGAATGGTTCTATTTAGGCGCGTTCATTGACAGCAAGATATTCGCCGGTCGTGTGGGTACTTTATAACAACTGTGGTACGCCGACACAGTTTGAGAATAGAGTACTTATAGCGAACATACCTTTGCCTTGATTATGTTATGCCCTTAGCATGTGTATGGGAAATGGTGGGGAAAGTTATTATTTATGGTCTAGTTAACTTTAACGCTTGCTGCAGTTGAAGAACAGGTTACAATTGACTTGACAAGTTTAATTGATAACTTACGACACGTGTAGCTAGATAATTGTATGAATGGGCCCTAGAAAGGTTTTGATTTGATTCTTTGGCCAACTTTGCGTCCAGCAAACGTCCATTCCTGGTTCCTTTACAAAACCGACGAGTTGTACTGTCAGAAAAAGGCGATGTGGCAACAAAACTACATACCTACAGGTTAAGAGAAAAATAAAACGATTTTCCATTGCTATGTAAACTAAAAACAATCCGCGCGACAGTCACTTGTTTCAATCGAACGCGGCTACAATACCAATCTCCATAAAAGCTTTTTTGTAAATGGAATCTCAATTCTCAATATGACAAATTGTTAAAATGGCAGCACTTTATTCATATTGCCTACCTAGTATCAATATTATAGTATGACACTGGTGAATTGCTCTAATTGGAAGTGTAAACTTGTAAAATTTCAGCGATTTGTTTTTTAGATTGAATACGAACGAACTAACAAGCCCGTGCAGTCGCCCCAGTTAGTTACTATTCATCTATTTTTTGTCGGATGAAGTTTTCTCGTTAGGTACCTATAGAAAATTTAAATATTTGGCTTTTATTTGCACTATGTCAAGGTGAGGTCAATAAATTAATTGTTGTAAAATCGTTAAAATGGACCGTTGGAAAGAACAAACCACCAACATTTTCATCTGCATCCCTTACAGATACAGAAAAGGAATAAGGCAGGATTCAAAAAGGTTCGCAACTACTTAGAGATATCCGTGAAATATGTAAGAATGGCTGGAAAAGTGCCAACATAAGCAAATTCTGCTAACCATCGAAGCCGAACCAATCTGCGGAGTATTCAGGACTTGCGCAGTAAGTGGACATTATAGAGGGAAATATCTAAATGGAAACAGAAACATTGGAGCCTTTCGCAGATGTATATTTAGATAGGTGGAATCGGGCAATTGCTGTATTGGTTTTCATAAATCGTGATGTCGTAGTAAAAGATTTAAGTCCCTTTGATCCAAATTGAGCGCAAAATAAATTATCTTCTTTGAATTAAAACCTTTTAGATATTTTCGACAATGCTATGTAGTATGCACCTATTTTTTTTTTAATATGTTAAGAATAGCAACAAAGCTCTGTCAAAAACAAGTGTTGTTTAAGAATCTTGAATGCAAAAGCTTTAAGCTTTATGAGTGTTGGTTATCTTTAGTTTTAGGTTTATTTTATCTAAGATACACCATGTGTCGTATTTAAGTTCAAATGTTCTCATGTCATCGACATTTATGACAAGTTATCTAGACACACGGCAGTGTGTCCGCCAAGTTCGAGCAAAAAAAGCGACACACCGCCCGTGGGTTACATTACACGAACCATTTCGGGCTAATTTCGACCACCCTATAACTCAAAACATATTTTATCTACGCACATGAAATTTCGAGTGTCTGTTGATATCCTATAAATATTACAATGAAAGACAAGCACAGTAATAAAGTCCTTGTTAAAAATAACACAATTTCCTTTACCTCGACGTGTTAACAATGGCTGGCTTTTATGAACCTTGTATTTAACCACTATCGGGTTACGAGTGATCACTGATCTGACTAGAACAGATCCAGTTTGGCTTATCACGCTCAGTGAGACATGACACTGCGCAAGTAACAGTACAGTTATCCATCCAATGGATAGTTTGACTACGCCCATGCCTTGTGATTAAGTAGGCGCAGATGTGAGTGGTCAGTTTGCTGCCTATTTTGTAAAAAGTTTTGGTGATTACACATGATTGTACCTCCAGAAACCATATTTATTTAATTTTGTTTTGTAGCTTACTTACTGCTTTAGCTTACTGCTAAGGAAAATGTCTTTTAAAGAGATTTTCTATTAACAATCTTTGGTTTTTGCACTTTAAGACCCTTTCCGAAATGCGCTATCAACAGCAAATTGGTCAATCTACTTACGTCTCACCATTGCCTCTTAGCGATTACTTTCTTGTAGGCAAAAAAGGTTAAGTCCAACATAATTTCTACGATGCCCACAACATTTAGGTCCGTCGAGCATACCGTTAGGAGCGATCTCCGAACCGCAATGGTACGATTGGTTATCTAATCCGGATCGAGCAAGGTCGACGCCGGTTATCCGCGATAATAACCATTATTACCGGGTATTTGCTTTGTTGTCTTCTTTTCAAGCTCTTATTATACCGGTACATTGTAATAATAGTATATCAAGATGGCTTGTTATAGGTTTAGGTTAACAATTGTATTGTTACGAGTGTTTGAGTATGAAACTAATTCTGCGATTGTATTGATTTAGGTTTGTAATACAATTTAGGACACAGTCAATTTATAAGCTACTTGATTAACTGAAACTTGAAGATTTTGATTTATCTAATTAATTTAAAGTTAAGAACAGTTTGAAATTAACAACGTGCAATAAAACAATTTGGTAGATGTATTAGATTTAGATTATCAACACAATGTGTCTTGTTATCACTACACAGTATTCTATTTGTAATTTCAACTTCGACCGCAGTACCTTCGTTGGTTATAAATGAATGTACGAACACAACGTTACAAATTCCAACATGCCCTGATTCTGACATCGTTAAAATGAGTTCTGAATTTACCGTTGAACCAAAATTTAGTAGTCATTAATCGATCCTTATTTATTATGTACAAAATGCTCACTCATCGTCTAAAATCTTGAGATAAGATTAAAATATCGCGAACGATCCCTCTCAAGCACTTTGTCGTGACGATGACGAAGAATCCTAAATTATGAGAATCCACTTCAGATTTTAAGCACTCTTGTAACTTTGTCAAAATTCTTGGAGCACTTGATTTTACGGAATTTTGTTGAGGTATGATACTCGTTGTTGAAGAATTCATGTAACGGCATTGACCCTGGATGCTGAAACTGTACATTCCTTTGAGAATATATATCGCCTATTTAATTGTGGCTCGTCATCATGTAAAGAAAATATAAAGTAAGTATACAGGCAAAATGTCGCACATCATAAAACAGGCAATTTTAAATAACCACGCAATATCCACATACCTAAAACAACACCAACTCCATCAATAATCAAAATAAATCACAAGCGCGAATGAAAACCAATTGTGTTGCGACTAAAAATCTAATTCTCTATCAAATAAGCAAACAGTGGGACGGAAGCGGGGAGCGAGCGATGCAATCAGTGCTCAGGAAACGACAATTTGGCGACAATTTCTCGTCGTTCTCCCTCGCGCCGCGAATTAGCGCTTTCAGTGTGGGCTGGGACTAACGATAGAGCAGTACCCTATGTATGTGCATGTGTGAGTTTGTACCCTGTGTCTGCAAGTGTGATTTTGTACCCTGTGTCTGCTTGTGTTGGTTTGTACCCTGCGTGTGCATGTGTGCGTTTCAGACTGACGTTGTCGCCAGGGTGCACGGATCTGTGTTTGTGTTTCGGACACTTCATTGAGTGAGTTTGTAATGTAACCGTTCAGCAGTTACTAACTCACTCAATAGTATCATGTGGCAGTTTGATGTTAAAGGGGATGATATGAATACGTTAGTTCAGAAATAGTTTTAGGTATAGTCAGATTAATAATAGATGATCCATGTAATTTTCTAAGTATTAATGTATTCACTATCAGTTGAAAATGTAATCCGGTTGCCAAATCGTTTTTTTCGTTGTAAATATGTTTTATTCGGAAATTGCATGAATTTGTTGATTAAATAATCATTTAGCTATTGGCTGTACAATTACTTAACAAAATTCGTGTAAGCCTTGCATAGAGATAAAAAAGCTTAACATGTTATGAAGTACCTAAAGTTTTGACCAACAATTTATTTAAATAAATACTAACAGAAAGTGCTAGCTCAAGATGACAGCACCTCTTTACGGTTTTAGACAGAAATTCAGAATTTACAATCCTCAGACTCCTGTCTGTTTTGTAGCATCTAAAACTA
The DNA here is from genome assembly GCA_905146925.1 of Autographa gamma. Taxonomy (NCBI): domain Eukaryota; kingdom Metazoa; phylum Arthropoda; class Insecta; order Lepidoptera; family Noctuidae; genus Autographa; species Autographa gamma. The sequence continues at coordinate 10,875,657 of LR989855.1, forward strand.
AATACTCGCGTTAACAATATTCAGGTTGCTCCAGATTACTTCGCCCCACCTTGAGACAAAGCCAGCCCTGGAACCGTGTCAGGCCTTTGATTCCCATAAACATCGCCATCTTTAACAGACGTTTAAGCCGTCTTTATGACATTCTTGACATAATTTTCCTTGGCTTTTGACGTAAGTAAAATGTGTCGTTGTGCGGTTAATGTCGCTGTTACGTGACAATATATTATTATGGTAATAACTCATTAATTTATTGAAGCGTTTCATGTTTTCGTATAGGAAATTCTCAAGAATTGTTCAGTGAGCTATAAATTGTGATATTGAAGTATCCAAACCACCATAAACACGATGAAAATTTGCGTGTGTCAATCAGATTATGAAATACGCAATATCTGAATTATTTGGAGGGGCAATACGCAATTTAATTTATCTAACAAAATATTTAAATCGGGAAGTTGCGGATTAATATCGTCATAATCCTCGGAGCGTCATTATTTTATCGAGAACTGGATAACAGGTAGCTTGGAAAGTTATTTTTAAAATGGACGTGCACGTGTTATGATAACACTGCATTACACATAAAGTAAATATGTATGAATGAATATATATGACGCGGCGACTACTTATCTAGGTATTATTCATGAAACTAGGTTTTATATTAAGACTGTAGTCTTGGAAGGTAAAATGTATGACGAAGAAATAGAAGATTAACATAGAGCCAAAGAAAATATTGTTAAAAACACACATCAAAAAACAAATGAAATGAACTTAAATTGGTAGTAACAGGAAACTATTTTAAACATCTAAAGTATTCAGACCAAAACGGCCGATTACGAAATTATAATATATAGGATTAAGATTAAATTCCTTAATCTAAAGATATTTATAATTACGTCCGATGTTGACATATTTCGTCAAACATATTTTATTATGGCACCACTGATAAATTATAGATTAATGTATCTTAGTTCCGTATTGTTTATTGAACAGACTACTGTTTCTGCATCTATATTATAGTCCTTAAGGTATAGAACGTTATTTGTTAAAACTGAAATTAAACTTATTTTTTTTTTACAATAATAAAAAAGGTATTAAATACTTACATACTTACTTACATTCAAATTTCCATTTACGATTTTCTTGCCATTATCTGTTATATGTTATATCATGTAAGTTTGTAAAGTCTACCAATCGTCGAGATATGGAAAAATTTAAAGAAAAATATAGAGATGCATCGTAACGCATCGTAACTACATTCCCAGGAAATCTCTCAAATTGAATTATTCAAAAAGAAAAATTGCAGCAACATGCAAAGCATTCCATTTTTCACCTTCACTTCACTTCGCAGTAATCGCATAAGGCGGTCGGCAAAAGGAAAACTAGAAAGGTGTCCTGGCCAAGGATAAACATTTTTCTCAACCATAAACTGCATTAGTCATAGTCCAGAGCGCGAGGTTGATTCACAATGGAATCCGCTACAGCCCGTGCATACCGGATTTTATCTCTGAAATTCTTGCTCCTGGAAGCAACAATTTCTATCCGTTGTCTCTTTCACACTTCAGCCTTACCACCAAGAGGGATAAAGATGGAACGTGCCAAAGATATTTGGTCGCATTTCAGCGGCAATATTGTCAGTGGATATTTTACGTGTATTCGCATTATTTCGGATGTGGTTTTCGTGTAATGTTCGTGGCTGTTTTATGTTTGTTGGCTTTGCTATGAAATGCTGTAATAGTATTATTTTATATTATGTACCCCGAATAATTTTTTCATATCTCAGTCAATTGTTCTACCTACTAAGATTTTCGATTGACCCACTTTCTGGAAGTATTCTACAAACGTCTATTTTTTGATGTTTTTTTAGGATTCTACATAAAAAAAAAATCGAAAAGGCAACTTCAATATTCAACAATATTTACTAAAAATTCTCGCAAGTAAATTAGATTATTTTCCGTAGTGTTATCCGATATTGGCCGGTTTTTGAGTGTTAATAAATTTCCCGGCTTAATGTACAAGGAATAATGATATTATACAGTTTGACACGGTTTGCGTGTCCGCCTGCTGTTATAACACTAGGGCTGCTACTTGGTACTTTTGACCGACTTATTTTATCATGAGGTCAATCGGGAAAGTTTGTAAAAAGTTCTCGTGTGTGCGATGAAAAATGAAGGCTACTGTGTACGTAGTGGGAGTTCAATCACCGAGGAATAGGGTTAAGTTTTATTTTTGCGATAATTATCGCGGTTTGTGTTTATTTTACATACTAGTATATCCAGAGTTAGCTGAAACTAAGAAATATGAACATTGGTCAGGTAAAAGATTTTAAAAATTCTTTGATAAGAGTATCATTGGATCACATGCGTGGATTATATGATTTGATAGTTTTAAATTATTTATTCTTATTTATTTAAATAGTAGACTTACTTAAGTTGGTTGATAGTTCTTCCTCTGAAAAGTGAAATTACTGGTCTGATCACAACTTAATTCTAATATTTTTCTACAAAGAAGACCGAGAGTTCGTCCCGTTATCTTTACATTTGCAATCAACAAGTCTAGTACATGAGCATCCAATAAGCTAAATAAGTCCAGTTTGTTTCTAATAAAGTTCTGTTGTGTTGTATAGGCCTCGGTTTCCCATAAAATCCCACAGGCGCTAATGTTTTGAAGTGTGTACACCCTAATGAGAACGAACGATGACTTGACGCGATTAGGCAACACGCCACATTATCCTAATGCGATTAAATTGCCTTTTTATAAAGAAAATAAATATTTTACTATTATGTACGCCGCTTTCGCGTGATGACTTGATCTATTCATTGTTATTGGGTCTGTGTTAATTATACTGGTTATGGAATTGTATATGGAACTGTTTCCTTAAATATTCGAAATGATTTGTGAATTTGACTTGACTTTTTTATGTTCTGGTGACGATAATATCCTATATTTCAAAGAACAGTTTCTTAGACATAAGTTTAGTTCTTAATTTAATGACCACTAATCAGATTTTCAGTTAGACTATCTAATACTCTGACGAAATTGAAAATTACTTTGAAAAATATCTATCATTTAGTCAGTTTAACCAACAGCTTTTAGCCAAACCATAAAGACACATACACTGTATACAATACCACTTCTCACTTGCTTGTGTAAACCACCCACCACTTGTGAAAACCTCACGAACACCACACTTCAGAAGACCAGGCAATCTGTTCTCTTCGCACCTTAATTACTCTCTCGGCTCCCTATATCATTTGCCTACACATACTGTAACAACTGTGTTTATGTTTCAATCTTACAACCTACTTATGTTTGGTCTAAAGAGAGCAGAAGGCTAACTTTTTTACCCAAAATTCGTCTAAAGATTCGTAGTTATTTATCTAGCGGGTCTCAATTGTGGCCTTTTTCAAAATTGTGGTCGATACCTACATACAATTATTATTTTGGTAAAGCTTTACTGAGTCATAACACATAACATAAAAATCAGGTTTTGTCATAATGTATCCTATCCTTTTATATCTTGAAATGAATATCTGGAACATAAATTGATTTACAGATAATTTTAGAAAAAAAAATCGATTTCAAAAGTCATCATTATACATGACTAGAAGTACTTTTGTCATTTTTATGACTAAACTACTTTATGACAACTTTTATAATAACACATACTTGCACATTAAAAACCATTTAATAAGCTTATTTTCTAATCCTCTACGAGTTAACCTTCTGTTTCCTATGCTTTGTTGTCAGTGCGTAACAGCGGATCCGCAATTAGCCGGCTCGGGAAATTGATAGCGATCCTCGCTTATACTGAAATAATTGTTACGCACTCTCTGTGTACTGAGCCTACAGTGCCCACAGTGCCTATAGTGGCTACCAACAAAATACGTGGAAATTATCACTTTTAGGTAATTTGGGAAATATAAAAGTAGATAAGTGAGCTGTGAAGAGCCTTTGTAGGTATTATAGTGTTGTTGATCTTTGGTTATTGGTGACTAACTTTTTTTTTTCTGTAGCTGACGCCTAATTACTTCCAGTAATTTATTTCAAATGTAAATGAATTTCTGGTACTAATGTAATAATCCTTTAAAGGTACAATTGAAGTGTTTCACTAAATCCTATTACAAATAATCTAGACGCTAATAATTCAAACATCAAAACTTAGTTGAACAGAATGGCCAGCATATTTACATTTGAACCTCAGGAATCTAACTACGCTGAGCTCCAGAAAGTTAGCAGTTGGTAACTTTATTCGAATGAACTGTTAATTGGGATTCTGGGAATCAAGTTTCATGGTGCGGTGACACTTGTTACGGAGCTTCCCTTCCATTGCGTTGGGGAGAGTTGTGGTGAACTAGTGGTGGTTAGATGAAGTTATCTGAATGAGCTAGATAGCCTAGTTCAAGCATTTAGTGTATTCCAGAGGGATGTTTATTTTTGATTGTCTTCTTTTTAACCGTACCAAAAAATTCAACACTATTATAATATTAAATTATTATAGTCTCTATCCTACCTATTTCTAGCATGAATAAAGCTCAAAAATTTAAATAAATTTTCTGTTGCTTTCAATTGATAATGGAACATAATACTTACATCGAATCCTATCGATTAATAATATAATGTCTATACATAATTTCAATATTTTTAGAAAAGATTCAATCCGAGAGAAAGATTCATTAAACCCTTATTATTTATTCGAACCGCGTAATAGTCTAGAACTTATAAGATATAAATATGCAAGTGCAGCTAATCCAGTTGCACGCATTACGGAGTCCGCTCATCCAATACGTGCGCGTAACTACGGGAGCGTGCAATTAGTTCGCCGCAATCACGAGCTAAGAAATACTAGAGATGATATAATTAATTAATCAATAAATATTATTATGATAAGTTTATCATAATTGAAATTATATTTACTACACAATTTTCTTATTGTAAACCACAATAGTTAAGCAGTTCTGCCCGGATAGTTATTGGGTCAAAAAGTAGCCTTAGCTCTTATTCGAGGCTCAAGCATAGTCCATACTAAATTTCTGGTCTGTTCTGATATTTAGTTCTGAAAGTTTACTAAAAAAGCAAAACAAGCATTTAAACTAGTCAAGATAGTAGAAATAAGATATAAGGTTAAGTGTCAAAAGCCTTCCGTATTCTGTCTTTTTGAAAACCAATGAAAAAATGAGTACACGTAATTTTGCCATCATAGCTACGGTTAACACAACGTTTTTCATCCTAGCACACACGTACAGGTATAACTCAATATTTTCACACAATCTTCTAACCTTAATATAACCCAAGCAGGTATTAGAATCGATATAAATACGTGTGCAATAAATCTCGAGTGCTTGTAATAGGCGCGGATGGCGGCAAGTGGTGCCATCTGTCATGCTGCCCATGAACTAACCGCAACTGAATATATTGCGGCCGTGCTACACGACTTACGCAGGAGTCAATATCTTTGGGTAGAATGCCCATTTTATGGTGTTACTAAAAATGATAAGGAAATGGGAAAGGAAAGAGTTCCAATTGAGAATTCAAGTCATGGGTTTGACATTTATTAAAGTTAGGTCAAGTGACATTGAATGTAAAATGTCTCGCGAATTTGGACATACTTTTTCTTGCCAAATCAAATCAAATCAAATCATTTTATTTGCCAGAAATGTGGTACATTTAGGTGTTTACATTTAACAAACACAGTTTTTAACGTGCCATAGATCCATTAGTTTACACAGCAACTTCAAAAACTGGAATAACGATGGCATCAAAATTAGCACTTTTTAAAAACACGGGTTATAAAAACCCGTAATATAAACGTAGTAAACAATATTATTTTCAGAATCTAACCTGCCCACTCCAAAGAGCAGACTAAACATCTAACATTCGTAGCTCGTAGACTCACCCCGGAAGCGTTTATAGTAACAACACGCGGCGCATACGCTGCGCGCGCAACTCGCGCTTGACAGCTCGACTCCCAGTACATGACAAGCCTTACCTGAAGCAAAAGATACGTGGTTACGTTTAATGTAACATAGAATGTTTTAGATAAGAAGAATATTCTATATTTTGTATAGAAATATCAAAAGTTACAGTTATACTAGTATACTGTAGTTAGTAGTTACTAGTAATATAAATACATATTATAATAAGTATTGACAAAATGCCCAAGAGTAAGGTAATTTTTTTTTAAATTCATCTGAGTGCGTCTGATTTCGTTTATTTCCGAAATAATTACCAGAACTATATATTTATAATTTGCAACTTTCAATAGTACAATATTGTCTGTACATTGTCAACAATAAAGAAAAATCTATGTAATTCCGTGATGTAGGTAGTAACTCACATTCGACACAAAAATGGGGACCGTATGGGTAACCATGATGAAATAGTCTATGTAATAGACGGGCCTGTTGGTCTAGTGGTTAGAGACCCTGACTGCTATACCGGAGGTCGTGGGTTCTATTCCCACACAGGACAAATGTTGTGTGATGAGCACGATCATTTGTTCGGTGTCTGGGTGTAATTTAACTATAATATGTATGTATCAAGAAATATATAAGTATATTTATCAGTTGTCTGGTTACCATAACACAAGCTCTGCTTAGCTTGGGATCAGACAACCGTGTGTGAGATGTCCCGGAATATTGTGATATTGTGATTGTGATAATAATCATCACAAAAATTAACTAACAAAAAACTCAAACCAATTCAAGTAGCTCAAAACATTCCTCTCATAAAACAATAAAGCAAGTGGTAATAGAATTAGAATTGTTGGCTCGCAGCTTCCTCGAGATGATCTAGCATTACTGATTGTAAACTGCGGCTCGCGTGGGAGGCAGTCAGAGCTGTCTGGCTTGTGCTTAGGAGGCAGTTTAATGTGGAGACAGATACACCTAGTTGCTTTGAAAGCTTAATACTCAATAGTCAATCGTTTATTGAAGGTCTATAATGCGTGCTTAAATGGTATAAATATTTCTAAAGTGATAACTTGGGCATGACAAAATGAAATCACAAACTTTGATGAGCCTAAATAACAGAAAGAAACATGACAACTTTTCTATCGAAGAAAAGTTGTCATGTTTCTTTCTGTTATTGCTTAAGTTTTATATTTAAAATTATAAAAAGGCGAGGACAGAACTAATGCGTGTGGCGTGCAGTAAGAAAGTCCTTTGTCCAACAGTCGACTTATATAGGCTGATGATGATGTTGATGATAAATAGAAAATTAATTTTCACTATATTGTATTTTTTACCTACATTCAGATGCCTATCCTATGCTTTCCTTATAATTAACTGTAAACTTGTCACATTATCTAGTAGTAGTAGTACATATACTCACAGCTGTTTAATAAATATTAATGCTGTACTCATTAACAATACATGTAAGTATCATAAAGCAGCTACCAACAATGTAACCAACTAATCATAAGCCTCCGGTGGCCAATGTAAAGAGACGTCCTCAATAAATCTATTCACCCTGCCTACCTTCTAACCGTCGCCGTGAACATATGACGTGTCTCGTAGTTCAAGAGACGGCCGCCAGAGGTCAGGCCACCGACCACTTGTATGCAAATCAAATGAATTACACCTAATTTGCATTCACAAAAGCATTCAATGCATACAATTATTGAGTGTAATTATTTCTATGGGTTAACGGGTCTTGTTTAGAGTAAATATTTGTGTTTATCTGACGATTTATTGCTGTAAATGGTTATTAGTAGGTAGGTGATTTAGTGGAGAATAATTAGTACTTGGCACTTAACAAAATACTATCTACAATATTCTGCCCTGCTTGGACGATAATTCAACTTACTTAACCTTATAACCGGTTCATATTTTGTATGTACAAAATGTTCATGTTCTCTTTATATTGTCCTTTTAGCTTCTAAGACAAATATTTAATTAAAGGGCTAGAAAGGCTGATTTTATCTCCAGGTTGTCTTAATTTACATTAATTTTAAAATTCGCTCTTTAGTTCAGAAACTTAATACCTTTTTAATTTATTATTTATTAATACGAAAGCATGCAAAGTCACGATGATGACCAACTCACTGACACACAAACGCATCACCAATCTCCAGCTACCGTGCCAAGCTTTTCATTTACAAATCGCAATGAATAATAAATCCAATAAATATCAAATAACTGTCCGTTATGTATTAATTCTAACAGTTCCAGGGTCGTGTGAGAACCACGCCTTATGATTTAGTAGACAAGTTCCGTAATAAAAGGGAATTGATTTAAGCTGTGCATAGCCAGAGAACCTCAAAGGATGTACTAAATTGTTGATTTTGGAACAACAGTTTCTAGGAAATGTGGTAACAGATTTACGTTGGAGAGACGTTTTAGTGAAACGTTGAAGGCTCTATAAAGTGACTAGTTTAAACGTTATTTCTAGAAGTCAAAGGATTATGCTTGTGCAACGGGTATAACAGACACATTTGTGCAAATTTCTGGAGTTTCCACCCACATTAATATCCCTAATTGTACCTCATTTAAAGTACAGTAAAAAGCTCAACTTTTACGGCTAACAAATGGATGTCATTACGAGCATGTCATGGTTTAATTGACAGACATTTTCACACGTAATGTAACTCAAATCGCTTGTAACCGAGTCGCTAGACTGTTTATTGCCAGTTAAACTGTTTCCTCGTTTATTAAAACATACTTTCCTGGTCTCGTGACTCTTTGAACTTTAACTGGAATAGTTTATGGCGGTATTTCAGTTTTATGTTCATATTTAAGTTAGACTACAGTTTAAATAAGTATAAAGGTAAAGTAAAACCATGATTTGAGTAATGTCTCAATTTCTTTTTCAGAATTTTCTGCATCGGTTGTCTTTCGACACTCAACAGCAAGTTGGAAAAAAAATTCTAAGTCTTTTAGCGTTATCAGATCAAATCGAAAACCGCCGTTCATAAGCCTGTCACGCGCCGAGGTTCGATATTTAAATTTTATTTGGCAAATGGAAAACCAAATATTTGAAGGAAAACTTTGCCGCTTTAAGCCTATCCCGTGGTGGTAAGTAAACTTGAAAAATTATAACTAATATTATTCTTTGCTTCTAAATAATTTCTACATACCTAGATATTAAATAGTTTTCTCCGAGGCCAACTAAACCAATTAGTCTTTTTAGGTACAATTTTGCTGACAATTTGGTCCAAACTATTGCTTCTAAAAGACCTGCTATCTCCTAGGTCTGGTCTCTGTTATATGAACTGTGAGCATTACGGAAATGTTTCATAAAGTCAGGTTACGTAAATCATCTGAATGCTAATGCACGTAGGTTATAGTCTCTTGAAAGCTTTGTGACTTGTCTCTATTAAAATATGAAAATAAATTTCAGTTATATTTCTTAGTCACTTATAGGCGCCTTCATATCCTTATACTAAGTATATCGTTCGTAACATTGATTCCTTGGTAAAAAATAAAATAAATACAGTATAATGTAACAGCACTTTTAAACAAACATTTACAAAGTACTAAAAAAACAAAATTATATCATACCATGAAAATCGTGTTTTGTTGAGTTCTCTCGTCTTTTTGCCGAAATGTATCGGAGCGTATCGGTTGTGCCTAACCCTTGTAAGCAATCACTATAAAGGGTCAAGTGTTTTTATTCTTTTGGTTTAGCAACGAATCGGTTAAAAAGACAAGTTTTCCTTAAAGTAAATATAACCTCATTTTGTAAATGTATTAAATAGTAAGCAATACATCTTTTGATGGAAAGGAACGACCTCAAGCATGACGGTATTGACGGTCCTTTGCGAATGGTCCACTAAATCTATTTATAGGAAAGGATGACCCACGGCTTCACATGCCTTAGTACCTACTCTGTTCACGTAAGGCTTTTTATTCCGATTTCGGGGTGCGGGCGAATCCAAAAATTCAAAGATAAAAATAGGTCCAGTTGACCTTGAGATATAACATTTAATTAACTCGACTTCGTAAAATATGTTAAGATATGGTAAATCCGATTGTACATACATATTAAGTAGCTTGATACTAAGCTACACTAAACATGATCCACCAATTAGCATGTATAGCCCTAGGGCTGGTTATAATGCTAATGAGAATATGGTCTCGACTCTTGATGCCTACACGCTATAGCCCTATTATGTCGCCATATTAAATCGACCATCAAAATCCAATCCACAACCTAGTAGAATTCTAGAACTGAAGAATTTCCTGCGAAACTCCTGACTCGAAAACTTCCTTAGTAGAACTGGAGAGCCGCTTCCCTACGTTGAATGTAAGAAGAGGAATGGATGGTAGGGTGAATGAAGTATGTCAGATGGTAAATGTAATGACAAGAATTGAGATGGTTTGGCCATGTCGAGAGAATGAATTAATTAATTGTTGTAACGGAAAAAGTGTATAAGGCGAGTGTGAATGAAAAAGGCTAGGTTAAGAGTACCCTAAACCGAAGAGCATATGTATGAGGGGAATAATGAAAATGGACCAAGCAAAACAACGGTAGTATCGTAGCAAGTGGAAAGAAGTGGTCTTTGCCTATCCCAACAAGGGAGAGAGGTTTGATTATATACAATGTATTTTATGGATGTAGAACTTGAAAAATTCCTGCGAAACGAAATAAAAAGACAATAAATTGACCTTCAACAAAAGCTTCGTCTTATTGGTACCGTGTACGACATTTACGATCCAATATGATATAGCACCAGTATTAGCAGACTAAGACCGTATCTTCGGTTTATGGCGAAGCAGGCCACGCGTGCGGCTTTTTATGGTGGCTTGCGGGAAAATGACTTAGATACAAGTAGGGTAGTCAGCTGGGTAATGTGTTAATTAGTTTGTTAGGTTTACCGTTAGGAAATGTGGGTGATGTAATTTAAGGAGTTGAATAAGTTCGTGTTCCTTTGTCGTCTTCTTTTGGAGTAGATGCAATTGTTTGTTTGTGGAGCGAATCCTCGGCAGGATTATTGTCAAACTTTTAGGTTGACTGCTGTTTGTTGAAATTTAGTTTTTATTTTATTCTATCAGAATTTACAATTTATAGCAGGATTGTAGTATTGTTTATAATTGTTGAAGACTGTCCTGACATTAGACACTCAAATTAACCGCTAAAAAATTAGCAGCCAAAGGTAAAGCAGACAAATACGTATCTTATCTCTATATTGATCTAACAGACCACCTGGTTTATACAGGATCCGAGGTTATTCCGCGGCCACCTAGGTCAAGACTTGGATGGGTAATAAATGTTTACACGCCTATGTCTCTTAGAAGCTGTGAGCCGTCAGTTATGTTGTCATACAAATAACAGGAAAGATATTTACAGGTACTACTAGAAAATTCGTTTACATTAGACGTATAACCTTTATTAAGCTATTTGACACTAACCGTGCCTCGCTGTTTCATATGTTTAAGAAGTTCCTGTTCCGTTCAGTTATTCTGAAATTCGGCTTGGACAAAATACATGAAAAAAAATAGTCCAACCGTATTCAAATTATAAATGGTGTAAGAAACTAACCCGGCTTTGTTATATGTATCCACAAGAAGATATAATAAGAGATATCATTATGTGAAGAAACAAGGAAACAATACCTACACAAAATGTTAGTTTCTACGATGTTTTTTGTTAAGTACAATGGATCAAGTCAAATTTCCTTGTGACAGGGCCGGGCAGACAGCGCCGCAGGATGAAACTAGTCTAGTCATCTCCTACTGTGCTACGCGGATCATTATTTAATCTTCAATCAGTCATGGAAAGTTTAAATATAGACTGAAAATAACATAAAGGTAAAACAGAAGTACAAGTTGGATAGGATTGTGTTTTAATTTTGTTTTTTTTTCTGATTAATTTATACTTAATTCAAATTATTTTCTGATGTCGGATGTATTTACGTGAATTGAATGAAAAATGTGTCTCTGATCGAACTTATCTCCAAAACAGCTGAATTCATCTGAGTAAACTGTGTAGAAAAGACTTTCAAAATTATAGGAAGATTACACTATAGTCAATACGTTTAAGTTGTTAGGTGTTTTAAAAAAAAGTATTTAAGGTAATTAGAAAATTAGATGGACTCCAACAGTAAGTCAATAAATAGGTCCCATAAAAAAGATTCGACAAGCCATCTTATTCCACATTTCTCAAGCTTGAAAAACTTATTCAATAGGCATTGTTATTACAGTTTTTACTGTTGTTCCAGTTTATAGTTAAGGTCAAGAGCACTATTGAAAGGGAACTGTTCCCTACCGTACCATAACATTGTGGGTCACACTAGGTTTACGACTTCACTGCTTTACTGGCTACTAAGTAACACCGCACTGTTTTATTTCCCTTTCTTTCTATAACTCTCTTTTGTTGGCATCTTGGAGTTTATTTTGCGATGTTGGTTTTATTGTTTTTGTATGATTTTAGGTGGGGTTTGGGAATACTGAATCTTTCTATCGGTTTTGCTATTTTTGTTACACTTTTGGTTACTTAGAAAATGTGTGTCGGGGTAAACCAAGGAAAAAATCTGTGGGTGGTTGTTTTGGTCATTCAATCAGATTCGATATAACACGAGATTATATTTACTAAGCAGACAGAAATTGGGGGTTAAATTATCGTATCGTAACACACAGCAAATGTGAATAAAATGATGTATAAACTTACTAGTATTATACCGTTAAAAGGATGAGAAAAAAATTAAATGATAGGGCAAACAAAACCAATTTCATTTGTTTTTATCAAATGTTTTCTTATGTAATTTTTGAACACGGTATATTTTCGGCTTTGGACTTCTGTATTATATTCCACTTGACTCGAATTAATCCAAGCGTCTACGGCCACCGTGAGGCAGCAAACAGAATTAATTGCGAAGGTAAATAATGTTCAATGCCCGCTCAGGTGTGTTCGCTATTTCCTTGTATTGGCCATTTTCTCGGCAATTAAATATAAAACCTATCAATATTAGACACATTTGAGCTATTAATGTGTTTCCCGTTAACGGTTATGCTGTTATTGTTGTGTAATTGAAACTACGGTTAATATCCTTTATTTGGTCGCTAATTATTTGGATGACAGCTTAATAGTTTACAGTAAATGTTTTTAGTTATTTTATTTATAAATAACGATAGTTATTCACTAAATAAATCGCTTATTTATGTATAAAACCGATGTATGTGTCTATTGAAATATGTTCAGAAGTTTTTCTGTTACGAAGAAACAAACAAACTCAAAAGGCTTCTCATTTACTTATATGTAGTAGAGTACAAAAACAACTCGTAACCAAATGATGAGTGTATTGCCCAACTTGCTTATTTACAATGACTACCCACGTTTTTATTATTAGTATTTATTACACTGCTTTCCCTCTTAACACGTCTTTGTTTACATACACTAAGTTCAGGATTGATTCATAACAGTTATGAAGACATTAATCCAAAGTGCAATCTATAATGTAGGGTAACCATAAGGAAAACCCGAAATTAAAAACCACTCGATGAACATTTTCATCACAAATTCAATAAGTATTTTATAACAACTCTATAAAAATCTTACTGCCCTTACTGCACTTAAAGTAGTTAAATGTAGTAAAGAAAACAAAGGTCCGTTACATTTACTGCTTGTTGACTTTGGGGTGTTATTTTTAATTTTTGAAAGATGACCTTTTGAATGGCCGACGGTAATTTTACCTATCCACATCACTTTTTATTTTTTAACTTTATTTTAAATGAAGGATTAAAGGGAGGCCTTTGCCCTGCAATGGGACAGTTCAGCCTTTAAATAATAAATAATTATAATAATTTTAAATAAATAATCGTGTATTTTAAGTGTTGGCATATAGTCTCTCAAAAATGTGCGTGCAATTTTCAATCCAACACCACATTTTAAAAACCCTTTCATATTTTTTTATATTTTTATCCACCATTCACTTGGACATCTCTATTCTCGATGAAAGCAATTTCTTTGAATAATTAATGAATGCTTGCTAGCAAAAACCTAAGTGATCCCGTCAGCAAAGCTTCAATGAACTATCTGAATACTTTATGACAGTGATAATATTTTATGTTATGTGATCCCAGCTTGTTATTTTATGTAACGTTTATTGGTCGATAAAAAGGATATGCAATTGTGGCCTTTGTTATATTTTCTCAAAACAGCATTTCTTAGGATGAATAATCTATAAGATGGCATAGTTGTTTTGAAGCCTGGAAAGTATTGATGAGACTTTCCAAGCTTGTGTTTTTTTATTTGTTGAAGAAACTTGACCATGTGTATATGTAGAAGAAAAGATTCTGGAAAAACCAGGATTCAAAAATGTTACAAAAGCAAGGATAGGTCACTGTTTTGTTCCTTCTCTAGAAACTAAGATTAACCATTCAGAAGTATACAAACAGGTAGATACATATATATTACCTCAGTGACTCCTTATTTCCTCGCATTCCTCGTCCTTGAACTAAAAGGATCCTTATAAAGAGCATGAAGGTCGCACAAGCGTTTCGTCCATAAGAACGCGTCAGTCAGCTGAGCATAAAGCGCGGGCACTTATGAGCGCTAACTGTCGTCTGGCCCCTTGACCGATACTCCGCATGTCGGCCGTTTCTTGCAAGTCGGGGGATGCGGTCCAAAGTAGAAGAGGTAGCGGAGTTCAATCCAAAGGTTTGTCTAACTATAGCTTCGCAACATGCTTATTCGATACATAAATTATAAATTTTTACTTATTGCTTCGAAAACCCCGCCACGTCTTGCTATGGTGGTAAAAAATGCCAGCAATTATTTAGTGGCAAAGGCGTTAAGGTTTTCAACGATCGTCTGTAAATTATATTAGACTAAATATATCCGACAGCTGGACAAATTCCTCTTCTCCTTTAAAGAATAAACGAGCTTTGATCCTCTTCCTCAAAGAAAAAATGTATATAAGCATTACAATATTTCCTACAATAACCGTTAAGCTAAAACATTTACAAGTACCTACCTATAATTGGGACTGTTTTATAAAGCCACTTAGAAGCGACCGCAAACCCTTTTTAATTTGACCTGCACGGCCTTTACCTTCATTACATATTTGTTCTGAAAAAGGTACTACGTCCCCAAGTCACTTAGCATTATTATTTTAATCAGGTTAGAATAAAGGGAATATTATCTTTGTATTTTTAACTGGCAACGACCTAATAAAACACTGGTAAATTATATAGTCTACCCTTTGGGCATGTGTTTGATATCCGATGTTTATTTGTTCTTTTCTTAAGGCTCAATTACACGGAAGCGACTTTTTGCAACGAAATTGCACATAGCATAATGAACTTTATCGCAATTGTATAAGACACAAAATAAATTCGAGCCACTAATTTAAATATTCTTAAGAATGCGCGGGGATTCCGCGTAATACGCGCGTCCAGTTTTTGCGTTACGGTAATATTATAGACCAGTGTACTTTGAAATTTTAGATGTACGAGATAATCTATGGTATTATCTTTATTCCACTTGAAATTATTGAGACCAATAATTACTTACGATACTCGTACACTACATTATTAAAAACAAGCTCATCAAGAATCTTCTCATCGCTTCTCGCTTGTTCCTTGCGCCCACTATCATTACAGCGCAAGTTTTTGCAGGCTGTCGCCTCGTACGGTAATTCAGTTATGCCTGTGACTTCATTGATTGAAGCCTCCGCGTTTAGCGGTCATTGGGGAAGCAACTGTTAATATACCGTCCTCCATGCGGTAATTGATTGCTGCTGATTGAACTTGCACTCCATTTCAGACCTAATTATACTCTTGGTAAATTATTTGATTATAGGTAATTGGTTATTTGCGAAGATGGATGGACCTAACAATGGATGCCGCGTTAGAGTAGCACTTTAATTCTTATTAGCCTAATCTATTTTGGCGAAGATCTTTTTTGTCTTCGACTTAATGTATTTGGACTGAGATTGAATAAGTATATGTCGAATTTTTGATATATTATATATATTATCTTTGCTAGTTAATGTGGAGATATGTGAGATATAATGACACGTATAATAAGGTATTCGTCAGAAGTGAATACCAAGCTCAACCACCTCACTTCAGCGAAATAATAAGCTGATAAAAAAAGAATAAAACCGAGGGGAATGAGAAATAAAAATGTTTTTCAGCCTTCGAAACCACTACTACAAAGTAGTGTGTTGAACAGTGGTTCTCTCAGGATAACACGTATGTGGCTTAGAATCGCGCCTCGCCAAGGACCTTTGACAAAGTAATGACGGAGCGCAGACAAAGGGCTCCCCTCCCCCCCCTCCAGTGTACTTGTCTCCCTCCCCTTAAAGGGAGGCAGCCTAAGGGCGAGGGTATCTATGGCTTGAGAGGATAAAGCCCTGTTTGAAGTACAACTCTTAGAAGGATTTTGTATTTTTGGAACAAATACTTTGTTTATACAAAAAGTATTAGGAAACCTGTGTGGTACTTTTCCTTTTTTACTATAAAAGATTTTCCTGATGGAAGCAACAAAAGACAGAAATAATATAAAAGACAAATCTTCTGGAAAAGATTACAAATAAAAGACATTTCCAAATGTGGCTCTTTGGTCAACTCATCCCGCTGAAAACACTTCCCGCGGGCTCAGTTGACCAAATTATTCCCGATCCCGATCTTCTTTTATTGTTTTTTTTTTTACAAAACCTTTCCACTTATTCTACCAAATTAAATCAATCTCAAAATAAAAATATGTCATATTTCCTAAAATGCTTGTCACCCTACCACCAATGCAAGTGCCCCCGCCATTACAGATCGCACGTTTTGATTCGTCCTCGACGAGACTGGCTCAAGTGCGGGCGCAGCGTGGTCGCCCTACCGCGGAACAGTACATGGGGATAAAGATTACTTAACACTCTGCTTACTATTGCCGGAATTATTAAATCATTAAATCTGTTATGTATATTTGATGAACAAAAGGAGGATTTTGTTGTCAGTCTTTTAGTTGAATTGAAACCGCTATAGCAAAGAAGAGGTTATGTTTTGATGCTTGTGATAAAATACTTGTCTGTTCAAAGTTTTCGAGTTAATTTTTATCTGTAAATAATTTAACAACATTTTGTGGAAGTTGCAATTAGCTGTAAAACTAATTTTTTGGCAACAGTATCATTATCGGCATAAATTAATTTATGCCGATAATGAAGGAAATACAGTATTTCCGTAGCAAACACGAAACGGATTAAAATCATAACAGTTTTAATAAAAAACTAAACTGAAACATAAAATGGCTGTAAACTTAAGTACTTAGGACTTTAGGCATCTAGTTATCGCCTGATGCTTCATTAAGAGTAACGTGACTATCCGGTGATTATAAGTCACGAGAAAAACCCTGACCTCTATTGAAAATAAAAAAGAGTTTATTCGACTAAATCCTATTCTCCACACTCGGGAATCTTGATCACAAACATACCGTCACTTCACACGAAGTATATAAACTGTGTCGTAGTGTGTACGAAGCCTTAACCATGCAAGCTTGCCTCTACACGCCAACTATAAATTGAAAATTATTATTTAGTTCTATGATCTGGCGTCCGCAAACATGTGAGAAATAGATTTGCAATGCAATCAAAATGAATGGGCTGTAGTTGTTTGAATTATTTGAAAATGCCTCTGGGTTTTGAAAATTTAGTATTATGTTTTAATGTCAGGCAATAAATGGCGTGGGTTTTAGATCGAGAGCAGGTTAAAGAAAATGCTTGAATGTGTTATAGTCATAGTAGGGAAGTGATTTGAATTCTATTAGTAATTGACTTCCTGTTCTGATATTTTGTATCAAAGTATGCGTGTAGGCAAAATATCTTATAAACAAGATCATATCCTTTAATATTATAACCTTCATTCTAACACTTTCAGAAAACGCATAATCGTATTTTTTATTTTTCACCAAAATTTTTCATTTTTTTTATATGTATTTTGGGGTAAGTTATGTTTTTCACCTTACCCTGATTCTTCAAATTGATAGGTAATTAAATAATTACCCGACTATTCCAAAGCCAAAAAAGGAGAGTTATGTATTATAAAAATTAATAACGCTCAATCAGCTATTTACCTCTAAAAAGATGTCACACACAGACATCTTTATTTAGAGGACAGTCAGACAGTTTAGTGTCTGACAGACATGTCAGACAGTTAAATAGTCTTTATGAAAATTAAGGTTACACTAACCCAAAAGGTTACACCGATACTTAGGAAAAACAATGACATCATGTACAAAACTAATTGTTACTAATTAACTAATTGGTGAAACTAATAGCTTCATATTTTAAGAGTTGTTTATTGGTATTTATCTATTTTCATGAGGAACGTAAATTGGTCCTTTGGTGTCAGTGTTACCTTTATACATTTAGGCCAGACAATAGAACCGTCATATTTATAGAAAATATTAAAATGTTTAGAAACGAATGTTTTCATACTTGTGTCAAAAAGTATGCCGTAAAGTTAACTTTTCACCTGAACCCAGTCTAATTCAAGAAGTTCGACTAACATAGAAAAACTTTATCACTATCATCACGAAACAGGTACCTATTTGTACATGTGTACCGCGATGAGAGTAGAGCACATCACCGTCACATCACGATCACGTCTAAAACACCTATTTTAAACGTAAAGCTTTGGATCATCGAATTTTGTTGCGGACTCTATCTAAAATTATGTTTCAAACACAAACCTTTTTAGCGGGAAGGAAAAGGTCTCAAGTAACAGTCATTAATTTTTAATTTAAGTAAACTCGTTTTACTAATTGTTGGCGTTTATTTGCTCCATTTAAAGGTAAGCGCGACGGTAATTATTATCTTAATTACAAGCATTAAGTAGGTGACCGTTACTCATCGTATTTGTCACAGAAAATAATTTAGTTTGAGGGCAATGCGATTATTCTGCCTGATTAACTATAATATATTGCCTGCGTCTATTGTAGGTAGATGGTGGAGTATAATATACAGCGTGGCGCTACAATGGTGACATTAATTTAACACACGTGTAGGGCTAGTGCCATTTAATCATATTAATTTTAATAGAATTAAAAAACTCGTAAATTGAAAATATATTTTTATTCAAACAAACTAAATGATAAAAATATAACTAAAATTGGGAGCAAAAAATCATTCATGAAATTACTTACCTAGCTGGCTCGGAGCGCCAACCGCTCACCGACAAAGGGATATCGCTTTCCTTTAAAGTATTGCTTATTCATTTTAATTTCATTGATGCGATGTTTTGATCCGTGACCTCGGCAAATGACCGCTGCGCGACAGTTCTTTAAGTACAGGTTGCTCCAAAATGCTATTTTATAAAACTTTAAATAAATCCGCAAATGACAACGTTTAATGGAAACATAATTTGTTCATGGAACAAAAATGTGATAACCTATATGTGTGTTAAATTAATGTCACCATTGTAGCGCCACGCTGTATGTATCTTATCCAAACATAGTTATTAATCTATTATATTCTTGTACTATTCCTGATTATATTATGGATCTTTAAACAATGTAACTCTATTATTGTACAATAAAGAGTATTCTATTCTATGTTTTAATTAGTAATTCTTATCGTAATAAAAAATACACATTATAAAATTCTAAATCCTATTGAAATATACTTGTAGAATTGACAGACTAGCCATCAGTGGACGTAAGTACAAATTTAAAATGACACTTAAGATTCACTGACAGTTGCGATATGTATGATTCAACTTGGTGCCTAATCAAATAACTCTTAAATTTCAATGGAGTGTAGTCCAAAGTATTTCATTCACATTTTTTTTAAAGGGTGTGGGTGACAATTAATATTAAGATTTAACCTAAATTATGGTGTCAACGGCCTGCAGTCTGCACTAATTAATTGTATTTCTGAATGAAAGCAGAGCCAAGTCCAAACCACAAAATTAGTATGTTTTTTAAGTCCTAGTTGTCTATTAGCAAAACCTATTTGTGACACGTAAAATATGACAAAGATTGGATCATCTTATTGCTAATTAAATACACGATAATGATTATAACGCTCAAGGTAAAACTATTATCTAATGTTATGAAATACAACCAAAATCACGGTCTGTATAGATAGGTTTTTCTATTATCATAATACCTAACTGATTCTAAACAGATTTAGTATCAAGAGATATCATTCGTACAGTACCTATGTTTAATTATGCAATATTTAAATCAATTAGCCAACAATTATCTGATTTTGGATAGTGATTACAATTAGCTATCGCGATTAATTTAGAGCATTCAGGGGCAATTAAAACACTTACTTCCGTAATAGCACTAGCGTTAGTTACTGTTTAGTTTTAGTACTAGGTATTTCATAATGACTGCCTCGTTGGTCTAGTGGTGCTAAGCGCGACTGCTACGCTGGAGGTCTTGGGTTCGATTCCCGAGTCGACCAAGGTGTGTTTTTCTTTGAAATTCTCAGTAGCAGGTCGGAGTTTGGATTTGTGCCCGGTAAGGGCTCGCTCGAACTGTGGGAGTACATTGGTACACCTCTGCATACCCCTTCGGGGATACAGGTGTGATGATATGTTATGTTATTTCATAATAGGTACCATTTTTTCTGTAAATCTGTACTTGGCTCTTTATCCACCGTGCTCCCAAACCTTAACAAGCTAAATGATTGTTTGGAAGCAACCGGTTGCCGATGTTATCATAAGGTTATTTAACCGTGAGTTTCGTCAGAGCGCCGTTAATAACTGGTTGTATAACCACTACTTATGTGATGGCGTTTAAAACTGTAACTGTTTCAATATAACGGAATATTAAAGTTACGGTCAGCGAGGTTTAATTCATTTGAGAGATGCATGGCTTTGTGCAATGGACAAGGCGGTGCATATAGTGACCAAAGTGAATGGAAACGTTTTGCCATCAACAAATTAAATATGTCAATGTAATACAACTAGAAATTGTTTGTAGAAATGAAAAACGGGAAAGCTTTTGTAAGAAATATGAAGAATTTCATGAAAAATTATCCTTTTACAGGAAAACTCTTGAAATAGTTTTCGGGCTCGCGATATTGCACAGTTAAACTACACATTACGAATTTCCTCGCTGTTTTAAGTCCTTTACCTGAATTCTAGAAATATGAATATTAGAAGATGGGTGCGACTGGCAAGTGGTACAAAAGAATAGCATTGGAAAATGGATAAAAAAAGGAATCATTAAAGGAGGTTTAATCAAAGAAGAGTCTCATACGACACTAAAGATCATCGAAGCTACTACCGCTCCAAACAATTTCCAACTTTTTGCCTCTTTTCTTCACGGGACGGGAAAATTATTGAACCTCGACCAAAGTGACATTAATATTTGACCGGCTCCGCGACCAGTGATGTGCATGCAACCTCTGATTCCAGCCGGCGACATATCGATCGTCTATTGACACCCATCGACCTAATTAATCCCATCTCTAATTAATTATGGCTGGCTTTCACCGCTGTTGCCGCTTGATTAGATATTTGCTGTTCATATTTTTAATCGATATGTTTAGTTAACTTTGTTTGCTGAAAGTAAAGTAATTGCTTACTTCTAAGTGTGATCGGGACTTACAGTCATTTACCAAGGGACAGGGGTCAAGTCTCCATGGATTGCTGAATAAACAAAAAAGTACTTCTAAACTTGTGTCTTACATTTATCTTATTAATTGTTACCTTTACGTTAGTTATCAAACACATACAATCTTGACATCTAGTTCGTTGACAACCAGGATTTCACAGATACATACATCTGTAGTTGATAATAACAAGACTTTTTAAGCCGATTTTTTTTAAACTAGGACTATGTAACATGCTCCTAAATATTATTTTCGATTCGTTGCCGTTACAAAAGTAGGACAAGTCCACACTTCAACATATACCTTTATGGGATTACAGGAGACGAGACTGATTTCTCGACGATGCGCGGTGGTTATACCGTAAAAGACGATCAGCGTATTATGTAAAGAGGATTGGCTGAAGCATTCTCCAGTTCTATTATAACAAAACTCGATCGAGTTACTACGCGGCGTGATGATGATAATGTTTTCTTCTAATTGCTTGTTGAATTATTATAAAATAGTTATGAGTAAAACTGTACTCAGATAAGCTATCGCTTTAGTTACAAAAGGACTTTAAAAAAAAATAGTTGCTGATTTCAAATTCCATGAAAGAAAAATAAAGACACACTTGTTTTTTATTATTATTCTAACTAACAAACTTTAAAACATTAGGAAAAAATGCAGTACGATGATGGCAGCCAACAGTATTATAAAAGAAAACTAAACTGCACGATCGATTGCACAACACTTTTTACAATCATAAAGTATTAGAAAATTACCTACCGCAACATAGGTAATGTGGTTTCAACACCCTATTAAACTGATGATAATGATGATGAATTTAATTTAAAACCTCTTTATATTGACCAAGGGATAATCTGCCGACAGATGCATTGATGCAACGCTCTGATGGATGTGTGAACATGCAATGGCAATTTATTTGCACTTTGTCGTGTAAATCTAGACAAGCACTGTGAAATTGTGGAGACTGTCTGTCTGTGTGGACTATGCTTGAAAATAGCTGAACAAATTGCAGACGAGAAGTAATATGCTATATTTCTAAAATAATTTGTGTTCATTATTCTCTAACTTTTTAAGTAACTCCACAGACATTAATACAGATTAATTAGTCATCATCTAAAGTAACCCAAACTTACATCAATTTACGCGAATAAGAGCTTTACTGTGTTATTCTAATAAGTTTACAAATTAAAAAAAGTTACAAATCTTAAATGTTTAAGAACTGCGTTTCAAATCAACATGTACTTATAGCAATTCTCTGGTTCCGTCTAAATAATACTTTCTCGCTTTATTTCAGTTACCTCCAGTTAGTCTTTCACCATCAAAAAAATATACAGGAGCGGTTATTTTTACCTAAGACGAACGCCGATCACATGAACTCTTCCTCCATAACAGGCCATTAGGAAGCCATGTTCTGTTTCACGACATGTACGAGTATTACCCGTATACTAGCGGCACATAATTTTTCCTCCAAGTTACACTGCCGACATTATGCCATATTTCCTCACACTAAAATAATGGGCTGGTTTAAGGCAGACAATCCCGTACGAACGCGGAAGTCAGATGCCGCGGCAATTTGTACCGATTCACAACATGTTGCGGTTTTGAATCATTACTACATTGCTCGGGAACTCGCTGCAAGCATTCTTAGAATGTTGGAAAAGTAATAATATAATTTTGTTATGTTATGCTTATTGCGGAATATGTATTTAAGCGCGTGAATGAAGAATAAAACACTAGATATATTCACGTATTTAAATAAACGATATTCGTATTTAAGTAAACTTAAGGTAGCCAGAAATAATACTACCTGGAACCAGAAATTCTATCGAATAATTAAAACAAGGATTTCATTTTAAATGCTTTCTACCTTTAATAAAGCTATCAAAAGAATATTGCTAATTCTCGGAATTAAAGTTATCTAGGGCTTCATTTACACAAAGCTTCAGGGATACTGAAATTCAACGAAATGCAAAAGCAGTGAATTATTCCTGCCTAGAATTCTAAAATGAATAGGAAATAATTAAGTTACCAAGAACTAGCTTTGTGGTTAGAATACTCTGGTAAACAAGTACAATCAGAGATTCTATTTAGTCGCTTCTATAAATAAAATATAATTTGTTTCTCTACCAAAGAAAATAAGCTTAAATAGATTTACATAATGTAGCAGAAAATCTAATAAAGGTAGGGAACTCCCGGTGCGCGATTTCATTTAGAAATGTCATTGAATGAAAAATAATAAGGATAAAGAATGAAAGGCTTTTATATTAAAGACTCCAAGACTGTGCTAAAGACCTGGAATGAAGTTGCTAGCCTGTGAAATAAAAATATGTAGAAGATAAATACAATTTAATTTTCCTCGGAATTCTGTAATACCAGATGAGGAATGAGTTTTTGGAAACCTGCTGATTAAGAGTGACTGGGGGGTATTGATTGAGTCGTTTCAGTCTTCTTTAACCTCAGAACTAAAGAACAGGGATGTAGTATTTTGTAAAAAATCAGGACCTCAGAGCTCAAAGTCCGGGAGTTAGACTAGTGTTTTTAATGATCTGATTCCATAACACAAATCCTTACTACACACAAACTATTAACTTTGGGTTCAGTTCATTGTATGCGATTTTGTACAAATTTATTAACAATCGCACACTATTTAGCAGGACTATATAAAACAGCTCGACTGCCCATAACATACCAATTTCAAATAGGTCCTATAAAGCACGGTCATCAATAAAACTTAGCACATTAATACCAAGAGCCGATCCATCACGATATTAGTTCCCTTTTAGTTTCGGGACAATAAACGTCAAAGGCCAAATATTAATGACTGACAAACAGTCGAAATGAATGAGCCTTTGTAACAAAAGCCTCGAAGTATCAAAATTAGTTTTCTGAAGGCTACCGGTAGAACACCTCAATACCGTAGCATTACCATATTATTGGCGTTCTGGTGGAAAACCTTTGGGAATACACTGGGACCTTGTATAGGCTTACGTATGTAGGACAGGGACTCATCTTGGTGTATTCGTTTAATATAACAAGTGTTATTTTGCATCTTTTTATTAGTTATGGTTTCTTTAGCTGTCATACTTTTCGTCCTTTTTTAAGGATCGGTTTTTGGTCATAATTGGGATATTTATGACTGAAAACCGATCCCGAATAATAATAATAATATAATAATAATATCCTGGGACGTCTCACACACGGTTATCTGATCCCAAGCTAAGCAGGGCTTGTGTTATGGTAACCAGACAACTGATAAACATACTTATATATTTCTAAATACATACATATTATTGATAAATTACACCCAGACACAGAACAAATGATCGTGCTCATCACACAAACATTTGTCCAGAGTGGGAATCGAACCCACGACCTCCGGTATAGCAGTCAGGGTCACTAACCACTAGACCAACAGGCCCGTCAAATAGAATAATCCATACATTTTCGTCTTACCCAGCTTTCTATACATTTTCCGTTCTTCCCCTTTTTAAATCCTTAATAATATTTGAATTTCTTTCAGAATTTGATATTCAACTCATTAGTTACGAAAAGAAATGTTACAGTTATACGTCCAAGCTTTAATTAGGGATTTTAATAAACGAGGTCGACGCTAAAAAGGTTTGCAGAAAACTGGTTCAGCGTTATTTAAAGTGGAGACCTAATTACACATGTTATAATATATTTCTATATAAAATACGGACTGCCTCGTTGGCCTAGTGGTGCTAAGCGCGACTGCTACGCTAGAGGTCTTGGGTTCGATTCCCGAGTCGACCAAGGTGCTATTGGGTTTTTCTATGAAATTCTCAGTAGCTGGTCGGAGTCTGGATTTGTGCCCGGTTAGTGGCAATAGGCTCGCCCCCTATTACATGGGACCTAAAACATATCGGCGAACTGTGGGTGTACATTGGTACACCTCTGCCTACCCCTTCGGGGATACAGGCGTGATGATATGTATATATAAAATAAGGTCATATTTTGTATTGAGATTAACTTTTGTTTATTTTTTACTTCGCAGCTTATGTTATTTTAGAAAATAATTTAATGATTTCTGTTCATTTTTGCTCCTTTGGCTTTTGCTATAAAATTACTTGGAATTTAAATACGTAGAATTATATAACTGGGTTTGATGGTACCTATCTGTTTTGTACGAATGCTTCTGTGAATTCTGTTTTTGGCATTTCGGCGAATATTTAATACTGGAAATCCTTATTGCGGATAAATTTCAGTTTTTACTCAATATGCAGAAGCAAATTAAATACCAAGGATTTTTGCAAATAATTCTCTACCAGGATTTTTATATTTTTAGCACACAAATTAAAATTTCAACCGATGAACACAAAAAAAAACGATTTTCACAGTTTTTTGTTTTAATTGTTCAATTGCAAAAAATCTAGAACCACTACAGTATTCACAATTCAAAATGTACAATACTCAACGATTAACTCAATGAGCAGCAGGGGGTCTTGCCACCATAAAGCTATCACGATACTTGTCTACGTAATACTACATATCCTACAATACTATTACTGGATTATCTTTGAAGTTAGAAATAGAAATGCAATAATTTAAATCTCCGTTGGATTTCTATATTCAGCCTTTCGTATTTTTGCATGTAATTCATACCGGTTTTTATATATTTAACAAAAGTGAAAAGTTTAACTGCAAACCACCACGATTTTCACAGTTTTTTGTTTTTATTGTTCAATTGCAAAAAATCTAGAACCACTATAGTATTCACAATTCAAAATGTACAATACTCAACGATTAACTCAATCAGCAGCAGGGGGTCTTGCCACCATAAAGCTATCACAATACTTGTCTACATAACACTACATATCCTACAATACTATTCCTAGATTATCTTTCAAGTTAGAAATAGAAACCCAATCATTTAAATCTCCGTTGGATTTCTGTTTTCAGCCTTTCGTTTTTTTGCATGTAATTCATTTTGCATTTAACAAAAGTGAAACCTTTTCTGTAAAACACCACAGTTTTCGCAGTTTTTTTTATTGTTTATTTGCAAAAAATCTAGAACCACTACAGTATTTAAAATGTACAAAGCTCAACTATCAACTCAATCAACAGCAGGGGGTATAAACAGTATAAAGCTATCATACTTGTCTACATATCCTACAATACTATTACTAGATTATCTTTCATCAAGTCTCGATAGCTGTCGGCACCACAATTAGTCGGGTGGCGAAATAATTTATCGGTTATGATTTTATCGAGACAATCCACATTGTTATTTGATTAGACATTCGCAAGTTATTGAGACATTTCTTGAATAGAATGTATCATTTCGATAGTTAGGTTAGCTAGACGTTTTGTTGGTCTGTTTGAAAGCGATTGATGAAATGCTGAACAATTCTTGCCGTATATAGACATACAATAAGCATGATCGTATATTTCCACAAAGGCTCATGAAGGGATTTACCATAAGTGGCTTAAAACCTGTGATTTTTTCGTTTTACGTTTCCAAGAAAAACAAAATTCTACGTCAATAAACACTTCTGAGAATTAATGCTTCAAGATATAACTTATTCAAAACAAACAGTAGAAAACCAGCTAGTACATAATATGTCATAATAAGCAATACATGAACATAAACGAAGATACAATTAATAATTCATTATAAGATCGGGTTTGTGTGCATCGTCATAATTTATTCGGATCCTGTCCAGTGGGTACTAAGACTTAGGGCCGGACTCCACCAAAGCGAAGACGAGAAAAGCGAAAAAAAAAACAAGAGAAATTAGGTTTATCTTCAGGTCTGAATTTCACAGCAATCAAAGCGTAGTCTGAATAAAGAATTCAAATCAGTTATTTTATGAATTCTTTGTTCTGCTCTCCTCGTCTTCGCTTTGGTGGAGTCCGGCCCTTATAGTTGAATATTCCTGTGGTTTGCGCAGGCGTCATGCGGTGACAGATAAATGAGGCTCCAGTTGAATATCTTAATCGAAGCCTGGCGATGAGCCTTCTTAAACATGCTGAGGAGCCGGTCTTAGGTAGTGTAGATAGATTATGTCGGATTTCAATTTAGAGTAGATCTCTTGATCGTAGAATTGATTGGAAAAGTGATGACTATATGTAGCGTAAAGATATACTTGTGTATAAATAAGGAAATAAACCGGTTACCTTAGGACTAAAAAATTAAAAGTAAAAAAAATATTTGCATCCTCTGGAAGCCTGAAGATAGATGAAATACCCAAGTGAACGCAATCTCTAAGAAAAACTACGGCAAAAGTTAACACGCTTCGACGTACCTAATAAGAAAACCAATTAAGACATATCTGACGCTGCATCATAAAGCGCATAGTTCCCTTACATCTAAGCAGCATCAACTCTAAGAATCTTAACCAGATAAGTCACTGAGCAATTAAAATAAATCATCAAGAAATGTTCCTTGAAATCATTGCATAGTTCTCTCAACAACAGTTACAGACTAATTACTTTTAATCGCTGTTAATGATGCAACCTGACCGGTATTGAGCATCGTTGCAAGAATGCACGAATACGATTAATCGGAGAAAGAATCGATTTAGTTTTGTATCGAGTAGATATGTGAATATGGTGCTCTAGTAGTGATAGATCGATGTTCGTTATGTGTTGTAAATGAAATGAAATAGTTTATTCTTTTTTTTGGTAGAGATCTTTGCAGTTAGCCTGAGCGCAGGCTTTGACTGCTTTACCGGACTTTTGGCGAGGACCTTAAGGCCTCCAGCCAGAGCAATAGGAAAAACTAACTACGTTAGCAACGTCTACTAAGGGCACCCCCTGCGGGGTTCGGACCTCGACTTAGTGCGTTGCTAACAGTCTTAATAAAGCAAACCAACAAGGGATGGCTGGATCTAAGTTTTTATTATTTAGGGAATTTAAAATATTTAGGGAAAATATTGGCCGGCTAGGGCCAGCTTGATCTAGGGATAGTTTATTCTTGCAAGTAGAACTATATAAAGTACTTTTACAATGTCTTCCTGAGCTAGATGAAGTCGACATTTCTTAACTGACTACCCTGAGAAGAAATCAATGTCCAAGTGTGCAATAAAGCATATGCAATAAGCTATAAATGTCCCACAACTAGGAAAATTAAAATTAGGGAAATTGGTCCTTATAATTTTTCACAGAAATTTGAAGTTTCTTTCCTTCTTTCTAATTTAGTAAAAATGAGGTAGAACGAAGACATTTTGAACTAACTTTTGGTACTATTATAGCATTGATATTATAAAATTATTAGGTACACGAAGAAGCATACCTGGGAAAATATTATCTATTGGAATCTTTTGTTTAACATTGTATCTAGCGTTGCTTATCTTGTAAGTTATTTATAAAGTAATTGTTATGAATTTGTCGTCGGGAAAGAAAAATGTTTTGAATATCTTATTTTATTGAAATATGGATAAACTTCTATCTGTTTGTAAATACTCGATAAGTTGCATTAATATAACAATACGTACATTGTTTTACCCGTGACTTCGCTTACGAGATTTTCTGGTATCCATAACTTGCAATACAATCTGTACTTTATTTATCCTTACGCAAACTAATTCGCAAACGATAGCTCACGAGTCATTAAATCAGAAACAACATATGTTATACAGCTAATTTAAGACGCCGACATCAAATCATATCTCTTATGTAATTCTCAGACCTATCAATCGCGGCCATTTTGTCCCGACACATAACTCATTTACGAAATACCAATTTATGACTCAAAGATTTATGTAGCGATTAAGCGAGCGAAGCAGCGGGCCCAGTTAGTATTGAATAAAATATCAGTTTATAGTTATTCGCATTGAGAAAGACATACCGGACCTAGTAAGGGACCGCAAAGTGCCTACTGTTCGCGATAAGGATCGCCATAGCTCTGTTAAAATGGTTGAAACGATGTAAGGCGTGGTTTACAACGGTCGAGGAGTGCTGTTGTGAGAAATTTCGAGAAGGAGTTTTTATTAGCGGTTAGCTGCCTGATTCTGTGAAGCTGTAACGGAGCGGTGAAAATTTCTGCTAAGTGTTGCTACTATTATTATGATAACATTTTTTATTTTTTTAGAAATTGTCTTTGTAAATTAATTTACTTAAAAAAGAGTTTTGAAATTCTGGATCTTTTCTAGATCTTTTCTAGATCTTTTGAGGTACCTACCAGAACAGAGATTAAACTGCCATGTTCAGGACCGTCTCAAACTCTCAGGAAAGTCAAATGTCTATATATAACTTTATGTCATTGCACATACAACAAACGTTTTATAAATTATGACACATGCCCTTGACCTTGTCTTTGACTTTTTGTGAAAAAAGTTGATGGTGACAAAAAGTTTAAAACGCCAACGTTACTGACCACAGCGCTAAAAAGGTTGCAGAAAGTTAAATTAAAAAGCTTATTTACGTTCTGTAATTTCCGTTTCTTAGAAAAATATTCCCTTAAAATATTCTTAATTTTTTTTTGGGGATATATCAACTGCTAAAAGCCAGTAAAAGTAAATATTAGATATCTGTAAGAGTTGAAAATGAACATGAAAGGAAAGGAATCGCGAAACTCATTTTTATTATATTTTTCGCTAAGGGGAAATGCTTGTATAAACAAGAAAGATTTATTAAGGAAAGTTGGAATGTTTTTACGGATCCCCATATATATTGCATAGCTACATAATTAAATAAAGTGGTATAATCTCAGGCTTTTATCTGAATAGGCAAATTATGTATCTAAGAGCACTCGACGGTAAATTTCCTGCTTGACTCGAATTCATGAATTTTCTTTTTCCCTAAAAATATAAATTGCTATCGGAGACTTTCTAAGTACTATAAGTATTTTGTTCTGTGGGGTTCATTTGACGTACTAACAATTTAATTATATTGGCGTATTATAAATTTGCTCATATTCAAATTGGTTTATTTTGATAATTTAACGTTGCCTAAGAAACACAGAAATTACGGTATAGATCAATTGACTAATTTCAAATAATTCATGTGTAGGTACTCTATTTTTGTTTTGAATAAATCTTATTAATGATTCGACAACATCCAATTATAAACCCTAACCTAATTAGATACAGATCACAAGGTACTTATTATTCCTATATTGTCAATTATTGTCACAATCTATTTTTACATTTCTCACGAAGTTATTAAAGTCATATGCCCTAAGCCGAAGCCTATCCTATGTTTATACCATGCTTAGTTAATAGCTAAGAATGTTAAGTAGCATAGGCGCCCTTTCTGTCCTCTATATGGGCTCCTGAACGTTCACTATGAGCCCTTAAAACAGGACTGTCGTATAGTGGGAGCGAGACGCATATACGCGCATTGTAGAGCGCTATCTCACTTCCACAATGCTTTAGTCCTGTTTTAAGTGCTCATAGTACAGGTACTAGAGTTTTATACGAGCATGCTTAATTAAGCACTCGGCTACCGGTGTGCACGCAGCATTATAATGAGAGAGTTTGATTGTGGATTTGTGGCTAACGAACTTGATTTTGGACCATTTTAGACAATTGTGCCGATTTTAATTGTCACTAGTTAGGTTTTGACAGCAATGATTTGGAGGTTTATGAGTTAACTACATTTTCTAGTTAAATGGAACTATTTTGGAACATAAATCAATTTTGTTAGTTAGCTGCGGTCTCTTTTGAATTTTAAGTATTTAAATAAAATTATTTACCTCTAAACAACTCTCCCAGCGCCTCGCGCCGCCGAAACTGGATTCTGAAAAAGACAAAAAATATTTAAATAAGCAAAAATGATTCATCACACAGTTATTACACACAATTATTATCGATTTAATAGAATGCAAAAGTAAGGTACATTAACTTGTACTTAAGAAGCTAACTTTTCATTGTCATCCTTTTTTAAATATTTCTTTAACGACTGCAATGTGCCAACCCTACAATATTTACATTTAGGCAATAACAACTTTCAACCTGTAAAATGGCCTTTACTCCCCACACAATAAGGTTGAAAATCCTGTAGTTTGACAATTCATTATACATGGGGTCCTGTGGGATGGTATTTCAGCGTCTCCCGTTTATTGCTCGATAACAGTTTGTCCCGCGGGTGCACTCGTCCTCACCAAATTCACTCCACTTCTGTTTGTATTTATTTATTTGTCTATAAACTTTTGTGAGCGGTTTTATTAAAGGAGCTTCAGTTAGGGTTGTCGAAGCAAGTTGTTAAATTTTATGTGATAAAATCGAATGCTGTTTTATTATTGGTTTCTCTTGTTATTTTCACGAGTTTTGTGTTGCGTTTGAAATTGCTGATTTATGAGGTGAATGATTTTTATAGGCTTTAAAGATTTATGTAATTGTTAATATTAAATGTGGCGACGCAGAAAAGACAATACTAATTACTTAATCATTTGATTGTGGTCGACCTAAAAGTTGCCTAGCTTATATTCAGGTGTAGTTAAATAAAACTAAAAACTGTATCTACTGTCAATAGACAGATTACACATTTTTTCTGAACATATATGTAAAACAGGCTAGTTGCATTCTACAAGCAATTTGCAAAATTACTTAGAAAAGCGATGATATTTCTCCATCGAACCAGACAGCAAGCATTTGTTAGACATTCAGCGCATACTATCAATACTATTATACAGAGTCTGTGATAAATAACATGGCGGTGTCACTATCAACGCATTCTTTGTCGATCATTATTAGCCAACTATTAGTGCTGCCAAATTTATTGATCGCATTATATCCTGGATGAAGTTTGGTGGCCAAGAGATGAGCTGTTAGCGGGTAATATTGCACAGGGGATTAATGTTTCGCTGGGGTAGCGCGGAGCATGCTTAGTGATCCCACGGCTCCGGCAAATGCAAGGACTTGACCGGGGTGTTTTAGACGTATCCCCACGTCGTGCTCTCTGCGTGGCTTAGAATAAAAATATGATACAGTATGTAGGTAGATATGGAGAAAAAGAAAATCTTAGAATAGGTCTTGTAATTTGGTGAGAAAAACAGTTTGATTTTTGAGCAGACTTTAAATAAAAAAATGATAATAGTTTTTAAGAAGGTTTACAAACGAGGAAGACCCATCTACTGGAGAGACACCTTATCTCTAATAATTTGTGACAAAAGACATCTCGTCTATTGGTTAAATCAGTAAAAACTGTTTATTTCCCGTTTCTGGTATTGCACTTGCACCACACACTACGTAATGCGCCGGAGTCAATAATTCAGTGACAAAGTCTCGGCGCCACGATACTGCGCGTGGGCACCGTCCGTGCTTACAGTTTACATTGCATTTTATACTTATACGCACTACTTTCTGGAATAAAATTATGTTAAAAAAGACTATTATTTTTTTTTATCGAAAAATCTACACTCTTTTCTCCACAATCCAAAATGACCACTTCAAAATATATAACTTACTTTATGGTACTCGCTAACTGGCCTTTTTTAAATTCAATCTCGCCTTAAACTCTTAAATTACGCAAATAGAAAAGCGTATAAGATGCAAAGTATAAAAAACATTGGGTGCAAAGAAGGTTCACAATGGTCTGACTAATTTATACCTTTTTTTGGTTGTTGTTTGCCCGCAGAGCGCTTTTTATCAAAGCAAAGAGTTAAAAGTGGTATTTAAATAACCTGGTAAACTGACAGTTGTCTGAACAACTTGACAAATCTTAATAAAAGATCTGTAATTGTCAAAATATAAAACAATGTCTGTAGAGATGAGATTACACGTCAACATTCATCAAAAACTTTTGACAGTTACGAAAAGGATTAAATTGGATCCCCATTCAGACATATTTCAAATATGACTGGTGTTCTTTGTTTAATCATAGGCTATTAATATTTTGCTATGAATAGGTGAACATCGAAAATCAATACAATATCTGTGTTATTAAGGAAGATACGGTTATATCATGGGTTTTAAATTTAAAGCCTTGATATTATGATCAAATTAAATATGTAAAATACACTTCAAACAAAAAGCTAGTTCTCAAACAGATAAGGAAAGAATACTGATCTATATTTATTATTATTGTAATAAATAACCTCTTTCGATTCATAATACATTTTCATTTTTCAAATTAGCAAATAAGGGTCATTTTTGATTGACATCACCAAACCCAGAACGATCAACCGCGCTTGATAACTGAATCTCTTCACCACAGCACAAACAAGTGACAATTAAGCTTCCAGAAATCACATTAAAACTAATTCATAACATAGCATAACATATCATCACGCCTGTATCCCCGAAGGGTTAGGCAGAGGTATACCAATGTACACCCACAGTTCGCCGATATGTTTAGGTCCCATGTAATAGGGGGCGAGCCTATTGCCACTAACCGGGCACAAATCCAAACTCCGACCTGCTACTGAGAATTTCATAGGAAAACCCAATAACACCTTGGTCGACCTGGGAATCGAACCCAAGACCTCTAGCGTAGCAGTCGCACTTAGCGCCACTAGGTCAACGAGGCAGTTCTAAAAAACTAATTCCTCCTTCCTAATTATATTACAAAAATCTCTTCCATAGTAGGCATTGTATAAAAACAGTTAATTCAATACAGTAGATGCATGGAGGATGTAATAAAGTATGAGGACAGTAATAGTCGGACGTGCAGTCTTAATGCAGTAATGACCACAATTGAGTGTTAGCTGTATCTCGGACTAATGTATGGTCTAATGACCATTTATTTGATCTCCATGATGATCCGTGTTATTTATGGAGCTTCTTATTGGTTAAGGTTTTTTTTTAAGTTTTATATTTCATATGACTAAGTGTGGCGTTCTGAGTCATATATTTCAGTTTTATTACATTCACGAAATTATATCATTTTGATTTTTACTTTTTACTTTTATCAAAATTTTTACTTAATTTAGTACCTAGTCATATTTTTTGTTCAAGCGAATCAAAATAAGTTATTACTTTTTTAACCTAAATCATTTTCCATTTTCACACATTCCACACCTAGATAATTTCATTGATTTTTCAATGTTGGTATTTTATTTTAGATTGCACCAACCACCCAGAACGACATACGAAAATCGACCTTAAAGCTTTTTCATTAAGATGTCAATGTCAGTATTGCTAATGTACGATCTACCTTCAGTATCATTGCTATCAATGTATGGCAACATTGAATAGGTTTCCGTAGTAACCTCGCTCACTAAGGCTTCGTAAGGTCACATTACTAGATCAAAACACTATGTAATACAAGGGTGAAATGTATTAACTGTATACAAAATATGCTGAGCAAAAATGAACTTTACTGCATTCGAATAGAGGTGATGTTTGAACTGATGGAGTGTTAGACAGGGTCTAGGCTAGTTGTAATCAGGGATTTGAAGAAATACATGTGTTCTGTTGTTTTGAGATTTAACTGATGTCAAGGAAAGCTAACCAGGTCAGGATGTGTAATCGAGTTTTATCGTAAATACATTTGAAGTTCGTTCTTTCAGGGATCACTTTAGTCGTCGTAATTTATTTAATCATGTTATAACTAAAACCAACTGATAGAACGATATGTTTTGTATAGGAGGGGGAGTATTTTGATTGAGACAAAAATTGGATGTTATATGAATTTCTTTTTTTTGAGCCCTTCATTTTTATCGTTTCTAGTAACTACATATATACTCTTAAGAAAACAAGCTTTTCAATTCAGGAATTTTAAGAGCTGCCTCGTTTGGCCTAGTGGTGTTAAGCGCGCCTGCTACGCTAGAGGTTTTGGGTTCGATTCACGAGTCGACCAAGGCGTTATTGGGTTTTTCTACGAAATTCTCAGTAGCAGGTCGGATAGCGGGTTTGGATTTGTGCCCAGGAAGTGGCAATAGGCTCGCCCCCTATTACATGGGACCTAAACATATCGGCGAACTGTGGGTGTACATTGTTACACCTCTGCCTACCCCTTCGGGGATACAGGCGTGAAGATATGTTAATTTTAAGAGCAGTTTTATGCAGAAATGCTGATCTATCAGGGCCAATGTATTGCAAAAAAAAATGCTATTGGAAGCCAAAAAAACTATATTTAAAATTCATACAAGACATTGCTGTAATGCGGGTAGTGCAGGTACATCGTTATACCATTTTATTATACTTAAATATAGATTACATAAATAGCAAATGATAGCTGATGCATCCACATCGAACGTAAGCGTATTTTATCGATGTTTTTCAGGGTTCAGTATCAAAATCTTAAAACGTGGTATTATTTTCATCAGACTGTCGAATCTATCATAGTTATTGCCTAGCTTTCGTTAGTTTTTAGTAGGTTTAGTAGTCACAGCCTTCAATCTGGCTATAGGTGGAGAAAGATCTTAAGACTATTTTTTGTTTTTTTTTTAAACCTCTGAGCTTCGCCCTTTCATATCTGCTTTGGTGGAGCCTGGCCCTAAGACTTATAGTGCTGTAACAGTACGGGACCCTATACGCACTATCCAAACTTGCAGTTGTCAATTTTTTATTTTTATTTATATGCCCCTTGATGTCAGGATCGTGTCGTTAGCACAGATAATCAACTGTTTAAAAAAGCTAGCGGCATTATAGCTCATTGATGCGGTTTGTGGCAACACTAAAATAGCTTCATCGCATAATAATAGTGTTGCGACGCATCGATAAAAACGACAATATTTATCGGCATTTGTTATGAGTGGTTACGATGTCTGCGATTGTCGGTTTTTTGTGGAGGTGCTCGTTTAATACCTACCTATTATTTTCTTTATTGTGTGAGGCTCAATTATCCAGAAGGTAAATTGCGAAATAGGTTTTTTTTCACTTATTTCATGTATAATACAAGTAGGAACACCGAGAGAGAAAATTCAAATGTTTTTCTCGTAATTAGGTACTTAATACGTCTTTTAAATTACTTTCAGATCGAAATCAAGACTGAAGAATTTATTGCCAGAATAACAAATAAATCAATGCTATTTCTTCGTATAAACCATTTCAGTCTAGCAACAGCATGACGTGAGCACAGATTTTTTACATTCCGGACATCCCTAGCTCCTAGTCCATTGTAATAAAATTACTTTATGTGGCGCGAATATACAGTTTTTTCGTCACATCAATATCGATTTTACGGCATTATAAATACAGTTGAATTTCACTTGACAGGTTGAGAGCTATCGATGAATATGCGTCGACACGCAGGTTGTAAAGTGGACGCGCTATTTTTTTTTAATGTCGTATAATATCTTCGAACATGTCCCGTGCTCTATGCGAATAGTGTGACAAAGTTGTACAGAGACCATCAAAGTTTGAAAATGAAACCTATTTCTAAAGACATTAAGTTGGTTTATGCTTGAGCAGTTAAGAGGTCAATGTTTTCATATAGTTTTTCCCTTTTTTTAAAGATTACAGTTGACTGATTCTCGAATGCAATTCAATAAAAAAGCGGCTGTGAAGCTAGTTTGGATAATGATTTACGAATTTATTTTTAATACTCTTCTGCAAGAAATTGCAATTAAAAATTCCTACTGTCGTGCTTCAGAAAAGTATTTTATTTACTGAAGCGGTTCTTCGTTTGAAGTTTAAACAAAAAGTATTGGTTTTTGAAATCTTAAAGACGATAGTGAAAGCTTTAGCGTGTCGTACAAAAAATACATTGAAAATGTTTTCAAGTTTATTTGCGAACTTGAATGTGACTTAAACTATTTTATTTATATATTCAATATTTAATGGTTATTTATAATTATTTACCTTTAGGCAAAAATTATTAAACAGCAAAAATTTTAAACTGACCACTGATACAATAGCAAAAATTCAAACACAATCTAAGCATTTTCAATATTGACAACACTTCACTTCTCTTTTAACTTTCTATACATCGCCTTAACAATACCTTCACATAACAGGAAACGTAACAACATAAAAATAAATATAAAAACAGATGAAACCAATCAATCTGTCATCGACACAACACAATAGTTGCTCGAATGGGAAGCGAACTGGGAAAAACTTCTCGCACTAGGAAAACTCAGTTCCCGTGGGATTCTTGTCGATGTAATGGGAAATGGAAATTAGCAGACAATCACCCCGTGGATGCCTTGTGGTAATGTGGATCGAGCATGTGAGGGTTAAATGTCAGATGGCAATGTATTTTAAAGTGAGTAAAAATGTGGAAGTGTCAGAAAGGTTTTGTTGGATTTAACGAAAGTAAGAGATATTCGATACAATCGTTTGGTTAGATTATAATTCTATTTCTTTTTTCTTTTTTTTTCAACTAGTTTATAAAATCTGGACGCGTGTAGAGTGCCCAAAGTGTCCGGACCTCGCCAATGACGCTGCAGTCAGCGTGGCCAACTACAGGGCGCAGCGTTTTAAATTTTTTAATAAACAAGATTACCTTCGATCCGAAAAGAAAAAGAGGCGTGTATAAGCACGCAATAGCACCCAGTAAGTTCTAGATTTAGGTGCCAACGAACTCAAAACTCTTCGTTGGTTGTTTTGCTCATCGTTTTTATTCGATTCGCAGTTCTAAAATTTCCTTAGAGTCCAGTTCGTATCATATTAAAAAAGTATTTATAGGACAGACAATTTTCAAATCTGTCAGCTGAATCATTGAATGGCCATAGAAAACAGCATACATCCACGGTACACCGGTATATCTCGTTCGATACCGGGAGCGGTGTCGTCAACCATTGTACGGTAATGAGCCGTTTCCCAGTGTTTTGTCATCTCTGATAGTTGTGAGAAAAACGCATTGTGGGCCAAGATTCCATGTATGGTATGCACTACTTAATACTTGTGTTTTTAATTCAGTGTTATGTGGTTGTAGATGCTTCGCTGTGATCAAACACGGTAGAATATAGGGAGCTTTTTTGTATTGTAGTCAAAGGAAACAATTTTTTTTTTAGCTATCGAAAAATCAATGAGAAGGAAGAAATCTCTTATTCAATATAAACTTATACATTCAACAGGCCAGGAAAAAAAAACACTTTTTTCGTTCATGACATAAAAAGTCCAAAAAGCTGCAGAATGTTGCAAGTACCAGTAACCTTCATGAAACTCTTTATGAAAACTTCATAATCATATACTAAAGATAGCACCTCATAAAAATAACATATAACAACTTCATTCCAAACATTGCAAATATGACATAACCACGCGAGACTCTTTACAATCACAACATTTACAACCTCAAGATCTGCACTTATTTGAGCTGATTGCAACATCCTTATTGCGAAGTCATAAGGTTCATTTTGCCGTTGATTTATTAGTGGTCAGAGCTGTCATGGCTGTCGACCACAAACGTAAGAACATCTTCCTAGTCGTGGGAACTCGACTGCATCCGGTGATTGCATATGAGATTCAAACGAGTTCCAACTTTATATATGTATATCTAATAATTTATTTTCCCACGTTAGTTTGTGTTTTATTAAATAGGGAGATTTTTAATTGCCTTTTCTGGCTTTTCGCTTAGGCATTAATGCCCAAAGATCATCTCCATGTCTAGGAATATTTAGTACACAAATATAATGCTGGTTTATATATTTTTGTGCATTTACAACTAGCAAAAAGTTCAAGCTACACGTTTATTTGCGTCAATTGAACTAACTGTATTCGTTCATCGTATAATAATCGCACTATTTCGGCAGGCGTTTGCATTAAAATTGATCTAAAAGCTTGAGTTGATATATAATTTGTTTATTTTTTCACAACTACTACTATTTTTCACAGCATAAGACAATGAAGCAAAATTTACTAAAAAGGACATGCTGATAAGAAAGAAATATCTTGAAAAATTACTACACGTCAACTTATGGAAATATAAACACATTTCGTATATTTAATAAAAGCTCATACCTACACTCCTACCTAAATCTTTCAATTAACAATATCGCTTCTATATCAATATAAAAAATAAAGACTGGAATATGCTTTCAATATTTACATCTTCACATACATTTCCTCCCACATTTTACTAATAGTTCAGGTAGACTGTCCATTAAAAGGCTGAGGGCAGCCTGCTATGACAAATGCGGACTTATCTGAGCCCATTAGTTCCGAATAGAGCCTTCCCTTACAATCGCACATACCTTTGTTCCCTTTAAAAGCTTCTGATATCATTCTTGTACCTTTGTAGGACGTATGTTATGCAATTTGTATGTTAAGAGTTGTTAATACGCATCGTACAGTGAGAGTCATCTATAACCGACTTTAAAAAAAGGAGGAGGTTCTCAATTCGGATGCTTGTATGTTTTTTTTTATGTTTGTTCGCGCCTATCTCCGTTCCTTTTAAGAGCTGTTATATAACTTATTTCGTTCTTTTTACCACGGCAGATTTTTTATAATGTCGGAAGAAAAGTGTTCAGTAATTTTAATTTTTTGGGAATATTTCCGCAGCGCGATAGTTTAAAAGTTAGTAGAAATGTTTTAATTTTTCATAATTAATAATGTTATTTCTTTCTTTCTTTATCGTAAATTATTTTATAGTTTATTAGTTAGGTAAATTACAAATTAAAATATAATAAACTTCTCAATTATATTTTAATTTGTAAACCTACAAAAGGCGCAAGAAACAACTTTAGTTTCGATTGTTCGATTTTAATATGTATATTGATAGACAGATATGTATATCGAGCCTACAGCCACACTACTTTTATATTTACATATAACTGAAGTGTATAAAACAAATGAGACTTAGTTACGAATTCAGAATAGCAGAGGAAGTACATTCCATTGAAACAATTTACAGCAGGTAACCATGAAAGTTAAAGGTTGAAGTTCTAACTGTACCAGTACAGGCAATACCAAAAAGGTTATCATCTGTTGTGAGACATTTATTTGCTTGAAAAATTTTGCTTGAACTTTTGCAAGGGGAAAAAGCAGAACTGTCTCTATTGATGTGTATTCTAGTCGTTATATTTAATTACTTTCAGTAAAATACAACTTATATCCACCGTGACTTGAGCAGTAGAATTTGCCGGCTAATTAAATGAAAACCCTTATTTCAATTTATTTTTTAAACATTTTACCACCTTATTCAAAGTTTTGTCGTTGTCTGTACATTCCCGTCCCCCTGAACTTTGGCCGGCCGGTTGGACTTGTAAAATATTCCGCGACACGTCCCGGGTTTGATACCTGACTCGTTTAACCCTGTCTGTATTTGTTAATGACAATGCTTTTGCTTGCTATCCGAAACATTAGTGTTGTGGTTGCAGTTTATTGTTAGTGTAGTTGCAAATTGTTTTGTGAAAGATGTTTTTGGTGTTTAATTCAGATCTGTTATTTTTTTAATCTTAAGTAGGTACATTTTTTAAGAAAAGATATACAGGCTATATATATATACATTTTAGCGGTACTTACGACATATGCATATTTACAACACTGAAAAATTACTTCTAAAAAAAATATTTAAGTATTATCGACTAAAGTGAGCTAAAGCACCGCGTATATAATGAGAAAATAAAGTTAAAAGCAAACATATATCTTGAATCGAGAACCTCCATCTTTTTTGAAGTCGGTTAAAAATAGTGCAAGAAAATATTCTCAAACTACAAGATCATGGTCCAGCAAGAAAGTATGGTTGGTTATCATCCCACGCAGGTTGTTACGACAATTGTGGTCTATCGGAGGGTCACTTAATGATCCTAAGCACCATACAAACATACAACTATACGTAGCGCTTATTTAATGTTTATCGCTGGAATTGTTGTTAAGACATGGGATTTTGCATATAAATTGGAAAAGGGAATATATAACCATAGATAGTTTCCAATTCGTTATTCCTGAATGTAGTAATAGGTACGTATGTGCTGCGAAGACAAGACTAGTACTCATTATTTTCATGCTTAAATTTTGCTATCAATAAACATGACATAAAGTAAAATGACGTTATTCTGTATACGGGAAGCAATATATAAGGTGTTTCCGAAATATCTGCATCGGCTTTAATAGGAGGTAGTATTGTGTTTATAGATTACAATAGTGAAGAAATTTCGTACCCCCGAACAGTCAATTAAATTTTAGAGATTAAAATAGTTAAATGAACATTAACTCTATTCTGCATAACGTGTTTCACAAATTACGCGCAATGTGACGGTTCGTCAATGAAAACAACTGCTATCTCTTTCAATCATTTCTGTGAATAAGAACTGTAATCAGCTGACTAGTTCGTCACTACAAAATCTACTAGGTACACAATAATACGCAGGCATACAAGTGTTTTAAAAGTACTTACCAGTAACCGCATTCTTCAAAAACACTGACGTAGGTAAATAAGATGATAAACTTCCCATCACACTTGAAACAGGCTTTGGACTGACAAGTTAGGGTAATAGGTATAGCACGCGTAACAGTTTTGTTGATAAGTAGGTAGGGAGTGTGTAAATAACTGTAAATTAAATACGGTGCAGTTGTTGTAAATAAAATTATTAACTTTTAAACACGCCAAGTTACTGTAATCGATATTAATCTTACTAAAGTACGCGCCAAATAAACCTGCAACAAAGTTTGTTCACCTCCTTCTACTAATGTATCCCAATATTTAAAAACGATACGAAAAAAATGTATAGGCATATTCCTTGATGCATGTAGGTACTGTCTTGCGATAAAGACGCCTCTTACCACGAAACACTTGTTTCGATCGTGTTAACGACACGTATCGTTTTTTTTAATATTGGGATACATTAGTAGAAGGAGGTGAACAAACTTTGTTGCAGGTTTATTTGTCGCGTACTTTAGTTAGATTAATATCGAATAACGATAAGTTACAGTAACTTGGCGTGTTTAAAAGTTAATCATTTTATTTACAACAACTGCACCGTATTTACAGTTATTTACACACTTCCTACCTACTTATCTACAAAACTGTTACACAAGTCCGCCTTCGCGTTGCACACATGTCTCTTCACTTTAGTTAATGTGTCCGATTCACTTTTCACTTGCCTAAATGCGCGTTTGATCTCGTCAGTCCACATAATGTTACGGCGTTCTTGCACTCTTGTGAAGTGGTAAGGATGGAGCCCTTCACGATTTAAAAGTCGCCACACGTAATTGTCGCTCACGTCGAAGACTCGAGCAGCAGCAGGTGCTCGCAAGAGGATGACGCCGGAAGAAGTCTAACACTTTCTCTTCGAGTTCGGCCGAGTATGAAGGCCTGCTTGCGTCAAGGGATTTTTAATCAAAGCGCGCGCGAAATCCTTGTCGCTAACCACTAAATTGACTTCCGGAACGCGCGGGAGGCGAGGCGAGACTGGCGACCGGCGGGCGGCGGTCGCTAGGCGCGTGCGACGAGCGGGGTAGCGGGTGAGGGTGGGGGCGCGCAGGGCAGGGCTTTGTAGACTGAGCGGCGCCCCGGCCGGCGCGTACGGCGGCATGCTTTGATAGGAATGGCAACAGCGCATGAACGAATTCGGTGCGGTGCGGCAACAGCTTATGACACGGGATGGTTTTATACTATTAAGTAAATTCAAATTTATACGAAATTTATTTTTGTATGAAATAAAAAA
This sequence comes from Autographa gamma, assembly GCA_905146925.1. Taxonomy (NCBI): domain Eukaryota; kingdom Metazoa; phylum Arthropoda; class Insecta; order Lepidoptera; family Noctuidae; genus Autographa; species Autographa gamma. The sequence continues at coordinate 10,918,556 of LR989855.1, forward strand.
TGATAAATTATCAATAATTTATCTTTACTATTGTAATCTATAAACAGGATAAACTTTCCACTGACGGGTTTGGAGTAGGAGGTTCATTTTTTTTTTGTAGATAGCACTCATAATCAGAAGGCTTTTCACAAATTTTTAAGTTGCGGAGGCTCACAGTTTACGAGATATAAAATTCTAAAGTTTCCTTAGGAATTGATAATATATCGCCATGGTTGATGTCAAATTTGACGTTTTACGTTCCTGTTGACGGTGTCGGTATGTTTATTAAATTTCATCATGTTATTTCTTGAAATAAAATAATATTTACGCATAGTAAATTAGACACAAAATAAAAAATCAAAAAAATTAACTTAGTTCGTAATTAATGCGCACTAAAAACGCGCAATTACATTGACTTTTTAAATTAAAATAACCAATAATCTTTCGACATTGTGGAACGGAACGCGGAGCGACGCCATTCTGTTTTATTTATTGACAGATATTATCAACAATCTATCCACCCATACTCATTAGTGATAAGATTAGCCTTCCTTGGTCCAGGAGCGAGCGAAGCGAGCTCGGAAGTTTTGCGCACCCCGACACGGATAGGTTAGGTTAGAAGGAGGTGGCGGGATCTATGTTCGCGAGCGAAGCGAGCGAACGTAGATCCCGCCATCTCCTTCGTGGTTTTTTTTTTTAAACCACCCAAAAGTAGGAGCCCCGCGCAGCGGGGCTCCGTCGACTTGTCTTGACAGGCTAGCCTTTCTTGGTCCAGGAGCGAGCGAAGCGAGCTCGGAATTTTTGCGCACCCCGACTCGGATAGGTTAGGTTAGAAGGAGGTGGCGGGGACTATGTTCGCGAGCGAAGCGAGCGAACGTAGACCCCGCCACCTCCTTCGTGGTTGTTTTTTTTTAAACCACCCAGAAGTAATTTTTAATTAAAAACATTTTTGTCGTCATTAGTGTTTTTACCGATCCTAACCTCAAAACTTTAACCATGGGGCGCCGCGGGGTGGGGGTGGTACAGGGGGGTAGCCCCCCTCCCTCCCCCTCCCCCCTCACCCCCCCTCCCGTATATCCATTGTACTTAAAGGAAAGTTTAACCTATAAACACAATACTACCTCCTATTAAAGCCGATGCAGATATTTCGGAAACACCTTATATTATGGGGAATACTGAGAGTCAAAATTCAGCTAGAGTTGCTCCTTAGAATCGCATCAGGTATCCTTTTAGATAAATAAAAGACAAGCTACTGCCTTGTGATGACTGGAATTCGACAGATAGATCTGTTGCGTGGATTTTTGACTCGCAGTAGCCTTCATTAGGTACTTAAAATATGGCGTAAAATAGGAATAACATATAACGACAAACCATTACCAACACCTACTGCATAGCAACAGAGCTAAGCTTCAAACATGAGTCACTAGTTGAGACACCTACGGAGTTCTACTTAATTGAATTCAACTGATCAGTGTTAACAAGATAACGGTATACCGTATATTTACATAGACAATGCACATTATACTCGTACACTGAACAAGTAGGCACTAGTAGGCAGTGACTAGTTGCATGCTACATTGTCTTTATGATAGGAGACGAACACGTATAGTTGGATTCAACGCTAATGGCGGCTCTGAAGTTAGCTACACGCTGCGCAGTACCTCGCCCCGCACCCCCGCTGGCGCATAAGTTTGTTACTGCGCAACGACTCGCCTCGTGTTCAGAGCCGCCATTAAGCTTGCACCGTACTGTAAACGCTTCATAGAATCTGGGCCTCGATTCAGCTATTTAAGAGTTGCTTGAATTAACCGAATGACCTGCTTCATTTGGTCATTTTAAAGATAACAGGCATTCTGCTTACGATCATTGATAGGCCATAACGATCATTCTCTTTAAGGGTTCAATGAAATTTTATTGTAGACTTATCTGAATACGAAAATTAGGCACGATTATGACAAGTAGGTACATACACTGTCTGCCCACAGACATGCATTTAAAATAACGGAATGGGACCCCGGACCTAAAGATAAACGACAACTATTGCAAAGATAGCACTAGTGGTAGATGGGTCACGGCATTATTCTTAGGTTCAGCTTCATATCTCAACAATATAGACAATTTATTATAGATAATTTTTAGTAATTATATTTTACAGCTTTTTCTCACTATTCACAGGTGTTAATGTAGGTAAATAAAGTATTTCATGAGTTTGAGTTCACCAAACACAGTGCTTATTTTCCCCAGACGCGTGGAAAAAATGCAAATTTTAAAATATTCCATTTGCACGGTATAAACAATTATTGCTGAAGTAACAAAGGCAGTGTGTGGGGTCGAAACACTGGTAATGTTTACTGAACAACATTATGCACAAACATGCAAGCGTTTCACTGTGCAATAAACTGCGAGAGTTTAGGTAAAATTAAAATGGATGACCACACGAATGCATATTTGCAACTGCTGTTAAAAAGGAGTAGTTGCTATATTTTTTAATCAATGTGTTTATTTTGATATAACAGAACTAGAAAACTCCATTAGAATTATTAGTTATTTTTGCACAATGACTCTTTTATTATACAAAAAAAAAAACTAAAATAATCAAAATTGTTAGCTAAATAAAAGTGTAACCCAAGTTTAAAATTATTAACAAACGATTTTAAACTCCTATACAGTAATTGTTAATGAGTATTTATGCACTTAGTTTAATACATTACAATATAATTCAACAAAAGCTTGTGTGCATTGACGTGTTCAGAATTGTGAAGTGAGATGCATTCAGTCGGTATTAACGTAGTCAACTCACTCGCACAGAAAATGTATTTACTTTTACTGAAGAGCTTGAATAATATACTGTACCGAGAACAGTACGTAACAAAGGAATATGAACCGTAATGCTTTGAGATAAAAGCGTTGTCTATATCAAAGTGGTACTCGTACCACTGATATGCGGTTGTGCATTACTTCAAATGAATAAATTCATATATTGTATCTATTTTGTCTATTTTTAGAGCAATTGCTAGCATTTTGAGTGGCAAATAGAACTATACTAAAATGATTAAAGTTTCTTGGGTATGTATGTAGTCATAGGAGACAAAATATGATATTTTTGAAAGAAATTGTCGAAATTTAGAACTATACTATATTAATTTAGAATAAAAATAATAAATCTAATACTTGTCCAACAATAACGACCCTACACATCACATAAAGTCTAATCAGTGCAATTCACTTACTTGTGAATTTGGTTATTTACAAAATTTGATAGTACTTTATATGTAATTGTTTTAAAGTGGGTTTAAAATAATATATTTCTATAAAATAAATAAAAAAGGTTTATAAAAGTGACTTTTAATATTCACTCATCCCGTTCAATGCATGTTAAATCAATTTCTAAAGGTTAACAGCAAAACAATATGTCACCGAACATTGACCAAAAATATAATATTTGTTTGCCTAAATTCTATCCACACATTACCCTCAGCCCAGTGGGTTGAACTGCATTGTTGTGGCATATCGCATGTTTTTGTCTCCATAGTCACGGTGCGACCCCCTGTGCAGTAATAATCGATTTTCCAATTTCATTATTTATAGCAGGCAACTTTTAGGGGAGAATAAAAAAAATGTTGGTTTTATCTGATTTATTTTGTGTGGGAGCGTAAATTGTAAAATACCTACTTGTGTGTTTTGGCGACATGATTAATTTTATATTCTTTTTAATGTGACGAATAAATGCTATTTACCAATCAAATTAAATGTTTTAATTTTTACACCTTTTATCAGAGAAATGAATTTGATTAATTTGGAAATTTATTTATTACATAATTAATATATTATGATGCTAAATTACAAGGATCAAACTGTATTAACATTGCATGTATGTGTTCCTAGGAAATATATAGGAAAATGAAAAAAATAACAAAGTTATTTTTAAAATCTAACTTAATTACACAATTGCATAAGCCACCTAACACGATGTTTATGCAAGTCGTTTTCCGAATTGCATCAAGTTTCGATAACTGACTGCGGTGTCAAAACAATGCAACACGAGACCACCATTGTCCAACCACCGTACGTCATGTTTATGTTTATGTATTATGTTTTTATAGAAGTAAGTATAACGATGATACTTTGTTATCAGTAGGTGTAACTTGCATGTCAGTCAGGTATAATCCTAGAAAATATTTCGAAAAATAAAATTGATTGTCTTATAGTACATAATATAACTGTGTGTTTAGATTTGTCTGCATATTTCAGTTTATGGAGTTTTGGCTCTTAAATAAAACAGCTAACATACTAGTAAAATACCACACTAAGGTATGTTTTATAAATAAAGAAATTATACCTCTAATTTCCTCATTCAGATGATACAAACAAGAAAAGGCTTAAATAATGGTTTTATTTAAGCTTTTTCTTGTTTGTGTCTTTACGTTAACGACACTTTCTACGACTCACGTACTGAATATAACAAGCTACTAAATACACACCGAAAAAAAAAAATACATTATTAAAAACAAACACGCACCACTCCATCCTCACCCATTATTAATAAAACAATACAAAAAAATATTTTGTCCACATCTCAACGGTGGCGCATTGTGCATTAATAGAATTTATGATCACGGAGTCTTCCTATCACACATACATTGTGTTGCATTTGTATTCTAGTGCAGTTCGCAGTGAACTAATCACGCTGTGCATCCGACTCTCCTGTAGGGCTACTAGGCCTTCGTCGCATATTAACAGGCCAGGCCAAGCCAAGCTAAGGGCAAGGCCCCGAGGCGAGCGGAAGCGATTACTGCATCAATTATTCAAAGTATTTTCATAGTGTTTGCTTCGAGTATTGATTTATGGTACTTGTGTATTTAGATGTGAACTAGATTTATTGTTAGATGTTTTCATTAATAACTTATGTTAACGGTTTATTAAGTTAGATTAATGTCGTAATTATAGCAGGGTTGAGGCTAGAGTATCCTGTTAAATAATAATAATAGTGACAAAAAATAATACTCTAATTAGTAAGAAAACATGCTTAAATAAATTAAAGAATACTTGCTTTTTCAAACCCAATAATTCTGTGTCAATGCCACCATTGTCACTCCAACCTTGTGTTTTCCTACTGCTGTGCATACCCTTCTTTACATTTGCTCTTTTTTCTATCTATTGGTCTTCAAAACACGTGCAATACATGAAATAAATATTTATTCAAGCTTTAATTTTCCTATGAACCTTCAATCATCTACAATTCTGCCATTGAAGAAGTACTTTTTGACCTGACCTGTTGGTTCAGAGATGGAAGTAAAAAAAAACTCTAGTTACTATATTCCTAATATTTCATCACCCCGCTCCGCTTCCCCTATGGCGTGGCCTTACAGGCATCCGCTGCGGCGCCGGCGACACATGTCGATAATATCTTGTCGCGGCCTTCGCTGCCCACCGAAGGCCTCGCATTGTAATAATATGTTACATCAATAACATTAACAATATGACGCACATCGCAGCCAAAGGGTTGCAAACAGGGACAGAGGGATAGGGTTAACGACAGGAACATTTTAAACCCAGTTGTAAATTCAATATTATGAGAAGGAAGAGGCGGTTGAAAATATAAAGTCAAATGTTTTGCGAACAGTGTGGCAAGGTGTTCTCATACCTAAGATTGATACTCTGACTGAGTGGAAAAAACACGTTAACAAACCAGCTAAGTTGAATGGCCAAATAGTCGATAAAAACTAACTTCGGCTTATCATCACCAAAGTTAGCAAGTTGTAATAGAATCGATAGCAACTTTATACGCTGATGAAATCGAATGACCTACATAATAAACTTTGGCTGCTGAAAATTACTTCCCCGCTGAAACAGGCTAGCTCAGGTAGGTATAAATAGAATTCTAGAAACTTGGGAATCGATCCTCCTTTGTCGGAAATGTAGGTAATAGGTATCTACTTAGGTATTTGCTGAAGGTTAAATTAAAACTGAAGGAAGTGAATAAAAAGTGCAAAAACAAGTACTTATTGCTTGTTGTTGAACTTTTTTTAAGAAAAATGTTTTGTTGATTTTTTATCTTTTATTATTATTCAGTAATACAACAAGAATATTTCTGATAAATATTTAAAAAAGTTATTAACACACATTGAATTAACATTTCCTACGTTGCAAAATCATACCCTATCAAATTGTTGGAATAGTTTTTAATAACAATTTACAAATTAATGTCAACACTAAAATTACACAAAAGCAATAAAATTAGTCAAGTTTTACCTAAGATGTGTCTTTGCACTGTATAAATCTGCGCCCAAGTTAGACTTAGGTACCATCTGTATCAAAGTCTAGATAAACAGCTGCAAAGTGGTGGTAACAGGCTGCGACAGACCTAGCCAAACTTCATAGAGTGCATACATTTGCATACGTCAATTGAAACTTTGAACATGCACTGAAGACTAGATGATGACTAAGTGACAATTTCAGAAGTGTATTTATTTATTTATTTATTTGCCTACAATTGTTACACAAATACAAGTAAGAGTACATGTTCGGAAGTTACATATCCATTGCGTACAATATTAATCGGCAAACACAGCATTCACAATTTAAAAAAATACAATCGTGTGACAACTTAGTCTAGTCCTAATTATAATAATCTTATATATAGTATTATACCATGCTGATCCTATTCACTTGGTTCCTGTATTTATTAAGGGAAGCACCAAAAATGTCTAGCTTATTATCGAATTTATTAAAGAGCCTACACAATCTAGGAACTGGGGAGTTAATGCCTAGAACTGTTTTTCTACGGGGTGGGTAAAATAACTTGATGGGTTTCCGGGGGTATTTGTGGGGTATATTAAAGTTAATTCTAGAAACAAGTTGCGGGCAGTCAATCACGTTATTTAAAATCTTGTATAAGAAAAGGAGATCGAGGGAGTCCCTTCGTGTTTCCAGCGTTTTGACACTAAAGAAATTCAAACGTTTAGCGTAACTACGTACCCTTTTGGCTATGCCTTTAGAGAAAGCAAGATGGTTCAAGAAACGCTTTTGTATACGTTCTAGCCTAAGAGTGTGTGTCGCGTAGTGAGGACGCCAGACAACCGAACAGTACTCTAATACACTCCGAACGAAGCAGTTGAACAGCAGAATTTTAGTCTTGGCCTGGGAAAAGGGTTTAGCACTACGTATGATGAAACCAGTAACTTTTGCAGCTTTTTTTATTGCTGCGTCAATTTGAGGAATAAATGTTAATTTTGTATCAAGAAGTACCCCCAGGTCTTTAACGACATCAACTTTGTTCAAATACTGACCTTTCATGCTATAATTTGACTCAATGATCTTATGTTTTCGAGTGAATGTAATTTGGGAGCACTTCTTAACATTAAACTGCATGCTATTTTGGTCGCACCACTCTAAGAGCCTGTTAATATCTTCTTGAACTAATTCAACATCAGAAATTGACCTGATGACTCTAATTATTTTCAAATCATCCGCAAACAAGAATGCTGTCGTGTTATTCAGATAGTCCGGTAAATCATTTATAAAAATAGTGAACAATAACGGGCCCAAATGTGATCCCTGGGGCACGCCAGATGATATTCTAAAGACATCCGATTTGTACCCGTTGGCTACTACGTAAAAAGTTCTTCCAGTCAAGTACGAAGAAAGCCATTTGACAAGGGAACCCGCAAAACCGTACGAGGTAAGCTTATCTATTAATATCGCATGAGAAACCTTGTCAAATGCCTTACAAAAGTCAGTATAGACTGCATCGACTTGTTCATTGCTGTCAATATGATCAATAACATGCTCAACAAAAGACGCCAGATTGCTACATGTAGATCTACCGGTTATAAACCCCTGTTGATGGTTCGAGACAAACCTTTTAAAATAACTTTGAATTAATGGACATATCAATGTTTCAAAAACCTTGGCAAGAGTACATAGAATTGAGATTGGCCTATAATTACTTACCAACTGATCGTCATCAGATTTGTAAATGGGAACTACTTTTGCTAGTTTCCATTGTTCCGGGAAAACACCAATAGAGAGCGATTTATTAAAAATTATGTCTAAGGGAATCGTAAGTTCTTCAGCACAAAAATTTATAAATCTAGCAGGTAATTGATCAGAACCTGGGCCCTTAGTAATATCGAGTGACTTTAGCTTTTTCAGGATATCTTCCTTCTTGATATTTGCTGTAGTAAAAGAATCAGAATTATTAGTTATCATTCGTGAGTTACTGGGTAGACGGCTACCAGATGGTTGACTATCGGAGGAGTAGACGCTTGAGAAATAGGATCCAAACATATTACATACATCACTTCCAGTTCTTGCTGTAGTCGAGCCGTCAGTCATAGTAGCGGGGTAAGATTTTGAAACACCTCGTTTGTTTTTTATAAATGCCCAGAATGATTTTGCATTAGCTGAAATATTTTGTTCTATTCTTTTTATATATGCACCATAGCACTCCTTGGACAGTTTATCACACTGTCCGCTGCATGACTTAAAAGCAACTTTGTCCATAGGGTTTTTATACTTATTATACCTTTGCCTATATTTATTTTTTTCACGTATTAATCGAATGAGACCCTTACTAAACCAAGGTGGGTACGAATTAGTTTGAACCCGAAACCTGGGAACATACCGCTCGATTGTTTGTTTGACGTTATTGTAGAAGATTTCAACCAAGGTATCTGGGTCATCTATGCCAGAAAATAGGTCTTCCCAGTTAGTGTTACCAAGTTCCTTTCTGATAGATGAATAGTCAGCCTTTTTAAAATTTAATCTCAAGGTTTTATCTAATTTTAGGTAATTTTGTGAGCTGTAACGCAACAGAATTTCAAGGGGAGGGTGATAAGGGTCTATTTTACTTAAACATTTTGGTGCCTCTGTAACAATACATTCAAAACCGTCAACAAGAACCAAGTCCAGGATTTTTCTCTTAATGTTAACAATATTGTTACATTGTATAAGGTTATTCATATGAGTAAAGTCTACAAAGGTCTGGTTGGTTTTGGAGTTCATGCCTGGTGTTGCAGGAGTGCCAGAATCTGTGGTGCCATTTACGAAATTCCAGTCAATGCTACTTAAGTTAAAATCTCCGATCAAAACAGTATGTGAATCTCTCTTATCCGATACCATGTTATATTTGTCAAGGAAATTTTCCAACATATGATAGTGTACTGGAGGCGGTAAGTATACTGCACAGATTGCAACTTTAAGATTTGAAGTCACATTTATTGTCACCCACAGATCCTCGCAATCGCTTTCCCAAGTGCGCTGTCTATTAGCAGTGAAATTCCTGGCAACAGCTATTAAAACACCACCTCCATCTTTACATTTGTGAAATCCAGATGTTTCTCTATCGCGTCTAAAAACCTTGTACCTGTTGTCAAAAAGTTCACTGCTAAAGACAGAATCTTTTCAACTAACGCTAAATATTTATGCAACATATATTTTTCGCTCATGGATAGGACAGCCGTTCAGTCTTTTAAGGAATGAAAATGCATTAAGAAATAAAAGCAAAAAGGCAAGGCAAAACATTTTGGAAGAAATAACTCTCATAATATATTTTTAAATGATAACTCCAAATAAACCTGGCTAATAACATGAACCGATATGATATTAAATTTACTATTCTTACATAGAAAACAAATGATTTTTTTATATAACTGTTTTCCAACACTTTTTTTTAATTCTTTGGTCCTAAAATCCGTTAAAATTTATATTCTTAGAAAATTTAATGCTAGACAATAAGTCCTTAAGGCAAAATAACAAGACACGCTATCCATCAAAACTAAAAGGAATTTATTAATATTCCGTGTCGGTGTCATGATCGTTAAAGTTGAAGATTTCTAGGAACTGTGGCGGCCAGGAGAACAAAGAATATTTTTAAGTGGTCTAAGCTTTATTTAATAAAGGTAGGCATACTTTAATAAAACCATTGATCATTATTGTTAATACAATAAATACGGGACAATTAAAATATAAAAAAAAAATATTAAGAAAATGAAGATAGTTTTATTGAAAAGTCAATCATTAACTTTAATCGAACTCAAACTTAGTAGCCGAAATTAGACTTGAAAGCACAGCAAACAACACTACGCACAGAGTTTTCAGGGACGTTCAGAGATGCAAAATTCAGGGACGTTTTGATTAGATAGTTTAAATACAAAGACAAACTTATAAAAAATAGAACATTTAAACTATATATAGATGATTTAACGACAATGCTAATGATCCAACTCTTTAATCAACCCTTTACAAAAATACTTCGATCCATCAACAACCAAAACCTTCCATACGGTATCAGGGAAATCCATTAACTTGCAAAAATAAAGGCAACAATTAACCCTCGCCTGTCCCCGAGGCACATTTATACGCATTGCCGTAATAAGTTTAAAGGTACCTTTATATTTAAGCTTTTTTGTGAGATATGATGGATAGGGTTAACATTTATGTAACACTGGCTTATAAAATCCTACAGATACAGGCCTCTTCTCAAATAGAGGAGGAATGAGCATTGATCTTCACCAGCTCATAGCGAGTTGGCGATATATATTTAGATATATATTTCCATACGATGTTTTCCTTCACCGACTTTCAATTATTTCATTGAACAACTAAAAAGTACATTTAACTTTGAAATAGTTCATTTGTACTTGCCAGTACTGGGTTCGACTATAAAATGCTTTCTGTGTTATGAATAACTATCTATAAGTATCTATCAGGAAAATTCCTGTAGTGAAATCGCAAAATAGAAAAAAAACATTTTTATTGTTATTTTTCTTTCTCAAAAACAACAAACAACACTGATAAAAGTCATTAGTTATTTTAAATTACATTATATTAAAATAAAAAACCGCAGCCCTACAACCACATTTCCACGCAGGAGGTCTTAATCAAGCTCCTATACAACTTTATAAGATACCAGACAATTATCGTTTTAAAAATTTGATCAAGAATATCGAGGGATACCGGGATAGCATCAGCAAACACTTTTTAAACATTACTCTTACCTTCGATCGGTTTCCAGCAATTTCGCGACCCGTCCACACCGCAATTTATACGTAACCTTGGATTATACAAACGTGGAATAACATATTCATATATGTGCATATATTAAGGGTGCGGTTATTGGTTATATTCTAGTTTCGTGGATGGGAGTATGTTATATGCTTTATGTACATACACGGGTAAAATGGGTAATTTATTTACGTGGAGTGTTAATATCTAGAAGCTGGTATTATACATGTAAGCTATAAAGCACTATCTACGGAACTGAGTGACAGTTTTCGATGCTCTAAATTATATTTTAAGTACTATTGTTGGTGAAAATATGTTTATAAAGCCAATTTCAGGAACAGCTGGCACATTCATAAACTAGAAAAATATTATAAAGAAAAAAAAAACACGTACATAATTTAGTATTTCTAGTGTTTCTTATCCAGCACCTAAAAGTCCAGGTCTATAGCAACAACGTTACCATCGCATCGCATGAGATAGCCCTCCGCTATACATTGGGTAACAGCCTGTTATTTTATGATGATGGCCCATCAGCCTATGGGGCAGTGTGTAAACACTAAATTAAATATGTATGGCGGCACGAAGCAAAATGAATTTCGTAGAAACTCCATATTATTATGTAGAAGCTAGTTCTGGGTGAAGAAATTTTAATATAATTTGGCAGTAAATAAATACCTATAAATCCAATTACATCAAATAAATCTGCCCATAGGTGTGATATTTTTGTCTATTATACCCTACTAATATTATAAATGTGAAAGTTTATCATAATGGATGTGTGGATGTTTGTTACTCTTTCACGCGAAAACTACTGAATGGATTTTAATGAAACTTTACAATAATGTACCTAGCTGATACATCGGAATAACACATAGGCTATAATTTATAAAGATAGTGTATGAATTGGCACAGCTTGTAAAAAATAAAAACTGTAGTTATAGATGTCATAATTTCAAGAACAGCAGGAACCTCTAGTAAATCATTAAAAATATATACTTCAGTGCAAAAGACATCATGATTTTCCACCCCTAACAAAAGCTACTTCAAGCTTACCCCACACATCTCGGAGAGTGATTTGCGATCGATTTATGCAGATCAACTGATCTCAACTGTGTGATCTGTGTGTTGTTGTCAAACAGACTGGACAGGCAGTGTTGCGAGCGCAGATCAGCGGACACTGTCCATGTACTGTATGTCAAGTCGATTTGTTAGCCGGTAGACTAAGTGTGGACTAGCGAGGTATGTTGTTAAGAAGTTTGTTAGTGGTGTCTTGATTTCTGAGGTTCACGCGAATATTATACATTGAAATAAAACTACTTTTACGGATTTTATCACGACACCTTTGCGGGTGTCATGGTCACGGGCAGACTGACATGATACCTGCAAAGGTGTTGAAACGCGATAATATCCGAAAAAGTAGTAGTGATGTTTTTTTGTGATTGGATAAACCAATATGTATGATGTGTGGTACGATTTCTTTAAGATAAAAGTTAGAAATACAGTTAACAGTTGTGCCTATCGTTCGTTTATCTTTTATATATCGCAGTAATAATAAAACCGTTGCCGCTTTATAGCTTAGAATCATAGAACGGTGTTTTAACAGTAACTTACATGTTAACGATTACTTTATAGAACAAATTAATGTGCAATGTGGGATTGTTTTGGTCTGATCTAGAAGTCTTTTGAATATCTCTCATCCTACAAGTAGAAGGTTACACAATTTACTAGTAGAACAATATTTGTTGATTATGTTAAGACATACATAGTACTCGTATAGAAGATATCTAACTATATCTGGTCAGATTTTACTACTAGAAAAAAAAAATGTAAGTTTGGCAGTATTTATTTGTTAAAAGCCGTAACTGTCAAATGGCAGGGCAAAGGCCTCCCTTCCTTTTTACCACAGTTGGATTGTATAAACAAAAAAAGACACAAAATAAATAGGTACATCTACAACACAGCCCAACAAAATTTAAACCCGCTGTATTATCACCAGGTAGAACCTTATCCCGTCAGCACGACAAATGTCCCGCAATATGTCGGGCGCGTCGTGCGACACGTATACAAATGTCGGCGTGTCGTACGCGACGCGCGCGACGTCCGACATAAACACTTCGCGGCAACTTGATAAGCACGACTTTGCAACTTCAGATATTTCGTATCCTTTGATATCTTAACGATAGTTGAGTTGTTGATTTAAGGGAAGAATGAATTTAATATTTGCGCCATGTACGGAATGTTGCTATTTGTTTGATCTAGGATTAATTGAAATTAACGAATATTTATGGATAGAATACTGGAAGCTGAACTGGAATATAGCTAAAAGACAGCAAGGCAGGAGGGACGAATACATTTTGTTAAGGACTTTAAAAAGCACTCATAAAAATTTAACGTGAGACAATTAGTCGGTCGGGATCAAGAAGGGTCGACGACATAGTTAAAGTCGCGGGTCGAGTCTGGATGAGGCTGGCACAAGACCGTAGAAAATAGCACGAAAAAGGGGAGGCCTATTCCCAGCAGTGGGAGGACAAGGGCTGTGGATGATGATGATGATGAAGAAGAAGACAGTTATCAAATGTACACTTCTGATCAATTTCATTCATCAAGAACTCAAATTCGAAAGAAAAAATACTTCCCGCAGTACCTTTATTCGTTCTTCTAATACAGTATCTTCACTGTATTTACACCACCTCAAACCACATGATTGATGAAGTTTGAACCAAATCTATTCTACTCACGATACTGCATTTAAACAATCAAAATATCCCTTTTGTTCCCTCAAATAAGTACACCCTAATGATTGTATAATGAGTCTTTTTTGGATTTCAAAGAAAATAGGACCAAACGCGGTGTCGAAATCATAGGGCGGTGTCGACACCCTATTTTTACTTTTTAGGGACCGAAAGAACTTTTGTTTTCGACGTTTTGTATTAGGTCCTTTACCCATGAAATAGCTGAGTTTTAACACTGTACTTATTGTAATAACTGGAGAAATCGTGCTCTTTTATGATGCACTGCATTAGCGAACATTGAAGGTGCGTTTTGCTTTTCTTAAGGCACATGATTCACAAATATGAGTGTCTGTTTTCGGAAGGTTTTTTGTCAGCATTTTGTTTTTACTATATTATCGCCTCTATTACCCAAGACCTTCTTCCAAAATAGATACTCACAAATTATTACTATCGGTCCATGTAGTACAAAACTATTATTTTATTATTTGCCCATGTAAGGCATCAATGAATTAATTAGAAACTTGAATCTGGACTATCTTCTCTATATCCATCGAATCTATCCATAAAAAAATCGATATTCTTTCCTTGAATGTGGATACCTTAACTTTATGAGGAATTAACAATAATATACTATTATAACTGAGATGAGCTTAGTTATAAAGAAAACAAGACAAGATAACATTATACTTTTATTGTATTCAAACCGATTACTCCCGGTTAATTGAGGATAATACGTTAATTCGACACGCCGGTCAAAACCCGTATGATTTGTGAGCTCAACAAAACATTAGGTTATTCGGAAATACCCACTTTTTACCTGCTTAGGTCTGCTACATGGAAATCCTTTATAAGTTAATCCTATATTTTGTTTTCGTTTTTGAACCCTTATACATAATTATGTTTTTAAACTTTGAGGAAGATTTCAAAACGTTGCGCAATCTTTATGGCGGGCTCCATTTTGAGAAATGGAATTCCTAATAAAATGTATGTAGGGATAGTGCTATTTCCGTTGTCTAGAAGAATGTTAAACATAAAAGAGACAAACCTAATTTATTTTTGGGCTCTGCAATAAAGACCTGAGCAATAAATGTCAGTAGCAACCCTTACCTAAGCTATCCCAGAACGAGGTCACAAAACAAGACCCTAACCTAGTCCTAACAAGCTGACCTTTCTATATTTGCCTAGAAAGTCTAAAAACATCCGACATTGCGTAGAAAAATAGAAGCGTAAAAATATACGTAACTTTAGCGCAAGATGGGAGATCCAAAACACTGCAGAGCGCATGCGCCAAGCCTCCCCTACTCTGTCTGTTCGTTAACCTCTACGTAGGGTTGTCAACGTCAGGTAATTACTGAAATAATTATTAGCTGGCAGTTGCTTAGTTGAGATTTAGTGATTTAAGTGTTTTTAGTCCAAAGAAACATTATAAATGATAACTCAGTTTATTTAATAAAGTTCATTCGTATATTTTATTAATAACACTTGGTTAAGGAGATGTGCCCCGTCGTCTCATTTAAACTCAGGTAACTGACAAGAAGTATAAATTTGTAAAACCATTTGCTCCGTGAACCATGTAGGACTTTTGTTGTTTGTCTTTTTACCTATCTTACCTACTGGATGTCCTACACATGTTTAAAAACCATGTTATATTTTATATTTTAATAGAACCAGTCTAGCAGTAATAGTTCACCAGTACTTCCTAACTTATAGTTGTACAAATTGCGAGTTCGAAACATAAATGTGTTCCCCAAAACAATTCGCAACAACACAATTTATGTTCTCAGATTTCAGTTTACAAACTAGACTCCAGTTCAAACAATCCAATTGCAAACAATTTAATCACATATCGGAGCAAAAAAAGCTAAATATAGTTTTAGGCAGCCCTAGCTAGGGATGTGGGCATGCAGTAGCGAGGAAGCGGATTCGTCTCGAGCGCTGCAAGGTCGGGGAAAAGTAGGCGCGCGCCCGGCCGTGGCAGGGGAGGGTTGACAAGGGATTTTCCTTACATTTATGCAACCGAATTGGGTGGAGAATTATTACTGCTTTATACTTAGCAGTTTAGGGTTGAATGGTACGCTTAGATAATAGACGAGCGTTTACGATCATTTTGAAGGTTAAAACCAGAAGTTAAAACTTAGGCTCTTGCAAAAATTACAGACAAACGATTAATCGGCTATTCTAAACATGGATACAATATTCTTAGCGCCCAGTAATTGGAAAGAGGCAGCAAAATCAGAGCATGGGTCAGCAAATTCTAAAAATAAATAGCAAACTAATTTATCTCGAAATTAAATTTAACACTTAAGGATATGGCAGAAATGTGGGTGTCTTTTATTAAATTAAAAACGTTTATCACAAAATAGCTCTCATTTTATTTTCCTCTCAAAATAATATCTCGTGACACATTTAAGTCGTTGTATTGTAGCTTTTAATGAATTGCGTACTTAGTGTAATTACTATTTAATTAATAACTTAAGTACGTTGTGTGAACAGTCAAGAGATATCATCTTAAAAACAATTTGTCAGGAAAACGTAAGTCGTAATTAGTGACGCTATCTTTAATTATTAAGGTACTTATATTTTTATTTTCATTTCTTGAATTCAAGAATATGTTACATTTGAAAGCCTAAGTTTCATCTGTCGAGGGAAGAAAAACTTAAGAAAAATAATATATAGTAATAATAACTTTTAAACTATCGCGCTGC
The DNA here is from genome assembly GCA_905146925.1 of Autographa gamma. NCBI lineage: Eukaryota > Metazoa > Arthropoda > Insecta > Lepidoptera > Noctuidae > Autographa > Autographa gamma. Next base: position 10,934,979 of record LR989855.1, read on the forward strand.
ATGTTTTATCTGCAGGTATTTATGCATGTACGCGCTAATACCCGTTCTATAATATTACTATAATATAATATGGTAATCTTAACATTAGATTCTAAAAATGAAAAGAAGATTTTTTTTTTTAATATTCCCGTGATGCTTTTGAAACATGTTCACTTGCTTTTTTCATGCCTAAGTAAGAAAAAGAGAAAAAAAGTGTAAACCAATGAACATCAGCCCCCTTTTTAGGCACGTGCTGCAACGTGTTGGGTTAGAGATCAGAGCTGCGAGCATTGACAGGTTGATAACCCTTCAACAGCAGCCGCTGGTCACCGGTGGTCAAACGGACCGATTTCGTGAATGACATGAGACATCAGAAATACTAAGACCTGAATATGGGGTAATTTCATGTTGCAAATTGTAATTTCTGTTTTGATTTGATAATTGCATGTTGCATATTGAAAATTATGTGCTTATTTAGAAATGAATACGTAATAGACATTTAGGAAATGTAATATACGTATTTTATGTTGATTTTTTAACCGTCTAATAGGATTCGTTTAAGTACAATGTCAAAAACCTTAATAATTATCATAAGGGTTTATCTCATCACAGAATTATTTACAAAATATAAAAAGTATTTCAAAATAAAACCTAATTTCAAGTGACCGTGAACTTTCTTAACCCTTTCTCATAAAAGTCATTTGCAATAAAAATAACCAACCCTAAGCTTAAAACCAATGACAAAAGTCGTTCGTTTGTTTGTCCTGTGAAAACAAGGCTTTTGCTGACACCAAAGAGACCGGACCTTAGATCAACTCGGAGGGTTACCTAATTAGGGATACGGGAGATTCTGCTACATTCTTATATTGTAAAGGGTTAGGGAAGGGATCACAGGTGAGAATAACCCTGTCGCTGCGATTGGACGATGGATTATGTGAGAACATTTTGTTTAGGGCCAGGTTTATTTAAATAAACAGTTTTATGGGTAGAACTTCTTGTTCGGCCTGACTTTTTTTTAAAAGGAAAATTTTGGCTTTGCTTTTAAAAGTAATGTTCCAATTGTTTTTGTGACTGACTGGCCACGAAATACACCATGAAAAGTATGAAAAATCTAACTATTCCATTAAACTTTTCTGTTACAGAGAAGCATCTACTATGATAATAAGAGCAATAGTTCTTAGTTTAATTTAGTATATAATTTTTCTTATTTAAGGTGTAGGCTTAGTTTTTATAGTATTGTAAATATTTTAAGTTTAATTTTGTGGTATTAAACAAAGTTTTAATTTGGATATAACATATGAGACATTGATGGCCAGGATCTCTAAACATGGTAAGTAGAATAAGCAATAATTCTGCTAACTAGGTAAATGCCTATACATGCGAAATATATACCCGTGATAACATAACTCAATAGAATTCATATGCACGATGTTTGTCACGATCCTCGTGACATCTGTGGCACTCGATCCGCATTTACAATGGCCGAAGAAACCGATGCGGTCTCAATGAGGGGTCGCTGACCCTTCACCTATCCTGAGGACATGGCACAGGGGAGTTGTGTCTGGCTTGCTGGTGTATGGGTTGGAGTTCGATCAATTACTACATGAAGAACGTATTGTAAATGAGAAAAATGTGATTAGGAAATTTGAGTTTATCAGATTTTATCAATTGTAAGGTGACTTAACTTGTGTATGAATTTGAAGTCAAAACCACCATAGCATCGAGCACGATTTTTTTAAGAATTTTTCAACGTTTTTCTAGCATATTTTTCTAGCCTACGTTAGATCCTACTGCTGGACGAAACCCTAATTTTTCATTTACCAAACCTCTATCTTTAAAATACTTTATATTTTACATTGTTTTTCCATATTATTAATATTACTTTTTAATGACATATCAGAATTATTTATCTCATTATAATCAGTTACATTTCACAGGTCTGCCTACCCCACAATTCGTGAAGAATGCCGACAAGTCTGCGAGCCAAGCGCCTAACAACTGCGCCAACTGGGTCACCGGTCGTGAGTTCGAAAACCTTCCGCACTGTTAAGGTTAATGCCGGTTGTCGTAGCACTCACATATTTTACCACAATACTGAATAACGATACACTAACACTCATATATATTACATAAAATATCTAGCTACAATAAGTAAATATACAACACGCAATAACCCAAATAGTCAAAGGACTACATACTTAGTCGAAATTATCTGTAGGTAGAAGTAAAAATAAAGCGCTATCAAAATCAAATTATCTACCTACAATTAGTGTATTTTAGTACTATTTATTATTAAAATTAATCCGCTTTTCTAAGAGTCAGAAAACTCCTTAATATAATGCCTAAAATCTGCGAAACTGTTTGAAAAACATGACCTCCGTGACCTCTCTTAGAAACACAATATACGCTTGCGTAATACAGGATATTATGTATACAGATTCAGAAACCAAAACGAATGAATGAAACATAAAATACGTCTTAAATTCATCATATTTCTAAATAATTACTCTTTCATATTATCTTGATGTAGTGCGGCATAAAATACTCAAAAAATATTAATTATGGTTACTTTTATCTTAAGCTACGCAGCCTCTTAGTTATCGATTTATCACAAACCCCCTGTATATTATTATGTCAACCGAAATAACATAACAGTAAAGCATTTTTATACAGTATTCAATATTATTTCCCCTAAATGACAAAAATAATCTTCGTTGTCATTTTATGAGTCTTTTATTAAATGTAATTAAATTCGCAATTGACACACGCGCACCCATGTCTTCGATAAAATCTACATACAAATTTTCAATTGCTCTTCCTTTTTCTAATTAATAACGGTATCCTCTTTATTGAAATCGCAATAGAACACAACATTATATCGTTAGATAAATACGTAAATATCTGATTTAAAGACATTTTGTAACTGTTTAGAGGGTATCGACTCAAATACGGGCCGACAATGCTTCCGAACGTAAACCATATTGGAACAAGCACCGCATATTCCGCAAAAACGCACGCAATAATCATACGCAGTAATTAAACGAGCGACGAGACACCAAACCTGAGGATTATCAGAATCTGTTTATATCCACTTACCTTCCAAACGAAATATTGTTGCGAACTAAAACAGCTAACAATCCAACATGTCAATATCACACACCAACTAACATGGTCACAACACTAGTACACCCCGAGGTCCACAGAAGGGGTTTATTTTTATTTTCGTTTGGGAACTAGAGGTGATAGCGAAGCGAACGCTCTCGGCTCTGTCTCGCGACTGGCCGGTATCGAGCGAGCGACCGGCGACTCCCCGCGCCGCTCTAAACCAATTTATAATACATACAGAGGCGCAGCATCCCCTGTACCCTGCTCGATCGAAACCCGACCCAACCCTTATAGGAACTAAGTCGAAATCCCAATGTATCGAAGATGCCGCAGAGGCAAAAACGTCGCCAGTCCTCGCAGAAAAGCCAAGGGTGCGAACTGTGTACGTTTCCTTCGTTTATAATTGAAATCAACGTACAAGGAAGGTCTTCTGACTTGAATATTTATAACAGGACCAAATTAATTGTTATCGAAGTTTTGACCGATTTTATCAATTGGGTAAAATCAACGCAGATAGTTCAGGAACACACAAGTTGAAGGTCAAAACAGTTGACTCACTGTTTCGTGAGAGAAAAGATAGTCTACTCAGAAAATGAAGTTATACCTTCATGATAAAGCATTGATGATTTCTTCCTGAAATTCGGCACGGTCAATTTACAACCTATTCAAGCATCGCGGATATTTAATCAAGGTTTTCGCAGGAAGTTTTTCTTCTTTAATAATTATTTTCATAACACCAAAAATGTCACATTGTTACTGGTTTGCGCAAACTCACATCCTTTTGCAGTTTTTAGCCACAGTTTACTTTCACTGTTTATTAAAACAATATACTTACATTTAATTATTTTTCTTTCTGACACAACATTACAACAAACGCCAATTAACAAATTTCTTTAAATTTACTAGAAGAAGTAGAAAAATTATAGTCTTTATTTTAATCTTGACCAGTTCGAACCTATCTCACTTAATTAAATATTTTTAGACATTGAAATAAAGATACTTTAGTTTGGCCCTGACCATGACACCTGCAAAGGCGTCGAAACGTCGGGAACTAAAGTCAAAAATAAACCGCGACAAAATAAGCTAAAAGTAGGTTTACTTCAATGTCTAACATTCTAAATCCGCTAAATATTAGAACAGTAGATATTTTTAGTCAGTAACCCATTCTGTTTGATTTCAGGACATAGCCTGCATCGCTGAACCACTCGCTTTTCCTTCCTCTGAACACTAAGGATAGGATTAGCATTCTTTCACACTGATGGCTCACTGCCAACACGTCTTCAGTCCTTACCAAGCATACGAACTGTCCTTTGTTACATCATATTCAGCAAATTATTGAATCATATTTCAATTTCCTTATCCTCCTTAGGAACCCTAATATTTTTTTTCTGTGGTGAGTTAAGGTCAGCTATAATACTAAATATAAGGTGACCAGAAGAGTTAATTGTAAATCTTAAAAATGTGTTCTTCATCTTTATTGCTATGACGTTATATAGTGTTATGAAACCAGATCATATTGTGATGTAGAAATTGACCAGTCAACCAATAATGTAGCAAGGCCTTTAGGGACCTTACATGTTAGTATCGTACATTCATACTCCCTAAACCGACATTTAATGCAAGATACTAATGTAAAGTATAGATAATTGTTTATTTATATGTAACCAGGCGTTTCCCGAAAACATAACTCTCATTCATATGTATTATTTACTTCAAGTAATGTTCCCTTGACGATTTGTGTGGTTAAGAATAAAACGATGTTTATACACCGTTCATAAGGAAATGCGCACAAATTACAATGGTACATAATGCTGAGTTCACAACACGATCTTATTAAGGAAGTTATTTAAGTAACGAAGACTCAGAAACACCTTAAGCTGAACGTAACGAGAGAACTTACCAGAAAATGAATGATGAGGTGAAAATTTGTTTATTTATCGTCTGAATAAGGAGTTTAAAGCGGATGGGAAAGGCGGGGGAGCGGGGGTTGTGGCGCGATTTAAAGGACTATGTCTGTCAGTGGACAGGGACAGGTTGAGTTTATTTTAAGTGTTAAATTAAATATTGCTACGAACCAATTACAAAGAAGTCTAATAATTCATTATATTATAACTAAAACTTACATAAATAAAAACTAACAGGCGTCAAAGTACTCATCGTCATCCTTGTCAATGGCGGGAAACGTGCTCAGAAGGCTGGCAGCATTGCCACGTTGAATGGCTATGCCGAGTCTCTGTGCAAGGAACAAACCAGCCCTCTGATCACGAGTAGGTATATATATTATATTATAATTGTAGATAATTTCTAGATCCAATTGTATAGATTATCTCCTTGAACCTTAAACTATCACATACATACATACATTAAAAATGGTTTATTCGCCCGCTATTTTATTAATTAAAGCTTGTAGTACCAGGTAAAAGATTCAATTAAAAAACTAAAACATAAATATTTGGGTATTGGTAATATTTTTCGTGTGAACTGTTAAAGTTATTTCAAATATCGGAATCGTAAACCATGGAATAAAAGCGAATTCTCGCCAATCGAGCCCTGCAGTGCTTTATCAAAATCGATGCAATGGTTGAGAGTTCATACGATATTGAAAGTCGCAGGGGGCCACTCCATATCTCAGGCTTAGTGAAGCAAACGTAACTACACGTTCGTTTTATCTGAAATATAAAAGCAAGGGTAGCATGATAGAGCAAAATATTGATTTAAAATGCAGTGTTGTAGAAAAAGGATCGCGATAGATTTCAAAGATGTCTTTCGAGTCATTTCAAAATATCAGAACTTCTTGAGATCATCAAAAGCAGGGCGCTTATTTGAGAAACCTTCTCACCATGGACTCTGCTAGAGACCTAAGATTCAATCTAATTTAAAGAATAAATCAAAATATATTTTTAAGATTATCTTATCTCTTCCTTTATAAAAAATAAACGCTACCTACTCAAAAAAAATACACGATAAAAATTATACATGTTTAACACACAAAAAGCAATAACTTATACCGTTAAGATTTATTTAATACGAGTACCATCCTGGACCACTTAAATATTTCTTTTAAGTTATAGCTCTATCTACCACTTAATATAATATTAGCGCAGCGTTACAAATAAGCCATAAGTATACAAGCTTGCCTGTTAAGTCTTCGTCCTTTTTCTTAATTAAAAATACAATTCGATTTGTCCACCACTCTGTTTTTATTGAACAAAAACGCCACAGCATTATAAATCTTTGTTTTATTTTGTCAAAGACTAAGTTAAGTTTATGTACAAATATTATAATTTAATTAACAGCTAATTTAGAGATAGTAGAGAACTGGAAATTAGTAGAAATATTATGAAAGTATGATAAAAGAAAAACGAAGTTAACTTCAAAATTAAACTTAACTTCATGAGACTTTGTAAACACTTATATAAATACTTACTAGTAATAGAAATAACTAATGTAAATACTTAAATTAGCTGTCATAGAACAACTTTTTTTCTGAGCAATTCGCACGCGTAGGCATTAAACCGACAATTGTATTCTTCCACCCCTCTGTTGCTTAATCTATGGCCATATCAGAGTGGCATCATCAGTTCTCGCGGTGCGTTCCGAGGTGCAAACACATGAATAATTGAGACAAGCCCTAGTACCGCCGATTGTAACTGCCTCACTATATTCTGTTGCCTATTGCCTACCCAGTGCCTGTGACTAGTGCAGCACTTACACTTTTTATTTATTGACCTTCAAATAAAATGTGGAATTAATTCTATAGAGCTTTTTGTTTGGTGAAGTTTGACTTTAAGAGTCTTAGGTCGCGGTTTAAGGTGATATAGAAAGAAATACATACATACGTTCTTATAATCATACAATATCCATTGATGCATATATACGTACAGGTTAAAAACATAACCCTCCTTTTTTAGTTTCACCTCAGTCGTGTAACAATTATCGAGATGTAAGTAAACCGTTAGGTGTTTTTATAGTTATGACAATAATCAATAAAAAAATGCGTACAGCATCAACTACATTGCTCTGAACCCAAAGTAGCTGAAGCACTTGTGTTATGGAAAACCCCTTAAACTAAGCAATAAAATTGACACCCTTAAACTAATCAGAAAATGGAGACATTTAAATAAAATATAAACATAGCATGTTCACACATGGTCGTCTGAAACTGATTCTGGTTGGAATATAAAATAGTCGAGCGTGCGATGATAGTGATAACTGGCGGGTGCTTTGTGACTGTCTGTTCGTTTGTTTTTACTCGTTGTCAGAATATTGTAACCAAGATGTAGACTGGGAGCCGTACATGAATAGGAAAAAGGTACAATATTTTAATACAAATTACAAAGACAAGGAGTAACGATTGAAGACTATGTAACATAGGCAGAAGTGCTTATATTACAGTTTTCAATCATTACTTCAGCACTCTATTTACCACTGTAGATGCTTAATTTGATTGTGTGTAACCAGTAACACCTTCCACGTAGGTATATGTATATCTAATAACTAGAAAAAAAACGTATTTGCTGCGTTATTGAAAGTGAATAACAGTAAAACTAAAACAAGGTAATATGGACCCTATTGTCATAACTTGAAATAACAGATTCAACAAACAATAACTAAAATACGACTATCAAAAGGGGATTTCAAACTGGAATCATCTTAGGAAAGCTTAATTATCTATTAACGCTTCGATTCGACTCCTGGGGCTCCCTAAAAATTAGAATCTTGGTACGAGCCACCCCTCGTGTATGACTGGGAGTGCCTGGGGGTGATTGGGGCTGATTTGGGGGTGATTCGGGGGTGCGGGGATAATGAAGGGGTCTCTGCCGAAGTGGAAACACGCGAGACGATACGAACATGCCTTGAATCACAACATCGATAACATTCAAAATAATATTTAGTATATAATTATATGTTGAACTTTGAAAGGTATATAATTATGTAATAATGGTAAGGTACATTTTCGACGAAAATATTCTCATTCAAAGTCAAGCCGTACGTTAATATTTTACCTACACTGGTCTGTTACAGTAATAGGGGCTGAATAATGAAGTTTACTTTTATATTTAATTTTCTTTAAGATACCTTTAAATTTATTAATACACAATTAAATCTAATATAAGAACAAACTCTAACTATACTAAAATTAAAACTTACATAAAAATAATTTTCTTGTATTTCCTGTATCTTTTGTTGCGAGGTTGCCTTCATTATTATCACTACATAGTATAAAACAAAGTCGCTTTCCGCTGTCTGTCCCTATGTATGCTTAAATCTTTAAAACTACGCAACGGATTTTCATGCAGTTTTTTTTAATAGATAGAGTGATTCTAGAGGAAGGTTTATATGTATAATACATGCATAATATAGTAGAGGAACATGGATAATCCTTGAGATTTTTGACGTCAGGTCGTAAATCAACACATTTTTTGCGCTTTCATTGCAAACGCTGGCTGAACCCTACGAGATAGATCAAAATAATGTACTACAGTATTGTGCACCTCAAAAAGATCTACAAAAAAGTCCGCGATGGTATATGTCTATATCTTGAGGGTAACCCACAATAACCATTTTTTATCCTTTATTTATTACTTATTCACGAAAAGACGATTTTAAGCCATACAGCATTAATCCTTATCCAATTAAGTACCTTCAAAAAATTGTGCATGTAATATAGATCAATATTGCCTTTTACAGCATGTAATTTAAATGAATATTTTCGAAGATATTACAGATTTAAAATGCAGGGACATAGCGCTTGCGGCGATACCGGCCGGGGGGCCGCGCGGGGGCCGGGGGACGCGTGCCTATACCAAAAAATGCTTCTAAGGCCGTTTTCCGGCCTACAGAACTTTATGATTGTGTTATATTTGGTATCAGCGTTGCACCCGAGCAAAGCCGGGGCGGGCCGCTAGTTCTTTATAAAGCCTTACATTTACCATTGTCGTCTAAAACTATTATCATTAAAAGGGAACCCACATATTTGGTATCTATAGCAAAATAACTTCAATTTGGTCATAAGTAGTGCTGCTTATAAAACAAAACCGCAAACAAAATCCTGCTCATTAATACCCGACTCTATGTACTTAGTCCCAAAGTTGAAAATCGTTTGAGTGTTTCAACAACATGCTGTTTAGTGGCTATGTAATTAGCGGTGTGAGCATTGGGTTTATTGCTTATTAAAACAAATGGTTATCACCTACGAGTGCCTAGGTTCGGTACCGAGCTTGTTACTAATAAATGACTGGGAGGAATCTATCTGGTCTAGGAATAACTAAAAGCTTATGAGATTTTCTTTGTATTTAAGAAAGAAATTCCGTATTTTAAGGTGGTACATCTATTCTGGGAGAGAATAAAAAAAAAACTTTTATAAACTGTATTCCTCTAACAATGCACTGAGAAAGCAGTTATGTACAAAATGCTTTAAAAAAAGTCGTGTAAATAACATAAAATCAGGAACGTTTTATGTCAACAGCTTTATTAACCGTATAAACCAGATTTATATTTCTTCAATCCAAGACAAGCATGCAGAAGACAGCAACAGCTCATGTGGTTCAGCACTAGCTCACGTAGCTGACTGCGCTCAGGGACCGGAAGTGCGGAAATGTCGCGAGCACGGCCCGGGGAACTTCCGCTCCAAGTTGAAAGCGAAATTGTTTTAGTATGTTTTGATTTTTGAACTTTTTTATTTTTTAGTTTTTATATCACAATTTTGTAAAATACAGTATCTATAGTATGTAACTAGTATCGAAAAATATATATTTTTAGCCTGTTAGTAAGATAATAAATAACTATTTGAAACATATTTTCTTAAAAAAAAACGAGTGATTAGATAAAGTAAATTAAAGTTCAGGAGTGGGACTTATAACTTTTGCGCAAAATGTACAAAATCGTTTTAGTCATGGGACATTTCGAATGTATGGAAAACATATGAATTTCTTGATGAATTTAATTACAAGGAAACGCGTTTTATATTTTTAATTAGTGGACATTATTATACAAAATTGTCACCTCCACACCTGTATACCCATAAATCTGGTTCTTAGAAAACCTGGTGCTTTACTTTTCACCTATGGCAAATCTTGATCATTTATGTTCCAAAATATAAAGGTATAAATCAAACTTATTGTTACATTCCATTTCTCAAATAGCTGCGGATTGTGGCAAAGGAAAAGACACACAAACTTGCTCTTAAAGAGCCTTCCGTCCCTCTCCGAATTGAATTTGAAATTAACTTTAGATGAAGTTGAAGACAAACATCTTTCGGTTGGAGTCTGACAATTGTAACTTCGATATTAAAATTGATTTTGAAATATGCCTGACCACGAATATAAGGGCTGTTGTATGGTGTAAGCTGATAAGCTGATAATAATAAAAACAAATTATTTAATAAGTTGTTTATAATCTAAAATCAGTTACGAGTTCAGGATAAAGAGCAAAATAATATTTCTGTTAAGCATGTTACCAGGTTGAGCAATATTCCAAGTTCAGGGTAAGAAGCTCACGATATTCCACTAAAGTAAAAAACCTGTGCTAAAATTTTTACTTAGAAAATCACGCAAACCCGGACATAACTCACACACATCTAATCACGCCTCTTTCTCTTGTAGGGGAACTAGGGGTAGGCAGACACCAATTCGTTCCACTTGCTACGACACTTACACACTTGTTTCGCTTCGTACATTTTCATTACTCCCTTCATACATGCTCTTCGGTTAAGGGTTCTCTTGACCTGGCCTTTTTTCATTCACACTTGTCTTATACACTTTTGATCAATCGTTCTTCATTCATTTACTCAACATGACCAAATCATAATCTGTCAGTACATCCATCATCTAACATACTTCATCCACTTTATTATCCATTCCTCCTCTTACATTCGACGTAGCGAAGCGGCTCTCTAAATAAAACTAATTATAAATTATTTCTAAACAAAATCATCTACAATCGTAGCAAGTGGAAAGAAGTGGTCTCTGCCTACCCCTCCGGGAAACAGGCGTGATTATATGTATGTATGTATCATCTACAAACCTCAAACCATATAAAATATCCGCCGCTAACAAACTGCGTGCAAGCAAAAACCCACTTATTTGCTCTCATCCAATATGAAAGAACATTATAACAGTAAAGTTTCCAAAGCCGAGCCCCAAACACTCGATATTTCAATAACATCGGAAAATCACCGGGAAATTTATCATTTTACATCCGTTCGTTGCATTTGACTGCAATTTCCGCGACTCGCTGAAGGTACGGCGTCTTTCGGGAAATTAAATCAATTTCCTCAATGATCGACGGCGGAGGTTGTTTAGTTTACAGGTGATAAAACATGGATGACCAACAGGTTGGGTTGTGATTGAAATTAGCTCTATCCGTATCTTATAGTAATTCTTAGATTTTGTATTAGGTTTTATTTACTTTGGTTAGATTTCAATTCTTCACTACACACTGAATTAAGAAATGTGCGTTTTATATGCCAACGTTTGCGGATATGGGGTATTTCATACAGACATTCTTGGATACATTTTTCATATCCAAAATTATCTTCTTTACACCAAAAAAATAATAGTCTTCAAAACCTTTTTGCCGTTTACTGCCCTAACGCCACCTCGCGCCTTCACAATCTATTAATTTCTTATCTCTAAATAAAATATTTATTACTTATTTCTTGACATAAAAAATATAACATGTTTTTTTTTGTTAAACCTCTCGTCTTAATCAAGTGAAGATACATCGTACTGACCATCGACTACGTCCAATTTCCACCATTCACAGTTGACATAATTTCCCTTGGGGCCGGGATCTTAACTCTTAATACGTAAAACTTCGTCACATCTCTACGTGTGTCTGTTATGAGGACTATACTTACGTAGGTGTTATGGCGATATAAATGACGTCAGAAATTGAATTCATCGTAAGATTATAATTACAGCAGATACCGGGAATCTATCTCTGACTTATTGCGAGAAATCAGGTTAAATGCGTGTACAGGATACGCAGAAAATACATAAGGTAACTTCTTCTTCTTAGATTATTTTAATTCATACATACAAGGGCATGTAAAGTGTAAGTAGTTCATTTATATTTGCCTCTACGTTTAGTACCTACGGAATAATAGGTTGCCGTTTTTTACTTAAAAAAAAAACGATTTGCAATATGTTTTTTATTTTAGCAAAGTATGTTCTAATGCTTTCATCATGAAATTGGGAATAAAATGGATTAAGAAAATAATTAATTAACCAGATGTACAGAAACTTAGGTATTATTCTGTCAATCTGACCTATGAAGTTAAAGCAATTAATTTTAATCAGTCTCCTTAGATATATGTCAACTTACAAACAAAGAAGTGCAACTAATATTATCAATATAATGGATTTTATCTAGAAATTCTCACCCTAGTAAACTTAGAGATAACATAACACGGTTTTCTAGTAAATAAATAAAGCTATCTACAATAACACCTATTTAATGATAACCTATGCGCTGAATGTTATTAAATACGTTATATTACACAATAATAACATTATATCATTGTATTGAATTCTATTACTTATCTTATGTACATGTTTCTTTTTGTATGTGTGCATCGTTGTAATCCAATGCAAAAATAGATATATCGTCAAACTTAAAGCATTTTTATCGGCAAACACTTCCCACGCTATCTAACTTTAAGGAAAATCCCATCTGGTAAAGTAAACACAAGCTTTTATAGCTAGTTAGTAAGCGACTGTCAATGGCTTAGTTAACTCCTTGCAGGTTACAGGGAATTCTAACAATATACTCGTAAATAAAAAGCAACTTAACAAAGACATCCTAAACAAGGAGAAAACACCAAAAGCTGACATAACAAGCTTTGCAAATATTGCCCTGAAGATGCGTTCGTATATTGAACCCAACATTAGTGTGAGCTGTCAAGCATTGAACCTCGTTACCAAATCAACACCAATCACACACTATCTAACAACATCTCGGCTGCTTACGTTTCAAAACAATCTCCTGAATGGTCCTTAAAAACCGCTGTTGTCCTCAATGTCCGCCCACTGTTGGCCTGTCCCGCTAATTCGTTCATTAGCATTGAATGGCGGCTCGGCGCCACTTTCGCCGACAAGCCCGCCTTCGCCGACACGGTACACCGAACGCCGACAGCCTAAGGCACAATGTGACGTATGTCGCTAAAACTGTCGGCCCCTGAATTATGCCTTCACTAGCCGACTACTGTAAAGCGCATTCATTATAATTTAAATCAGAATACGATATTACGTCGATATAATAGGGCCGTAGTTTGATCTATTGTGAATGGGGCTACGCTTTATATGTTTATTTTTAGAATAGATTGAAGATGAAAGGTCTATACAAAGTCTAGTCCATTTAAAAGGCACGTATTGTCCTACACATGCCCTTTAGCCAGTCTGCAGACACCCAGACAACAAGACTTTGACAGCGGAATGTTTTGTTTGTGTTTGGGTACCTAACGAGTTTTCGCGATATTGAATAACATTGTCTTCATCAAATATCTGCCGACCTCCGTGGTCGAGTGGCGTACGCACCGCTTTCAAGGTGTCGTTAGCTCTGAGGTCCCGGGTTCGATCCCGGGAAGGGTAAATGTAGAAACCAAATTTTCTACATTGTCTCGGGTCTGGGTGTTTGTGGTACCTTCGTTGCTTCTGAATTCCATAACACAAGTGCTAGCAACTTACTTTGGGTTCAGTACAATGTATATGACGTTGTCCGCATTTATTGTTCCAGCAGCAAGACTATGTAGTACAAGAACATGTAATAGATTTCTTAGATTGATTTCCAAGGATACATGTTCTACATATCAATCCAGATTTATTTTTAAATTTAGCCTGTTTATTCTTCAATGTCTACAAGTCCACATAACACCAGACAGCCCGCATAACATTTAATTTGTATCATTCGGAGTGTCTGGAGTTCAAAAGTGAGCGACCTTTAACTTTGTTTCGAGGTTTATTACAAAGTTAGAGTCTGGTAATTAGACTTTATACGTTTTTCGACTTCTCAGTAGTTCACAGCTAACTTTGGCTAAATTATGGTGGGTTTTGCAGGCTTTCTTATAGAGTAACTTAAATGAAGGACTTCCGTATACTAGCGATCGATTTTAATCCGATTAGCGTTACTACAGGCCTGTAGTGCAAGCTTGGACTTTGGTTGAGTTCCCGCTCAACTGAACACTCCTCAAAGTCTACTGAGAGTTAAATTCTGTTTAAGGTGCTATACAATGGCAAAGTGCTGAACAAACTTCTTGGTGTCAACAAGAAGGTACTATGTATGAGAACTTTAAACTGCAAATAAGTACATCGTAAGCTGTAGACTTCTATGTGCGCCCATTCACGGGCTGCTTGTAGCAGATTTGACCACGTCGCAGTACGGGTAAAAACGGGTTCTACAAAAATACACCATTCGCTTTCAGATTTCAAGACGCAATTGTATCTATCCTTTATTCACGAAGGTTAAACAAAATAACTCAATTTATCTGCCTTCCGCGTAAAGCCGATCCATTTACGCACTTCCCCATAACCCTATCCATGGTCTGCATCAAGACGCATTATAATATGATTCCCTTCAGCAGACATAACGAGAGTGCAGCGTGCACTAAAAGGATTACCCCGTAATGCAATTACTGCAGCGTACGTATAATACTCGTGATATCACGTCGATACGTCACGTAGAATGTATCGTGACGTTTATGTAACGTGTTTGTTTGTGATTATTTGTTATGTAACGTTGATTTCCTATTTCATCCCTTTAGATTTGATTTAGATCTGTGATTGGCAAAAGGAAATAAAAATAAAGTATAGATTAAAAGTAAAACAAAATACTGATTTAAAAATAAACCTTTGAAACTTTTAATAGTTCGTAATGCGATACCGGGTGACGGGATCTTGAACTTACGAACTTGTGGATTCGATCCACTAATAAATCCAATATTTATGTAACATGCATGTAATCTTAGAGTAAGTATCTTTATCATAAAATCGTATAACAAGTAAAATTCAGGATCGAATTAAACGCAAAACCTAAGTCCTTTTTAAGATGATTCTCTAACTAAAACCCAGGCCCCTACGTACCCTAACAATGTACCTGTGCTGCCATCTATCATCCCACTTTAAATCTATCCGACGCAACAACAAGCAAATTGGATAAGTTTACCATTTGCCGCCCTCGCTCCCGTAATCCGCTAGATGAAATATAGACGCTAGAATGTTACATATATAATATGATAGATTTTACGATTTACTTACACCTTTCTGCGTAAACCTTACTACCAAGCTTTAACGCCGCGAAAGGGTAGGCAGAAGTATGACGCTTCTCGTTCCAAAATACTAAAATACATTGTACTCGCTTCCTAATTCAATACCAGATCTTTCTAAAACATTGTTGTAAAGAAACCTCTAGTGGTTTCTTCACAAACCCCTCCTCTCTGTCAACAGTACAACCTTACTTACTCGCTAGACCAAAATAATTTGCGTACACACATACTCTATTTGACCAAACAAACAAGAAACCATGATATTAAATATCTTCACAACTTAAATAATAGCTTCGAACTTGTCTTCTTAAATAACTAAGATTATTATCGCTGAAGGGACAATTTCCCGACGTTCAGGACACTTTATAAATAGACGCACGTGTCACATCGCTACATACTGTATAATATACAGGCTGTATGGAGGTCCAGCGTGTGGGTAGGACAGGGTTGTGCGAAACAAACGTTAATAACTAAATATAACGAACTAAACATAACATCAAGGTAACATTTTTCATGTAATTGATGAAATTATTGAAAATTATATTTGCTGCTATTTTCAGGCGTAACATAATTATTCTTAGCTTTAATTAATTTAACAATATTAAAAGGCAGTTAATTAACTTCTACAAAGTAAATTTTATGAAATCAGTTTCTGCGTAAGAAGATAAAATTAAATGTCACTATAATTTCTCAATCTACTATATTTAAGGGTGGTGTAGATCTAAGCATCACCATCGATAAAAACTTTAAACACTAGTAACAAAAAAAAAATACTAAACAAAAATGTCACACATTTTAACACAATACCTCTAACAACTGCCCCTTACTCTCCTACATGATTAGTAGCGGGTTGCTGTCATAACAGCGTGGCTTTCGATTAGAGGATAACCCCTTCGATTCCCGCGGGTGTCATAACTAACTAATGACGGTCCGGTCATGCGGGGCCACTAATAACCACCTGTGATCTAATCAAGGCTTGTATTCAATTATGCGATTAAAAAAATAGTTTAGAGTGAAGTTAATTCTGATCCATCGAAGAATACAGAAAATTGTTTGATAGTTAAGAATAAAAACAATTTTATTTAAAAAAACAGTTAATTACTTTATACCAAGTCTATACACCTAACTATACCAAAGCAATGTTAGTCAACAACAAAATATCATCTAGGACTTTCACTACACAGATATTATAAAATCCAAAATAATTTTATATGTGATAACAACATTAAATTAACGTCTATTGTCTATTAATAATGTATTACTTAAGATTTACAAAACTCATAAATTATACTTAAATAAATCTTTAATGAATAAGGGGAAGACATAATTCGCATTACAATGTGTTCTAAACAAAATTTTATAAATTATTTATTTATTTTTATCTAAATTATTTAGTAGTTGCCTAATGTTGCATAAGCTCCAAGTTGCCCCATAGTGAGCTTAAACTGACCTTTGTTTGCGAGTATGAATAGCTGGTATCATATTGATTGCAGGGACCCGTTGCCTAGCGACGAGAGAGCGTCGCGACGTCCATAGCCCGGATCACTTTATAACTTTGTTTTTAATTACAGTGGGTATTGACGACGAAGGTTTCACGATCATAAATGAGGAACAAGAGTTTATTAAAATCGGTTCTTGGAGAAAACAATATTTTAAGGTTATAATTTGCTATGATTTGTAATACGATTGTCGTCTTTTGAAGATTAGACAATAGTATAATATTTACTTTAGTAAATAGAATAGAAGTTTTACTTATAAATAAAGAGCCTCAAAAATTATTGTTAGTGAGTCCTCTTGAATCGATCCACATTCAAGATGACTAACTAAACGCTGCACTTGACTGACGATTAAAATAAGCAGATCAAATGCACAATAATCTAGTTATACATAGTATATCTATAAAATAAATAGCCAGTCTCTAACGTAAGTAATGTACCGACAGCAGCGCAAAGTACGCCGAACAAAATATCCCAAGCCGTATGACGTACGGCGAGCAATCGACGTTACGATCCGTTTGCGGCTAGCCTAATGTACGATGAGCCTCTGATATCCTGAATGTGGGGTCCATGGTAGGAGATAAAGCAATTCATTAAAATTTAAATAAAACTAAATTTTACGGGTTTTGTCGCGGTTTATTTTAATTTTAGGTCTCGACGATTTGACACCTGTGCAGGTATCATGATGACAAATTCGAGAAAATTTCAGGAAAATAAAAATCTCAAAAATCTTTTCTACCGTTCCATAGTTATTAATCATGTAACTAACCCGTCTATGTTATATATTTAAAAGATTTAAAAAAATCAACAGTGTAAAGACTCTGCTAAAATATAGTTTTTTCGTGTGGAAGATCTTAAAAACTTGTGTCCAATTTCAACACTCGACATTTCATTGAAATAATAGAATAGCTTCACAAAAATAGTTACGATCCTACTGAAGACTAAGTGTCTCGAAGTAAATAAATTACAATCCGTCTATGACTTGCAGCAAAAGAGTGTATCTCACCGATTATCCGCGGCGAGCGGTCCCGGGGGCACAGCATATAGCAATTGATGGGCCAATCACCAGCTAATAACTCGAATTCATAGTGCCTTTGTAAACTTATTTATTATGAAGCCACAACTGATTAATGAGCTCTTTGACCGACGGGTACCAAGGGTGACTGTACTTATTGTTCTATGCAAATACTAAGATATCTGCAGCGTTGCCTAAAAAATATGGGAAGCAACTACATTTTTTCTATGGTTGATCATTTATGCGACTGACTATTTATGTAATAGTTTACTGTCATTATAGTTCATTTAAAGAGGAAATAAAGGTATGATTTTTTCTGGGTTTTCTCATAATATTATTTTTATTTTCTCATTATTAATTTATCAACTTTTACTCAATTCATATCCGGAAATACTTAATTGAATTAGGAGATTACCAAGAAAATGTACAAAAAATGCAAATATTGACTATTAATTTATGTAGCCTGTTGTGTAAACTTATAGTTTTGTTATTTATTAAAGCAATACTGGATCTAAAAAAATTTTTTTTAAATAAAAATTTTATGGTTTGGCATGCCTTCTTTATAAAAGAATGCAGTTTACAAACTTTCTTCAAGAAATGTAGCCAAAAGAAAGACTAGATAAATTTTCAGTAGCTAGGTATTTAGATATTTACTCTTTGTACAGGACAGATTTAGTTACAATACTGCCTACGCACTGCAGACCTGTCATTCGTACTCCCACGCAGTTTAGAAATAAACTAACACCCACCTTTCTGCCTACAGTAAATACATTGACCTAAATATCACTAATGAAAGAGAAAAGATGTTTTCATGGAATATTCTCTACGTATAAACTTGACTAAACTAGTTTCTGCCCACGACTCTGCCCTTTTCAGGGGTATTATAAGTAACAGATTGTTTCTCAGAAAATATGTGACGTTGTAAGTTTACAATGAATTACACATAAAGGACACAAATAAGTGTATGGAGATTAAAAAGAGCAAATACTATTTTGTTTTTTCTATCCTTTATTAACGCACAAGTCTTCTGTCGATTTTTACCTAAGTAACTGTCGAATTGAGAACCTCCACCTTCTCTGAAATCAGTTAATAAAACTCAGTCAAACCCTAATAACTGTAACAAAACAATTGAATACCTCACCAACCCTAACCATTCTGGTAGCAGTCAATAAATCAGCATTCTACAACTATTGTCTAACCCCTAATTACCGCTAAATATTCCGTTTCTGTCTGTCCGTTAATTAGTTGTCAAAAGTACAGCTTAATAGGGTGATGTAAGAAGCCGATACTAATACTATCGCGATAATGTCGGTCTGTGTAAACGTGTTATTTATTAGAGCACATTGTAACGGTAGATCAAACAACCTTCTCTTTTGTCGTAGTAAAGGTTTAAGAATATACTTACATAGAATATACTTAGGCCTTATAATTTTGGTATGATAAAATGTAAGCTTCAAGGAAAAAATCCTCCTTAGAGTCACACAATGCTCTTATTTCACAGGTTATAATCAATATAAAAAAATAAACCCTAGACCCTAGTAGTATAGGATTTATTTAACAAGAACCTTACTATCCTACTCTGATAACTACTACATTCTGATATAAAAGCTCGGCCAATCATGATAAAATCAACTGTACTTACGGTAATTTTACAGTCTGTTATAGACTTATAGTCGCCTACACTCGATATAACCCTCAAGCAAACCTCGATGTGTGGACCATACAGCCTATTAGAATCAACTGAATCCCAACAAACCTGCAATTTCTAGCTAACCACCCAACTACCTAACTCTTCTAAAGACCAAATATGGAGTGAACATATAACTTATCTCACAGAAGGTTCATTTAAACCCATATAAAACTAAGATTATTTTTATCTACCTTGGAAAAGTTGTTGAAATAATTTAGAAAAGTGAGTTCTTTTTGCATAAACTTAGTTTAAATCAAAAATTTAAGTCTTAAATTAATCTTAATTAAATCGGTTTCATGGAAGTTTTAAGTTTCTGTACTAGTTATTGTAAGCCAATCCTGTCCCACTGCCTTTACAAAGGTATACCATTGGCTCTAATACTACATAAGATTCATCGTTAAGAAAAAAAAACGAACGTCACGCCATCTAACTTTATTCATGTTGATATTAAATGATACTTCTGATGCCTACTTTGTAATGCAGTCAAATAATGACGCCTACTTCGGTCTAGAAAAAGCTCGCGCTACTTAGGAGCAGTCGTGACGAAGCTGCGCGTACGCAGCGGCGCCCCCGGCTGTGACGTCATTAACGAAATTATACTGTGTAAAGACCCTGCTTTAGAAAAAATATCTTTCATAATATGGATGCTAATGTCTACCTATCACTTAAAAAACTTCAGGCACTTGATTTTTGTTACGGAAATATGAAGATAGATTTGAAAATAGCAACAAGCATTTAATAGATTGTGAAAACTGTCAGAATGTTAACCCATATTGCAAAATATAATTAAACTTAGATTTCATTACTTTACATCAAACTATACTATACTAATTTAATTACATTTAAGCCTTAAATCTTACTGCTTTACAATAAAGTTCGATTTTATATACAGATTTTATAAGAGTTGCCAACACACAAGTTACATGTGTCTAGTGATGAAAAACTTTCAGGGCTTTTTATTTTGAGAAAATTAGAGGTTTTGGTACGAGTATATTGGATAGAGTAAACCATTCTATAAAAACCGGTGTATAGGATGAAAGTATAGGTTAGTATATAAGGTTATGTTGTAGTTTACTTATAATATTATAACAGGGTTTCGTCGGCGCTGACCCGTGACGATGTGTAGATCCCTTGAGATACGGAGGCTGCGAAAGTTATGTTATTATACTTATTACGTCAGTACAAGGATCTTGCTAGCTCGGATACGAAGAGTACAAATAAAAACAAAACAGTTCTGTAGATATTATTTGTGAAAATGTTTACTATAGACGTTTGACTATTTTGTATTTCATGTAGATATTTGAATGAGTCTAACAATTAAAGAAGCAGTTTAATTCCTACCTACACAAAATATTAAAAAAAAACATTGTGCTATCGCATTATAAATATCGTTTCTTAATAATTCATTTTAAGTACTTATTTAAACAAAATTGATTTGAGTTTCAAAGAGAGTACTTATCTATGTTTACTATTATGTAAGTGAAAAAAATAATTTAAAAATTACAAATTAATAAATTACTTCTTCCTATCCAATAACATATTCAGCCTTTACTGGTAACAACAATATACCAATCTCTAATATCCTCCTATCTTATAAATGATTTGATTAACACATAACAACATATAAATACAGACAGACATACGACATGTAATACCTGAGTGGTCCCGTCATATCGCTAAGTTCCAATAACCGAAGCGAACGAGTGTCGGGTATCATTCTATGTAAACACGGTCTGAGCCAGCGAAATGCTATACTGAACGGTAGTCACGTACTACGTACTAACACTAACTATTCATAATTAAAACACGGATAAACGAGACTGTTTATAGCGCACCTTTATAATTACGTAGCTATTAGACTATCTTTAGGAATTATAGCGTGGAATGTGATTACTGTAAAGCGCAGTTTTCTTTCGCTTTATATTATAAGAAATATAAGTAAGTAAAGTAAGAAATAGAAAGAAAGAGTTAGATATTATTTTGGTATTTAACAGAAGTATCTGGTATGATTATTCTCGAACTATTAAAGAAAGAACAGAATTCGCATATATCATCAAATAGTACAAATGTTTAAACATATATTTAAACATGTGAGCATTATACATATGAAATAGCATTTTCCTGTAAAAATCAACTATCCTACAACATGTGAAAAGGTTATACGTATTCCACCTAAGTCGACAATAAATCACACATAACCAAGTCATACTACAATCTTCTATCTCTATATAAAGGGGGGAAGAATATCGATATATATAGAAGGTACTGATTCTGATTAGCCACGGTAAGGATCGTAGCTAACGCCTGAGGCAAGCAAAGGGGATCTAAAGATAAAAAGTCCCTTCGCTTTTAACGTCGCAGTAAATATCTAATCATATTTAAATGCACACCTCCTTCCAATTATAATCTAAAACCACTTATACTTAACACGATAGATTTACATGTAATTTAAAACGATGGCAGGGTATTAACATGCTATTTGGATAAATTTTTAAAGAGAAGCGTTCGCAATCAATTATTTTATGCAATATTTCATATTAGAGACACGAATTAGGTAGTAAAAAAATAATCATAAACTGTCGCACTAGGATTTACCGCAATTAGATATACGTCGCAACCTATAATATCAATTATAGCATATAAATACGATCTTTCATGCTATTTTCCACACATTAAGCATCAGACTCGGCATCACAATACAAGACTTTTTAAATTAGGCAATGGACAGCACAGCTTACAAAATGTAATATTTAAACATTAATAAATTAGAATACAAGAGCTTATTGCCTAGATAATTGTTTTAACACCTTAATAAATCGAATCGTTTACACAAAAAACACAACACAACAAAAATAACAAAATCCGTAGATATAATATTCAGTAAGAATCTTGATCTTCTGCTGTTTTAGTCACTTGATCCACATTTTCATATAAACTGGTATAGTAGTAACGTCCAGGTCGAGACTTCCACTACGTCACATCACACGTTGTACCACCAAGACCACGTGACTGTGAGGTAATGGCCATTTCAACCCTGAACCTCTTCTTTCTTCAAGTCTTGAAGAAGAGACTATGGAGTGAAGGTCTTGATGCGTAGAGTTGATGTTGTTATTTCAAGTACGATTAACTTACATAGGAACACAATTTATACAGTAGAAATAAACACATTTATAACTTATACGAACATGATTATGGAAACTTTAAAAAAATCTGTTTTAGGGTTTTGAATTTTTTTTTATTATTAAATCTAGTGAATTATTTTGTACAGCTATATTAATTGCAAAAAGACTTACAGTTAATCCGGTCCGTAGCTAATGCATCGTAAAACTCCCACAACATGAGCCGAAACACAGCACAGTACTGAAAAGTTAAAGATTTAATCACAGAACAAAGACGTTAATGTTTATAGTATGTATCTACCCACGTGCGATCAATATTTAGTAATAAAGGTAGTTCAAAACGTGAGGGCAGTTTGAGAAACTAGTAAGATTTACAACTTTTACTTAAAAAAATAAAATATTAATAAATCGAAGCTTTTAAAAAATATATATATTATTGTAAAATGTATATGTTTCGTATAACGTCGTCCGGATGCAGCGCTGATTTCTCTGCAAATTGAGACTCGATATAGACATTGTTAAGCTAATTGGTAACTTAAAAAATAAAAGGGTATTCGAATAAAATCGCAATATATTTTAGAAGAAAATGCGTCATAAAGAAATAAAATAAATGTTTAATGTGGAAATGGCCAACTTAAGAAGGAGCAAGTATTTTTCAATCTATTAATTCCTGAATTTGCGGCCATCATTTAAAACTTAATATTAATAAAATTCTGCCGATGACCATGACACCTGGCGGCGTCGAAACGTCGGGAACTAAAAACTTAATAATATACTGCGACAAATTCCGAGAAATAAGGTGGAGACTCCAACTACACTCCTATCGAAAGGACTGGCCCATCTTAGCTCAAGACATTCAGTCCGTGGAAGAATGAGAGCTAGGCCTTTGCCCTGCAGTGAGACAAGACGTGCTTAATAAAATTGACTAGAGTAGATAAGAATTATTAAAAATCATGTAAACTAAGTGTCATAATAATCATATAGTAGGTAAATAGTAATTTCTTTAATGTCTGTGTCATTCGCGTAAACCTCTGAAAGCAATATAACAAAAAAAAACATAAAACTTTGTTATAAATTGTTTCTGGAATTAAATGTCCTAATTACCTATGAAAATGGCAAAGACTATAAAAAGAAATTAGGATACGTAACATACATAACTACTTATATAATCCCTAATACGTTATTAAGTTCCTACTCACCCCAATAGAACAATGTAACTTACATGTGGCGAGGTCGGAGAGCTGCGCAGAAGTGTGTCGGCGGCAGGACGCGCCGGCGACGCCCGATCTGCTGACGAGGCGGTCTGCTGCTGCGCCAGGGGCTCTGCACTTTGTTGTAGCTTTACAGGAGCTAAATGTCGTTTATTTTACAATATTTATCTGATAAATAAGTGTGTTTTTGCTATTTACGGGGGCTATTTTGTTTCTTTGTTTATCGATGTCAGCAATAATTTACTTCATCGTGTTGTGAAAAATTGTGACTTTCTATTTTATTTTGTTACTTATTATCTTACGATTAAAATTTGATTCTTTTATCTTACTTTAGATCACGTATAATTCATCCCGTTTTAAATACTTTTTAAGGAGTAATTCTGTATATGATGTTTTTCAGAAAGTTATATTAGCAAATTTTGTGTAGCATTCCTAAAATATTTACAACATATAATAAATTGTTCACAATACAATCTGACCACTTTTATTATTTGCTTAAAAGCTAATGCTTCTGTTAAATAAATACAAACATTTCAACCGCATTAGATAATCCATGACAGATGAAAAGACCAGATTAAATCATCCGTTGAAATTGCCATGCATTAAATAAATAGTTACCTACACAATTTGTAAAATATATTTTAGTGCTTAGGTACCTAAAAACAACGGTAAATAGGAAATAAGTAGCTATGTAATTTGTACCCATTCAGATTATCTTTTTCAGCTAGGATAATTTAAATACCCAGGTAGACAAAAGTTATATGGTGTTTAGAAGATTGGAAATAAAAATTTTATGACTATTGTTTTATTATTATTATTTATTAATTTAATAATGTAAACCTTGGATACATAAAAAGTCCAACACAATTATTTTTACATAGCCATATACATACAGGGTGTCCGGTAAATAATCCGACAAACTGTGGTGGCTGATACCTTAGGTCAGGCCCTATCAAATGAACGCAACATATGTTCGCCGAAAAGCTACAGGTTTCGAGTTACAATGGATTTTCGAAAATTTTAGAATTTTCTACCTTGCATCAGACTTTTCCATTTTTCTTGCTGATACATAGCTTTCGTAGTACCTTTTGTGCATCAAATTAATCTTGAATAGTTACTCTATCCTTTGATAAGTCTCATATTTATCTAAAAGAAGAATATATTGGCGATAACGCCATTTGTTTTTCAATTTTCACTTTCGGTTTTTTTTTTTTTTTTTTGGTAGAGATCTTTGCAGTTAGCCTGAGCGCAGGCTTTGACTGCTTCACCGGACTTTTGGCGAGGACCTTAAGGCCTCCAGCCAGAGCGATAGGAAAAACTAACTACGTTAGCAACGTCTACTAAGGGCACCCCCTGCGGGGTTCGGACCTCGACTTAGTGCGTTGCTAACAATCTTAATAAAGCAAAACAGCAAGGGATGGCTGGATCAAAATTTTTTTTATTTAGGGACATATTTTTATTGCTAGTTTGGCCGGCTCGGGCCAGCTTGATCTAGGGACGGGAGGATAACATTTACGTTATTATTATTTATAATACGCGACGGGCCTCGCCGGCGAGGACGTAATATACGGCGGTTGTGTTTTGTATTGCTACTGCTAGCTAAATCGAATGCTTCTTGGAGAAGCGTTGTTTTATCATCGGGGTAGGAGAGAGTATGTCTGGGACGTTTAATCTTAGATATTACGGAAGGTACGTATCGCGCGGCCGCTACGATTAGCGGGTTACGGTGGGTTTCGGAGGAGTCGAAAAATCGAATCGCGGCGCGTTTCATGAACTGCTTGATTGTTGGCAGCTTTAAGTCACAGTGCAACTGCAAGTTACGGACGTAACCTGGAGCGCCTGTGGCTCTACGCATGAAACGGTTTTGGAGAGTTTGCATTCGTTTGAGTCGATAATCGGGTACGTGAGAGAATACGACGCTGCCGTAAGTCATGATAGGTCTCACGCACGCAGTGTAAATTCTCTTCTTACAAGTAAGAGAGAGTTTACTGCGCTTGTTCAACATACAATGAAGTCGGCCGAGAGCGAAGGCGGCTCGCGCGCGTGCCGCTTTAATATGAGCTATGAAGATAAGCTTCCGATCAAGGATTATACCCAGGTATTTGGCTTGCTGTTCCCAAGGGATAGACTTGCCGAAGAGGGACACTTTCGGTTTTTCTTAGTGCTCAACTTTGAACTGCAGTGGTGAAAAATAAATGTATGTAGGATTTTTGTACAACAATCTTTAAAATTTGCTTGAATATTGGTGATTTTGGGAAGGTACAATACTTGCATATTTTCTTTACAAAAATTGACAAAATAAGCTGCTGAAATACATCCGGGCCTATTTTTTGAAATATTTCTAATTTAAATCTGAGTAAAAATGCGACGTACGACGTCTTTGTCTTGTGTATCATGTGTATGTTAGCCATCTTAACTAAGGAAGCAAGGACAGCAATCTGTTCATTTTTCGTACAGCAGAGGCATTTCATTAAGTAAAATAATGTAATAAAAATGCTTCTAATTATTTTTATAATATTTTTAATGATAGTTTGATGACACCTGCCGTGGTATCGGATTGCCTTGTGAAACATTTGTAGCCAGCGTTCCCGGGCTGCAACAAATACCTTACAAAACTTACGTATATGCAATAAGATCACGTTAAAACCCTATTGAAATCAGAAACCGTACCTACCTACAGTATACATGGCCATTTGCAGTTATGCTTTGATGTTTATAATGATGATGCCTTGTTTTTGGCACGTGGCGTTCTTAGTACCTATTTTTTCATGTTTTAATTATGATAACATAGATATCTATATCCAAGTTTTGTATCTACCTATTAATATTTCTATAGGTTTTAGGCTAATTTTATATAAGTTGTGTATCAAGACCTACGAGTTCTTAATATATTGAAATCGTATCTTTACACTAGAAAGAAAGAAAGAAAGCAAGAAAAACATTTATTTTCTATGATTATGGCGCATAATTTAAATACACTACAGTACATATTTTACCTAGAATAATACACTTATATTTTATTCTTCTATTAAAGAATAATAAGCCATTACTTTGATGACTGAATTCGAATTAACCCCATCTTCGCAAATATTCCCAAACATCATTATGCACCTAATTGTATTTTTTAAGATAATTTATTAAAATAATATATGGAAACCAAATATCGGAAATAAAGAATATTCGGTGTACAAACATATTTCTTGTAAGATGATTTGTGGTAGGCAGCGCCATCTGTTAGTATCTTTCAGGAATTATTTGTGATTGTGTATTCAAAAATATGAATTTTACATTCCAAACATTCATTTGAAACCAAACAAAATCCAAACGCTAATTTCCATACTGTATTATTTAATTTTCTGCAGTACTTACCATTGTTACTTGTCAGTTTATAATCATTGTCAGTTGTTTATAGCAGCATAAATAAATAGTACATCGTCGGGGGATCGAACCCGAGACCTTACATCTTGCAAAACCTTGAAAATCGGTTTATCTTTGTAAGATACTTGACCACGTAGGTCGTCATAACCTACACTACATGAGTATTTTCTCTTTCAAAAAGTTATACCAAATATTTTACAAGTCACCGAGACTGAAAATATTTTTTCAATCCAAGAAGATTTTTGAGAATTTACTTACTAATACTTACTTACTCCACCTACACCATACACCACGACCAACGGCCATCGGGAATTTCGCTATTGGTTATCACAAAGTAAGATCTCAAAGCAAAGGGCACACGGATTGTCGTAAAGCACTTGGTATCAAGAGCTCCAAGCTGCCACTGCATGGTGTACTATAGACGTATATGGATTGCTTGAGTAGCAGTTCAGCTGCTTTTGAAAAGATAGTTTTCAAAAAGCAAGTAAAGGGAGGCTCAAATGATGTTCTCGCTGACCATGTAATTTGATTTACTTTTAATTACTGCTCGAGTAGTCCGATAACCTTGCGTTTAAAGGTTATGCTTTGCTCTACAGAGGCAAACACAAAGTCAAAACATAACATATCATCACGCCTGTATCCACGAAGGGTTAGGCAGAGGTGTACCAATGTACACCCACAGTACGCCGATATTTTTAGGTCCCATGTAATAGGGGACGAGCCTATTGCCACAAATCCAAACTCCGACCTGCTACTGAGAATTTCATAGAAAAACCCGATGACACCTTGGTCGACTTGGGAATCGAACCCAAGACCGCTAGCGTAGGAGTCGCAACTAGCACCACTAGGCCAACGAGTCATAACCACGTAGAATATATAAATTATCGCACGTTGCTCAACATTTCTAGTATCTCTATTGTGTTTATTTACTGTGGCTATTGTTTAGGTACCAAAAAAGATTATAAGAGCTTTCATTCAATATATTTTATTGTTTGTTATCTATTTAATATATTTATATGTATCACGTCATTTCAATCTCATGTATGAATCTGTTTTTCAATATAGCAT
Organism: Autographa gamma; assembly: GCA_905146925.1. Classification (NCBI taxonomy): domain Eukaryota; kingdom Metazoa; phylum Arthropoda; class Insecta; order Lepidoptera; family Noctuidae; genus Autographa; species Autographa gamma. The sequence goes on from LR989855.1 coordinate 10,963,302, forward strand.
GCAAGCCAAATCAGGATGATCACCAAATCTCGTTCTATTACTTATTTCACGAACCAATCAACGTAAGTGGCTCCTTAATTTTGGGCATTTACTTGCTTTAGCCATTTACTTGTCAAACAACACTTGTCATACATGTTCCTTCATCTAGAATACTAGGAGGTACCAGTTTTTTTAAACTGTGGGTGTGTGTGGGTTTTGTCTTCTTTGCGAAGGTGTGTCATTAATCAGAGATGGGTAATATGTTAAGACCAATAAAACAAATATTTATCAATCTTACAATATGTATTTAATATAAGATACAGTACTTGTGACAGGTGGACAAACCATTTCATTTGAAAAAAAATCCTTAATAATCACTACATTGAACAAATTTCAAATTTAAATTAACATTCACTATTATTATGCCCAAATGTGTGATAAATTAATTGAGGTAGATTACCCATCAGTTTGTGGGTTCAAATTATAATTAATTTCACCGATTTCACCATAGGGTATAAGCAAATAAGACAACGCATTAAACATTATACTATATATAATTAAATATCTACAAATTGAATAAGTAGTGCACACTATTTGGAATACACAGGCTCCTCATAGTTACTATTGTATTCAAACATTTACAATAAAGGAGAACATTCATATAATAAACGCATAATATAGGAAACGTGTTTGAAAGATAACTCGCGAACATTACCACTAGACTACCCGCGCGGCACTCCTCGCCGCTCCCAAGCCCGACCAGGCGCGAAGCAGATTACAGTACTATGCAGATAATACTTAATAACAAATACTAAACTATGTACATTCCTTGAGTCTCTGTTCTAAGCGCGAGCGGAAAAATAAAAACCACTATTGGTTTTTACAGAAATAGAGTTTAGTTTATTCTTCCGCTCGCTATAACTTTACAACAACGGTCAAGCGCGTCTGCATGCCGGCTGTAATGTGTTTCACGCCTTCACACAACACCAGTGGACACACCGCACAGAAATTAGGTTGACAAAATTATAGTAGGGCTTAAAAAAATTGGCAGCGACTACCATTGTTCCCTGCTGTACCTATCTGTCACGTAAAACATAAAGGTTTTGCATGCGAGCGAGCCCGCGGTATACTAACATTATTTATTTCGCTGAGCAATCGTGAACGGTCGCGCGCTCCACGCACATGCAAAACCGAACTCAAACTCACTTCATCGACACGACATCTATGACTATTGTGGCAGTGATAAAAATATATATTGTATCTTTTAGAACTTACCATGTATATCAATGTATTTTCGATATAATTTCATCACCTCGCCGCTGAGGCTCGACTTCACAAAATATCATCTCTGCCTAACTTTTCGAACGACTAACTCTAATCTAAATTTTAATTAATTTTAGTCCGATTATTTGCCAAACATTAGACATTTCATCGCGTCGTAAATACAGCGAAACGAAATTTGTACTCAAGCATTTTGATAGGCCAAAATGTGTTTGTATATTATGTGCCAAAGTTTGTTCTCGTAAATAAAAGTTAAATTGAGCGAGACTTAACCTGTTCTGAAACAACATTCACGGATCGTATAACGCGGATCCTCTCATGCATTCTCATCACTAATCTGTTGCACTGCCGATAACTGAGATCATAAAATCAAGTCCATATTGTTAAGGATACAACAAAAACTAATTTTGTCTTTCTGATTTTGGTGTCGAATTTCACTAAAAAAATAATTTATTAAAAAGCGAGCCAATAAAATATGGCACTACGATCAGTGCTGAAAAATAATTAGTCTAATTTTTAAATTTAATAAAATAATAATCAGTACGTTGGAAATGCTCCAAAATGAAGTCTAATTTGCATGTTAGCATACTATCCCCCAAAACACGCGAACAATCAGGCACCAACTTGACTACTAGAGAAATTTTCCTAAACACCTCTTTGGGTTCTTACCTACCGTCGCCGTCCTTCACAAACACCACGGATCTCCGCCGTCTCCACATATCCTAAGCGCACGCGCACGCGCACGCTATTCACGCCTAAGGCTCCCTCTATAGTAGACTATACACATTCAATTTTCACACTATTACTCTAGGGGCCGATTTACACTACTAAATGAATCTAATAAAATCTCCGTTCCAGTTTACGATAAGCGATAGTTTGAAGAATACGTTATGGTGTTTTTAATTTAAGACAACACCAAGTTCACACAATTCGTCCTAACTTAACGCTATAGGCACTAACTAAAAAATACTAGCGAGATCGTGTGAGCACAGAACACAATTTTTATTCACTTGTATAATCCCTTATGGCTAAAAGGCATTAATAATCTGACAACGTCTGTATAGGGGCATCCAAAAAGTTATTTACGTCTAAACTTTGTGTACTAAACCTGGTATTGACGGTAAATCATTGGCATGTATTTACTGTATGGACTGAGCTATGCTAACTGTATAACGTTCGGAGTCGTTTCGTTTAACTTGCCAGATAAATGCGCTTAGATCATGGAAACTATCGCTCGTTGCGATCTTATTAAACTATCAATTTGGTGTTTCCTTTACACGAATAGGTAAACTCGATTTAAATTTAATCTTATTTAGAAAGAACACGCAGCATTGCTTATTGTTGGCCATGGGAACATGACTATAAATAACTTACAATATATTATTGAACATTTCAAGGCTCCTTACATTTCAATGATCTAAAAACATTCGCCGCTACTACATTACTCTCACAACAGCTTCACTAAATCCTCTTTACCGCACACTTGGTACACACAACACTGGTTTGGCCGCCATAAAACAATACCACATTTCATCCAACAGTGTAAATGTAAACGCTCACCAATCAACACACGCTTAATATACTTACAGCGTAATTTAGAATTATAAGAGTCCCACTAGTCTACAGCTTTAATGAGGACATAACTAGTTTATTCAATTAATCACAAAGCTCTCTCTATTTAGTATGCGACGGTCCATTATTTCACGTGCTTTTACCAACCTTTACTATATAATTATACCTTTCTGTCAGTTCACCTCTGTCACAAATGTTTTGGAAGACATGAATGTACAAAAGTACAAAAATCTTTATGTCCGTTTACCGAACAAAAAGTTCCCATCATAATATGATAATTCATTAACCTTGTAGACTAATGGTATGAAGACAAAATGCATTTATTGCTGGCAAATTCACATATACTCACATTCATAACATTTGTATATAAAATTCAAGCGTACCAAAACTAGTATTGTGTGTAGGTCAGCGTCCTTTCAACAAACAAATTCACATTTCATAAATTGAATAAGAAATTTATCCTATATCTTTAAAAATCACTGCTACTCTATTGTAAATGTATAATAATGTATCACACAAAAATACGGCTAATCTTGTGCGTGGAAACGAACATTGGTTATCAATACAATCTTATCACAAAACGTTTATTGCTAACAGTATCGTCGAGGCTACAAAGTTGTACACAACTTCTAATGGCAGTGATGCAAGTTACTCTACTGGCAGTGACGCTGGGTACTCTACAGACAGCTGTCGGCTGCGGAGCCGCCATACACGGAGACAACAAGTGGAATATACGTCCGACATCAAAATTGTTCGTCCTACGCTACGACTAACAGCGAGTTTCGTCTGATATGATCCGCACGGCACGCCGCGGTGAACACTTGACACGAGGCGCGGCTGGCACCTCGCTAAGCGGAAGCAACACGACACGCGGGGATTCCAAATTATAACTAAAAGCGAAATCATTGAATACTTATCTAAAACGATCGCGCGAGTCGATACGTTTCTACTATGTACAGTTGGCAGTGATGCGTATCGCTGGTCGTCCTTACGTCTACTTACGCTACTCAGACTAAGCCGGGCCGAGGCGCCGGCGCTACGTCGCCTATGTTACATCTCCACTATACACCTCCAGCTAAATATGTACACGTTGTTACTACGACGTCGACGAACGGACGCGTTAAGGCTCGATATTTCGACCGTTCAATATCATTATAAAAAAGCATCAGTCTTGTGAATAAAATTTAACTTTCTGCTGTATAAGCAGTCTAAACCGCGTCGCGGCCCTCAACAATCTTTGGCGAGAATTTTCCTAAGTCGGATATCGTCGGCCGTCGGCCTGTCGTCGAATCGACATCCGTCTCGCACGGCGTCACATCGACCGCGCGCGCCTTCATCACGCTCATAGACCACAATACTCTAAACAAACAATAATCATAAATTTCATACAGTCCCATAAGGTTCAATCTGCATACCGACGACGGAAGCTCGAGAGAACGGAAGTCAATCGTAAAATATAAACTAAATTGGAATTAATCTCACACAAACGATAATAGTTGAGTCGCATGATGTAGCAGTAGTGGTGGCGGCGGTGGTGGTGGCGGCCTAGCGTCCGCAGGGCCAGAAGGCGTTCCCGCCGTGCCTGCGGCCCTGCTTGCGCTTGCGCGCGCCCGCCACGCGCTCGCGCTCGGCGCCGCGCTCGCGGTAGGGCACGGGCGAGCTGCAGCACTCGCGGCCCTCGCTCTCCGCAACTGCCTTCTCTGCGGGCGCCACGCCGTCGTACGTGGAGCAGAACTGCGCGTACAGCGCCACCTTCGTGTGCGTCGGCAGCGACGCGATCTCCACGCGCTTCACTCGCTTCACGTCCTTCTCCGGCACCCACTCGTCCTCCAGCCTGTAATGTTAAGCACTCCTATAGCGTCCACTCGACCTCGTGCCACAGAGAGGCAGCTGCAAACACACTTTATACTGATATGGTGTAATGTTGATCTGCTTCTGAAATAAACTCTTCTCTGTTTCTTTTCATCAAAACAAAACAACTCGAATATTTCTGAACATGTGTTTGCAGCGATCAAGGGCACCAATCCCACGGTGAATTGTGTACCCTCGACTAATTCATAATTAAGTGAAGTTAAAAACCACTTCAAAATAAAACTTAAGAGAGTACCCTCTCCATAGCAAACCAACTTCAATCATACATCACTCATAATGTGCAAAAAATATCCAGTATTATAATTGCAGAAAAACATTCAATAAATTTTACAAAAAAAATTAAGCAATCACTTGCTTGACATTAGGAGCGGACTAATTTCAATTCAATTTGCTCCACTGAATTATGAACCAGTGTAAAGGTAGTCTAACATGCACTTAAGCTTCTTTTAAATCATTGTTATGTCTAAAGCCAAAATCTACAAATAAAGTAGGACTGGGTGCCCCATTGAATTGCTAGCAATCAAGGAAAAATCATAATTTCTATTGAATGAAGTTTGCCAATTCGTTCAAGCTGTAGACAATAAGTATTAACAACAATATAAAATGGAATATTGAAAGAAATACTTAATCAATGCTAGCAACTTTGTTTGATGTTACTCTTTGTGGCACTGTTATGGCAACATTGAGCATGCTAAGCAAACCACGTGGCTGGAGGATCGTTATTGTTTCTGCCAATAGCAAGCACTCCGTCGCCAGTTAGAGCCAATTTTGAAAAGGTAATGAAAATCCCCAACAAGGGCTAAAAATATCGTGCACTATAAAATTAATAGAACAGCGTTATGTGTTAAATTATGATTATAAGCTAAAGGTTTGAAGTGAAAATAAATGTGAAAGTGATTACATACGTAACGTTCAACATAATGTGAACATGGAGCATTTGAATGAGAATGGGAGCTAAAGTTGGCATGTTACTGACACACACTGCAAACAACCATCCAAGTTTAAATCGAGGCACAAATTAAAATAATAGTCGTGAATAGAAAAGTGCATACATTCGCCAAAACTGGTAATTTTTATGAACAGTCTGAAAATGTAAAACGTAAACATTAACTAGACACCAATGAAACATGATTTCCTTTTTCTACTGACCCACCTTTGTTTACCTGAGCACAATATTATTATCTACGACAGTCTGAGCTGTTGGCTATTGTAAATACTTGTATTAGTATTTAGAAATAAAACTATGCTATCAAATTGTCTATAATTAATGTAGATATTAGGTCAATATTTTAAATTATTGAGATAAATGGTTCTGTGAAAAGTTCATTCTCGATTACTCGAAATCGATCACATAAATAGCTAAAATATATCTTCACTACATTCTTGTAAGTGGTACCTAATATATTTTCAATAATAATATATTACCAATCAATTTGAATCATAACACATCTCATATTTTAGTCAGCCACATAAATTCTTTCGCACCTTTTAATTACGTGTTATTTTTTTTTTAATATGCATAATACTATTATTATCTTGTGTAAAGCAGTCCTATTATTTGACACTTAATACCATCTTATGATAGGAAAACTCCAATGCTTACCTGAAACCATACATTGTGATACCACAAAATAAAGAATAACTATCAAAAAATAATTAATAAATTAATATGGATATTAATAAAATTATTAATATTTCGGCATTATAATTTGTACTTAATCACTCTCGCCTCATTCACTCTCTTTCGCACGTACTACATTCAACACAGACTTCCGTAAAGTTGTTAAGACATAGAGACACACAAACAGCGCACTCTTGTGTCGAGTATTGGGTAGTGGGGGGTAGGGGAGAGGGGTACTCACACATGCGGCGGGTAGTAAGTGACGAGCGCCTCGCGGCGGCCCTCGGCGTGGTTGTAGCGCGTGGCGGCGAGCGAGGCGTGCAGCGTGAGCGTGTGGCGGCCGGGGGGCTCGCGCAGGGGCACGCCGCCGCCCAGCCGCCAGCGCGTCGCGCGCGACAGCCGCCACGCCAGCCCCTCCATCATGCCCGCGTCGAAGAAGTCGAACATGCGCGCTGGCGACACAAACACACTCATTGTAATCACCATTATTAATGATGGTAAAGATGTTGAGAGCCCAGATTTACTACCAGAACTGACTAATAGTTGTGTTAACCTGGAATTCGAGGGGTTAATAACATCTTACTATTTTAAATACATCTGACATCGCAATATTATGAGCCACTTTTATCTACATCTAGCAGCCTTGACAACTTCTATCTAATTTGTTAAATGAAAATATGTGGAATAAAAAAATACACAAACATAGACCGCCACATAGAGCCATATTTTGATTATGGAAGATAGGCAGTTGACATATGTAAAATATGTAAATAGTATTCAGCTGAATCGTATCCCTAAGCTTGGATAAAGCCTAGACAGAAGACTTTAACATGGAAGAGATAATACTCTTTATTTTGATAAGAAGGTTGTGTGAACTCACCAGACCATGGTTGTCGCCTATACCGCAGCTTCTTGCCGTTCCTGCGAATGAGTTTGACGGAACTGTCGGCGGTCTTTTTGCCGGCACCAGAACTGGGCGACGCCTCGTTGAAGTGGTTGTTCACGTGTCGCTCCAATAATATCTGCAATTTATTATTTTAACGTTAGAAATTATAAAATAACAAACTATAACACCAATGCTTTTAGCTCCTTTTAATTTATATTAAACATTTGATCGCAGGAAATCATTAGAATAAGCGTATTAGTAAATCACACAGTCTGTTCCTATCTTTGAATTTACGCAATAATAGTCATTCTGTACGCAGATATAAAAATTATTCACAAAAGATATTTTTATTTGTCTTTGAATCCGATTTCATATGTCGTAATTATTTTAATTCACGCTAACGTTAAGTTCTTGTATGACCGTTTTGTTTGAAATATAGGTATACGCTGTTAAGAGTTTTCAATATATAGTTAATGTATTAGTGTTTCGAGTATTTTTAACATATATATTAGAAATCATATAGAGTATCAAAGCAGTATTAAAAGTTATTGATGAAGGCAGAAAGTTCAGTGTCCTTATGAACTAATTAAAACTAACACCATTTCATCTACTAAGTACTTGCTTTTGTACACTACACTTATACCGCAGCTCGACGCGTCGTGTTGAAAAAAATAAATGATACATATGAAAATCACCGCATTTAACACTTCGACTGCCAAGGACGAATTCATACCGTCAACATTTGATAATTTAAGAGAAACGTATTTAAAACTTTGCCGATTCGTTAGATCCGATTTGACGTTAAATCGACTAAACCAAATTTTATGAATGTTCATTATTGTTGGAGAGATGTAGTTTCTTTAAAGCATCGTAATAAAATATCCTTTTATAATACGCCGATTTTATATGAATCAAATAGACATTATATTAAATACAAACTTAATCTCAAATTGGACCTTAGAGATATCGGGAGTTGCCGTCAAAAATGGTTACTATTGTCGTTTTCACAAATTCGTTATGAACTTAGCATACGTTGAATAGCGGTCAAAGGGGTAAACCCAACGAGTTTATTGGTCGACAAAAATAAATAAAATCTCAGAAGTGGTTCCAGCCATCGAGGGTTCTCTTTGGCATCGTCTTCGTGTCCTTGGGGAAAGAAAACATATAACAAGTTTATCGTTTTGTTAGAGACTGCTACTGTCGTAAATTAACGTCAATATGGCGACATCACGCGACGTGCTTGTTTAGAATACGATATTATCTATGCTGTAGACATTTGATTAAAAAGAAATGTTTGGCTTTATTGCCCTACCATAAAATAGTTGTTGACGGCATAACGTAGAGAATGGAAAGGGTTGTTTCGTGATGTGACATACTTTAATCCAGTGATGGGATCACACCACTAACAAAACCAATCTATCGTTTTTTTTACATTATTTAAGGGGAAGCTATACTTTTTCTGTGAAGATTTGCTTTTTTACATAATTACAAACTGTTTAATTTGTTTAATACACTTTTAACGCAATGTTTCTTTTTATAGTTTCTTTATAACGTGGTTAAACCAACATGAACGGAAATATCATTTTTCGATTCGTCTTCCATGAAGGGTTTGATCGCGCTCTATGATCCAATCACTCGATTGGACGTTGGATATTATTACATTCTTACGTTTTAGATTATTTAGTAAGTAAATTGACAATTTCAAAAAAATACACGATGTTTACAGCGATGTCAACACGAGGATACATTTTGAAACCGTAGATTTACTGCTTAAAAATCCAAAAGTACACACAGACATTAACCTTTTCAACGCTAAATTTGACATTGTAAAAAATTCCCAAAACATTGATAGCATGTTTCATCTTATTATTGTAATTGCAATATTCTAAATTATGTATCGAGAAGTTCATAAAAACAATAAGAAAACAAAAGTTATATCTCAATTTGAGTGCTTTTTTAAAATAAACTTAATAAAAACCTTAGCGGTGAAAAGGTTCTTCAAAATTATAATATTCAGATAAACACACAATTTTATAATTTCGGCAAAGACCAAGACAACACATTTCATAAATCAATTGCAGAAATAAAACTTTGCTGATACTGGGATATATTTCAACAAAGTGATTTATAAGGGATCGATTTATTACGACTGTCAATCTACAGTTATATAATGTACATTAAGTTTTACAATATAATTATATTTATTAAATAAATCATTATTTCTACAATCGTTTAGAAACTATTGAGAAACGCAATATATTAATCATGTGGAAAGTGGAAAACGCACCAAATATCCAAAGAATATTATGATCATGCAATAAATTTTCCTGTATAAAAAGTTTAAATATTCCTAAAACTGTATTTGGCAACACTTATTTACGCTTTGGCAGTAATAAAAAAATGCATCATGGTTCCCTAACAAGCCTAAATTTATGCATGTGATTAACTTGATACACACAACATTTATTGCCTCATTCAAGACAGAAATAGTATTGAAGCGCAAATATATTTACGCTACTTTAAAGTCGACGCAGATTTTGACGCAAAAATATAATCAAAACAACTTAATAAAGACGCCAATTGCGTTTGTATTACGCCGATGCCTCGCTCAACACAACGCAAGCTTTTATTAATAGTTATCAATTCAACCCTTTGCATGTTCAGTGCGTTGTAAGTATCAGTAATATGCCCGTAATTATACCTGTGTGGAGAATCGTCTCTCGCAGCCGTCGACGATGCACTTGAAGGGTTTGTTCCCGCCGTGCGACAGTGCGTGTCGCTCCAGCCAGAGACGAGAACACGACGGCTTGCCTCGGACCTTGCACTGCTCCCAAAGGCATACGTAGTTCTCTTTACCGGCTTGGGTTTCTACGTGCACGCTCTGAAATTGACATAGAAAGTGATTAGATGTAAGTTACAAAATAATTCATTTGATCGAAGTAATTTATAAATTGTTGTTTAAAATAATCAATCAGTATATTATGTACCTGTAAATGATCTAAGAGATCCGGGTCACCGTCAAACTCCCGCTTACAGTTCTCCCACAGGCACACACTGACTGTGGAGGTGGTGTCCGTACTCGACGTCCGCTTGTCGCTGCCCGGCTTCGTCAAACTCTTTGGGGGAAACCGAAGTGTCTTCGGCTGCTTCAGGATCGGACTCTTTTGGCTCTGCACCTCCACAGAACACACGCTCACACTCAGGGATAAAGAGGAATCTTCATCACATTCTTTACTAGTTTGGGAGTCACTCGGCGAGTCTATCGACTTGTCCGTCCCTATCCCCGACTCGGACTCCGTTGTGGTACTGCAAAAGTTGGCTTCTATTACAGTGTTGTGGACGTCAGACGACACATCCTTAAGGACTGTAATCTGCGTGAAGATTGTGTCCTCCCGCCTCGCTACCTCTTCCACTTTCCTGAGGTCACAGTTCATCTCTTTCCTGGTATCTTCAAGTATTACGTCATTCATTTCTCTCGCCTTCTTAGCAGCTAACTCTTGAAGCTTCTCTGATATACTACTAACTTGTGCGAAAGGCCTCTTGTTGATTTTTTTTGGTTCTAACTGTACAATGTTATTGTTGACAGTTTTGGACAGCCATGGAATATCACACTTGGGAGGTGTCATCTCCCTCAGCTCTGGTTCCTTTACTGTACTACTGGGTGGTTCAGTACCTTGAATTGGGTTGTCAGGCGGTTTCACCGGCGCTATAGGAATACTACTCGTGTGCAGCGCCTGTGACGTTGTATAATTAGGTACGATAGGATGATGAAGTAAATGGTTAGAAAACGTTGTTTGTGACGACGAAACAGTATTTGTATTCGAATAACTCCACGTTTCCTTCACGTTCATATTTGGCACAGATGTAACAATGTACCCCGGTTGCGGCATAAGAACAGGATGACTAAAATTGACAGCGTAATTCGGTTTCGATTGAACTGTCATGCCGACTGCTTGCATTCCCGCAACGTTTTTATTCATCACTGGAATAGATTGGCTTGTTACCGGTGCACTTTTGTTTACATTTGGATACGGCGACGGCATCGTGTTAGCGAGCTTCAAAAGAGTTCCGTTTATGAGAATCGATGCCGCTTGTTGGTTTTGTAAATGGTCTTGCCTTTGTGTCGTCAACTGTGGAGTTTGAGGGAGAACAAAGTTAGGCATTTTAGCCATTAGATTTGGTATTTGTACGACGGTTCCGTTTATGTTCTGCATGAGCGGAAAAACGAATTGGCTGTTCATTTTCGTTGGACTCGAGACATTGACATTAGATCGGTTGAAAGCTGTCATGTTATTCTGTTGTCCCAGTGTTTGCGGCGATAAACCGTTTTGGGGTATCCTTAATGTTGTTAGCATCACATTTTGCGGGACTGCGACAAATGACGCTAAATTGTTAGGATTCACAGAACCGTTGCATGGCTGTGGTATATTTATTTGATGACAGTTTTGTAAACTCGTAACAGGTACATTGAGATTGCTGAGGTTACCGTTCATCATGGGAACCTGACGAACTCCGTTGGGAATATTCATCTGTGGCGCAGAACTAGCTTCGCCTGGTACAGTTTTTGGTGACGTGTTAGTACAATTTTGCTTATGTAGCTGTACCTGCTTGAGATTATTAGCTTTAGACCACGTAATGTTTTTACTATTGGCAATGCAGGCGGATGACTTTCGATTATTTCTTTTAGTCGTCTGGGTAGCTTTTTTCAGAGCCTCCTTTTTAGTTGGCTTTGTTATGGGAGTTAAGTTTAAATTATTTGATCCGCATGTAACTCCATTCATCCTGCTGTCTAGTTTAGTCGTTGAACTAACAACGCCGTTCATTTTGGACGTATCGTTTTTAGTCGTTTTCTTGGGTGATTGACCGGCCGATGTTGCAGGTGCAATCCTCAAGCCAACAAGATCACTAGTAGCAGGTATGGGTACTTTACGTTGAGTAAATTCTGATGAATGTTTATTAGATAATAATCCATTGGCGGATGGATCTGATGATGTCTTTATTTCTAATCCTGGTCTTTTCCCATCTACCAGCCCTTTTAAAAGCCCTGTAGGCTTAGCCTTACAAAAAGCCTCAGTTCCATTTCGAACTTCCAAAAACCCATTCATATTCATGTGGTTCTTATCTTTTACTTCCCTAGGCCTACTGAAGTCAGTCACACCATTGAAGTGGGTGTTGTTCATTTTTTTACTGAGATCTGCCGCTTTTGTGGCATCTATAGCACCATTAGGAGCTGTCTTCGCCAACTTTCGAGCAGCGGCTTCGTTTTGCTTTCCGACATCCATTAATACTTTAGGACTAAGCGTCTGCGATAAATAAGAGATATATTTCTCAAGGTCATGCGTGACCCCATTTTTAGGTAGGCACTTCTTCTTGGTGTCATCGTTGGTAGCGTTAGTATCGCGCTTAAGGCCGTTCTGTGGCTTCATCTTATGGTTGAAATACTCTGTGATGCGGCGATGTATGGGCGGCTGTGACCGGCGCACGGGCGCAGGTTGCGCCGCGATGCGTCGCGGGGCCGGCGGCGCCGGTTCGCACGCCCACGGCGGCATGCGCGCGCCCGCGCTGTCCTCGCTGGTGCTGCACGCCGACTCGGGGCTGCGCGGCGAGCGCGGCTCAGTTATGTCGCTACCGCTGCATCCACCACTTTCCGTCGGACTCAGCACCGCAACGCCACTGAAACAATAAGTTACAAAGGTTAGTTTCCACAGATATGGTATAATGTGAGATATAGTAACCTACCATGCCACAATCATGTGTCAACGATAACGTTACGGGTTTAATGACAATCAGCTGTTGAATGGTTAGGATCGATCGCGCACGAATAGACGAGCACCGAGCGAGCGGGACGGCGAGAGCGTGCTGATGTCGTGGTCGCAACGACGCAAGGTGCAATGCCCCGACGCGGCGGTTCAGTGCAGTGACGCAACGAGACTGCACTGACCGAACGACCGTCCGGACCGAACGCACACATTATTATTTTTGGCCGCGTGACATTCACCGCACGTAGACTTGACGCGACTACACACCGTGACGAATGAACTAACAATTTTACTCATTGTTCACGTATTTGAAAAGGTGTTTTATTATTTAAGTACGCTTTTATATTCCGTGGCGAGACGACGCCGGTGGTGGGTATCAATCATACGTCTCACGCTGACACTTACGTGACTTACAAAGTGAGATGGCTGCCGCTTATTTATCCACATAACGCGAGTCCCGCTCCACACGTAAAATGTTTATTCTGAGAGCATCCTCCCGCGTAACCCGTTTTAGAATCTTTTGTTGGGCGAGATCCACAGGTAAATGTCGAATAACACAATTTTGACGCACAGCCTTCGTTGTGGTATGGTGTTCGATTATAAGCTCTGTGTTTTTTGTGGTTGGGTGTTATTTCGTTCAATGAGTGGTACGGGGCGGGCGGGGTGGTGTGGTGTGTCGCGGTGTCGAGGGCGCACCCTCGCCCTTTGTGAAGCCACAACGCACACTCACAACTAGGGCCGTACATTCCCCTCCTTTCTCGCACTTCGTGGGAGCTTTGTTGCTAATTGACCCAATTTTTTAAGAAGTTTTTGTGCTGAAAGTATTCGATGCAGTTATTTTATCAAGAAGGGGCGGTTCTTTATTTAACGCAGAACATCTTTAGGGGCAAAAGTGTGAAAATATAATTTAATTATATATTTTTGCTTTAATTAATAATAATACTTGAGTCATAAGCAAAATCTAGATTTTCACATAAAACCAAAATTGAACCGGTAGATTAGATAGATATAATCCCACGAATACATTGAATTTCGAATTGAATTTGTTTGGTGTTTGTTAAACCAAAACAATTGTCATTAATTGTTATGGTAAAGGCAAAGTAAACAAGTAAACAATTCTCGAGGCACGAAAAAGTTTCAATTCTAAAAAGTTTCATTTCACATAATTACCAGAGGATTAAAGGTCCATTTAACGCCGGGAATTCTTACAAATTCTCACTTCTGATAAACTTTTTTTGTATTTTAATGAGCAATTTACGTGGAATAGATGTAAACGCCCTCTAAAGTTAAGGTATTTAATATTCTACGTATATGTTATAAACTTTTAAGTTGTATATAACATACTTCGTGAAAGTCATACTTGCTACAAACGGTGCATCATTACATGCTGTATACATACATATGTATAGGATCAACCTAGATACGTCACCGAAACTCATCCGTCCGAACAAAGATATTCCTTAATATATTTTTTTGCGAATTGTCGAAAGCAAAAGTGGCTTGTCAGTGTGGCGTATGTAGGTGAAGCGAGACGTCGCAAGGTCGACCGCGCCGATTTCGGTCATTCACCTGCGCTCGACACTACATTGTAATCTCACTTCGAATATAGAATACACGTTTTGGTTCTGTCCTATTTTGTTTATTTTTATTTTATATCCGTGTAGTTTATTGTTTGTACTTCATTCTTGGAATAAATGTACTGATTAATGATCAAACAGTTAAGGTTAAACCTACGAGTACCTACTTATATAATGTTCTCTTGATTATTTATCGTTCTTGTTATACTAACACCTAGAGGCTGTGATCTCATAATTCACAGGTATGCATTAATGGTTTATAAAACACGTGTATTTCGAATATGTAATACAGTGGAAAATAAGTTGTTTGATATTTGCCTTTTACAGACACTTGACCATGACAGACTTATTAAATTGCAAAGGGCAAGCATTTTGTTAAACTAAGTTAGTGACGTGCAAAAGAAACTTAGTTACTTAACAAATTATGTTAAATGCTTCAATTACAATAATTGAGATTAAGTAATACAGCGAATTAAATGCACGAACGATTAATAGAAATCTAAGAAATCGTTTTAATGTACAAATTAAAGATGAATTACATAGGATTGTGTTAAACTGATACTTATCCGTAAATCATAATATAATAATTTGGTATTTTTTCTTTTACGTAATCAAAAATGTTTTTTTTTTATACTTAATAAAATGTAATTTAGAGAATGACACATGATAAGAGAGGCCTATCCGCAACAGTGGAAAGAAAACAAGGAGTTTGGATAATGATTTACAATTTTTATGTAGTTTGGAACAGATAGCTCAAGAATATATATTCATTCGCGATATTTAATGCAAAGACTACAAATATAAATGAATATACATCGAATATAATATTATAACTACTACAAATCTAAGGCTTTGCACTGACTCAACGACACGCGATGCCGGCGATGCAGCGACAAACGCACCGCATTTCCCAAGGTTATAGGGCTTATAAAACATGATGCGTTTGCCGCGCGATAACAGCACGATTATTGAGCGTGACGCTGGATCGCTAGCCGCGATGCTATCGGCCGTGGCAAGTTAACGAGACGCGACCCGCTAGCCTAGCGTGTCGCCCTCGCGCCTGCGTGCGCGCACTTGTGGACGTGTTGGTAAACACACAGCCAATTACTCTATTAATTAATACTTTTGTCGTTATTAAAAGCCTTTTGTTAGTTCTTTTTTATATCACAAGTACAGAGCTATGAAGCGGCTTCACGGTAAATTAAAAACAAATTCTGTATACTTTTTAGTACTAAAAGGCTTTGCCATCACATGGGATTAATTTAAGACACGTTCTGGTATGAACATAAATCTTACAGCATTAAAAAGGTTAAGAACCCACACATCGGCGCAATAAAATAAAATGCATCGAAATCCTTTTGTCTTATACCTAAATGTACAACAAACATTCACACATACGTTGAATGAGAGATGAATGTGTGTGTGCGTGGTGTGCGGTCTTATGCACTAGCTAACCTCTCGGCGCCACTCGTCGCTTTTAGCATGAGGACCGTGAGTATGTCTACCTGTCTTTAGATGTAACATGTTGATACCGCCACTCATGCGAACATTTTGTATTCGTTTGAGAGTATTGTACCTATGGTGTGTAATAAAATTATACATTAGAGAAATACATTGGGAAATAAAGATAACTCAAATGTAATCTATCTAATAGATGGCAACTTATATTATTTTGATATAAAGTTAAAAATACCTATAATAATTAATCTTCAAAATGTGCATGCATAATATGCATTATAAAAATCTTTGTACCTACGTCATACGTGCTTGTGTTACTGGGGTAAAATTATATATTTGGGTGTGCAGTTGAAAGATCAAAACATTTTGCGAAGTCTCAAGTTAAAGAAATACTTTCCCAGACACATTGAAGTAATTGGAATAAGACATTTTTGTCTTATTCAAATTCTTACCTCTCCTCTACATCTAACCATCTCGGGAAAGTTTTTAACATACCTATCAAAAACTTCCCTCTGCGTAATTAGTTGTTGAAAATGTCTTATTTTGTCAAGCCTACTTGGAATGAAGGACAATGAATTTCTTGCGAACTTTTTCACTAAAGCCAGTGTGTGCTACAATCGAAATGGAATAATGACACGGTCGAAAGGCTTGTTCTATTGTCCGTGGAAAGGACCTTAGGTACCTAAAATAAAAATCATAACTACCTAATTCACAGACAGAAAGATGGTGTGATATAGATAAATAGTGGTAGATGTGATATTGGAAAGAGATGAAATTAAAATTAAAATGAGTACATAACTTATTGTACCTGAAATATTTTTTTTATCTAGGACTAAAATACCTTAACAGTTTTTTAAGTTTCAGTAACAAAAACACCTAGGACGAAACCTGTGTCAATTCTGTTATTACGTCCTTTAACACTCAACATGGCGTGTGGAAGAGTTCTGGGAAATGTCGCCGCCCGTCATACTAATTGTTCGCGGAAATTACTACGCTCTAAGCCACGCTACGTTAATAGTAACTACGTAACGTACTATTAGTCGTAGGCTTCGTTATTGTACGTTTTTTGTAAGTTGTTCATTGTTTTTCTCATGTAATTAGTTTTATTAGATTGTTTAAATTCTTTGAATGAAAGTTTAAAAAAGATCGATATCTAGTTAAGGTGGTTCAATACTTAGTTCGTTTAGGGTTCATAAAGAGCGGGATAAGTCTATTTCAAAGTTTTTAAAGGAAAATTATTTAGGCTCTTCAAGATTGTAATAGAATTTCAACCAAGAAGAAAAAGTAATAGATAGTACAATGGGCTATAATTAATCTTGTTAATGCAGGAGTATTTTTAGTCATCACTTAGATAAAATAATTTTACGTTTCATTTGGGGCAGCGTCAAAATGTTTTAAATATGCAGACTTAGTAGACTATTAGTCAACGCCTTAACAAACCCTCACATTTGTCAGAGGCCCCTGTTTTATGTAAAACGAAGTTTTTATCGCAGAATCATCACCCACTTTGTTGCGTTGTACATCTAATTAATTAAATTGCACACCCTAATAACCATTCATATTTACAGTGCTTACAAAAACGCGAAATTTTTAACCTAACAAGTTAACAATATGCTAATAGCTTTAAGTTATACAATGACGAACAAAAAGATAGATCGATGAATGTAGATTATGTCGAATTGCTTTAAAATATTGTGCTTACAAATTAATGAAATGAATTGCAAACTAAGTATTTGATTTGCGTACATTATTATATTAAAATAAACCAAGCTTTTTTTATCTTTACACGTGCCTATGCTAAACTTTGCCCTTCGTGCTGTGACGTCAGATTAGTGAAGCAACGCAACTCACTTGTCACAATTACATCGATATCGAATAAAATTGGTAGCAGTAAAATCGTGGGCGTCGCAGTAGTGACGAAAGTAGTGGGTGTGTAAAAGCGCAAATGATACGTGTCAAACGCACATGGCGTGCACCCTCGAACGGACGCTTTGAAGCAACCCCCCAGGATTTAATGTAATAACTTTGTTGAGAATTTTGTTAGGGGTAAAGCCGTTATTAGTTCTTTGATACAAGTTTTACGTACCAATTTTATTGTTGCATCTGTGCGGACACTTTTGTTATGTTTTAAAATTCTCTGAAAACTCTCTTTCGTATATCTATGTGTAATGAATATCATGGCCTACAATGTAGAGAATAAATGAAACAAAAGTAAGCATCAGAAGATTTTAATGATCCGCACACAAAGAGTATCATTAAAAACTACTGAACGGATTTTAATCTGCTCTCAACATCAAAGACTGCACATGCAGATCCCCGAGAGCAAATACTATTAAATTTAATTTACATGTTGAGATGTAAGTATTTAAATCGGTATTCGATAAAAAATTATAAATATTTTCGTAAAAAAATTAGCTAGGGTAAAGACATAATTTATTGTAGATGGAATAATTATTGTAAGTAGGTTGGTAATATCGACTTAATAAAATAAAAGCAATTTAACATCTGTCTTAATACTACTCCGGCATAATAACAAACAAAACCTATAAAACCAGTAATAAACCAAATCAACAAAGACTACTTTAAAACCTACCCAAATTAAATCCCGCCATTCTTTTTGGGGTTGTAAATCGGAATATTATTTCGTTTAGCGTTGGAAATTGATCGTCGTGTACGGGGCAGACCCTCAGGGGATTTAAGTCCTTGTCAAATTTCACTCGGGGGTTTCAATGTGTTGCGGTACCCTGCTGCGTGCATATGCGCCCCGCGACGTGCGATGCGCGCGACTCTAGTGCTGCGAGACTTGCAAAAATTGTGCACTCGACTTGATTAGCTACAATTTATATTCATACTTATGTATAAAGATTGATGTTACATTCTGATTGATTATAAAAACGCAATAACTCATTTAAACATTTATTAAAAGTGATATTATGCGATACTGATTACTGAGTTTCTTTAAAAAATCAAGCTTTTAGCTTAGCTCATGTCAGCAACATTTTTTAAAAGGATGGCAATTTATCCTGCCTTAGGTTTAGCTAAGAATACAGCTTTCTCGGAGCTTAAACCAAAATTTTCCTAAGTATCGATATTTGGCGAGAAACTCGTATGGAGAAAATCGTATGGTATTCGAAAATCCCCACATGTTGGTATATCGACTATAATTCCTAAAACATCGTCTGCAGCGTTTGTTTTTGCTTCAAATACGCTGCCAGTAGAAAGAATGATGTTTTATCCATAGGACCAGTTTGATATCCATAGCATTATGATAATTTTGCCGAGTGAATTGCGAGCTCATATTTCAATGTGTATTTCTCACGCTAGATGACTTGTTAATGCCTAATTGATATTTATGCTAGCTCTGACCGATATTCCGTAAGAGGATTAATAAATTTAAATATTTGAAGGTAATTAATTTCAATAAGTCTGGTTTTATGTGCACATAATTAAAACCTACAAGAATACACATTAAATTTAATGTCTAAGTTCTATAATTATTGTTGTCATTCTTTTGAGTTTGCAACATTCATCAGTTCAACTTGTAAATATTCATAGGATGAAATCATTATTTCAAGTACGAAAGAAACATAATTCCTTAGAATCATTGGACGGAACGAAAGGGAGTGTTGTTGTTGTTATAAAAACAATAAATAAAAACAAAAGCCAATTTCTAGATCGAAAGAATTGTCCGGTCAGTCCACTTTCCAAGTGCATAACTGTCGCTATACTGGTTTTCAATGTCGTGTTGCAGAGATTATGTCATCGGCGACGTATTTACGTCGTTACCCATTCATTACAACGTTGAAAGGAAGCGCGCCGCGTGAGAATCGTGTCACTGCAGGGGAGGCCCGCCACCCTGCCTCCCCCTGCTCTTCTACTACGAGGGGGGACGCTCCACCCGCGATTATTATGCTAAGTGTCTGTCTGTATCGGGGTGAGTTTTTCGCGCATCTGCTATTTATTTACGCGTTTTATATTCATGGGATTGCGTAAGTCGCTCGGTCGTGGCGAGGCGTCAGGCTTACAGTTCATTACGCCATGTTACAAGGTTACCCAGTGCGTTTTGTTACACGATTTTCGTTCTTGTGTTGTCGACGTTTAGTTTCGATTCTAGGGTGGGTACCTATAAATAGGTTACCAGGCGCACCCACCGTGACGCTCCTGCCAAACGTTGTTCAATTGATTTTGTTACTAAATGCTCTTTCAAACCGTCACAAACCGCCCATTAGAAACAAGGTTATTTGCCTATTTTGACCAAAACACGTCAAAACATGAAAAGTTAATATAAACATTTATTTGTCAATCGTTGAGTCGAATCGCATGAATAAGTAACTAATTATCTGTCATCTTACTGAATTAATTCTTCTCTTAACGTTTAAATACATAATCATTAAGTAATTACACTAATTAATGGAAATTAATTCGTTACGCTGTCGCCATCTTACAAGACAAGCTCAAATGTAAGAGATAACAAGCTTGCGGGCAACTACGCCTGGAGTTACACGTAGCAAGCAGGCTTCAGAAACTCAATTTCCTTCTCAAATCATGGGTACTGCCGATAAACGCGATAGTTAACGCGCGCCCACGGAACCGCGCGAAGATAGTTATGCCAATCGAAATTTCAAAACGCTTCCTTATCTCTTAAAACTGTAGGAGAGAATCGATACTTGTTATGGCAAAACAAGTTACTATCCAGGGGATTTCTTTGCCTTTGCGAGTGAGAATAAGAGCTAAAGTGGTGTGCTAATGCCAGCCAAATGTTTCATTTGACGTTGCATCACACAAAGACGTTGCAGTCCCGGTTTCCGTTAACGTCTGGGCAGGAAATAAGCGGATCCACAGAGACAGCTTTGTCTAGTACTTGGGTTAATATCTTCGAAAGTAATGCGGTTTTCGAAATAGAGTTCCTTGGCGGAGTGTTTTTGCTTCAACGTTTTGTTTTTGCAAGCATCATTAAGAAGATTGCAGTTAATGATTTGTATGTGTTTGTTTCTTTGCTTAGGGCGCGCTAATGAATACTTAGGAAAAGTTATGTTTCTTTTTTATCTCTGCTAGGAACTTTTTAACAATTCGGGATTAGGTATAATTGGGCGGTTAATTACCTAAGTACCATAGTTTGCTCTTGCCAACAGTCATAATTCGGTACTGATCTACAAATTGCAGTAAGTAGGTCTATTTCAAAAACGTATTTAGAGTACAATAACGCACTTACGTCATAACGCATTACACTTAAGGCAGTGAGCTAGTGGGCGCTGGTTGCGTGCGCAACGACCAAAAATACGCAGAACAAAATATTCACACGTAGACTAAACAAACTGACCGAATGCTATCAGCCCATGTCCCTGAAGAATATGCCGTGATGATCACATAGCGCAAGCATTTAGTACTAGAACGTGTAAACTGAGGCTAGAAATAAAGTTTCAAATCAGACTGATGTTGATATAAGACAGCTTTTTACATTCTTCTCAATGTTTACGGAAAATAGGGAAGGATTATTACAAGCACTAACAATGAGATCAGATTTATTATAGTTCAATATATTATTAAATAAGTTTAGATAAGAACCGTTATTGTAACTAATATACAAACAAATCTTATTGTTTCTAATTCCTTACATAATCGAAAACGGCAATGTGTACAAAAAGCTTCCTAAACCCACGCATTAATAAATTCCAGGCTATTTTTAGACCCGTAGTATTGTGTCAATTAGTCATACGCTTAATTGAAAACTGGATACGTGAAACTCTGTAAAGTATTTCAATTATCATCGGATTTTAACGTCAATTACATTACACATGAGTGTATATCGTATAGGTATTTTATATAGACATATTACTATAAATATGCGATGTTGTAGGGCTAAATATATCGGACGATAAATTACAGGAACTAATGACAGCCGGTTTCAAGGACTTAACGTAGTATTTATTAAAAGTAATTACAATAAAATTTGTAATACATGTTACAGAAACGAGTACTTACGATATGTACGGACAGAATAGTCAATTGTCATTCAATTAAAAGGTGGATGAGTCTACCAAGGTAAATAATGAATCATTTTGAAACTGAGATTGAGTGTAGTCCCACTTATAAATGTTACTCAGGCACTAGCTATCATCTATCATCTATCATATAAAATGAACACATATCAATAAACCGTATTAAACACATGGTTGTTGTGTCGTACAAGTTACAGCTTATCTGAGAGCACACACTTTACGAAACGAACGGACGTTGCACTGGGCTGCACTGATAACTTTGTTGTGCCCGCTCATTACTGTATGCGACGTCGATACCCGATACGTGCGATACACACTGCTGATGAAGCTCACTCTAACTAATAATTATGTTTATTGTACACAACTTTTAAAGTTGTAATTAGTAATCTTACTAACCGATAAAAGTCTATATTGGTAGTAGAGCATTAAAGAAATAGCATTGACTATGTTATTTTAAAACATACTGTTTCTTTAAAATCCATAAATTATTGCAACCATGATGAACGCAGCTTTTTGAATGAGCGGACTGTGATCAGCGAACGTAACGTAGACCAATTCATATCCGTTTACACAGACTTTGTTCTACATAATAGTTCTGCCTGTAATCCTCGATCGACAGAAGTGAGCTATCGCACGCCCATTGTTCGCCTATAATAGGGTTATGTCCCGTGTGATTAGGGGCGAACATATCGAATTTAATCGGCCACTGGAAACTGGGATAGTCCCAGTTTTCAACCCCAATTTGATTAATTACTACTCTGTAGGTCATGTGACTATGCCTTGCGAACTTAAATCAGCTTATCAATAAATAATGCAAGTAATTTCGTTAGTCTTTGTTCTTGACATAATGAAGCAATAGTCAATAAGCTCGAGAATGCAACAACCTAGAATTATATTTGAACTTTACATGTATAAGTATAGCCTAGAAAACCTTTGCAGTCGTGACATAATCTAGTCATTGCGAGTTCCTAGATGTCATTTCTTTGTGCAGTAAGTATGTCAAGTGCATGAATAACGCATTCATACGCATATTATCATGACGTGTATGTTGCACTCACATATTGTACAAGGACCCTTACTACTTGTTCGAAAGGATCTCGAATTAAACTCGCAAATTCCTAGCAGTTGCGAAGCCAGCTCCGGGTCAGTGTGTACGTATTTATACGCAACGGGAATTCGTTATGTTAATTAATTTAAATGTCTATTTGAGATGCGTGAGAACATGTTCGCGCCAAAGGTAGGCTGGTCTATTTCCGGGAGCGTGCTGCACGTGGTACACACTCAAACGGCCTTTTTTAGGTTTGTAAAACGACTCCTGTTATCTAATAAATATTATGGTTCACACTGAAGTTAAGCGTTATCGTACAAACATTAGCCACGTGTATGTTGTAGACGACCAAACAAAAATATTCGCCCACACACTGTGATCCAGACTAGACGACTACGCCGACGTTGAACTTCACCGACATTCAACGATCTTTATACGAGAAAAATACTAACTTATTTACTTTTTTTGCTTTGTACTACGAGTATAACCTTAGCTATTTTTGCTAGCCAATGAACGTTTTAAACGAGTTTTGTATCAGAATACCGACAACTTTTGTAAACGTTAAAAAAGTGTATTGAACGTAAATGAATAATTTATTGTAATGATCGATTGAACAGCTTATAGTAGTGGTAATAACAAAGGGCATTGCATATGTTCCGTAATTGCGAGTGCAGCGACCTTGTAGCTGATGACAGGCGAGCGACCTCGCTGTCGACGCCTTTGTGTAGAGTCGTGATCATAAAAAACAAAGGATTACCGTAGAGCACGACGTTAATAACTATGCTACACCTATCATTATGCGACAGGTTGAATAAAAAGTGGAAGCTACCGTTGGCTCGATCACGTAATAACTTGTAAATTATGAAACGCTGTGGCCTGTGTGGCGTGCTTTTGAATGCGCTTTTTAATTTAAAACATTTTATACGAGACAATGACTTTGATACATGGAAGGAACTTTAAGTATTGCCTGTGGGTGTTCCTTATTAGTAATGTGATATAGTTATACCATCTACGTCAATCTTTAGATAGAATATTTCATATAGCTGTCTGTCGGTATATGATCAATAAGTAGGGTATTGTCCGTTCTAAGAATAGGTGACCCAATCTTTTCTTGCGGGTGTCGAAAGACTAAGAATGTTACATAATACCATATTGTGAAAATCTTGTTATTCGTGACGGGTCGGGAGGATAAAGGGGTCAGTATCTTCAGTAAAATAGTCTGCGTAGCAACGTTGCAACTTGTTTACTTTCTTATTTACAAAGTAGAAGTTCACACCAATGCCTACTAATAACTTTAACTTTAATGAAAGGTAATAAATTATTTGTAACAGTAGGAGGGCCAATTAGTTGCATTAATTTGCGGAATACAATTTATTCTACACGAGCAACAGAAGTCTCAATTCCAGCTGAATATCGAAATTTTTCATGTTTTTTTTTTAGTTTAGAGACGTTGATGTTCACTAATTACTAGAAAAATGCAACGTATCGAAAGCAGCAAATGCACCTTTATGTTTACTACAAACAGCTACAGTTAAAACAATTATATAGTTAATCGAACAAATAGACAAGAAACGTTTCATTAACATTAGATATAGAATCTAAACGATCCATTACGTTAGTGTCATCGCATATTAATCAGGTTTCATAATGAATGCTATAAACGTTGTTTGTTGCTAAGAATTGATTCCCACGCCATTCTAGTTTAATACGTAAGCTCTTTGTTACAAATTGTACGGATTCGATTTAAACAAACTTTGAACTACAACAATTGCTTTGAAACTTGTAATATTTTGTTTTGTTTAAATGTGTCAAAAGAATTGTTTTGTATATTATGTTTGAAGTGGAAACATTATGCGGTTTCATTTCTGATGTCCGACACTTTTACGCATATTATGGCGTATTTTTTTATATTTTTACATTTAATAAATAAATAGTAGATTCAGGTGTACAGCTGTTACATGATTTCATGAATATGATATCCTTCAGTTTTAATCTGTACTACGAGTAATCCAATTTAGTAGGTAACAGTATACCCGTTCCAAATTGAACATGCTGGTAACATAATACGTAAAATCATTTTCTATTACACGTCTTTTAAATGTTTTTCAAAGGAAATGCACATAACAGTAGGTTTTAAATGTACGTTTACGAAGTTTTAATATAATAGGCGGGGGACACTAATTCGTTTATGACTATGTGACTTGCGAAAATATCGTCTTTATTCGTTCTGAATTTATATCTCTGACAGTTATTGTGGTTCCCATCTGAAACCATTTCCGTAATTTTAAACTAGTTATACAAATAGAGTTAGTTTTAAAAGCGTGTGACAAAACCCGATAGCGTTTAAACCACGCTTTAAAATTAGGATCTTATTTCTTGTCATATATCCCGAGCAAACAAGTCATAAATAGGCAGTGTACCACAATTTTGGGTGTTTTTAATCGTGGCGCGTAGACTGGAGGAAGTGAAGTTCCGGTGTGTGCTTAATTAATGGATGGCGGGGCGGCGCGTCGCCGTCGGGGAGGACAGTTCCAAACTATACGAGAGCCGAGCGGTAACGCTGCGTTTGCTATAAAACGTGCGCCCGCCGTGATAATTAAATAGATACTGTGTATACAGTCAAGTTGTATTTATAGCTGTGGCTATAAATAATATTCTTAATAAGTTTACGGATTTTGGTGGCTTTGTCTGATATTTGTTATTGCATGTCTCTTCGATTATACTTGTCATGAACTTTAATGTTTTGTTTTGTTATATATGAGATCTTTGACCCAAAAGAATGTTCCATATTTTAAAACTTGACACTAATAATATAATATTTGTCAGTTTAGACTTATTTATGTTACAGGTGTTTACAACTTAGAACAAACATTGTTTACACGTTTAATAATTTATTTAACTTTTATATCGTATAGAGTGTGTGATTATTCAAATGATTCCACTTAAGCGGATCGATATGGTAATATTTCGTCGGTCGGAGATAATATACCTAGTGCGGCAATTAACTTAATGATAATGAGGGTAGTTACGACTACAATTATGTACTTATTTACTGTTACATTATGTATTGTAAATAAGTCGGTTTTGATACATTATGTATTGTTTCAGTGGCGATATCTTATCTTTAAGGACATCCTACATTAGATCCCGATATTGTCCGCCATAATGCTGTTAGAATATTGTTAACTACTAGCTGCGTCGATTTTTTTTACAGCAATTAGTGATATAGGTAGTGTAGAGGGCAACGTCTTCCATGATTCCAACTGCAGTCAGGGCTTATGTTTCCCCTCTTACTATTATTCTGTGCAAACGCAGGCCAAACGAACAATTAAGTACCCCTTCAGGCCAAAGTTACACTTAAGTATAGTACAGTTGAGTATAGTAAAGTCGGTATAGGTGTGTCGGTTAGTTGCACAGTCGTAACATAAATAATAGTAGTGGGCGAAAGTGAATGCGCGGTCGCGGTCCGCGGGCCGATAGGAATGACTTGCGCAATACGATGCGCGTGCGCATTGTTCTGAGCACGCTGCAATGGAACATGTCGTGGGATGCTTGTTATGCTTTAGGTTCTCAAGTTATCGTATAAAACAGGAATCGTAAAATGTTATAGTCTAGTTTAAACTCAGTAGCTAATAGTAAACAGAATCATGTGTTGGGAAACCGCATCTAGTAGAGTAGTATAGTTATTTTCTCTATTAAATTTTCCGCTTTGATCTAAAGTCTACACAATACGTTTAATATTTTAATGTTTAACTAACATGTTTTAAATGAGTTAGCCATAAATGTTATAGATTTTTAACTACAAGATCTCAACGAGAGTAAAAGCTTGAACATAATGTCAGCACTCATGACATATGAAAGTCGGATCTATCACGATGATTATTTCAATAATCTTTGATGGTATCAGCGGGGAGCAGCGATGGGGGTTATTTGTGGTGGGCCAACGAACCCTGAACCTTGCCCGCATGCCCATTGTCCGTGGAACAATGTCCACTTGCGGCTAAAGCATTACCATTTGTTTTGCTTTCGAGTTACACTGAACTACTTTGTAGCAAGATCTGATTTACAGCTTCGTGTGAAACTATAAACATTTATGTTTTATCGTGCGAAAGTGTATCGTAAACCGGGCTCCTTAAAATTTGTTTATAAAAAATAATAGTTTACCAAATACAAATAAATCGTGTATTTTCTTATCTGATTAGATGAATCATGCATTTAAATAAATAGTTTCAGCGATTTAATTCATTAATTTGTGTTGTTATGAATCAGATATTACGTTCATAAACATATTTGTTTATTGTATAATATACCCAATTAGGTTTGGTAAATAGATTTATTTTAGTGCTCTTACGACATCCATTAATGGTATTTAAGATGTTATTTTCCTACTTATGTATGTTGCAAATGTTAACGTCATTGATGAATGAATGAATCATACATAATAGGTAATTATTAGTAATAAATTCTATATATTGCATCCTCGGAAGTTGGGAATAACCGGTGCTTATATCAAAATAAGTAGATATTTCCTTAGCATAATTATTAACATGAAAATTCCTGTTATACATTATTATAAATGATTTTGATTATTCATTCATTTCAAATACGTATTTCATAACTTATTTATTTTAAACCATAATGTGACTATCTGTAACTAACAATTAAGACAAGTACATGTAAATGTACTGCAATAGGTTCCTATAAATAACTTCAGCATCACCTGCGCCTATTTTTAAGAAACTTACTACACTTGAATATAAAAATTAATAGTTTTGTAAACTACTTAAACATTAATAGCTTTCATTGAATTTAAATAACTAATTATCCAGTTATACTTACTTGTATTTAGCTAAGTAAATATTATAGCGGTATAATCGTTGCATTAATTTGACAGCTTACATAAATGTAATCATACAGCGTGCTGTTTTTATAGCACGCGATGGTAATTAATTGGAATCGTTAAAACTATCACGTGCCATCAGTGTAATGGGGGGCATTATACGGGTAGGTTATGATCATTTTTTCGTAATTAATATGGGCACAGTGTAGGGTCTACGTGACTTAGCGATACTTGTTGCGAGCTATATCTTCACAGTTCGGCTTCCCTTTGTTACATTGTGGCCTGTAATGTTATGTAAAACATATACGAAATGATTTATTTTGCTGTCAGACGTATTCTCTGGAATATGATAAATTGTTTGACTGGAAGTTACGTCATTACTTATAAGTTTCGGGACTACGTATGCGTTCAGTTCCTAACATCAATTATTAATATGGGTCAGCTCATAGTTAATCAATCGTTCATTATACACCTAGACTTATTAAGAAAGCTTGTAAAAAAAATACAAATTTTACAAGTTAAATAAAAACTAAAAACGTATATGATTTTTCCCAACTTAAATAATTACCAGCCGTAGTAGCAAACTAACTTTTATAGTGGTTTATTATCGCGACATATTAACATTAATTTACATTTCCGATGGCAGTAATAAAGGAATGAACACTCATTGTGTGTAGTTTGGCTCTAATAGGCCTGTACGATGATTAAGTAGACTTTAGGCCCTTTTAACGACTACCCTGGTTTTATTGTGTACGCTACGTACGCCCTAATTAAAATTTATGGAATTCTGTTAGTACATGAATGAAAGTGTAAAAAGGAAGCAGAAATTACATCACCTTAAACAATTTTATATAACTAAAACGTCTCTACGGTCCATTTTAACTAGGTACAGTGCATACTACTATTTCATACGCAGACATTTATGAATCATATTCATGCATGCTTTCTTGCCGTCTTGATTTAAGCGATTAATATCAATAGGCTTAAATAGAATCACAGTTCCCTTCATCAGCTTTAATTATAGCTAGGCATTAAAATACTTCTAAAATGCAACATAACTTAGATGTATATAGGTAAATACAAGTACAAATCAGGTATAGGCACCATTGCATTACGAAATGTACGCTGTATATCCAATTACATAAAGTTTATTAAGTCGTAAGTTTGTATCACAAAATGAATGGCCGTTGTATGGGCAGCGGGAGGCACAATCAATAATAACAATAATAAAACGATCGATACAAGAACGAGGGTTGGCTCCGAGAGGGTCCCAACAAAAGTATCGAATAAGATGATTGGATTTAGATATATGTAGTTTTCATGCGTCGTTTGAACTGATGTGCAAGTGTTACTACTAGCATTATAGATTATTTGTTCTGTATAATAAAAAGAAGATTAAAGAACTAGAAGCTTTAGCTTAGCGACTGACATGTCATGTCATTTATTGTTATCAAGATATTGAAAATGCTAAAAATTACCTAATTTCATAAGACAGGTAGGAAGATGAAGAAAATTATGGAGCACCAACCATAATACTCAAGGAATTAAAAGAATTAGGAAAGGAGTCGGTAAGTTCTTGCAAAACAACGAATACTTAGTAGAACTCCAGTAAAATATTGACGATAGTTATCAGCAGATAAGTAGGTGAAGAAAAAATATGGTACGACATGGACGTCACGTAGTCCCTTTGATAAGTGTCCACTTGGATATGAACCATTACATTGACGTAAGTAAGTCAATGATAGATGGAAGGATTAAGCAGGTGGGTACAGGTATGGGACAAGATAATAAGAAATCGAAGGATGGTCACAAATATAACCGAGCGCATGTAACCAGAATGATCATTTGATTTACCGTACATTGTATAAAATTGCCATGTCATTGCTTATTTGGAAAGCACATTATAGTTATAAAATAACTAGATTAAATATATAGCATATCTTATAATGGATCGCTAATATCCCTAATAGCCCACTACACGTGCAGATTAAATTATTATTTTTTCATTCTCAGTATACACAACGGAAACAACAATTGATTTAACTATGTAGTGAAATCACAATATGTTTAAAGTTTAAGAATATTTAGCTATACGAGTTTCGTAAGACATATTTTTAAAAAACAAATATATTTAAAAGAGCAATCGCAGAGCACACCTAGACAAATTAATTCCATTTTAACCGCAGCTTCTAGCCAATTAATCAGTGCATAACTTAAAACGAGTAGCTAAAAGGTTTAAAGCAATTCTCCCAGTTGCAATCACAGATAATCGATCAAGTTTTCTCTTACTATCTATTGACATTGAAATAAATGGATGTGTGAACTTGACCAATGGCAATTCATTCACAGGACCAGTCCCGCATCCGTTCCGTTACGTCGAAATACTATGAATAAAATGATTTTATGAAAACCGGCTCCTTGCCGCGCCTTGTACGATGCATAGGTGTGTCAATGTAAATAAAAGATAACTTGTATAGACTATTATCTAGGCTCGTCAAAGAAAGCCTGATATGAACGTGGAAATTTGAAGAAAATGATGAGTAAGGTAGGTTTTTTGGAAGTTTTAGTGTATTTGATGTTAGCTTAGCACACAGGCTAATAATGTCTGAACAAATAGCTGGTCATTCTTCGAAGTGTATATATTAGTTAAAAAAAGTTCCAGTTATAAGACAATGAGATGTTAATTAAAATCAAAATAAATAAATAACGAACTACATATGCATATTCGAACTAACACTGATAAACTCTTGCACTCTATAACGAAAGATGGCAAAAATGAAAAAAAAAGTTCAAAACTTTTTACATAATGAACTAAAGATGATGACACTAATACATACTAATTAAACCACGAAAATAATTAAATCTTCCGATACGTTTAAATTTGATAAGGACGATTAATCTTAAGCACTACATAATATGAGCATAAACTTACTTTTTTTAAGCAAAGCTCTAAACACGCGCACGGTCATCGACACCGTGTGGGCAGGAAACACGCTGAGATTTTTATTTTTATTACGCAACTCCGTAAAAGAAGTTTTTCTCATATTAACATACGAATTTATTGTACTATGCACGCCTATTAAATCAAATCCATGGAGGTACGCATCAAATATGAAATTACCGATCGTATATAATAAACCCGTAAATTTTATGATCGTTTCGGTATTAATTCACCAAAATAGTTTCCATTACAATTCCATCATATCCAAAATACATAGTATACCTTAAATAAATTCCAGTTTTCAATAAAGCTCGGGTTTATTAACAGTGGTGGGGTATTTGCGAGGATCATGGGAATGTCTGAATGTAAAATGCAATGTTTAAAATACAAGTGAAAATGCGTTTGCATTTCAATATTTAACGAACGGAATATGGATTGTATTTGCTACAGCAACAAAGGAGGCATTGATTATATTTGTGGTGTACCTACGTTGAGAAAATATAACGTGCTATGTGTAATATGAGTCAGTTTGTGTTATCACAGGCATTACCGAGGTACTCATCTAGTATTACTGTGTGCTCTCCGCATACAATTACTATGCTAGCCATGCGTCCGTCGCACGTATTTTTAGCGAATGTCGTGCGTTTAACGTTCTGACTTAGGCCCGGAATAGACGAACAGTTTAAAGCAAACGAATGTGTCGCATGCGGCTCACATCACAGACGTTGATAAGAACAAAGGTTGCGAAACCGCTCTAATATTATGACATAAAATAATCTGGTATTTACTTATCAAATAATGTAATTTGTTTTGTTATCAAATAGATAATTGCACTGTAAAGCGATGACAAATAATACAAAGCGTTCCACTAGAATAAATGCGTCCGCTCATGACTAACAAATTGTCATTTGACACGCGACCTAATGCATCTTTTTTTATTAAGATTTTAATACTAAAATGAATGATGTGTACGACCACGTTCTCGATTCGACTGCAAATGGCGGACAGTGTAACCGAGCCCTATGACACACGAGGTGAACGAACTGCGTTTATTTCGTTACGATTGTATTACGAGCCTGAAGACACATTTGAAGGACATTTAGCAATACTTAGACGAAAACGATATCGTTTTTAATATCATTTATTTATTTTTAAGTTTCTCGGACAGCTAAATGGATCCTCAGACGTTTACTGTCCGGGTCTGCTGTATTGTAAGTTCTTAATTGATCGCAAAAGAATAAACGGCGGGTTATCTGGGTTTTATATGATAACGGTTCATTTTGTCTAGACAAGGTTAGCATAAAATTTAATTATTTCCTGTTACGTTAATTCATGGTT
Source organism: Autographa gamma (assembly GCA_905146925.1). Classification (NCBI taxonomy): domain Eukaryota; kingdom Metazoa; phylum Arthropoda; class Insecta; order Lepidoptera; family Noctuidae; genus Autographa; species Autographa gamma. The sequence goes on from LR989855.1 coordinate 10,995,473, forward strand.
TGAAATGATTTTAGTTATAGAATTTGGGTATCGATTATTGCAGTGTAAAATTTATTGATGGCCATAACGATTATACAAAAATTATATAATTAAGAGTTCAGTTTTTATCTACGTGGAGGATATTTTGTTGTGGACATTTTTTATGATTGGCAGTCACACGATAAGCGTGATTGATATGATGATCATCTTGAAAGCTGTTGATTGATATTACATTTCTATTCTAAGAGCTACAAAAAGCTGTTTTAATAAGACGGTAAATAATATGGGAAACAGAAACCCACGAAGCAAGGGTCGTCATCGATCGAAGCTGGCGTTTTACAACCGATAGAAATAATAATTCACAAACTAACAATACTTTTTATTGCCGTACAGTTAACAAGCGCGTATATTGTTTACATGCTGAATAATAAGGGTAACATTACATTATGCCTTGTTCTCAATAAAACTTTTATGAACTACGTTGCTAGGCTTATGTTCGAGTATTTTCTTTTATGGCTTCGATATTGTTTAAACAAAAACATAGTAAAACAAATCAGGAAACTTAACGTTATTGTATACGAAGTCGACGCGAAACAAAGGGAAATATTTATACCCGTACTAACTTTAAGAATACATTAGCTTATTTCGTTTTAACATTCGAAACGAATAAAGAAAAAGAATACTATATTTAAATGAGACTAGAACACGCTAGTAGATTTGTTCGTTTACAATTTAGAATTATCATAATTATAATGTTACAACTTATTTTAATGGAACACTGGTCATGATATGAATTAATTACACGTGAGTTAAGATACAACCTGCTTTCGAGCCTAATTACTTGACAGTTTGAGGACAAATAAGATACATGGTAAATGATACTGTAGTTTATTATAATAATTTGAATTGAAAACACAAATGAGAACTACAGAGCGAACAAAATGACGGTAAATACAAAGTATGTACCACACTTTTATTATATTTAAGCTTAATTTAATATTATCACACATAAACTTACCAGTAACAACTCGTAATGACGAAAATAAAAAGAAAATCCTATTTAATTGTAAAAAATCCCATATAAAATTTGTAATGAGTGCAATTAATCTTCCAACACAATCTACATAGTACGGAAACCGGTTTACATCGCTTAAACTTGAAACAGTCTTTCTGAACTTCGCGAACTCACTAAACGTTTCGTTCTCTGAAAAATGTTATTCTATTTTTTCTCAGAAGCGCTACGAAGGCTACGATAGATGAAAAGATAGCAACCAGAAGCTCGTCTGTCTGTCACGACATATTTATTAAAAAATAACGAGATAACCCTACTTTTTTGGCTTCACCGCAGTCGGGTAACGACTACCATCAAAAAGAGCAGCATAGGCTATATTTTCGTTTGAGCAACAATTTAGATATCACTAAAGATAAATTAAAAACAAATTGACTAACTTGTTTGACTGGTTTTAAGATTGCAAATTGCCGTACTGTTTAATTAAATTATACACTTTATTACAAAGATTATGCCTACATGATATATTAGAAATTGTAGCATAATTCCCGGCTATTATAGTAAAGTAGAACTAGCGCAAGATATGTTACGAAATCGTCAGATCATTCGACATTTGGTACGGAAATTGAGCGAACGAGACGACGAGATTGCTTTTAAATCGCATTATGCGCTCGATGCACAGGCGATGCAACCGACCGTCTATCGAGTGCAGAGAGGACGTGACGGATCACTTGTTAATTATAAAACTCATTTTTCTTCGTAAATGAACCTTTGACACGCTTCACGTGTAATTGATGTACCTTGTTATATTTATGACTTGAGCTTTTGATTAGATAGGTACTGATTTTAATTCACACGGTTTTAAAGCTTGTAAAAATATTCTTAACTGTAAATAAAGCAATAAATAGAGTTTTCGGCACAAGGTTCTAATAACTACCTCTAAACAATGACGAAAATAAACTAACAAACATTTCGTTACTAAGCTGTTCACAGCAAATAAAACTGCTTTCAAAAGGGAACCCTCGTAAAACTCCGAGTGGTGACTAGAACGAAAACGGTAAAAAAAAGACTTGAAAAGTTTTCAGCTAACGATAAAAATTTCGACAAAAACTTTGCCCTAGTCAGTTTCCACTAAAAAAAGTGTTAAAAAAATGCGTCCCTTCTATGATCGACGAGAGACGTTAAAAGTCATCAATGTTTCAACAATGGCAATATTATTAGACTTAGCTGTTAAAGATCACACCAAAATCGTCTAACACATAGGTGTAACTAATTATGAAATACATAATTAAATATTTGTATACCAAACTTAACATATAATAACCGGCACATTTGAGGGCAAATCGTAAAAACTATGTTTGGATTTTTATAGCGGTAAAACACGAGTCCGAGTGTATGATTGATGATTGATTAATATTCAGAAATCTGATTGTTGATTTACACATGTATAATTTGATTCGTCATTAATCAAATGGAACAAAAAGTTAGAGCTCAGTGTCGACGGGGTCACCTTACCGCGCCATTCGTAACATCTGCTCAAGCACACTTTGTTATTGCAGTTTTCGACTCATGATAATGCATTATCGTATGACGCAGTTCAGTGATCAAGTCTTTGTAGAGATTTTAATTTGACGTGGATTGTTTTATTTACTAGCGACGTACTCTACTTACTTAGATAATGACAAAGGAAAGAGCCTTCAATGAACTAAACTGACAACACAAACAAGAGTAACGTAGGTAAGCGATTCTTCAAAGATAATCTTATTTGATAACAGTCAAGAAATACAAATTACGTAAATTATGTAAATTGATGTTATTGCACTCGGTGCCGATAAAGAAAAGTTCAAAGTCAAGGTGAAAGGAATATGAACTAACAGAAAAAAGTTAAACAATAAGAGAGCTTGACGAAAGTGTATGAAATATACAATCTATATAGGACTATCACACGAAGCTCCAGACAGATAACAGTATGATAATAATTAATGTAGTTTTGTATTACTTAAAAATGAATGCATATGAAGACCAACATTTAAGTAACATGACTTTATGTAAGTTCTACACAACAACGAACACTCGCTCAAAAATAGAAAGTACAACTTGAAAATATCTTGTGTAGAAACATTAAAAGTTTTTGCTCGTGCTCATAACATCAACATTCGTTCCATGTATCCTAGCAACCAAGTGTAGCGATCATTGCTAATAGTTATACAAATATAAAACAAAGAGCGGATAATATATTCAGTGGATAAAGCCGGAAGGCTAAGCACAAGGTGCTAGGCACACACCTGCCTTATACGTAGTCTTTAATGCGACACTCGTTCTAACCAGAATAGGCACCTAACGCGCTTCACTTAGTTTTTCTAAAACGAACTTTATAACGATCCTACATAGTTTTAGAAACAATGAAGCGATAAATCTTTCTATGTCTCTATAACGGATTCGTAGTAACTCTGTAGACTTTATTATGATTATTCGTTTATTACATATTTACTTGACGTTTTAAACTTAAAATTTAAACAAAAGTCGTTGTTAATACAAACAATAATGATAAGACAAAAACTGTTTGAATACAGCCACGACACACGGATTGTCTTTTGCGGGTAACTGAGAGATTGTTATTAAAAATAAAGATTATTTAAAGAAATTGGCACACGTTTGAATGTATTGAGAAAATTTTAATGAGCGGTATTAAAACACGCAGTTGTAAACTTACGACGATGACAGACTAATTGTAACTGCATGTGTGCTAATGAATAATAACATCTTCTGGATAATATATTTAAAGTATAATTTATTAAGCCTGTAAGTAACATTGGCCTTATATCAGTTCCATCTGAATTTACTGGATAAATTGTGAGCGTGGGTATTAATTAACTAAAGGAAGTAAGATCCAGTTGATGACTTAATTACTTACATCCAATTATTTCGTTATGAAAGCAGATTTTCTTGTTAGTCTGCCTTATTCCTGTCATCATTGTTTCCTGGTCTCTTGTAAATAAACAGTGACGTTTATGGAAAATAAGTGGTATTTCACATAAAACGTTTGTCATGATTAAAATAGTATATTCTGAGAAAATATATGTAATTCAAGTATGCGTAAGGCAATAACAATAATAATTATAATATTAACGACGGGCTGAGTTCCCATCCATTATTTTTTTAATATATTTTCAAACGAGAAGTAGAAATACCACGATGTCTTTTTAAATGGGAGGCGGTAGTTAAACATTATGTACCGGTTTTATTCATTATTAATTTTATAAATCCTACTGCAAGAATATACGAAAAACGCGAACCGCACCTTCTTCACACAATCAGTCCCCTCGGGCAAAAGGGCGACATCCATTGTTGCAATGTACAAAAAAACTTCAACTTTTTCTGTTACCGGTGGCGTGGTATTTTTTTCGTAATCCAAAAAAGCGCCAAATTGTCAGCGTTGCTTACCGAATGTTACGAACTTGAAGTAATTAAGCACTAAACTGTCTGTAGGGCCGGCGGAGCCGTCTCCGTGACGGTGCCGCGCGCATGCATGGTGTTTTTAGGGCCGAGGTCGGGAATAATCACCTCGGTCGATGGCGTAACATAACTTCTCATCCCCCAGCAGCGCCGTGGTCAGCTCGTGGCCGCGGTCCTCGCACTGCACATCCTGGGCACGGTTCACTCACAACACAACATAATCACTGGTATGGCAGGCATGGGTGGCAGACTCGCACAGCACTGTGTCACTGTCACCGAGCGGTCGCGGCTCGCAGCGTTCGGCGTGCGGCGTGCGCGGTGCGCTCTCAACGCCGATGCATTGGCGGCGGTGTGCGCGCGGTCCCGGGCGCGCAACAGCTGACGGGAGGCGCAGGCCCCGCGCCCCTCGGCCCGCACGCGGCTCCCCTCGCGCCCGCGCGCGCAGCCGGTGCGTGCGCCACACCCCTCCCCCGACCCGCACACTCTCCCTACCTCTAATCCATTATTTACGGACGGCCGACCGGTTTCAGGCGCGTTCGTTCTGCCCGCCGCTTCACGACGATCGTTCAAATTTAATGCCCTTCCTATGTCCGGCCTCTAATGCGATAAGATTACGGTCGACGAGCAGTGGAAGCCGCTGCTCCTGAGCCGTCCTCGCCTCTGTGATCGCGATGTCGCACTCGACGACATAATTAACAAGTGCCACGGAATACTCCATGACAATAAAATCACTGCATACACCATGCACAGGAGCTTGTTAAGCGCGACACGAACAAGTGATTGATATGACAGCAGTAAGGTGCAAAAACCTAACGCAGGATTCGGCTGGCACCAAAAACACTAAAATGCCTCTAAGGTTATATTCTGTTGTAAGCCGCAAATACGCTTTTGAAGCAGTAAATCACCGTTTCCGACATAAAAATGCAGTAAAATAAAATCGAAAAAGGAATTGATACCATCTACTTACATTCATATGTTATATAGGTACTCCCTCATTGTTGTAATTCTATAATTAAAACTCAAAAAAGACTAGAAATATACTTAAAAAGACCTTTGCCTTAAAAGTGTTCTTTGCTGACCCCTCTTTTCGTGGGCTAAGTTTATCTTGGCATTTATCTTATTTCCGTGAAAACAACTTAAAAAGTTATTCCTTTATCTTCAAATTCTAAGAATATTTTTTACATTTGTGCCCGTGTACTGAATGTGTCAGCAAACCACAAATATAATTGTTGTGAAACAAGTGACACCAGGGAACTCAAATAGTCTCTAAAATAAACTATCATGCAACTGCACGAATAGGTATTATCTAACTAAAGTAAACCAATTAACTTAAAGGTTTAACAAAAGCAGTAAGACAAGCATCAAGCAGCAATACTTTTCTGCGATTTATGATTGTTGAAGTTACTTTGCGTACAAAATGTCCAATCGCATTACGTCTATTGCATTTGAGTTTGTAGAAACAGAGTTTATAGCTCTGTTGTTGAACGCCAAGGGTAATAAAATAAAATCGACGCGGGGGGGTTATAAAGAAGTCGCGTAATTAGAGCGACTAAACGCAAAGCAATTTCTGTGAAGGACCACCACGTAGATTTGTCCTCGTCGATCATCTAATTTTCTGGAGCATCTAATGCGAGACATTAGATACTGTAAAATGTCCAGCGAACACATACCACGGATGAGGGTCCGTCTCAGCCGGAGGGTAGAGCGAGTGTTTCATTACACGTTTCTCCGTAACATTAGCGCCGGGCGAGTGGCTCTTGAGATACTCCGGGCTCCACTTTCGGCGGACAGCCATAGAAATCACGTAGTTCGCGGAACTTTGTTACCTGTGGTGCGCCGGCAGCGCAGCGCGCCAAGGTGAACGTTCGGGCCAAGGACGGCCCGGCGGCGGGAGGGGCCGCCGCCCTCCCGCCACCCGCTGCTCCCCGTGCCCGAGTAAAAACGCTCCGAACCTTCGAACGCGGCCGGTACCAGCCAGCAAAAAAGGGCCCGACGGAACAAATAGAAAATGTTCGGGCCCAACAAAAAAAGAATACAAATAACAGGGGTCTCGGGTAACAGAACTAGTTAGGCTCTTTAGGTGGATGTCGAAATAATGTTGAGTTCGCATGTCACCTGCGCCTACGCAGACGGGTCACGCACCGAGAACGCGTTTGTTCCTATGATGTAATAGACGAACGATAAAAAACGGCTAACGGAAGAAGCGCGGAACCGGCCGTATCGACGACGACGGCCCACTAATCACCTGGCACGATAGTTATTTTATAATTTCACAGCTACAACGAACCGCCAAGGATATTAATATTCTAGAGATGACCATCTCCGCTTCAATTATTCATGTGTCTTCTTTCTTATTCGAAATGCGTAAGCGTTAGACTTTTTCCATGCGAATTAAAGGAAGACTAGGGACGATAAAATGCCGGGACCGCTTCCTAGCCGTTGTGGCCTGACCGGTTCAGCTGCGCATTGTAATAACTTCCCCACCAGAAAAACTTGATCTAGCCACAAAACACGTCCCTCAGAATATTCTTTAACGACTCGCATTAGAGGTAACATTACGACATAGTCTGTTTATATATAAATTGTGTAAAGTTAGTAAAAAGTATGTTGCCCTATTCGCATCCCTAAGACATGGTCATACTGAAGGTGGCTTGAAACAATAGAATAGTTGCTAGTTAATTAATCGACTTCCTATCGATTGGCGCTAGACAACTAGACAATAGATGTCATCGTGTGTGTGGTAATGTGACCGGACTATTGGTTATATTACATCACCGAACATAAATAGAATCTCCTGGAGCCGCCCGTACTTGCGTATAGCGCGTGCAAGGAGGCGTAACTCTCTGTACTCCTCTAGCGAACAGCTTCGAACGAGAGAGAAAGGGACGAGGCAGTGTTACAGTTAAGCAGGAACTCTATTTATATGCAAATATAACCTCGGAGTCGACACCTGTTTGCGTATTCTCAGCGCTCGCCGCGTCGCTTTGTGGCAACACTGTCTCCGTGGTATCCTTTAGATTATGTAAAACCAAATCAACTTTGCGTTCAATCCATGCATATCATCATAAAATATGGACCTTATTACTAAGCGTTAGAGCCGGACGGACGAACGAACCAGAACGAAATAAGTTTTTAGCTTGTAAGCAGTCCTATACCTGTATCTGTACCTTTGGGCTAGCATTTCGTTTAGCTAGTCACTTTTTTAATTTTAACAAGTCATGCGTTTCTCTAATATTGCCACAATTTTGAGTATGTCTCACGTCAGGGTGTCTCTTTAAATGCAGAAAACTTTAAAACTAAAATCAAGTTCAGTCGTTAATTTTCTATTTAAAAGACGCTTTTCGATGACAAAACTACAGTCAATTAATCGAAAACTTTGAGTTCTTATAAAAGGTTAAACTACATTAAATATAACATGGGTGGCATCTAGAATTTTTATTAAAAATATATAGAGTCTGGTTTTATTCCTGTCTTGACAAAGCTGTGCATTAGAATAAAAGATGAAAGTAAGGCAAAGCGGCATCGCACTCATATATCACGACAAATTGCTGAGTACACCACTTCGAACGATAAATGGACCGTATTTGAGGACAGGATAATCGAACACCGGATCTATTGACGAGGAGACGTGAGAAAATTTTAAATAGTACATCCGCATCTGGATCACGAGTAGCGGATAAAAGCTTTATTGTTTTGTTGTTGGACTTGCAGATATTTAATCTTGCAATATTCAAGGATTTCCCTTGCGGTTTTAGTGTCACATGTTTCCATTACTGTCATACATCTCCCTCCCACACTGGCGGAGTAAAGAGAAGAATTGGAGCGATGTAGGGGCTGTCCATTTATCATACTCGGCGGAGCCGGGTCCCTGAGTGCGTTCCTGTGTACGTCTGCCGGCTGAGATACGTACTTGCTGCTTGTTTTGTTTACACGTGTTGCGACGTTCACAACGTCTGCTATGCACATTATGACTGCAGATTCGTATTACGGGTTCTTTATGTGCAAATTCTAATTGACATTAAACCAATCTCGGTTTGAAGTTGTATAACTTTTGTAATATTACGGACTTGTTTATCGGATTTACAAACCAAAACAAAACTTTTTGTTTGGACTTAAGTAACAAGCAAGAAACCTTGAAAGTACTTGAAAAACAACGATACAAATTGATGCATAAGCTCTTTATGTTTACAATGTGGCATTCATAAACTCCATTTCACTTTCTCAAAAAGCGAAATCTTGGAAGTTCATTCACAAACAGTTTGTCTGCTTGTTCGTAAGCGTTTTTCTATGCAAATGTCTTACATTGGCACCTGAGGCACACATCGGGCTACGTTATTCGGTAGTATCGCACGGAGCGATCGCATTGCGAGACATCGGCCGGCTGGTGCGTCGCCCCTAGCGACCTTCCTTGCCCTTACAACAAGCCGTGTATGACACACCATTGCCCAAACACACTACAGTTAATCTTCTATTTTGTCTAAGTACATAGATACGTAAAAATAATAGAATACTAGCCTATCACTAATGCATAGAATGTTTATTTAGTATGTTACAACATAGTGATCAGGATTACTTTCAACAATTGACTCGGGAAAACGTGTAATTTTAAAGCTAAGTATATACCAAGTAAAATTGTTTCATATTATTACCTATATTTAAAACGGTAGCAGGTACGTGGTCGTGAGAATAAAGGAGATCGGTATCAGCTGATTATATGCCCGCTAAAGTTGTAAAAGTCAACTGAGGGCAACGAGTTATTTAATGGAGCTTATAGAGGTCTGGCTTACAAGAAGTTAGTGTTAGTAGACTGAAAAAGATTGATTTTGTTTATTTTCATGGTTGATTCTTACCGGATGAATTACAAAACAAAAAAAAACTACAATGTCTAATACTTAATAAAGCATTTTGGAAACATGCATTTTCTGCTCTCAGCAATGCAAAATCCCTCGTAAATAATTAGTTACTCGTGTTAAAAACTCGATCAGATAATAATCTCTTACATTACTCGTACGATCTTAAACTTCATAATTAAAGAAGCTATTCTTGGCTGAAATTTTAACAAGTTAATAATTTCGCAGGTGCTAAGACATCAAGTTAATGAAGCTGTACGTTTGCTTCTTAATCACCTAATTGCGTTTGTAAAATATTATAAAGTTGAAAGAAATAAAAATCCAGTATCGTGTGTGGCTCCGGCAGACGTCAACGCTAACGACCGCGCTTTATGACACGTTGGTAATTATGCTTTAGACCTGCAATTATTCAAGTTACAATGTTTTCCACTTTGTGCATTGGATATGCAGATTGTAGACAACTCGACTGCCAACTGATTACAGTGAAGACTCAATAATTTGTCGGTGCTCAAATTATTCGTGTTTTCTTTAATCAAATAGAGACGGTACTCCGGTGAACTTGTTAAGGATTGGGAATTTAATCTGTGAGCTCCGGTAGTGGAGTGGCAACGAAGCGCTTTTTGCCTCCGTTCGGCCTGTAACGCAATAATAAAATCTTGCACTTTGATGTCAAGCCGGGGCCGCCGGCTCGGTGCGAGGGTGGAAAATCACCCGCGGCGTCTTGCCTCCGACAATCGCGTCGACTCGCACAATTTCAAAGTCGAGGGAGCATCGCGACGGAAGGCGGCGTTAAACTGGAGTGCGACGCCACGTTTCTAGCTGACCTATAAACGCCATTCGTAAGACGCTTGTCTTTATATCCCGGTAAATATTTTGTTACTTCCATCTCATATAATATTTATGGGGACGGGACCTCTGTCCCGATTAGAATCCCATTTCTTAGCAATATTGAGAGCTTATTCCCCCTATTCCATATGGATCTTTGCATAATTTAGACGTTAGAGTAAGAAGTTGCAACAGAAGGAATTTGTGAAAAGGTGGATTATTGGCGTCATGGGTTACGCTTGTCGGCTTAGATGCATGGCTAAGACGTGCGTGCTAATACATACATTGCATCGGTGGATATAAGCTGGTTCGCCCACACACGGCGCTAGTGTTAATTAAAACGTCATGAACTCTCTCCGTGTGTAAAGCAATAGTTTTCAAGTTAGGTTAGCATCATTATAAGCGTGAAATTATATTAATAAACTAACTTATTCGATGGAATTCATACATAGTAACGTATATGTGTTCAATACATACGTTAAGTATTACGCAGACTTACACTTTTTATTCATAAGTTTACTATTTACGTGCTCTATTATTACAAAATAAATCCTAAGTACAATATAACACCATACGTACATCAATAGAAAAACTGAACTTAACAAATGAAATCATTTCATTCCATCAGCACCAAAAACAAAAGTCTCAACCCTCATTACCAAAAATGATAATTATACACAAAAAATAGCATACGCAAACGGGCAGTGAATTGTACAACGCGTAACAGAATAGCACTAGAACAAATGATTACGTATAAATAATGGAGATTGAAAAGAGCGTCGGCAGGAAGGCGTCGATCCCGGCCGACGACATTGCGGCGTCGGAGACAATTTTCCAATCAATCGGCCACTGGTCTGTTATTGTCACTCCGACGATTCCTATCAACTATGATAGACAGTTGAACGTCGCCGTGATGATGACAGTGGGTGAAAGACAACATCACTACGTATTTCATAATTTGCATGCCAGACATAAAAGTACAATTATTAAATAGAGACAAACCACAGATTCGATATCGAACATTCTATTGCATAATACTACAAGAGCAACTAAATAAAGTAACAAACAGCACTTGAACTTTAAAATTTAAATACAACTCCAGCTTAGAATAACTTTGTAGCAATTATTTAACTTCATTTAACACTAGACATGCAATATTAAAATATTTAAGTTAAAACGTTTAATATTTATGCGAAAATGCAAATGCCGAGATGTTTTCCGTGTCAAATCGAGGCGGACAACTAAATTACAAAATCACCGACTCTAAGGAATATATTTGTAGCTTAAGTGAGAAAATAAAATAAGCAGTAGGTATAGCTTATATGAATAAGTTAATTTATACGGAAATAGTGATTTTAAAATAATTAATTGAAGTCATTGTTATGCAAATCGCTCTACATGAGAAAAAAACAGAAGAGAATAACGTTGAGAGAAAATATCGGAACGTGCATAAATACTTATGTAATTAGAGTAAGTCTGAGTTAATAACAAAATACATTTGTATTAATTAGGCGGAACGAGTGGCCGACGGACCCAAACAAAATTTATTATAAATCTAGTAAGTTGGTGGAGTTCCGCGCTAAGTGTGGTGACAAATGTCTACCTTGTCATTTTTATCCCTCCCTCATTTACTCGAGGGTGGATAAACGAACGTTTCGAAACAACCAATCCTATTACAAAATTGCACGAACATTTTCTTTAGACCGTTGCTAAATTGAAAGGTATTGGAATCTTTTTCAGTAAAAAGATACCGTCCTTTCAAATTGCGTTAGAGTAAAGTTAAATGTACATTCTTAGAGACAACAACTTTTATAATCAATGCCTACTTGCAAAACGAGATTCTTTAATGTGTTATTCAGCGCTTTATCGGTAAGACTCTAAATAAATCCTATAGTATAACGCAGTTTCCTAAGATATACAGCATCTAACAAGCACGCCCGTTAAACTTTCATCAGCTGTAATTGCGTTGTACAAGTACGTGCGGTGTACAACTGGCACTAAATGAGATACTACAGAAATACCATTTCACACAACCCGCTATACTGTTCACGGCAACTACTGTCTTTACATGGGTGCCATAAGGTATTTAATATAACATTACACTTTCCTACTGAACGTCAATAACACATTAAAATCGTTATTGCTTTTCAATTAGGGCCAGGTTCTTATACAAACTTTCATTTTATAGCAGCGATGTGATTATACTAGGTACCTAATAGGTACAAACAAGTCCATTAGAGCTTTCAGCGTTGGACATGAGCAGGCTATGTGAAATAATGATACTATTAATTAAAAAAACTATTTATTATTTCATTTGAAATTCATAGTTTAGATAATATAGTTTAATAAAAGTAAGCCTTCTGTGGCGTTCATTGTATGTTATAACGGAGAAGACGAACAGCTTCGCCAAAGCTTCGGGCTGCGCCGTGCTCCGGAAGTGTTCTCTCATCCACTGCCCTATTTATAATCCAAGCTATACGTTAGTTAGCGTTTGTCAGCAAAGCAAAATTCGTGGCGTCATTTTCCCGGTATCATTAGCAACTTTGGCGACCAAAAAACGAGGGAGTTCAACGAAAAAAAAGGAGAAAATATCTCTGCGAAAGCACCACTCGGTCCTCTTAGCCGGATGTTCTGAAAATTCTACAAACATGGTGGGATGTACCGCATTAAGCCAGACATTTATTACTGGAAATATCCATCACGATGTATTAAGATACGATGTCGTTCTGATATCATTGGAATCGGCAAAGCCAACGAGGTGCCTCGTGTTTCTTTTAATTCTTTGCTGTAAAAATAGCAAGTTATTATAATAATTATAAGATTTCGTCGAATAAACTCATAAAGCCCGTGTCGTTCGACGTCGATTTGTTCGTTCCGCATCCTGAATATTGCTTTAATTTGCGCCTTAATTAAGATCATATGTTGAATAAAAAAAGGGATGAGTGAGAAAGAAATGAGAGTGGAAAAAGTGGCAGTTTTTTCTTGACACACAAAGGAACCCTTTGGAATGATATCCAATTATAAATATTTAAAGTGTGTAAACGCAGTCGTGGGGTTCTGTAATTCAATTCGTTGGTGTTGAGTTTCTTATTGACGTATCCATTAAGTATTATTCGAGCTCTAGGGTGACGCTGACGCGCGGAGTGGGTTCGGAATGTTTTCACAAGTTCCACTAGAGGTGCTACGGTATTTTGTAAGCTTGCTTTAAATATATTCTGGTTAATACGAACATTAATACCTGTATATTTAATCGAACATATGGCTTAGCTAAGTCTTCTCCCGCTATATTGATATCGAAGAATCTATGAAGTCCGTTTAATGAGTGATTGATAAATATGTATGTGCATTAATAAAACATTAATTCTATAAGACAGAGAAAGTATTCCAACAATGTAAGTTGTCGACATATCCTGGGTAATCGTCAAATGACTTCGAATTACAATTCACGTCTCGTGTATCCGTTTCCGTTCAATTTGGCGATACCCGCTTACATGTCTAAGTAGAACTTTCAAGCTCTAATACACGGAAGTATATTGCCAGAATTTATAGCTATATAAATAAAGTTTATAAAAAAAAAAAAATATGCAAATAAAAGGATCTCCTACACTTATTATGCACTTTATAGACAGGGGACGAATAGAGATAAAAAGCTATAATATTTTTAAGGACGGCAACACTAAAACACGGTTCAACTGAGGTTAGTAGCGTTACATTGCACTGACACGCGGCACTGCGAGCCAATGTATGCCACCTTAGGGCTGAGAGGGATACGGCTAATGGCGTGCTAGAAACCGCACACGTAAATAATACTTGACTGCAAACTAGGTACAGTCAGCTACTAAAAAGTATTAAGTTTATGATTTATTTTCGTTTTAAATTAAAAAAAAGTTATTAAAGTATTAAATATCTGGCTGCTGGTGGAAAACTTTGCAACATTCCATTACAGTTTTTAGGCGATTTATTCAAGTGGTATGATTTCAAAGATGGATCGATCGATCGATAGTTATATTCCGAAAGCTAAGTTGAAACCTGTCTACATTATGGTCCTGGGGTCGCGGATCTTGGAACATAAATATTTTTATGGCCTACATATGTGATTTCATCCGAGGCTCGATGTTGTTTATTGTTAAATGTGTCTATAAAAGTCAAAATCTAGTTTATAGCGCGGTCTGAAAACAAGTCACCAATAATATAACGTTCGTGCGTGAAATTTTATTAGTGTAGCAGATTTACTTAGGTTTTTATTGCAGTACAGACGTTTATAATGATTGACAGTGGTTGATTTATTCTAATCTTGATTGGGATTTCTGCACTAGTAATATTTACTTGAAGATGTTCTATTATTAATCAAGGGATGTTTTCAATGCGAATCGAAGTGTTATCTAATAGGAAAGCCCTTTGAGTAGTTAGCAGTTTGCGCCAGCTTGCGCCCCTAACGGGTGTGCAATGTGCATGTTGCACCTTTGATCTCTCGAATGTATTCGTTTGGTATTGGATGTGTATTGGAACGTAGCAGTATTATTTTAGAGCAACGAATGGAGCTAGGTTGGATAACTGGAAATCAATATGTAGTTTTAACACTGAGTTTCAAATTTATTTCGAGATATTTTTGTGTAGGTTACTAAATATATTTTTAGCTAAAGACAAAGAATTGATTATAAAACAATTCTTTTTCTTTCTTTTTTTTTTTTTCTTTTCAGTTTATTTTTTATGTATTGGTAAACATTTCATCAAAAACAAAAAAGAGTTAATTTAATATTATTCTGAACACTAGAGTACTAGTTTCATAACCAAATGCGGTTAGACATTGCGGTGTTTATAACAATCCGAATCCAATTTAGGAAAACCAAAGCTGATATCAATTTCAATAATGATTACCTCGCGAATGGTTGTCTGTAGGCGTGAATAAAAACAATAGTGGCAAAGCATAACCCTTGTAAAGCGAGCAAAACAAGCGATAGCCGGCAACCGGTTCTGTAATCCGAACGCGGGGCTACCAACTTATTGAAACGGGCTACGTGTTTGAGGAAGCGGCGTATCCACTCACACGGGATGTTTTGCTGGATGCAGACAGCCAGATAATATGACATTGAAGTGGAAAACGTGTAGGTGTTTGACCTTCGTTATAGAGTTGGGCTTTCATTGGTTATTTTAATATTTTATGTGTAGGTTAAGTTGTTTACGATTATTACCGTAGAATGAAACTTTTCCAAAACTGAAATATGTAGATACAGAAAGCCATCACAAAATATAATATCTGAACGAGATCTTAATAACACTTGATTTACTAGACAAAAAAACCACAATAGATAGCTAAGTCTTGTAACTTTTAAATGTGAATAAAACCTGCCAGTGTCGGTACACCTCAACAAAGCCCAAACAAATGTGTTCACACTTGTTGGTATTGGTACATACCCCTATGGCGGCAATAGGCAACCCTTTTCGCTAACCGGTCATGTTACCGGAGTACCCGGGGCCGGTTCGCGGGGTGCGTTTGAGGAAGCGGCCGTGTTCCCACGGGGCTCGCGCGCATGCGCACGACCACCGCACACTCGATCGGACTACGTACCTGTAAAAAGTATTATGTTAGCTATGTTTTAATGTTAACTAGACTGAGAATGATAAATAATTATTCTATGATAACAAGGCAGCAAAGGAATGAGTCTTCGCGAGATACATTCAATGTAAAACGAGAGTGAATGACCAAGCAACTTTAATTGAATGAAGACGATAGATTATGAAAACCTGATTCTGAAATAAATGTTATCAGTTTAGCATTGAATTAAGTTTTTCCGATAGTTTCCTATCGCGTGTATTTATTTCAACCTTGTCTCTAGTCTGCGAAATATTTTGTCTTCATCATAATGCAAAACTAAACTCATTGACATAGGGGTCACCGTCGTTTATATAATTCATTGAAGCTGTGTACAAGTGTTTGCGTCATAAGCTTTGATATAAGCATAATGTGTGTGTGTGAGTTGACACGGTTTCCACACAACAAATATCAGCTTCGAATATATCGCAGGTTCGTCTAATGCTTACGTTGACTTCCTACCCCGCATATCTTTCAGCGTTAGGTGCACATCAAAGGCACCGTTACCGTAGGGCTATAGAGTTGTCCACGCTAATATAAAGTAGTTTTTTTTTGTAGCTTTTAGATGCCGTATGTAAAATACAAACATTTCACTAATAATTTAACTATGAATTTACTATTTTTTTTCCTATTGAGGAAAAACAGACATCAGGCACAACTTTTTTCAAAATCTCTGGTATTAAATCAATATGAAAGAAATGAATGCTATTCAAGTTGATATGCATATAAAAACATTTGGGTGCTCACATTACGAGCCGACATTGGCAGACATTACTCACGTTTCGAGATATGCTAATACTGTACCGCTGTATATTTAAACAAAGTCATTGTCAAGAACGCACGGGCACATTGCCATATGTTCGAGAAATTCGTACTGAACTTGTTCTTTTGTTATCTAATCATTGTTGAATTTACGTGGCTTCCCTATAGTGGGTTATTAATTAACCTTAATTTTGGAATAAAATTGTAACTTATTCTTATTGAAAAATTGACTTTGAACTTATTAAAAATATATTTTATCAATGACGGTTTGATAAAATATTCGTCATCTTTATTATTGAGTAGGTCCTCCGGTCCGCGGGCTTCGAGGCCGCATGGCGGCGCGCGGCGCGCAGGAAGCGAGCGCGTAGGCGGACGTTTAATACGGGCGAGGAAGCGCCGTGTCCGGTGCCGCGCGACGTGTATCGGGGTTTGTCGCCTTTGTACCTACATGCTACATTTCGGAAGATTTTACTATCTGGGTGTGGTTCTAGACCAGTTACAAAAAGCTTGGATTTTTTAACGACTACATCCGATAAGTAACCGGTGTGAATCATGTGCATATGTTATTGTATACCCACGTATGACACTCCTATGCAGAGCAATGACCTTTTGATCCTGTTTTGTCAAAGCATTTAAAATACGATTTTATGATTGAAAATTGATCCGGTAATACGTAATGAAACCGTGTTTGGGGAACTAGAAATAACAGTTAAAGGTCTTAACTGATAGGATCCTTTAAATATCTTTCTTAAAGATGTGTCCTTAAACGGGGCTACAATTAATTCTGTATAAAATATATACGTAATGTAGAGTCTCCAGTTATCCAGCGTGAACAACAGAAATATCGGATAACATGAAAATGATCATATAGGAAGCGTCATTCGCCTGAAGTGGTGTCTAGGTCTAAGTTTAGCAAACTAAGTGCAGCGCTCCCAATCCTAGTCCATCCATAGCAACTAGCGACGCACTATTCATGTTTATTTCCATTTCCGCGAACAACACAAAAGCGAAATTCATACAAGCACGTGTTCTAGCTCATCTGTTATTGTTGTGCATACCGCGAAATACGTTGAAAGGCTCTTATTGTACCTTTGTCTGATTGTAAACATCGAACAGGCCTTGTTGGTGATATTGTTGCTATCGTACGTAATTAAAGCCAGTCAAAACATTACGGTGCGTGAGAGTGATGTAATAAAATCGTAAGTGTTACGTGTATCGGTAATATTGTTTTTCTATTTATGGCTACGCGTCATCGCACGGCTGTGGTGTGTCTGTCTGTCTATACCTGGAACTAGTGCTAGGAGTTCACGGGATGGTTCGCATAAAGTGTTTCGATCTATATCTGGGATATGTAACAATGTGTGGTAATATCCGTCTGTAAAAGCTTACTCGTTGTACAAATAAATTTTGTTTCATAAACAGTTAGGCTTAGTTTGAAGTTACGATGACTGTATTTGAAGATTATATCTTTAGTAGCAGTGAAAGCATTGTAGGCGTCTCTGAAGGTAATTCCTGTAAGCCATAACAAAATTGATTTCGAATTTACCGTTTTCAAGTAAACGGTTTTGATGTGTAAACCTTGATGGTTTCCGTTAAGACTTGTGCTCTTAAATGTTTGTAAAAGATTGTAAAGCTAACACAAAAAGAAGATAATCTTTCGTTATTTTCTATTGATCTCACGTTATTCATTAGATATTTATCCGGATGTTTTCTTTTGCCTTAAAGAACTCTATACTATCAAGTATATTTTACCTTATAAATCTCACAACTCGTAACATAGCATTTCTAGTCAGCCAACATCAAAACTCAAGTAAAGCATATCTAAACAAACCTAAAAGCGAAGGGATCAGTAATAAAAAGGCTAGTAATAAAATAAACATGAGAGGCTGCGGCGTTGCCGCTCAGCGTGCGCCCGCGCATGCACAATGCTACGATCTCGACCCACCAGCTGTTTGTACCTGCGCTGTTTACCGACCGATGGTACCACCACCCTTGCGTTGGAAAAGCAGTAATATAAGATGGATTTCCATCCTTTCTTTGTAGGCCTTTGAATTTCAACTAATGTCTAAAGCAATTTCACGCTTTATAATTTGATTTACCTATATTAAATTATTATTTTTAAACAAAAGCTCAGTGATACAGAAAGCTAAAGAAAAAGTTTATAACCTAGATCATTTTTTTTTTGTTTTCTGTGTGTTGATACTTTGATGCCGTCTAAAAACAAACAACTGATATTGATCCCTTTTAACATGAAACAAATTGTTAATCCACTTAGCATTAAACAGTGTCATTATCATCCGATAACATTCAATAACGCAGCTGTAATTATCCTTAATTATCTTAATGTCCCAATGTTTTTCGCCAACCAAATTGTTACTGCGGTAACGTATTGCAATAAAAGCAGTAACTAAATGTCCGCAAAAAGCCACACGCCGTGCATTAGGCTAATTAGGAGCATTTTGTTCGAACCCAACACAGTAGATTAATAACACAAAAGTGATGTAGAGATACCTAAATATTAAAATACATATATTTCAACATCCAATTCGTTACTCGATAGTAAAATGTTACGATTATTACTAAAATTATAATAGAGTTTTGTAGAGTACCTAATCTTTACAATGTTGAACAAAATCTATGGACCCAAGCCCACACGCAGTTTGATATTTAAAACGATTTAGTTAACGATCTGTTTATGTAACAACTTGACTGATATTGTATAAACCGACAGATGAATCTAGCGATAGGCTGAAACTAGAGTTTTAATGTTTAGAAGTGTATATTTAAAATTACGTAGCTAGTACAATATATGGCTATTTCAAGGTTTATAAAACAATCTAAGACAGATTCAATGCAGATGTAATGAATGTCGGTGCATAAAGTGCACGTGTTATGAGTCGTCAAGTTGCAGTACTGTAGCGCATGTGCTGTGCCAAGGACCTTTTTCTCAACGACAAAGAGTAATCGATCCGCGTGAAATTGATCCGCTGGATCCACGAGAGCGCGCTCCGAGCACGCACTGCGCACGATATGCGCAGGGCTACCATTCGTCAGGATTTTCTCCGACAGTTTAGACATGAAAACATCCACTATAAAGCTAGGTATTTTAAAAGTAGAATATTCCTTTTTTAATTTTAGATACCTGATGTTTAGACGTGCGTCACAATCCAGTATACTACGTTTACAGAAGAGAGCAACGACAAAATAGCTAAGCCGATTAAATAATGTCAGACAACATGAAGACCTAACTACAGACACGATATCCTCAAACGACACGATAACCTATTTTCCAATCAAGTTTGATTCCGCAGTAGAGAAAGCTATACATTTGAATGATAACCCTGCACATAACTGGTGCTGGCGAACCCCTCGCTGCTACTAGGGGACACTTAATCCCCTGTCTATTTCAAACACGTTTCACCTCATTCGTTTCGCGGACAAAAAACTCTCTTATTAGATTTACTAAGTCCCTCGATCAATACGTTGTTTGTGATTTGACAGGTTTTTGTATGGAATAAAAATACAGTGACAGAAAAGCTGTGTAATAAAACAAGGCAATAAAATTAAAAAAGCAGTTATAACTTGTATTTAAAACATAACGATACTTTTATGGGAACAATAGGTGCTTCAGAAGAGGATTTGATAAAACTATTAATTAGTCATGGTACAGCGTCTTAGATCTACTTTGATTAATATTTGGTTGAAGGACAAGATTGTAAAAATAAAGAAAGAAAATATATGTTTTTTGAAGTAAGATGTTTTTTAACTAATGATCTCGTTAGGCTAGGTACACTTTCCGCGGTTTTAGCTACATGACGTCTGTTTTAGTAAGAATAATAGGAATAACGTCTTAGCTGCTTACATTCGTAGACTGTCGTGGGAATCAATTAAGGGAAGTGGTCTCAGTTGTACTCATGCTAGTTGCCAGACTTCTGAAGTCTCTTAAGTCTAGTGAAGGTCCATACCTACCTAATATAAGAAAGTTTCTTATACTAAGTTTGTTGAATGTAAAGAGTTTGTAATATATATAATATTAAATATATAATTTAATCTTAGCTACCGTTATCGGCGAGGAAAGGCCGAGCATCTCCGAGTGATAAATGAAAATAGCCGGCGAGGGGGGGCGGACTCCCGCGGCGCTGCACACATGGCCTTATCGACCAGACGATGTGGGCCGAGGGACAGAATTAAGCGATGAATACTAAACTTTTTACATATCTCAATACTTTTTGTGAATGTAGGGTAGGAGTCCCTAAGAAGTATGAGCTATGTTGGTGTCTTATAGAAATTTTCTTATGTTTTTTATTTCGACTTTACGTAGCTTTTTATGTTGCTTAGGTTTTACGACAGGTTTTCTACAGATAATAATATATGGTGTAGTGATAAAATATCAACAAATAAAACAGCAGAATGTCCTTTCGATGTTTGATATGAATTATCTCACAATATGTTTGATGCAGATGATATGCGATCCATGTTCAGCTACCATAATAACCATATAAAATCGCTCTCCGCTTACACGGCAAGCGGAGAGCAATCGGTCTGACACACGCGTCTCCTCCGTTTACAATAATAAGCGAGCACGCACGAGCCACGCGTCGCGTGTGACCGACGACTGCCGAAATAATTGTCCATTAACATCGCATACTTGTGGGGGACCGACTTACAAACACAAGATTAAAGATATGTATGTATCAATTACAGTAAAAGCCTCGTGGACCGCACATCTCAAAGCCACGCGGAAGCATACAGATGAGGGATTAGGATTAGATACACTATTGATAATGAAACGATTTACATATCGCTATAAAGCTTAGATATTGTCCGATAAGAAGAACTCGAAAAAAGTTTTCGTTTCGAAGTGGAAAAGGTAGAAAGATTTTACAACGACAACTGCTGAAATTAGAAAACTATCCAACTTCATAAAAAACTCTTTACTATAACAACAGAAAAATCAATTCTGATGGATGAATCTAACTCCCGATTGTACATAGGATAAAAAAATATTGTAATTTATTTCAGGCTTCATAATATATTAAAGCTGGTTTATAATAAAGACAAAATTATACCTAAGTAAATCTTCTACAATAACATAAACACAAATTAAGAGCATTTTCATCTAGGTTTTACGTGTACCTATATTATTATGCTGTAATATTATGTGAGCCTCGTTGGCCTAGTGGCGCTAAGCGCGACTACTACGCTGGAGGTCTTGGGTTCGATTCCCAAGTCGACCAAGGTGTTATTGGGTTTTTCTATGAAATTCTCAGTAGCAGGTCGGAGTTTGGATTTGTGCCCGGAAAGTGGCAATAGGCTCGCCCCCTATTACATGGGACTTAAACATATCGGTGAACTGTGGGTGTACATTGGTATACCTCTGCCTACCCCTTCGGGGATACAGGCGTGATGATATGTTATGTTATGTGTAATATTATGTGAGCAATATTTTTAATAATACATTTTTTATTTGTTGAACAGATTGTAAAATTGTCAAGTCCGGGGGATAAAAGCATGTTTGATGTTCATCTAGTGGTTTAAACTCTGGAATGTTATCTGGGTTAATTCACAGTTGTGACGCTTACGTCACGTCTAGGAAATGTTGGTCAAGATCGAGTTGGTTCGTGTCTCGCACGATTTATACTGCCACCATTTGACGGGAACTTTTATAGAACACGCTATGGGGTCGTATGTTGTCTATAGCTAAATGTATAGGCTCGACGACACGTGTATTGAATTTTGTTGATATTAGTTCAAATTAAAACTATTATTTACTTCTTCCGGGTATTTAAAGCCATTTAGGTTATTAAAACGTCAAATCTTAAAGTTGATTTATTACTCTGTGCCATCATGAAACATTTATCGAAAAATGGTGAGGTGATAAACTTATCCAATCAAAAGGCATCGTAAAATTCAACACGACATCTATAAGACGTTTACGTGAGACCCATCACACTCGGCCCAGCAGGGATGAAGGACGACACGAACGAGGGGACACAGGGGAGAAGGGGACTGAACTCGTAAACCTAAAAATAGATACGACGACACCACGCCTTCAATACACAACAAACAACTTACATACACTTTCCAAACTATGGAACTGTGACATGACCGAGTCACTAGGCAGACGTAATAAGAATCAAATTCAACTGTATCTTGATCATGATGAGCTTTTCGAAGTGCAAAATTAAATTGGTAATGTGCTTCAGCGGACTACCAATAGCAGCATCTGTCAAAACAATACGCACCGGAAACAATAAACAGTTGTTTGACTAGTTCATTTTTAGGGGATTCAGTATTCAACAGAGCATTAATGAAAACAGCGGCTATAAATGTTAATTACTGTACCGTAATCAGACATATTGGGCTATCAATTTTTCAATAGACTGTGCACTAATGGAGCACCTGCATTTGTGACTTTAACTACAGTAAATGATACAGTATTGCAATAAGTGTAAACCATTTCATTCCAATTAACAGATAAAGACAAGATACTAATAAGAAAGAATGAAATTTCTACTAAATAATTTACAAAACATGTCAATATGCCAGTTTGAGTAATGAAGATAGTTTAAATATATCTATAATTAAACCAGTTTGAAGTGCTTCTGGCTGTCGTTATGAGCAGCTTAATTAAGTATTTCGGTTGTTAAAGGGCGCCGATATTAGCCATGTATCATTTTCCGAGACGTTAATTTTTATTGGATTAATAATGGTCATACATTAAACAAACATTCGTGTTCGAATGTTGAAGAACGCAGTTGAACAACTTGCACAAACTAATCGGTTCGATGAAATGAACTTAAAATATTGTTGGTATGCCTCTTATGGCAATCTGGCCATGAGTGATATTGAAGTGCTCCCTGTAGAATGTGCAATGAAATTCGTCAGTCAACGGAGCAATTTATTTTTCCCGCCATTTACGGTTTCCAAACGGTGAGTTGTATTTTTATTTTGTTTTCATGTCAAATTGAAAACAAATCAAACGTTAAGTAATATTTGTAACAGAAGTTTTGACCTCTTACGACATTTCCGTTTCAGGGTTAACTAACTTTTTGTTATGAAGAAGTAAGAAACCTTACAAGTCGTTTTGATATAACTTAGTCAATTCCTTCCAAGTTTTGTGGAAGTTAACGTTACGAAACAGTTACGGGCTATCGAGGCCAGGGGAGAAATTACCTAACACCGCGTCACTCCAAGTGTTACTACGAGTTATAAAAAGTTGTCGGCTGTGCCATAATACCCGAACTTCCCCGATTCCTAGGGAAAACTTTCGTAACGTTGCCGCATTACGAAAACTGTTTATAGTTTTGATATGATTACAAATAAAGCACAACAATTTTACGACAGTTGATATACAAGTGTTCAATACTATTAAACCAAATACTAATTAATAAATGAATGTATTGAACCCATTAACTAAAACTGCATCATTTTTATCATTGTACCTACGAGGTCACCATAAATAAATGAACAAAGAATAAATTGCATCAAACGCTTGGGGGAAAACGAATCGTGCAAATCCGCATAAAAATCAACATTCACGTTTCACTTCAGGCACAAATAAAATAACAATAAAAGGCATCAATCAAAAATTGCCACCGCGTTTATATGACATCGATGCGTGAGCGCGTTCTAAATCCGTGGAATGAGTGACAGCTCCCAATCAAACTTTAATCAAAGCGGCCGACAGCTTCAGCGTCTGCGGAGTAGACAGACCCGGCCGGCGCGGCTAATTGAGCGGAATGGCCCCGGTACATATTGCGGGACCGATCAAGTCATTAACGTCGGCGACCCTTGCTGTACGAATATTCTGAAGGTCGATAAATGACAAAACATGTGCGGCTTAGTAGCACTTTAATTGTGATGCATTTCCATATGTGACAAATTAACCGCGACGCCTCTTATGTGTGTGTTAAATTTGCAATTTAAATTAACTTACAATATGTTTAAATATTTATTGATATAAAATGTAAATAAAATTCAAAACACATTACCCGAATCAGTATGGTCGGCAACCATAACATTAACAGATTAAAAGTTCAGACGGTGCGACAAAAAGTCGGAGCAATCGCTTCAGTTTATCAGTTCAACCTGTCATAAGTGTCATGACATGAGTAAAGGGTAAAATGGGGAAACAGAAAGGGACGGACGACACGGTACGATATCACGCGCTCGTGGAATGCTGGGAATGTTAAGTTTAGACCCCGTCAAAGGGTTTTGAGTGGCTTTTAAAATTAAAACGACAAACATTGAGGTTCACAACGTGGTAATTGATTCGTTCAGTTTTGTTGCTCATAAATATTTTGTTTAAAATTGAGGTGTGCTGTTTACCAAATACCGGGTTTTGATACCAAAGTATAATTATCGAGTTTTGCATTAATTGGAAGAAAGTAAACTTAAATACAACATCGAACTCACTTTATTTCTCAAAAGAACAAGTTGGATCCATTCAAATAAATTTTACATGTGGTCGGATATCATAATGATACATACAATTATGTCTCACATTACAAGAGATCAAATACCATTGAAGTAATGAGAAGACATAAAGGCTCATTACAGCCTTCTATCGCTCCCTAAGTATGTCATAAAATGCAAGTGAGGGACAAGTATACGGGTAATTAGGATAAGCTGCATTCAGTTTTATCATATGGCTAGGAATTAAACACCGATCTATTTAGTCATTATCGGCTTACGATAATAACTGGGTTTTTATACATTTGCCGAGTCTAATTATCGATTTACTTGGAACCTAAAGAGAACATATAAAAAGCTCTTCAGTTACCTTCTACTTAGTTCTTTTAAATATTTTGATTATAGTTATAACCATTTTTTAGATTACATTAACCTATTCAATATCGTGTTTATCAAGTCTTTTTAAAATATAGCTCTAATTAAATGTATGTTTAAAACATTGTAGAAAAAACGAGTACGCAAAATACCCAAAGTACAGTTTTCAAGGTAATCAGTAATTTAACAAACAGATGTTATGATAATTCGTATATACGTAATCGTTTGCAGAATTTCAAGGATTGTCTTACACGTGTCCGTGGTTCGTTCGCCCAGTACCCTTCAACTTGACCCATGAGAAACTGATATCAAGCACGATAAATATCTTTGTCGTGTTAATAAAAGAATAAACTAATATGCGACGCATGTACAATTTTATATATTATTTGATATTCTTGAGAACTGTTGTTTGTGAAACGCAATAATGCATTGGCGACATTAAATCAAATTATATGTACCATTCTGACATTCACAAAATAATAAAGCTGCTTTCATCATCATCACTTAATTTGATTTAATACTTATTTACCTTACTCACAAAATAATTTATACTTTGACATTAGCCGCAGAGAAACTAATTACTACATTGATTTATGTGACGCAGAATACTTAGATTTGAATTATATTATGATTTACTCTAGGATTACAGGTTACAGGTTACTGGCACATCGCCTATTAATTAATTAGACGATAGTCACATTTCAATAATTAAATTCAGATATAATTCTCGTACGTCGCGGCACTCTAAATTTAAAATTAATTACGGCATAAATCATCCCTAAACTAGATTTTTAATTGCATAGCTAAACAAGGTTCGTAACTAGAGTTCTATGCAAGCGTGGGCGGGCTCGCTTGCTATAAAATTAAACGGACTATATTTTTTATCAAAGCAGTGTAGGGACTAATGGTCCAAATTACAATTATGCAGTTAAACGTGGTGCACACTGGTGTATCGCTGTACCGGGAACTACACATGCGGCGCTTTCTCCGAAAACTCATTACCTCGCACGCGTCACGTAGGGACCATAACCGGTTTTATTAGGTTTCACTGACGCTCCCTAAGTCGGCCGGAGCGCGGCGCGACTGTACCAGCCTTTATTCTACGCCCACTGACTTCAAAACCAGATGTTGACTAGTTTTTCTGAGCACACTATATTTTAGAAGTTTAATTAAGTTTACATGTTGAATTCATTGTTTGAACTGCGTAATGATATTCATCTCTACCTATGCACGAAACACAGAAAAATCGTTACGCACCTATTTATTATTTCTTGTAACGTTCTTCATACCAAGTGCCATTTTATTATTGATCGGCATGACGTTACACATAACTGATTGGAAACCGAAAGTATGATGTTTAAAAGGAAGTGGCTTGTACCTCAAACGGGTTTGATTGATTATAATTGCTAAATCCTTCCTGCGCTGAGGCGGTTATATCCTCCCTGTATCGTCGAACTAGGTACAATAGAGCTGAGGGTGAATATAATAAGAATGTGTGAGTGACTTTAATAATATTGAAATCTATTTATGCAAATCTTAATAAGAGTATAAATTTTACCAGTTTATTAATCGATATCCAAGCTAGCTCTGCACCTTTTTACAAAGTTCTGTTAATTTGTAAAAGAAAGTTAACTGTCAGCTGCTTGAACGCTACTTACAAAGGTACTTGGAAAGCTCTATCTGCGGTCAGTCAATAAGTAGAAAAACTACATTACAGTCATTATGGCTAATGCTACCGGTTTAATAAAATTAACCAATCAATCAATCCAAGCTAACCTAAAAACGAACAAAGATAAGAGTTTATATTTCTATATTTTTTTTCATCTATTTATTCTAACATGAAACAATAGCGATGTAGGAAGATAAACAATTTGGTGTTCAATACATTATTCCACCTCAATAACCTCAATATCTGTTGAGGTACACGGATAGTTTGCTAAGACTCATCGGGGTCGGTTTGTCCTGCAACCCAAATATTAGTTCATTGTATCGGGTCGGCCGGGGAGCGGTTATCGCAACTTGCGAGTTCGACCCCAGGGATATCGATAAGTGTTAGTTTCCAAATTAGCTTTTCACTTTAATTGATGTATGGATAGTTTAATTGCCGAGTATGTTTTGTAACTGAATTTGATTAGAAAACGGGGAGGCTATTATGGGGTCTGTTTTGCAAACTCTATTTAATTACTTTCTGTTCTTGGTAAATGCTGGTTAACGTAATAAGAAACCTTTCTGATATTTATTCTCTATGTCGAATAGCTAGAAAAAGCTTTATTAAATATATTATCAGGCATATGATATACGTAACAACATGGCAATCATAAAAGTGACACTAAACTAGGGTGCAAAGTTAGTTCGAACAACCAACGCCAACTAACTTGTGCTACAAATAATATCTAAAATTAATTCTCACACCGTGGCAGGGCCGACCGCATGTATTTGTGGGATGTTTTAGAAAGCAAAAGTACTAGGTTTGCATAGAGGCGAAGAAGCTTAGCGGTGGCCGCGTAGGCTCGGTGCGTCGGGCAGACGGCGCGCGGGGGTGGATCGATACCCAGGCCGCATTGTTGCCCCTGCTCAAACCCCCTCGACCCCGCATACCGCCCCGCTCCCCGCGCCCGGCTTGCACCCGAAATTCGCCCCATTTGATCCTGAGAGCGCGAATCAATCGCTTTTGTTGCAGTAACTTGATGCATCACTTCGAAGGGCGAAGTTGTCGATGTCATGAATTGAGGCATTTCCATTCTATTGTGGATCATTGCGTTATATTAATAGAGATCAAAATTGCATGTGTCATGAAATATAAAAGATCGTTTTATACCCTGAACAGCTGTTTACGACAAATGTTTAAGCAAGTATTGTTCGCGTCACGTCGATTCCACGCAAGAGCTAATAAAATAAGAAAGCGTAACACACTGTTGTGAGAAGAAAGCTGACCTGTAGTTTTACTAATAAAACGAAACGGCTAATTAGCTGGGCTAGTTATTATTTAACAATATTTCACAGTCGAGTGCACTAGTTAATTAACTGCGTGCCTCAACGAAGATAAAGTACGCTGAATGAACTTTTTTTTTTTTTAAATGACAGAGAATGAGTTACAAGTGTTGGCCACAACATGCTTTATTGTTATTTAAACTGTAGATAAAATTAAGTTTGAGTGGCATGTATTCTTCATATAGGCATATTTTTTTGTGTTGAAACCGCATTGTACCTAATATCCGAAGCGTTGTAACTTTATTTACTGTAGAGGTTTTCCTTTCTGTTTGCGGAATTGTAATAACGTGAAAATTTATATGATTCCATAAACAATGCGTATCATAGAGATAATTCCCCGGTCCTGTACATGTACAAGGGAAGCTCATTCCATTTATTATCAAAGCCAATTACTGTATAAGCATAAAACTTAAGTATTTTAAGTACAGCAACGTTGTGTTTGCGTTCAGCGTATCAGTACCCACACTTAGTTTAAGGTCTGACTATACATACGCTGAGCTATTTAAGATAAGCCCACACTTTACTAATAAACTGAAATACCGCAACATTAAACCGGCTCTCCATGCGAGATTTGTGATTTTACGGTGCGCAGTCACCTATTAGACGTAAGTGTCCAATATACAAGCAAAAATTATAGTAGACAGACACACTAAGAAAATCACTTTGAACAAATTCGTTTTTTCAGGCTTCACTCTTTATAAATCAAAATACTCACCGATAACAGAAATATAACCATTATATTTCTGTTATAGGAGAGTATACCTATAACAGAAAGATTCCAGAATCATTTAACTACTGCATTTTAACAAGAAATACATCGATCACCTACTCAGAAAGAACACTTTCAGAAATTTTAATATTTTGTCAAGAACCATTTGTTCCAGCGGTATTGAATTCAATATGTGAAATAGACAAGCCGAAATGCAGACTGAGGTAAAGCGTCATATTATATTTAAGCGGCAAAGCGAGTAGACTGAAACCTTTGAAAACAAAAGCGTAAATTCACCGCTTACAATTGAGTTTTAATACTTGTACGTACAACTTTAAGGCAAAGCTCCCGCCCACTCTAAGTAAACCACAGTACCTTTGCTTGGCTTACTTACATACATGTATAGTGTCTGTAATGTTCGTGCAGCTGTAATGTTCCATTAGACCTTTGGCCCTTACGTCATAAATCAGTCGAATATCGACGTGCTGGCAATTAGTGTTAAGAATTACTTAAACACGTAAACTGATGTTCTACACTCCTAGTCATTCAGCTCGAGATACAATAAGGTTGTCCAAAACTTTCATTAGTGACTTCTTAAAAGTGATTAGAATCGCCTGTTTATATTAAAGAACTAAATAAAAAGGTGAATCTATACAAAAAAAAATCTAAGAAGTTGTTATCATAAAAAAGGATTGAAAGAACCTTATTTAAATTAGGGTGGTAATTCAATATTAATTAACTTTATGCACCCTCCGGATTAAATCAGCAACCCTAACAAAACACATGTGTATGCGAGCATCTACAGAACTGTCACTAATTACACGCCGACCTTCAAACCTACAACACACAGCAACAATTTCATTGCTAAGTCTATGGTACTAAAAGTTCCCATCGCAACCATTTGATGCTATTTTGAGAAGTCGTTTTAACAAAAAAAAATGGGTGCATTTTATTGTTTTACGCCTAGAAACAAAAAGCTCTCTTCATACCGTGTCCAGCAATTTGTTACGGCGATTTGGAAGGAGGTCAAACTTTTGTTTAAATCAATTAGATGAAACGTTATTTACTAGTAAAAAGAGGATTTTCCGCGACCCACTATAAAGGTCTAGCTGTATTTAAGAAGGAGAGGCCGTTTTGTATTCTATTAAAAAGTAATCATCATCTAACTCAACACAAAACTGGGTTACTTGGAAATACTTGCATATACGATATATGCATATTACATGTGTATTGATTGAACCACACGAGAGATAAGAAGCAGCCGTCGCGGTCGCGGGGACGCGCCTCACTCGAATCCAGATAGTTGCGCAGTTATCAGCCAGTCGGAACATAAATAAATCACACTTGGAGAGGCCGAGATAAAACGCGCTTTATTGTTTAGCCGCATTACAATTTATAAGCTTACGGCGATTTCAGGACTAACATAGAGTATAATTTTCTACTTTGCTAAACCGTTCGTGTATGGATTCGTGTAACAATTTTGTTAAATTAATTTACAAACAGCGCAAAGATTAATCAAGATTGTGAGTTATGGTAATCAAAACGTAAATCAAGATAACGAAGTTGGTTTTACGAGTAAAATACCTGTTTAGTTACACTGGTAAGACTAATATGATATCAGCAATTATAATTATATTATGCGGATAAACTAAAACGCCATTTTAGCAGTTTACTTAGAATGATTTGTTTACAATTAACAAAAAATAAAGTTTTACAATGTGACCTTGATAAGTAGCACACTAAAACTTGGTAATGTAATGTTAATTAAAAATAAACTTATGAATCGTAAAATAATGTTATTATAACAATCTGCAATGACTTGCTTATAATATTTAAAAACTTGATTTGAACTCAGAATAACAGAAAAACCAAAGAAGAGGATAGACACAATAATTCGAGTATGTACTCAATAAAAATACCAATTAATTGTTTTTACTTTCATAAATATTATCATTATCTAACGAAAATCGCAGCCGTTTATGACTTAACAATATCATTAACATAACTGTCGTAAAGAACTATCATCATTAGAATAAATATGTACCATTTACAATTCAATACTGCAAGTATTAGGATATATTCAATAATTGAAGCAGATGTTGTCATCACACATGGTCATAATTTAATTGATAAATATACTACAAAGTATCGTCATCATTACCGCGGTATAAGGACTGTTTAAAAAAGGGTTCTAAATGCTTTCGTTCTAATCGTGGTATATCTATTAGTGCCGCGCTTAAAGTATTCGTGTTAAAAGACACCTATAAAAAATAACCCCGTTTTTACTTCAAATGTCAGGCCATTAAGACTCATATTTTAACGAGAAAAAAATTGTAGTACTTACATAAATTATGCAACATATATGTACATATGTTATATTACGACCTAATACTAATGAGTACTTAGAAATATCACTATATTTACGATCATAATAGGTTTTTGTTGACCACTGCAAGTTTACTAACCTGAGAATACCTGGTGGGGGCAAATCCACGTTTAATATAACGATGCACTTAATTACTGATTTGCAAGCCAAATGAATGTTTAAAACGAAGCTTACCTGAAACAAAAAAGGAAGTCATTATTACACTGCTCAGTTAATGTCTTTGACACTCCTGACATTTCGACAATCACATAACTTAACACTTAGATTTAAGCCACAGATAGCTTCATACTAGCTATAATATATATTATTCTAATTGTAGCTTACACTTTATTTATTTTATGAGAAGCAAGAGAGACGTTTACTCTAATAAAAATGCCACCGGATCAATATGCACAAGCGTTAATCCAAACAGTAATAAAAACTGTCAGCCACGCATTCCGTCTACATTCCATAACAATAACATACCCAGCGGTTACATGTCGGAAATAAAATATCACTCCGACCGTAAAAATATCGGACATTTCCCATGAAAATAGCAATCACCTTTGAACCTCGTGTCATACTCGTAGCTACGTAACAATTTTGCAGCGTCGATAGCCTGCTATATCGGAGCGGTCGGTCCGTCGGGGACAATCAACGATTCGCGATGACTGACCTACCGCAACACGCCACAACTATTGGCAGAACGCGTCATTCTACGTAGCTTCGGAGAATTAATGTTACTAGAAAAGATTTATTTGTTTTGTCAGGCTCTACATTAAACATTTTACGAACTGTGGCCATGCTCGCAAGTTCGGGAGATAATCCTGTGTCCGTAAAACATTTATTCATATTTGATAGTGATTAGAGAGCATTTTTGACGTAAATACGAGTGGCATATATGTATTATGTAAACACAATCCATCACAAACCATACCATAGACGATCATAATTAAGATATTAAGCTTACTTGGGTATTATGCTACCGAATGAATGCTACAAAAGGAATAATGAGATGTTACCTGAGTAATATCAGTTGAAGAGTTGCAGACCTTTTTACTACAAAAGTGATTTGGAAATCGACGTTGATTAAAATTACACAGTTTTAAATATGGGTAATTGTGTCCGTATTTTTTCTTAATGCTCTGGTTCTAGTAGTTAGAATACTCTTTTACTTCCTGTCAGTGAAGGTTCTTTATGTTTAATTGAATCTTTTAAATAGCTCCAACTCTGATTATGTACCAAATCTGTTCGCAGCTCATGTTTACAATAACATACCTACTTTATGCTTTAGGGCCTTGAGTTATAAAAATAATGATGACGCTTAAGAATTTTACGGTATGGTTGTGTGGAGGTATTAAATTATTATAGACGTCGTTGACCCCATGACGATACAACAATTTATTTATCTTTTTATTACTAATGCTCAGTTCATTGTTGACAACATTTCTTATTTATATATTTCCACTAATAGCGACAAGCCTATTTACAATTTAGCTAATAAAAATGACGGAAATGAACTCCCACTTATTTATTTTTAATAGGCTTTATGAAAAGTAGCTTTTTAAGTGGCACAGCAAAACAAAGCGAATGATGTATCACATTATAAAGGACCACAGAGAAATTCTTTATAGCTCTTATAAAAACAAATACGCCATTGTTCATGCTGGCTACAAGTACCGCCTTCTTCGAGATCGGCGATGCCCTCCACATGTTCGGAACACGACACCGATTTCCTGTGAGTCGCAGGTCGATGTCGTTGTCGCATACGCGTCATTGTGTCGATCATTTGCATAATTAAATAACATTATGCATTCATTCATTCAGGTCACCCCTACGCGAACCGCCAAAACAAAGCGTCATGTCCGCCTTATTGATAAAAAATAAAGCGAAAAAATCAAGCCGTAATCGCGTCGACAGTTCAATCTCGAGGCGTTACGTTGTTTAGCCGCAAAAAGGGAAAACTGTTCGGGACGGGAATTAATGCTCGAGAAGTTCTAAATTAATCCCCTTGAGGTGGACGCCCGCATCGGTAGCGCAAAGAGTAAACATTTATCGCGAAGGCTCTTCCTACCCAGTTCTAGTTCGCAGAAAGATCAGGGTGTTTCGCGCAACTGAGCGGCTGCGGGTGGGGTTGTCGCCGCCCGAGGAAAGCGAAACCTCCCCACGTTCTCCCCCTCACCGGGGCTGAGGTCTTTGTCCCCGCGCGACCCAGTTAATGACC
Source organism: Autographa gamma (assembly GCA_905146925.1). Lineage (NCBI taxonomy): Eukaryota > Metazoa > Arthropoda > Insecta > Lepidoptera > Noctuidae > Autographa > Autographa gamma. Next base: position 11,029,026 of record LR989855.1, read on the forward strand.
GCCCCCGCAGACGCGGCACATAGCCTCGTTCTGATATAAATACGCCTACTACACTTGACCTCCAAAGTTTTTATTGGAAAGCACGTGCCTGTAGAGATCGTGTGTAGTAAACAACATGGTTCTGTTGTGTAATAGATGTTTTATCAGTATTTATTAAAGTTCATTTACCTTGGTAAATAAACCAGTACGCATTGTAACTGAAAAGTAGTAACCTCAAAAAGCGTATGATCGCCGTTAGCGGGTCGTGCGATACCGTAAAATTTGTTAGTAAATAAATCGCTTGAAGTGAAAAGAGTTTGTCTGCCGGTCAGATTGTACGGTGAACTAGGAATGGGCGAGGGGAGGTGAAGCAACAGGTCGCGAAACAACGTTTTAATTGTCGACTGATAAGCATCGACGTTACCGGACCGCGACACCTACATGAGGCCGACGCGAGCGACGCGACGTGCAGCAAGGTGCGATGACCGAACCCTAAATGCATTCACACCGCTCATTCGACGTGAATCTGTTTAAAAATATTGCATAAATTTACAATGTAATCATAAGCTCTGTAGGACTGGATTTTTACTGGTCGTTACTTATAATTTGACGTAAACGTTTTTATATTGATATGAGAATTTTCTTGACTGCCATAATTGACACTAATACCAAGCGATTTGTTCAATCATAAGAATTTAGATAGATCTGAGCCGTGTCCGATCGTGGCGAGTGTGTGTGGTCAAGGTACGATTAAGAGGCTCGATTGAGGTTTACCTACCTGGGGTGGGAATCAAATATAAGTTTAATTTCGGAATCCATGAAGGATTTGTTTATTTTCTTAAATCTTTAACGTACCGGAAGTATACTGAAGTATATTATTTTTCGTGTTTTCCAATATAATCGGTAAAAACAAGATGTTTCTCAAAATAATAAATTGAGAAACAATTCTATCAATCTTCAATCATTTGTCTATTAAATAGCATCTTCAGCAATTGAACCAGTGTGATCCCTGGAGTTTGATTAAATAGGAAACTAGTCAATAGACATAGCATTTCAATGGCAGTTGAGACACCTTGGCGAGTCAGTTCCAAGATACCGGTCCGACGAGGACCAGTTGTGGGAGAACTTTCGCCTATGAAGGGAAGGTGTCGGTAGAAGGGGAGACGAGTGTCTTCAATGCTGGTCCTGTATACGGAAACTTATGCCTAGGGCGATCGTTGCATAAAGTGCCGTTTCGCAAACCGCAAGATACTGATGTTTAAACGTTTCAATTTTCTTTGTTTTGTTCAGGTTCTAAGACATCTCAATAGTACTGAGCTATATTTTGATAAAAAAAGAAATTAACCTGAACAGTATGAACAACAAGAAAAATATTGAATTATTCAAAATAACAAGTTTCAGTACAGACTTTCGTCATTAATTGATTCGCAATAATCGAAATTTTGAAACAAAGCGTTGCAAAATAAAAGAGGAATCTCATTTAAAGCTTACATAATTCCCCAACATTTGAAAGTATGAAAGATGTTTGTGCTCCTTTCATATTATAAACAGGTAGTTTCATAAACGTCTCGCCCACGCAGCTCGAAATGTTTGGCCCTCATTGTCCAGAAGGCTTTGTGTCGGCTTAAAGCAGAGCGTTTGCCCTCCTCTATATATTTCAAAAGCACAACAAGTCACTAGCACAGTCTCTCAATATTTGCGTTTGTTATCGCTATTAATGTTGATTTAGGATTTGAATAGTTTATTGGTTCATGTTAGATCTGAGGGAGATTGCAAGATATTGTTTGGGCTTTAGGTGACTTAGGTTCGTTTATGAGCTTGATTCGTTTTAGTAAACTATCCATGTGACTTATGAAATGATCCATAATATTCGTTCGGTACCAAATTATTAAAGTGCAGAACGTTAAAAAAAACGCGTTAATCAGATTGTGGCTTTTCAATGGTTGGCATTATTAGTATTGTTTACTTTGGCCTACATTTGGTGCACAAAACAGTAGTGCTTTGAGTGGTAGTGATTTTAATAAGTTTACGAGCGGACTTGTCAACGTATGAACAAAAGCCATGGGAAATGTTATTACCGTATTGTAACATGAGAACGTGGTGCAGGTCATTGGTGCGTCGTAAATACCAATTTGGGCCGGACTTAGGGTTAGCGGAAGGAAAAATTGAACAAAATATTATAAAGTGAACATAACTATAATCGGTTACAATGAAACCCTATAAGTAAATCTGTCTACAGCCGAACAACGTACTCAACGTATAAAGAAATTGTATTCTGAAGTTTTTACGGTGTACGTTAGAAGCGGAACCAAGAGGTGTAATTAATTTCTTGATTCTGTTACTTGTGCAAAAAAAGAGTGGATTTTTAACAGCCTAGTGGTATTATTTACTGAGAACCTTATCGCAAAATCTTAGTCTTCAGGAACATAAAGAAGCTTACAAGATCATATCGAAGGAAAGAGAGCATGTCTCGAAAAGTATTCTGAGTGTTATGTACGGGTTTGCTTTTGTTACCCATATTATTTGAATTGTTATGCATCTCCAGGTACGTGTGGATTATTTGGATTGCGTAACCGCACACCTCGTTTGGCAACCCTAAAGCACCGCTTCAAACTATGGTTTCGTTAAGTGATATTTATTCTCAAACATACTATTGTTTGTTTATGTTACAGAACAAATATGGACGACGTCAAACATTTAGAATTTTAAGTGCCGAATTTAATTAGTTCACCTCCCGTAGTGTAAATGATGTATGAGCATAAAACAGTAATAAAGTTTAAGGTTCTACGAATATAAATAGTGGGAGAGTAAGTCATAAAATATATTACGTTTAATGATGTGACGACTATTTTGGTGCTAATACATATGCTCAAACTAGTTCGTTATGTATTTATTTAACTGAGATTTTTAATATCATCAACACATAATTGCATCATTTAATCGATTAAGAGTTTATGGCACATGTTTTTTATAGAAATGAATTAATCCGACATTATTATTCCAGACATCAATACATTAATGTAGCTATGAAGGTGACATTCTATAAAAAACATCTTAAACATGAACATTTTACACATAGAGTCACGTAATCTATTCTGTTGAATTAAACAACTAGCAAGACAGCTGATGCATTTTATTTTCTTTCGCTCTGACATCTGAAGGAATCAATGCAATGGAATGGATAAACATTCATTCTTCCTCCATCTACACAATTGTAAGCAGCCGAGGATAATATCCATTCATTGTAAAGCAGGTACCTACTAAAGCCTTTAGTATTTCTAACCTCCACCAGGGTAGGTAAGTGAATATCGATTTCTATTTAACGGTGCAGAAGATTTTATCAGCTTTAATTTATATATCAGATAGGACTCAGATTGAATCTATCGAGTGGTCTTCAAGCAAGTTTGACAGTTCTACAGGCCATATTTCGCGTAATAGTGGAGCGATAAGCATGCAAATACACAAGGGCCAACACAAATCGTACGGATACCGGTTGGTGAAGGTACGTAGCAGTTGCATTAGTGCAGCAAACAGCGTTTGTTGCAACAGTGCGCTGAGGCCTTGCATTCGCCGAGCCACTGCGCCGGCCATGGACCGAAATACCCGCTTTCACGCACTAAGCCTCTACGTTCGTGATACTAGTACTAGTTTTGTTATATTAATATATGAATATTGATATTATGGTAAACTTGTGTCTGTATGTCATTATCAACATGAAAATTTCTATGCAAATAGATGAATACAATCAACGAAAATACAACAAAATTAATTGGTAGTTTATTAATTAACTAGTAAGCTTATTCAAAAGTGTATAATCGAAAATGATTAAAAGTGCATAATGAGATATGTAACAAGTTACATGACATAATATTAAAAAGATTGAAATAAGAAACATAGTTTCGGGTTAATTGTATCACTTAACTCTTGGAACATTTTAGATAATAGGTGCTGTATTAACATCATTCAAACATCTAAATGGAAAAAGCTAGGTATTCCAGTCAAGTCATTTATAACGTACCAACATCTGACAACGGAACACTTAACGTAACTTGGTATCACAATAAATATTAAATAGACAAGAGCCAAACTGATGAAATCAAATAATACTTGAATGAATAATGTAGTTACATAATAGATCATTATTAATCGGATATAAGTGACGGATCATTCATCAATGAATCTAAATGCAGCTCGTTAGTACGTAAGTAGTTTGTCCGAGTTGTCTAGTTGTTCGGCACAGAAAACTGGCGCAACCCGAGCTGTTGCCCGCCCGATGCATTGATTACTCATGTAACTTTATTTCGCTTCATTTAAATATTGCATGTAGGTACAAACATTATACGTCTATCTACGACGTTTAAAGAGAATTACCATTCGGTAATATATGGTCCCCTTTGGCTATATATTCCTGTCAAGCAACAGAAAGTCACAAGATTCGAATTAAAATATGTTAATATGGTGATGACCTTTTAGCTTTTACGCCTAATATACGTGACAGTAGGAATTGGTTTGTACGTTCTTAAATTCGTAAATAATTAGCCCTTCAAAGTATTATGACGGTAAATTAGTCAAATAAAGCTCGTCTGTAAATTACATTATTTATACTTAATAGAAAACTACGTACTTGTGGATAATTGCAGATGTTTTGTTATTCTCTACTTTATTGCTTAGCTGAAGAACTTTTGAGATTGCTAATTATAATTATTTGTTCGTAACGGGCACTTTGGTTTAATGGCTTTTGTTTTGATGCTTGACTTGTCTTTTATCTATGTAATCGACTAAAATCCGCTAAAGTCTCAACAAATACTTAAGAAGACTCTAATGTTCGTTGAGCTATTTTGAAACACGCTGCACACGTTTTCGACAAACGTCGATAGATTTTCGAGGAAAACCGATCAGCTGTTATTGGAGAGCTTGTGAAATACCATCTTAACATAGCTTACCAAGTAAAGCAGTATTTGTTGTCTCAATAGTGAGTCTTGTAGAAGTTAGCCTACAAGAGGGTTCTAGTGGCGCACAAGTAGCCACACAATTATGCCAGTGATAGGTAGGTAGAGTTTGCAAACAGACCACTGGAGAATGTTATTGTAGCCGCAAACTGTTTGCATTCAATTCCGTCTGCGAGCTGTATCGGTGGCTTGTCAGAGATTCTAACTATACAATATGCGTTGTTATGGCCCCAGTTGAACTTACATTGTAGGCCTATTTGAGTTAAGGAGTCGTGTAACAAATGATTTGGTGTTGGTACTGCTATTTCATAATTCTGAATAGATATCCATTTAGAGGTGTTGTTGCATATAAATTACGAAATAGTAAAAATAGCTCATAATTATTAAACTCATTTCCAGGCCCCTTACTCCTAGTTTTATTTATGTAATGTTTGACATTATTAACATTTCAAAGGGTAGTATTTTAGTATTAGTTAGTCACATAAATGACTGAATTGTGTGTTAGTATCGCAATGCTGTATTTATAAGTAATGATAACTAGAAAATTAGGTTTTCATAAAACATTTATAATGCAATTAGCAACAAACTACGCACCATTAATTGGTTTGTTTATGGCTTTGTAAAATGAAAGCAAGTTCTCGTAAAGGCTAAATATGTAGTTAAACTATAACCCTGACTCCATTTTACAAGCGTTTAAATTCTTTGTAATAAAAAGTACTAGTTTTTTATGAACGGTTAAAAATATTATGGGTAAAGAAAGTAATGCCAATGTCCTTTCGAGTAAATAAATACATGGTGTTTACAAATAGTTGTAGAGTACAGTATGAGTCAATATTACGGCACAATAGTAACTCGTCAGTCGTGTCGTGTTGAACACGTGTGATCAGCCGTGTCACACCCACGCGACGCTACAGCGACACTAGACAGCATCATTATTATCAATCCTGATTTAACAAATAGTGTGAATATGTTTTTCGATATATTTTGATAACTTCTGGTTGGCTGACTGTTAGCCATAATGAGGGTCGGACCCTTATAAGTAAAACTTTCATTCTTTAAGTGTCAATTTGATCCAATTAAAATCAAGTAGCGGTGTGTAGTAGGAGGGTACAGGTGTAAGACTACAACAGTTAGGCCCAAAAACTTGAGAACTTATCAGCCAGCTCACCGTATAGGACCATAATATATTTAATTTCCTCTGTAAAGCGTATACCAGTTAATCGTTTAATCATTGAATAACATATTACAGTACAATGGCAGCACGTCAGTCGTGTTATATCATTTGAGCACGTGTGATCAGCCATGCGTCCGCCCACGCGACTTCAAACAGTTTTACACGGTTCTATTCTACGTAGTCGTATAGAAGATTATTTATAGCTATCTACTCCAAAACTCTTATACATCGTATATATGCGTGTTGTTATGAGGATTACTAATATTTTAATGATGTTAACAATTATAATTATGTACATAGAATTATATTCGTCTCTTGCAACCACGACTTAACGATTTCTTCGCAATAATCATGGACTATGTTTCCATTTAAATATTAGCTTACTCATGTTCGAAGCCAATCTAAAAACGTGTAATTAACTATCACCGTCATTGTCATCCTAGGCACTGTTGGCAACATCATGTCGATTATCGCATTCGATAAAAATAAGGCAAGTTACCCCAACATACATGTATATCGAACAAAGGTTAAGAAGATAATATTCAATCGATAAATAGAATAATTGTTAGTATGTAACATGATCTGCACTCTAGGGAAAACGAATGCCAAAAAATGCTGATTGAGCATTATTTAGTTTTTATTGAGTCAGTGATTGAAATTTAGTATCAATTACAGTTTTAATACTGACAGGCAATATTACTGTGATACACGCTCGTTTGATACGCCTCCAGGACATGCTTTTAATTGTCAGGTCATTTTACCTTGCAAACAGCAAGGCAAAATGACGAATATTGGAAGCTCGAAGAGAGTTAATTAAAGTTTATTAAGAGAGTTGCTGCCGTGCTTTTCATCGGTCCTTGTCAAAAGGAATAAAATTACATGTCGGGTATGTTTCATTTTAGCAAACAAAAGAAGTCGCAATTTTTTTATTAGAATTTAAAAACTGATCGTTGCCGAATCCGTTAAACGTGGTTTATGCCTTTTTCGAAATGCGGTTTGCTTTGAAATATCAATTATGTATTCGATAAAATTAATGTCTTATTTTTAGTTATTCAAAAATATAAAAAAAAATATATAATTACACCATAAAACAGTTTTAACAATACTGTGCAGTGTACATAATAAATAAATAGAGTTTACAACAATTTTCGCATGGTCTTTTATTGCAATAAAGATAGAAAATAATGAAAATCTGTGGAAGTTCCCTCCCCTTTTGCTGAGCCACTCCCCAAAGAATTCTATTCAGTATGGGCCGATATAAAATAATCGTGACGTAACACGCACGATACGGTTATCAAACGCATCGAGTGCGCACGTCCAAACAATCGTACTAGAGCGCATTGCGTCATCGCTCGTAGTAATCAGCTGATGTCGGCCGAGTAAATTGAAACCGTTTAATACCTACATGTGTAGTTTGTAGATGTATTGTAAACCTATTGTGGGTGGTAGTAACAAACCTATACGTGTGCTATGTGTATCAATGTTACATAGATGAAAGAATTGTAGTAGTGCCATTGCTTATCGTTTGGCGCGACTTGTTTCGTCTGCCGACGGAAATAGGTTATCTTAGAGTAGAATCGGGTTTTTCAGAACACGTAATAATCCTAATCTTAAATCTGTTTAAGTGCAGTGTTATTAATTTATTATATGCTACATAAAACACTACAGATTTAATTGTAGTACCAACAATGACAAATAGCCTTATAGTAGCAAACACAATAAGACCACTCTCGTTGGAACATGTAATAATATCTAAAACGAAATGGTACAATTTAAATATTTGATGTAACTTTTAAAACTTACACAAAAATACCAATCAACCTAAATGAAAAAATAAAACAATGTTAGTCATAACAACTACAAATTACTGTTTCAGCTTTACTATCCGCAGACTTAAACCCAGAAAAGGCATCAAATAAATACCTACAAGGGATTTTAAAACCAATAGATTACTTAAATCGGTGCACAACAATAGAAGCCAAGGGCAATAAAGTCAAACTGTTTATTTTACAACCCAACAAAATGTTCAACAATAGAAATGTCAAGACAAAGCTCTTTAGAAAAACTTAGCCGTTTGGAACAAAAGGACGTTTCGTTGAAAGTGGAGACGTAAAGGGAGCGTTGTAAATCAATGCCGGCGAATAATAAAATGCAAATATACGTGGAACTATTGTTTTAGCTGGAAACGCTGATTTAGCAAGAACGCTTCTAGATAAACTATCTAAGTTAAGTCGAGATCTTGTGAATTTTATCGTCTTGTTTCCTTTATAAGGCAACAAATCTTCTTGGTTACGAGATAGACGAAGCCTCGTGAGATATCAAAGAGCGTGTTTGACATCTAAGCCAAAGAAGGTGTCGCTATTACCGGCTGAACCAGTATTAAGACATTAATAAAGAAATAACTGATAAACATTCTACGAGACATGACTATGTCCATATTAAGGAAGCAGTTTATTAAAACGCAACGCAACATATTTGCACTATAAGGCAAGTTTTAATTTAAAATACTCTCAATATAGATAATTTTATTTAACACGAGGCTGCGATGTCCTTGCTAATGTTCTTTGGCTATTGACATGTTACTGAGTTTTCTCATAAAGACGCTAATGAATTGCAAGCAATCACTGATTATTAAGTTATTTATTAAAACTTGCGGTTTACGTAGCGCCTAAAACCACTCGAGTAGTTCGGAGTCAATGGTGCCTTGGTGCATAACGTACCCACTTTAGTACAACGTTCTGACAAGCAGCGTGTAAGACAAGTTACCTACATAATAATAACTCTTTGTTGTAAAAGTTATTTATAATTATTCTCAGTATGTTATTATTTGCAGTTGTTAGTAAAAACAAACGCTTTCTCGAGGGAAGGGTAGAAATAAATGCCCTCTAACTCTATAAGTGGACTTTGTACGCATTTAAAGAACTTACATGCTTAATGGAATGCATTTACTTGTGTTACTAAGGCATTGGATAAATATTCAATACGAATATCATATCTGAACCACTTTTTATTCGCAGTATGAAGGCAATAAACCTAGATTTTTATTCACAGCTTTCCGATATTTCCATTTAATATGTTTACCAGACATTGAAATTGGATCCGCGCTCGGTCTACATTGTATGTAGGTAATCATGATGATTGTACCGGGTTATTGGTTGTTCAAGCATCCAATAATGTTGCAGTAGGACCTTCAAGGTGAACGTTGCATGTACCATAAACCCTTGTGTTTACCGCCACTCACCATTCGTCTTTGTCTTTGACAGAAGAGGGTCGTTATAAGTAATGAACTTATTTGTTGACATTTTGTGTAAAGAGTCTGTCATTTGTTTTTCCATTTATTATTCTGAAGTCAATTTTAGTGATGTCAAGTAGAATGACATATTTTAGTAAAGTATACGTGCTTTAAATTAGAAACAATACTTCCAATACGTATTTAATATATACGGTCTGTTCTTGATTTATTGAATTTGGAAAGGAAATTATTACCACATAGTATACCGGAGCTGTATGAACATGTCAACTATTTGTAAAAGGTTTTTAAGTTCCATTTTTCATGCGCGTTGACACGCATTAAATAAATCAACGACTTTCTAATCCGCTGTCATCTTAACATTTGTGCCAACTAGTGCATAAGAAAAGGTGACGCTTGTATCAAGCAACTGCATCGACCTACAATGATGACCCTGGCTTGTTACCAGTCACCACTGAAGGTTTATTGCTAATGTAGGTGTACTTTAAGCCTTTACTTATGCCTCTGCACTTTATTGCTCAAATCTACCCACGATCTACTTCGATGCTTTCTTTAATAGGAAACTTGGTTACATTCTCTTTGTTATGTATAAAACTCAATTCAATCACAAGACACATTTACAGTACGATAACATATTTTTTATGATTACAACCCGTTATTAACAACAAAACAGGTGTATAAAGCTGTTAACTACGAGATTGATAATTGCGAAGCAATTCATCAAGTGTCGTTTGAGCTAATCTAGGAGCTATACATTTCTGTGATTAGTTAATACCCTGATACGGTTGGACTGGTTTAAAGCATAAATTTAAGGTAGTGGAAAATTGGAAACGCGACAAGTATCTATTGGTGAATGATAGTAATTATCTGGTGGTGGCGAGCCGCCCACCAGAATTCCACGCTCAGTCCCATTGTAGCGGAACACTCGGTGCTCCCAGTTGTTTATTCTCTCACACAAGTTATATTTTGGAGTGCGTGACTTGTCAAACGCCACGTCACTTGGACGCAGCACGCCAGCCTACCCACGGACCATTATTACACTGTTATTACTGAACAAGGAATATAGTTGTTCCAACTCTACTTAAGGTAAATTTGCCGTACACAAATACCTACTCATCTACTTATAACGTAGTAAACAAAACCATAAACGAAAACAAAATATAATTTGAATTCCTCGAGCTTTGGTGTGAATACTTCATTGGTATGTCTTGGACTTAAAATCAATATTAGCACAAGATTTCGTTATATGCCTTTCCAAACACAAACAGTCGTATTGAATGCTATATACGGCACTGAATGATGAATCAAAGCATTCAGAGATTCGTATATCAATACAGCTGAGACTAGTGTTTCAACGGAACAGATAAACAAGCCGGTAATGCCGCGGTAGGTGCGGACGGTAAACAAAGCTAGGGTCAACGCCATTGCATCCGACGCGCGTTTCAAATTATTACACTTTTATTTTTATGCAGATAGCTTCCTTTTAATGGAACGGTGGAACATACTTGCAATAAGTAATTTACCAAGCCGTTTATAATTTAAGGATGAAGTTATTTTTGTAAATCATAAGATTCAAACGTTCGTGCACTCGAACAGAACCATAATTAATTTCTACTGCCTTCATTCAAGACATCAAAAAGTACAAAATATAATAGTCATCGAAAAAAAAGCATAAAAATGCGTCATCGAGAGAGAACAGAAAGCCAAAGCTGTGACTAAGTTGATTCTCAAAGGTAACTCCAATCACCGAAGGAATGACATAGCAGAAAACCACTAATCACTCCGTGCAATGCTTTGATTGAATTCTGGAATTCCCGGGGCATTTAATTCAAAGCAATTCGCGAAACACCGACCCCTCGCTGTGATATTAAAATTGCAGTCAAACATGGACCAAAGATGAACTGCGATAAAGAAAACAACAATTAAACATTGATACGTACAAAAATCACGTTAATCCTTAATGAATTCTCGTTTTTACATAATTGTTTGTTTAATCACTCCATCTAATAAAAAGGTTTTCCACTTTAGTCTAAATTAAGTATAGGGCAAATACTAAGTTTGAATCATTTAGCGCATCACGAAAATAATTGTGTAGTTTATAGAACGTAAGCTATGGCACAGCATTCAATTTTGTCCGTCGCACCATTTGAGCTGCCGAAAACGTGATTTAAGTCAGTTATTGCACCAACAATAAGGTTAATTAACAGTGTCACCTTACTGCATGCCATTAAATCACACACATCAGTAGTCACAATTACACAATTAAGCTATTAATTCATTTTCTTACAAGAATGTGTTGTTTATTCATCATTTCTACAGCTAGTGCAAGTCTGTTTATGAAATAAAAATCTATGAATGACAATCCCACAATAGTCGATTATGAATCAAGTGTAAACAATAAGGTTTTTCCGTAAAAACACGTTATGTTAGAACTGTTTTCATACGATTGAACAATAGATTGTTATGAATTATAAATACACTATGTATAAAGGAAGCCAAATATGGGTACTGATGTTGTTACCTAATCTGCAACAGTTTATATTAAAAGGTCTTATTGTTTCATAGAATCTATGAAACATGAGAATTCAATGAAATTAATTCACGTAACGTTAAGTTTAGCAGCAGTTTTCGCTTTCAAGAATAGACTGTGTCCGGATCAATGGTATAAAAATGTATGAATGACCGACGATAGTGAGTAATCGCGAGTGAATCGGCAATGACTATTTCCGTTCGCTGTGGGAAGTTTGTTATAGGCAGTGGGCGAGTTCGAGATCCAGTTCCGTGACCCGCTTACTCCAAGTGTTGCGATTTGCGACTAGCCTCTGACGCAACTTAAAGCTTGGCTAACTGATTCATTGTTCATTCTAGTACTAGTTTAGTAAGATTTGTTTATAACGAACATTCATTATGTTTTTACAAACGCAACAGATCAAAAATAATTGTTTCATTTATTTTGTATTGTTTTTTTTTTCTAACAGTTTTGTATATTTACTTGACATTCACAAATGAAATGGTTTGTACGTTCTATCCATTGCCCAGTTTTCGTTTAAGTTCTGAATCACCTTGTAGCCAGAGCATGTGATATAAGTAAATGTATAAAATATAAAAGGCATCGTATTTCAAGATACTGATGGACGGCTGTAGAACTGCAACATGAGAGCGGTGTGATATTTAAATACGCCTACATATCAAAAGATTTGTTCGCACTAACATTCCGACACGGACGAATAGTATTGAATTTGGATTTTAAATGTATTAGCATAAATTATGTTATTTAGACCGACGTTACGAAACCTCGAAATATATTGAACGCTTTGATAATAAATCGCTATTTCGAGCATCTTTAGTTTCTGCTTTTCTGCTTTCTACATGGCATCATTTTACAGGAGTTCTAAGAGATATTAATCAATATAGTTACACAATATAATCAACACGGAATTAGTATTTAATACTTTGGAAAATTTGTTTAATAGATTTATGATTCATAGGTAGGTAATACCTAATGTGTTGTCGAAGATAATACAAAGATGATTTTTATAACCACGTCATATTCTTTTTTAATTTCCGAAAGTTAAACTTACGATTACTCGTCATTCAAATTGGGCAACATTGACACTGACATTAGACCTGACCTCAAATAAAATGAATCGGAAGATTAACATTTAAAGTTAGAATTTGAATATTTATGTAATTTCAATTTATAAATAGTAGATGTAAATCATATTTACGATATCGGTGATAAGTGATGCATTTTTTTTTACTATTCCTCGATGGTTCATGTGTGCGTAAAAAAATATGCAGTATGAAGAAATGGAGTGTGAAATGAATAGGTTTCTTCAACAGTTTTTATGATACAATTCGGTATGACTGAAAGCTGTATAATTATTGTTTTTATAGAAAAGTATATTAAGATTACTAACAACAGACATTGTGTTGCTTAAGTAATAACGCAAAGAAAATAATTGAGTACATTGTGTCGAAGACGGAAAGCATCAATTAAGAGCTCTAATTAAAAGCAGTTAAAATGGTATATCAAATACGTAAGTAATAACAAGTTTGCCACTTGAAATAAACCTTTAGATTGATCTTTATTTTTGAAACTATTTTGTAGATTGTATTAAACGCCCTTCTTGATATAACAAAAAAAAACAGTTTCGACAGGTTAAAATAAAATCTAAGAAAAAATAAACCAAAATTAAAATTTAAAAATAAACCATTCGTTAGTAAAAATCCCCTAGTTACTCACAAAATCAACACTACGAAAAAACAAATGAAAAAAAACTGCCTAAAAACCAGTCGCCAGTGTAAATCAATTTCCTATAAAAGAATGACATAAAATTCGGTAGCCCGGGGTTAGCAGGAATGTCGCGGTGAAGGTGAGGGGGACCGGCTAAAAAAACCCCGGTACCTGCGCTGCCGTTGACCTCAGGCGATTAGACCCGGTACGGACAACGTACTTACGCCCTTTGGATTTAGGCCACAAAGAGCTTATTCTCCGTGAGAATTTTACAATAATTACTTTGGATTACATTAAAGTCTTCGTATGACTCGTTAGTGGTTTTATTATGATAATTTGGCATGTTTATGGTATTCCTATCTCTCGCATCAGTTCAAAAATGCTAAATATAAAAATAACTATGTATGCTGGTCTTCTGTACCCAGCTTAAACAAATACGTATAAATCACCTGAAACTGGATACGCGAAACGTTGTGATTCAAGTGCCTTATTTGCTTGCATTACCTGTAACAAACACAAACAGTACATTAGTTTTGTACACTTCTCAGATAGAATAAGCAACAATTCTGTTCATTAGTGTCACCACAAGTATCAATACTGTGGTAATTCGTACTACGTTGGTTGTGGTTGTCTCTTTCGCTCTCGTGGTGTTGTGAAACAGCAAGCGTTAAAAGGGAAAGAAAATTCGTTGTGGTATATACCAAGCTTTCAGAAGTTGTGAGAACTGTTTAATAATCTGTGAGCGTACTAAGCCCATGGTCCCTTCACGCTTACTTCCTGTTCTGTTCTACTAGCCTGGTACTCGTAGAGTTCTGATAACATTGAAAAGATATATCTATAAATTTATGTGCATTAATAATTACGTATAATGATGTTGGCCATTAACTAGACTAGAAATTAGCAATTTAATACTTGTTATAATCACAGTTATCTATAGTGTATGAAATCGGAGACAAATTTTTACGACGTTAATATTTTTATTTAAATATTCAAGTTATTCTAATCGTACTCAATCTTAATCAAGATAATAAACATATGATTTTTCTTTGCAGATTGAAACAGATTCATGAATTGGATAAAACTACAGTTTCAACATTAAAATCTCAAACTTTTATAGCTACCAAATAACGTTTATCTATGAAACGTGTTAATTATCTTTGAAATCACATTACCTAAGTAAAAATTAATGAAATCTCATAAAATAACTTAAAACCTGGTGAACAAGTAGACAAAACGATTGCGACTAACATAATAGCATACACAGTTGCATCGATTTTGCACAAATTTTGTTTACTACCAGCTGATATGCTTGTCGCGTACGCCCTGATTGGAGGGCCCAATCACTGCCGGGAATCAATACACTGAAATACTGGCGAAAACAAAACCGAGAAGAAATAAAAAAAATATATGCCCGCTTTCTTTCGATTTTCAATTCTTTCCGTGTAGTACAATGTGATAACAAGCGGAAACGTGTTATAGTATCAAGATCTAGCTTCATCGATACAGAGTTGTACGAACACAATCGTATCTTCGTGTCCTAGTCGGCGATACTCCCGTTAATCCACTTTATTTTAACCTCCAGCGGTGTCCAGAGCGTGTTGCGATCGTTTCCTGTTGTATTTCCACTCAACAAGCCAGTTAAAGCATACCGCAAACTAACACCTCACATTTGTCTTGTCCTGTGTCTTCGTAGGCTGAAATTTATTGCGTTCCTATTCGTGTTCATGTGATCAAATACCGCGTTCTCCTGCTTGATAAATGTCGGTTACAAGTTCATTAGTTGTCGAGCTAATTTTGACTACCGAAAAGACTTAAAAGGACCTATGAGACGGTATTGAAATATGGACCATAAAGCTTTAATGCCAGCTTGAAGCAGTTTAATTCTGTGATTGTGTTATAATATGTGAATCTTGATAACTAAAAACAAAGATTAAGAAGGGCAAACATTTATAAATAATTAAATATATTTATACCCGCAAACGTAAGGATAGACAATCGTTTGATCATAAGCACAACGTTTATGGCACGAGACTAACGATTCCCTGGATCTAAAAGGGTGAATACAAGTTTTGTTTTCGTATAATTTATCGTATCCGGTTTTTAGGGCAGGTGGTCGAAACTTTCAGAAGAGGTATTCGAATCTATAAATCATTCGTCTATGTAATAATTCCATGCAATACATTCAGCGATGATATTATAGCCCTCTTAACACTTCGATGCATCTGCGATTGTTACATGACTACAGCGTATCGTTATTTGCTAGCACAATATGGAAATTATAATTGCAGTGTCTTTTTTTATAATGGCGGGTTTTTGTTCAAGATTTTATAAATGATACGTGCAGCAAACAAAAAGATTGACAGTTAGGCACTTTGAATTAGTTATGGGCGGATCGCTCGCTGCATTTGGTTATTATCGGCACAAAAACTGCTAAACCTATGGCAAGCACAAAATCATGTGGTTAAATATAGATAAATATAAATTTTATTTGTGTATGCGTAACTTCGTTGCCGACGTTTTTCTCATTTGATAAGTTCACCAAGCAAATGAACGCATATAAATAGCCTAATTTTCAATTACCCATCATTCTGACGAAAGCCATTTTGGGCGCGATGCATTATTTCTATGTTCTAAAATCAAATTACGGCGGCTTCGTTGTGCGCCGGCGCGGTAATTACAGGCGCTCGTGATTAATGAGCAATCAGACCCTTGCCGGATTAGGGTTGGCCTCTTTTTCCTTTTGTACAGAATATTCTAAGGCGTCCAAGTGCCGGGGATATCGTTCGAACCTGTTGTTTTGCTTTCAAACTTTTTGGAGAGTTAAATTAGATTTATTATTTTTGAGGAAACTTTTCGTACCTGCCGTGCCGACAAGGAATATTTTAAAGCACGTCAGCTACCTTTTAACGATTTGAATGTCCAGTTCTTAAGTTACTATCACTCAATCTTTTATGTAAGTAGTTATTTTAATTGGAGGTCCAACATTTTATGGTCCGATTAAATTCTGCCATTAGTTCTTGTGCGGAATAATACGTTAAATATCTTATTAAAGTGGAACTGTTTTTTACTAACTGGCAGTAACGTCAATCCGATGAAATAAAACACATATCATTTTAGTAATTGCGCCAAATACAGCATTGCCACTACTAAAATCTGAATTACCTCTTAACTAAAAACGGTTGCTAATAAACACGTAGGTATCTATATCCATGAAAAAAACCATTACGCGTTAAAAGGAACATTTTCTATATAAAGACATGTAAGACTTTAATAATTCATGCAAGTTGACACCCCTGAATCACAGCTACCGTTTTACGTGTAAAGAGCTGAGAAATTTATGACAAAGTAATATGTGCCTTATTGGATTGCGAGAAGAGTGAATATCACTTTGTGATTTTATGTTTAGCAAACAGTAAGCTATGGCATGTCACAGTGCCTTAGCTTTTGGACAGCACAGAGCGCTTTGAGAGATTCCCTTCAACGGAGCCTTACTCGAGTCTTGCATGATTAATTTTAGGTAAGTTTGTAAAGCTACAATTTTTATTTATTTTCAAAGTTTGATAATAATTTCATCAGGATTATCTGATATTTATATAACAGATCCTTCAATATTTTATGCATGAGGTATAAAAGATCTAGAGATAAATGGGATGTGTCACTTTAGGTTCTATTTTTGACACAATAAAAACTATATAAACATCTTTCCAACTGTAATTAACACTGGAAGATTAATTACTCATATCCTGTCGCTGCCGTAAACTCTTATTTTATACAGATCATATAAGTTCCTAACAAAAACGAAAAAGGGTTGCACGAAAATACACTTGCACACATTTGGAGAGGCCAATTTAAGTTAAAAAGTCAATGGCTTCGAGTAACCAGCGGTGCACAATGGTTAGTTATTAAAGTAATTGAAGTAGGAAACCTACGTGGTTATTATTGTACATAGTTGAATCTCGAGGGGAGTGTCGACGTACGCGGGTACGTTGAGGGGTGAAGATAAAACAAAGGAGGATACGTTTTAGAAATACGTGTCGCTAAGCATTCGTGGTTTCGGAAACTGGTTACATTAATATTGTAAGAGTTCACGAATGAATGAATCCCGATCGAACCATGGCTTTATTTTGTGTGAATAATGGTTTGTTTTTAATGGTAGTTGGCAGTTTGATAAAAGATATTTTATATGACTTTCTTTTATTTTCTGATAAATAAAATTTCACCGTCATTTGGTAATTGATTGTATGCTACCGAAAGTAGTACTTTCATATTTATTCACAAATTTGTAATTTCACACAGCTAGACTTTGGCATCCATAAACAACCAAGAAACCATTAATATTACAGCTAAAATTAATTTACGATCATTTCTCTTTAACTACATCACATACATAATTTTATCGTAGGTGTTAAATTGAATGGTAATTGCCAATTAACCACTTCAAAAAATTCACTTTTGCATTTTATAATAGCGATGTTGTTGATTAAAACTATCAATCAAACTGTAAATGATCAATAAAATGCTAAAAGGTCGATATTATCGTGCTCCGCCCTACGCAGCCCTGCGAGACCTGCGACACTCGGGCCTGGTAACCTAATATACGACAAGCGAGGGTTGGCCAAACATGAGCGAAGATATTAATCTACTAGATGATAAATATATATTCCTTATCAGTGAGAAATTAATATTGATGATTTGAATAATTATTCGTTTTATTTTAAAGATTTTTTTAAGGTAGCAATTAGAGCTGCGGCGAATTGTTTGTTGCCTGTATATTACTTAGCGGAAAGTCATTATGACTGCTGAATTATTGTCAGGTTTTCTGCAAATTGTGTAACAAACATTATCAAAAATTGTTTAGCATATAAATAGAAAATATGATAGAATATCAAACAGCGTTAGGGTATATATAATGTTATACAGGGTGCGAACACGACCGGTCGACTCTGCACGTCCCAACTGCCGCAGGCTATTATTGCCTGCCAGCTTCGCAGAGTATTTTATTAACTGACTGCTTTAATGTTGGTTTTAGGTAGAACCGTACTTCAAATTGGAAATTAAAATTAAGCAAGTCTGACTCGATCTGTTATTTGATAAATTCACAAAAGATATTTAAAAACATTTTATATGTTATTCATAGAAACTATAAACATATCATGGACTATTTGAGTTGAGCTAGTAAAAATGACTTTTTGAGGCAAGTGCATGAAGACACAAAAAATGCTTTTGCATTAAAGTAAAGTAAAACGAATTCATATAAATAGTTTCCTTTTTCTGAAAATAAAAAAAAAAAGATCTTGCTTTCAAAATAACCCTTATCCCGGTTTAAGAATATTCAACAACGCCTTCGGTATACTGTCTACTTTACATCATCAGCAGAAACTGCAAAACTATGCCAGCATTCTCGAACCTACTCATACGTAAAAACATGGTCACATAAGAGAAGCACAACTCGGTCACTATCAGTCGATCGATAGCAACCCTCCCCTCGAGATATTTACCAACAGCTCGTCAACATAAAACTGGGAATGAATCAAATCAAATTCATTATATCAGCAGTGATCACAATGGCCGCACTAAAGGGTTGCGCTGAATGAGTCGCGTGCCACACACACGTGTGCACTTGGATTATGCTAATTTAGTATTCTCTACGGTCCACTGGTTTTACTTTAGTGGACTAGGACATTGTTTACAAATAGCCCGAGCAAGACTGGACAGTTGTATCTTTAAATCATTTTAAAATATTACATGAAGTTCCTATCGTTGGAAGTGAGTAACATTTTCCTATTTCTAATGAAACGTTTTGCCTATGGGGTAATGCGATTGCCCTTTTTTAATTCAAAATATAAGACTAACCAGACGTCCTATTTTTCTTAGGTATAGTAAGGTATTGTGTCACAAGTTGATTTGTCACTTTTATGACGTTCAAGATAAAGCTATCAAAAAGTTTTCTAATTTAATAATAGTAGTCAATCGTTGCGCAAATCTTGTGTGGATGACTTCATGATGCAGATAATATATTTATTGTAGATAGTGAGGTACCTATTACGACATTGTAAATGTTTTTACAGCGTTTGTTTCTTAAACTTCATTCAACGCGGCAGATGGGCGGCATCGTCGACGGTTAAAGAATTAATAACGAAAACAAATTCGTGAGAACCGGCAAACACAAACAAAACAAGCACAGTCTACTATTTATTTAGGTAATACGCAAAATGCGTGCACACGTGCCGACAGCACACCCCCGATTCGCGAACCCTTACATTAACATACCGAGGAACAAATTTGACATTCTCAACCTTATGGCTACAGAATTAAGAGCGTTAGTTGTTGAATGAATTAAGTAGGGTTGTCAAAGACATCGTGACTCTCATTCAGTGCAGAATTAAATATCATTGTTGGAGAACCTCATTAATGTAATATTGAACTCACAAGAGACGAGGGATGGTTTTATTGTGTGCAAAATAGGCTAAGTAGGTTTTAAATTTATTAATAGTAAATTTTACAAGTAGTCATTTTTAGGGATTGGCTCTACTTATTTTTACTCGATATTGTACCAGTATTTTATTGTACTACAAAAGACAATAATACCTATAAACAATTATTTTCCAGCAATTATAAATCACACCAAATAATAATTTACGTAAAGTTAGATAATAATGTGAATATCATAATTTAGATAATCTTAAGCGTGAAGTACAGTTTACGGCACCTTTAAACCCACGCTATGGACAATCGCCAATTTTATTAATTGATGTGTCAAATTGCTTATTACCCTGTCTAGTGATATGATGGATGGAGTTAAACGGCCAAATAAAAAATCAATGAAAACATCTCAATTATCTATCACTAATAACACGTTGACAAGTAAAGGCAAATTTACGCTGCGGGCTGTGGGCGCACGATTGTTCAAAGAAATGTAATGTTGCGATTACAAACACGTGTGGTCGGTCTATGTTGTTTGTGTAACTTCTGAGAAATGTGTGCGTTAGATCTTGTCGCCAGTGTTGTGCTGGCTTGTTCTGTATGAAATGCATCGCGTGGTTGTCGCTGTCAGCTGTTGAAAACACACTCGCACGTAAAGCATTTTGACGCTCACGACATTAAGCGTCACGACTTCATAAATCGTTTCATTGTAGGATTTATTAAAACTAATAAATTTATCAACGAATAAAAATAGCGTCCGAAGCTCTTTTTAATATAAAATATACCTCTACATTTTGCGTTACTGAGAGAACTTTATGAAATTTATAAACCGCTAGACTCTGTCGCCAACACATAGAATAAGCAATCCGTATAAAAGAAAATAAACAATGTATGTAACGATAATCAGTATTTTTTGTACAACAATTACAGTATGGCGATCGCGAGAACGAGCCAGATGGCACCGTATCGATCGCCGGCCGAGCGGGCACGGCCGACAGGCCCTATTATTGTTTAATCGTAATCTCGGCTCGCGATTAGCATACCCATTGTGCACTACGCACTATACACATGTTATCGTAATGAATGGGTGACGTCGATATGTAAAAAACTATATATTATTTAAATATCGTAACAAACGTCTGGACGATTGATTATTGTTGGAAATGAGAGGTGTCATTTAATTTCTGTGCAAAATTGTTTTTTTTTTTTTGGGCAAACTTGTAATCATAATGTTCAACAGGTGTTGTCGAGTTGTAGATAATAGTCACGAATAGTATTTGGATAACGATTGATTTATTACACAAAATCAAAATAAACGTAAGTCACTAACCAATTAGATATTTTTTTTTTTACTACCACTATCCATACGATTTTCTATTTTAATGACTTTATTTAGTGTTAAATTTACTGTAAGTCATTCGTCATAGGCCAAAAGATCATGAACGAAGTATGAATTGTATCCTGAAGACCGGAGAAGACTAAAAGAAAGAGTCATAAAATAGTGAATTCTAAAGAAAGTGAAATATCTTGAAGTTAAATAAAATAGTAAATACTAAAGCAAATAAATCGAGTCTTTAATGAAACACCATATTTATTGACGCAGCTCTAGCAGGTAATGCCGTATTTGGTCGAACGAAAAAGATACGAGTGTGACACACAGTAACTTATTACGTGACAAGCAATCGATCAGTGATCAGGTCTCATTAGATCTGTAGATATAAACCGCCTTGCGAGTACTGGACCCAGTTAGCCTACTAGACTTATTCAAGGTTCGATTTCCGTTACACTAAGAATGAGTGTTGAAGGGCTGACCCAAATTGCTCTTACAAGATTTAACTGCTGCATTGCGGATATTCATATCGCCACTCTATCTCATTCAAATACATTATTTGATTAATATCTTATAGGTAATTATTCCGTCTTATAAAAGAGATAGGAAAAAAACCCAGGTGAATCTTATGAGAACACAAAAACTGGTTGATAAGAATTTAGTATCATGAATGAAACGATATAATTTTATTAAGAAGATGTACCAGGTATTATTTTGCATCAGAAAACACCATGTATCATGAAATGCATTTCATAAAAGTCGACCGGTCCGGTAGAATGATAACCCGCAAAGTGCAGGGATAATCTCATAATCCGTCTCTCAGTTCGCAAACAAACGTACTAAAAGGACATAATAAGAAAATAAACGAATTAAAACTCGCCGCGCTGTTCCCACGAGACGACGTTTAGCTTTTCATGTTCCAATTCAGGGGACTTGTAACGCTTTTATCTTTGGCCACCGACCCACCCTTGCTTCACTCTGGTGGAGTCTGGTGCCACTGACATGATTTGATTTACAAGTACAAAACCATCATT
Source organism: Autographa gamma (assembly GCA_905146925.1). Taxonomy (NCBI): domain Eukaryota; kingdom Metazoa; phylum Arthropoda; class Insecta; order Lepidoptera; family Noctuidae; genus Autographa; species Autographa gamma. Next base: position 11,051,402 of record LR989855.1, read on the forward strand.
CACAACCACATCGAATTAATAAGGTAATCGCGAATATTATCTCTTACGGTAAAACCTATTTTGGATCGGTTCCAATTGTATCTGGGAATAACCTCGCAATTAGGATTTATATAAATTCTAAATTGACGGTTAAAACCTAAAGGTCACAAAGAATTTATTAAATCTTTTAAATACACATTTACATAGAATTCTTTTAAAGTATTTTTTTTTCCACCCCTAAACTTTCTTGGAACCCTGCAGCTTAAAGCTTATTACTTTCTTCAGTCAAATTCTAATTCCTGTAGCTTAACCTTGAGATTAAAAAGCAGTACATATTTTTTCTTTTAAATTTCTGTCATATTCATTCACCGATGTAAATGTATAGAATTTAGTAGCTGCAAGTGGTTTTACGGAAAGCGCTCGCCCCGCGGGAGACGTTGTTCAAAGTTAAATTGTTTTTACGCTCTCAGTGGCCGTAATAAATGGAACTTGGAATATGTTACTGCGCTTTTACTTTGGTAGATAAGAAAGTACGGGTTTTATAATCCATAATATTATAACAAAGCTTGCATCAAACATTGTACACATGAATCCATCATATCAAAAGTAGACTCATCAAGTTATTCTCTGATTATAATTTCATGAAAGGTCTAATAATTTTTTCCTTAGGTTAACAAACGACCTAAGGGGCTTGGGCTCACGGTAATCCCGAAAATTCGGCAAAGGCGAGTGACGTGGGACCTCAGCAGGACGACTAATTGCGAGTCTCCCGGCCTGATAATCCGTTCACAGCGGGCGGGCCCCAAATTAAAAACCCCCGGTTGTGTCCAGCCTCGGCCGGGATTACCGCTCCCACGGCACCACTGTTTAGCTACCCCTAGCCAAAATTTTACAAGTTAACCTCATGGATTCTGCGTAAAATTAAAAGTACAAGATTAAAAATGCTCCTCTAATAATGCCATTGGGTGGGCAAATATCGAATCTCAAATACAGAAGACATTGAGTGCTTAGAGTGAGAACGTGCCTCTAATTTCTATTTAGTAATGATTTGCTTTTTTATTAGATCTAGTTTTCCGTACGTATTTTTAGTCTCCAATTCATTGGAGCAAAAGTTCTCCGGTCTCTCAGATACGGGTCCCCAAAGCGAAGGGTGAGAAAATTCTAAAAGTTCAGCGAGAAATTCGGAATCCTGAGATGAAATAGTAATTTATCAAAGGATTTTGAGTCTCGAGGAGCGGAAGTGAAGGATGGATACCCTTTATCGAGAATTTCAGCGGTGTGCCTTATCGGAAATACCGGAAAACGGTAAAAAGAACATTTCTGTTGAGAATACAACCGGAATGTTTTAAATTATTTTCACCATGTCTTTTTTCTTATTCTTTTACAGCTTTGGTCAGAAAACATATATTGTGAGCAGCAACAACTTTGACGTTCGTGTTTTTTTTTTTATTTCAATCCTGTTTTTGATGTGTGGATATTAATATTGATTAGCCTATGTCTAGACTTTCTTGCAGTCATTTAGTTCATTCGTGACCAACTAATTAATGCATTGTGTTGACTAGACCCTTTCTGTTAAGCTAATCAAGTATTTTCTTAGAATTACATATTAGTAATGCATGAAGCAACCACCTAACTGTGAACGCAACCATTACGTATTCGCTAGTATAGACAGATAATGAAGATAATGGTGATTTATTCGTTGTCCTCAACTCGACTTCACACGTTATAACGTCTAACGCCATTACAAAGTCAGATTATTTATAATCCCATAACGGAATAATGTATGCACGGTGCGATGTACGCCTAAACGAATACGCCGCCGCGTATTAATATTCAAATAGCCTTTAGGCGAACAGTGTATGAGATCCTATGGTATTAGTCCCATTAACATTGCGGTGCGTCGGTCAGTACTTGTTATGTAAACAGCGAACGCACTGCAGGTTGCCCTTTACCGAAATAATAATATTCGCAGCACCTCAGGTCGCAGACAGCTGCTGGCTCGACACATTTTATTATTGTACACTTATGTTACTATTAATTTAAACCATAAATAACGATTGGATGCAACATCTGTATGGAGGCAATTTAACCATAAACTTAGAAATAGATTAAGAGTTGTACTGTTTTTATTTTTCATCAAGACGATCGTAGCTATTTCCTTCATAGTATGGAACAGCTGTTGTAAAGGTTACGCCCGTATCCTTGCACCTGCGCTCCCCGCGCGCTGTCGCCTCATCCCCCTTTCGGCTTAATTACAATCCTATTAACAAAATCGTCTCGTCGCCTTCTATCGCCCAATTGACATTTAGGGGTTACGACGACAAATATTTGACCGTCCATACTTCCTCTGCTTTATTAAGCATGTATTCATTATTCATCGGACAGATGGAGAGATAACAGCGAATGATTTTTAAACTTGTGGGGACTGATGGAGCGCTAAGATAACAATATTTCAACAAATGCAATTCACAGGCTCACAATCACATTTATGTTTGCGATAGGTTAAAGAATTCATTGGTACACGTGCGAGGGTACAAATCCACAAAGGGTTTTATTTTTTCATTCATAGCACAAAAAATCCATCGACAATTACGAGATTAGGGATGAAAAGGTGGGGGCAAAGTTTTTTTTCTTTCAATCGGTAACCGTTGGTCTTTTTCTCGTTTCGATTCCCTGTCGGAGAATGTTTTAATTAAAAAAATCTTGGGTAACCCGGGAGGCGGCCGAGTAACGGTAGTAGCTATTCGTAATTTGAATGAAGTGAGACTGCCTTACAAGCACACTAAGTATTAATCAAGGGTAAGATAATTAAGCGTGCGGCCGATCGTGCGGCTCGGATACGATGCGTTTCGCCAACTGGTATTTTTGAATTAATATCGTTCTATAACTCAACATTAGAAGATTCTTATCTTTAAAATAAATGTTGAACATAGTAAGTTTTTGTTTTAGCCCTGATTATATGTCACGTTGTATTTAATTTCAAATCTAGGTCCGGAACAATGTTGCGGCGTGCATGACAAGGTACGCGAAACAGCCTAACGACCGGTCGGTAGATAAGTGCACATAATTTCGCCGCGTCCGCTTAGCTGGCGGCGCACACGCACGCGACGAACGCGTCAGTCGGGAGCCGAGCTGTTTTATCACAACACTATAGAATAAAATAAAAGAAATTAACCTTATGTCTCAGGAAATACGAATGAAATAGCCGCAAACATATATTTGCAATATCATAATGACGGACAGACGGTCTTCTTTGTGTTCACTAATTTCTTTACCGTTATGTTATGGAAACCGCTTCCGAGTTCGCTATTGTCGATATGGAGTTGTTTTGATATTTGAAAAGACAATTAGCTAAGTAGGATTCCTTTACAAAGATAATGTACCTATAACTGTACCTTGGTTTTATTTAAATGAGTGATGCATTTTGAATATACACGCGATCATTACTGTTATGCCATGGAATACATTTTACAACTAAGTGCATATTAGTACATTATTAGGTTAAAAAATTGTAATTATTTTCGGTATAGTGTGAATAAGAATATTTAAGATAGTCAGTGTTAATTATTCTCATCACATCAATGGTAAAGCGTTTTAAATCATGTCACATATCTCTATCTCCACATGTTAGTTCCACCTCAGCTGCTATTGACTTCGACGCCCGATAAATTGAACGTAGTGACTAATGTAATGAGAATGACACGCCAGCCGCTAAGCCGTGTCACTAGTCTTCGTCCTCACAAAAGACGAGGCATCGATCGGCGGCCGACGTTCGTGACTATTGTTCGACGAACGAATGCACCACCACCGTACATCTGTTTCGTTCCTTTTTCACTCGCCCTGCATAATGAAACCGGCCCATTGTGAGGAAAAACATCCACAAAAGAACACGCACTTTGGCGTTGGGCCTGTATTTTATAAGAAAATATAACAGACGCCCTCCAGGCCTAAAAGGTGGGCGTAATCGCTGTCGGAAATGAGAAAGTCGATGCAACTGTTATGACATACGCGGTTCTTAACGAACCGTGTTATTGAAAATAAACAATAAAAGTTCACAACTAAGTAAATTTTAAGAAAAAGACGAATAGGATGCTGTTTTGCTGTCTTAGTGCCTTTCAAAATAATAATTTAATGAAAGCTATCACCAGTTACACATTGAGAGCGATGTACAGGAGTGAAAATATCTCAAAATTACATCAACATGTTGTATGCCGTCTCTTGTCACATTTACAATGTCTACACCGATGCCGGGTAATTACAATCTGCGGTACACTTGACAGATGGTGCAGTCGATTTATACAACTGTTGGAGTCGGATCTACCACACTTGCTTTCTTTTAAAACGCTTGGTAATTTTCTGTCGTTCATTTGTATCGGTAATTACACCTATTACGTGCAATTCATATTATTTGTTTGAAGCATTATTTATTTAGATATTTTTAAACAATCGTTTATTCGAATGGCTGTTTAAGACTTAAATGTATTTTTCCCTCAAAACGATTTGATTAAATAGAGTTAGCAGTCTTTAGTATATTCAAGATTTGAGGATACGGGTCGCAATAGTTTTAATCCCGGGACATACATATTTAGGCCATGTTAACTGATCCCGGCGGGTCGTTGTGGTAAGTACTGGCTGACTAACTGAAATTTAGCAAGGAAGGAGCCATCATAAAAAACCGTACATTAAAAATGCGGGCTCAAATTGAGCTCCCCCGGGCGGAGCGCCTGCGCCGACGATTAAGTGCACTTAATTCCGTCTAAATGTTGCCCGACGGGGAGTTGCGAAGTTGCTGCCGACTCTCTAAGCGGTACTCTATATAGAAGGAATTCAATCAGAACGTAACTTGTCTGACGTGATGCGGGGTTGTCACTACTGCGTGACGTAACATGACGGCTCATTATCGACTCGGCTAGTTCTAAGTAAGGAAAGATGTGGGTGCAAGTTCTATGTCAGTAATAAGTACTTCTAAGTGTTAATTATATCCAACCATAGCATGCTTCATCTAATGGAAAAATTCTAGTACTAAAATCATACTTAATCTGCAAGATTCTGACGTCAATCATTTACATTCTAGCTTTTTGTTTGTAAGCTGTTCGAGGCAAAAACTTGTTCGTGATAACGTTTAAGTTAGACGGACGGGTGGGGGCGAGACAGCCCTAGGGCTTCGCCAATACGGCTCCCTCGCGTGCGTCGCGGATCAAAAACTCTACCACGTCAGCCTAAATCGCTACCGCAAACAACTTGCGGTATTCAGATGTATATCGCAATGAATTACTAGTGCTTAGTTACAGTATAGCGACACTAACATTATACCGGTGATGTTCTTCGTTTATTTTGCTTAGTATTCGTTGTTTCTTTCAAACAGGGCAAACGATCCTAGATAAAATCAATTTATTCAGTATAGACAACATCAAACCAATAAATCAAAGTGACACAAAAAGCATCACTGCGTCCACTAATCTTCCCACGGTTTTATTCTGGATCACTTTTTGTATTTCTACGTGAGGTAAGTTAGCAATCGCGTGATAATATGTGACGACTATCCATTTCTATTTCTCAGTAGAGTCAGTGCGATCCGTAACTCTATGTGCTAGCAATAAGGATCGTTTGATTGCGTCATTGAGCGTATGAAAGTGAAGTTCGCGTGATTCCCAACATCCGATGATACTTCAAATAGCTCTGCCTGTTAATTTTCTGATAATTAATCTACACTCATGGGGAGTTTGTGGGATTTTTTTGCAGCTGTTGATACATTGTAGTCACATGTGATTTTAGAACTTAGCTGTTATACTCATAAGAAATAAAATGCTTTGTAGTGTTAAAGTTATATGATTGATTATTTAACAGGCAGAGCTCTTGAGGAAGTTTGGATTTGAGAAGCGTTATAGTAGAGAGCAGGTGTGAAATGATAATGTTACGATTTTTGCTAATTTAACGATAATTTGTGAAACCTGTTACACACTTTTTACTTGTTAGACTTCTTTCGTACTTTTCTTTCTTCGGAGAACTTTCTGATTAAACGAGTTTACCGTGTGGAAACAATTAAATGTTGATAATACGTGTAGAGCTGATGTATAAAATGCAGTGGCAGCGAAGCATTAGTGATATTCCTTCAGGGTTGATGATAGGGGAACGACAGCTGTAATTTTCCACAAATATTAGGTATAGTTACTAATTAGTGCTAATTTGACAAAAAACTTAGTAATTTAATTATAAAATAAAATTTGGATTTTACTATAAATAATAGAAACACTCAGGGCTGACCGTAACGGTGGCGAACACGGATGCAGCGGCCGCGTCCCGACAAACATGTTAATGTGCTGAGATAAGCTCCACATATTACACGTTACACACATTTTCTAGCAATAAAAACTTAGCACAGACAACCTTCACGGGTCCAAATACCGTTCAGTTAAGCCAGTAAGGCCGCAATTCCGTGTTATCATATGAATAAAATAAATGGGTAAATCATGACAAATACACTATTCTAAAAGCTTAATTTACATAAGTATTTTTAATGTTTACGACAGTGCTTAAAGCCTACAGCTTAAGTGTTGCAATGGGGATAAATGATGGCGTCAAGGCGCCATAAAATCGACAATTAGAATATTATTTATCTCCACATTTTACGATCGTTTAATCCTTTACTTTCGAGATAAATCGAGTGCCGAGGTTCATTATATTTGTTAAAGATGCCAACGGTATAAAGGTTCTAATAGACTATTTGCATTCCTATATTACAAAACGAGGTACCTTAGATTAAGAAACTATTAAGATATAAACATTTAATGTTGTTTTTAATTTGGTTAATAAATAAGTGCACCTTTCTCAGGCTTATTGCCAGATCACAGTACTTAACGGTACAAGTCGTGTGTCTATTAGGCGTGCGAAGAGTATATTATCTATCCAATTCCACATACATATAGCTTTTGTTTATACACAGGACGACCGACTTTAACCTCAATTTAATACCTAAGTTATAATAAGTTTAATCCTTTTATAAGCCAAAATTAAGATTCATAAGACAGTTCATAGTTGTAAGAAAAAGGAAGTTATATAACTATTATTAAAAACTGAGAACATTTTATGTCTGTAAGTCGCAGCCACATGTAAGTCTATTTTTCGCTGGAGGAATATGGTACCTTTTGTTGTCGTCAGTAATAAGCCAAATGGTTGGATTGGTGGAACCACCCACGACGGGTGCCGGCGCCGCAAGCTAGGCTTATGCGGCCAGACGTCTCAAGTGTCAAAGCTACCTGTTCAGCTAAGCATCGCTACATAATATAATTAATGATGAGGGCATTCCTAAGATCAACCCCACTCGTCTATGTTATGGTTTTACTATTTGACGTCGGGTATGATTTTTGGGAGATCTGCGGAGACAATTCCTTCTATTATTTTTATAAATCCATGGGTAAGAATGAATGTTTATATTCGTCAAAGATATAGATTGGAAGAGTTCAATACCTAATGACTTAGGATAATTATGCAGACTATACGTCCTGTGTTCTGTTTGAGTTAAGTCCTGATAATATCGTCTCACTAACGTTTCTTTAAGAACGTGCCGCGAATGTCTCAGCCCCTTTTACGGCTTTACAATGAAATTTCGTTATTATGTACGTTGCACCTTGACTTTCATTATCCGAATACGTCACGTTCCGCGGGCCGCGCTATCGCGATAGTATCTCAATTTAAGTGACGTATAGACAATGAGACAATTAGACACAGTTTATATTCAACCGTGAGTAACACTGTGAGATTACCACATAATCGTGGCGCAGTGATCCAGATAAACAAGGTAATTGTTGGTTAAGTCAAGGGTCCGGAAGACTCACGCTGCGCTCTTAACATTTAACCGCTCTCAACCAGCGGCAAACAAACTGTTGTATCTATAATGCGGGCGATGTGCTCTCATTAGAAACCGGGCTCCCCAGATCCAAATGTAGATGCAAGAGTTTTCCATCGTTGCAAACATAACCAAAGAAAATTAAAGATTCTTGGGGAGTCAGCGACATAACAGTCCAAGTGTAGCTCGAGGCGGTGACAGTAAAAACTTCGAGCCTGCATCGTGAATGCCATCTGCAGAGCTCGTCAAGGCATGGGCGAGCGATAAAAACAATCGCACAGCGCATGCGAATATCGCGTTACGACGCGGCCATACCAATGGCGATGAGTGCAGCTAACACGAGAATACTTATTTTACGTCCACAAAACGTTCGTGCCGGTGCTAAATGTGATAATGATCTCTCACAAGGTAATCACTGACGCGTGTTTACACATGTATATGAGAAGAACACGAAGTTCAATGACAACCAAGCGGGCGCCGAAAAACATTACATAAGGCCCGCACAGCAAGGTCAATGTCGCGCGGAACAAAGATCGCGAAAGTGCTCCAATGTTACGTAGGCAGCTCTCGGCCCGGACGGATAATTGCGATGTAATCGACGTAATCCATCCACGAGTCTTGTTTCCTTTTACGGCGCGCGCAGCTTGCGGCCGCATAGAAGAAACAGCTGACCGACGGCACGCGCTTCGAATGCATATTAATGTCGCACCCGTCGCAAAAAAAAACACGTATAAAATCGAAATGCTACTATGAAATATCGAACCAGTTTGAAGTGCAGGCGCCTCAATTATGCAATCGTCGTATGTGGACAACGCATAAATCAAACTACTGCTTCGCAGTCTTTGTAATTGTGTAATCGATTTCAGTTTTTCAACGGAATATTATGTTTTCGCGACAAGCTGTGCGCGGAGAGTGTGGCTTCCAATTTAAGCGTTTGCCATAATTGACCGATGTTCATCGACTTCCTTATACAGCGCTTCCCTGTTTGTAAGAGTGGAGTAGCAAAACAAAGCTATCGTTTATTTTATAATACTTTTTGAGGTTCCGTACCTCATGAGGAAACAGACACCAATATAGGATCACTTTGTTGTCCGTCTGACAAGGTCCTATGTAAACGCCATACGTATAGAAATACAGACATACATATATTAAGTAGTTAAGTTTAAGATAAATTTACGAGAAACTACACCTCACAGTTAATTTTTGGAGAACGATACGTCACGATTATCAAAATTTTTGTACGGAACCCTCGCTTTGCGAGACAATATCGCACTTGTTTTTTTTTTTACTTTGTCTGTATTATCTCCTAAACGCATCATGGGTGTGTTTAACGATATGATATGAAAAAATACAATCGATATACTTTTATTATCTTTTGAATGCGGATAACTTTCTTATGACACACGTGCATTCTGAAAACATAATACTTAATTTTATCATTCCGATATTTTTTGTTGATTAAACATCGATTGCAATGTGATTTTAACCATGTGACGCAAAACGTGACATTTAGCGATGTGATCTCAGTATGTACTTATCTTATCAAAAATATTTACCCGAGTGGCCTGAGCATTTTGATAGCGGATCGATAGGCACAGGACACATTTGGCAAGGGCGACGCGTCAGAAAGTAAACAGCAGAATGAGTTCATCGCAGCGATCCTCATTGTCCTGTCCATATAATGAGTTGAACCGTGACATTTCTCCCCCGCGGCGCTGCAGCTGCCCATCATTACTATCGAACAATAAAAACGAGACTATTGGACAGTTGAAGACAATAAAACAATTACACGTTTACACATATTAATCTACGATGAATTTGATGTTTGGAAACAGTCAGACACTTTCTTGTGATGACGAGCATCCCCTTAGTGTTTTATCAAGGAAGCCAATAACAACAATTGATCAGGCTATTAGTATTAAGGCAGATGTACACGGGTGGAGCACGTACACGTCGCTAATGGACACTAACGCGATAACTTTATGTCGTGGGGGTGTGCAGAACAACTGAGCGACGCTGTTCAACAATACGATGTTTTATACAGCTTATTGTTGATCGCAGATAATTAAATTGCTTCCCCCTGTGCGAGATCATCAAAACTCCCTTAATATCTCTGCCTATACAAACCCTTCTGTACAATATAGGACATTTGTTAGTTTTATTCAATCTACGGGACTTAAGTTAATAGTTATTCTTAAATATAAATTCTCCAATATTCCTTTGCTGATGGCAGGAAGTTGTAAATAAATTAAAATATATTGAATAATGCATTAAATCGATAACTGGGCAGGAACTCATATAAAATCTCTCACGCAGGCTGCACCGGCCGCCAACGCATAAAATTCTTCACGCCACATTTTCTAGACACGTGATATTTCTAGAACCAGCCTGTATGAAGCAGATGTTATAGGTCGATGACGTTAGACCTTTCTACGTTGTCGCGTGCCCTGACTTATGCACATGGTGTTGTTATTAATGCGTTGTTAGCGAGGCACCGTGCCTGTCAGCACTCGCCTTTATGCGAGTTTTGTCGAGTTAAAATACATACAAGGCTGTTTTTTTTTATTTAATTCACGGTTTACGAAATGCAGTGTGGTAGATGGCAGGACTAAATTGATTTGAAGGATCAGTCATTCAATAGCATTTCGATTATTCGCTGTCCTTTTAATTTAATTGGAACTGCTTTTTATAATAGTATAGCGTAGGTAAACTTGTGTATGTCAATATACTGGTCACATTTCAGTGTCGTCACGATCATTATTTTCTAAAAGCAGACCACTTAGCGCTGCTGACGTTAATGTCGTCATTTAAACCTTAACGTCCACTGAAGTAAGTATCACCTTCACGTCATAAAATAAACATTCATAGTAGTGTTTCTTTTGTTAAGAAATTAGGAAGTCACGGCGCAAATTCCTAGAAAAATACAAATAAGATTACTACTTCATAAATCTGTAATTCTCGCGTTATTTTGCGACTGATATAGCTCACGTACCTAGCATGATTGCACCGATGATTATTATATGAAAAACACACGTATTATAAAGTCATATTACCAAGGGTTAGTTCGCAATGAGCAAGGATTGTTTGTCATAGCGGAACAGGTCCCGTAAGTTTCCACGTTAGGTGGGACCTTCCTAAACCGGTGATCACACCTGCTTACTAGTTAGGGGACCCAAATTCCTTTGTAGGGAACCGGACAATGCTCGGTATTTATAATTTACGATTTATATACTTAAAACCGTGACGTCAATTATCATGGCGTGGAAGAGATGATATAACTTGCTTTTTTTATTTATTTACACCCAGAGTGTAATTCTTTATAGACACTTACAGTTCCTTGCAGAAAACATAAATAAGAACCTAGTCTTTCAGTATGTACAACTAACTTGTCTATTAATGTTTCGAAAACTTGTTTAACTTTACATAGTCGAGGTAAAGATTTATGCAAACAGTTGTTTCTATGAAATTGAATTTTATGTAATAGAGCACTTAAATTTTACGTTAGCAACGTTTCATATTGGCTATGATTTACTTCTAATATAAAATATTATACACATTTTGTTCAGTAATATAAACAATATTTCAATGTTACATTTCTATTCTAAGAATAGTTGTTTTTTTTTAAATCGCTTAAAAGTAGGTTCCTGGGTTTCGTTACAAGTTTATAATCTAATGATCATAACTCTAAACGATAAGATACAATAAATGCAGATGGTAATTTTAGGACATTTTATGCAAGCAGCAAAGGAGTATTGATATTCCCATATATTGAAGAGTTGCCTTCACTTGAAACAAAAACAGCTACTGCATAACAGTTTTTCTAGTTTATATTTAAAACAATTTTCTTAACAAACCACCGCAAAAGGAAGAGGACTTGTTCACAAAAACAGTTGGTAAGCGTGGTATGCACGGCTCTGGCGGGAGCTATGGTAAGCGAGAAGTCGCTCGCTATGCAGCACTCCGACCGACGAAGCGACGGGACTCGGGAGGGCTGGCGCGCTCGTAATTATAAACAGGGCGAGGTGAGTCGAGGTGTCGAGATATCGCGATAATATCGAAACGTTTTCGTTTAACGTTGCTGGCGGGTATTTAATCGTGGAATTTAATAAAATGGTCAAGCCGGGCGCGGGGAACGCTGATTTATCGTGGCGAATATCGATATACGGAATCCTCTTCTCGTCTATATAGATTCGAATGTATTTTTGTAAGATTATCGATTTAATTTTCTGCGTGTTTTTATTGTGTGCCGCGTTTTACTTTGTTGCGAAAAGACGACAACATTTTTCATTAAAATACGCTACACTACACATCTAACATGGAGCCTCGTTAACTAATAACTTGAATATGTGAGTTCAGTCATCATAAGGAATTTAATCGCAGAAGTTATCAAACCTAACGAGTTTAGATAGAAATCTTTGTAGTTTGGAATAATATTCAGAGATTACGCATACATTACACAAGCATGAGAGACAGGGAGAGAAAAATATTTTGAGTATCCCACGAGCATTCGGCTGTTACGGTGCAATTAAAAAGCACAAATTAATTAACATTGACAAGAATTTACTTGAGTGTTATAGGAAGTTTTTTCTGAATGACACGTGTCTCGTGGGAATAGAGCTGCATTTACAATTCTACATGTAGATAGTAGGTATTACTATCTGAGTAGTAGTAGTTAAGTACCTATCGTTATTCAGGTTAAGATTTTTGTAGAGGAAATTTCCTACACCGCGGCATCGCGGCACCGCCAGCAGAGTTCTAAAGAACGCCGATAAAGCGACTTGAATAGTGAATATCATTATATTGGTAGCTTGCTACCGTCTCTTCCAGTCATTAAAGTAATTAATTTCCACGAGCCCATAATTAAATAAAACTTACAGTTTCATTACTTAGGTAGGAAGGCCTACTAACTATAACTGTTTTATAAAATAATGTTTCTAACCTGGTAACATTTTGCGATTTATTTTAATTATTATTATTAAATAATTATAATATAAATATATTTTTTATGTTTTAAAATTGTTTAAGAATACCTTTAAGAAAACCTACCAGTAAAAAAAATTGTAGCAAAACATAAATATAGATTATGGACTCAAAAAAAAACGAAAAGGAGGTAAAGGTAATATAAAAGATAAGCACAAGTTTTCACACGAACCCGCTAACATACAATGTAAAAAAGATTTTGTTTTTATATTCCAAAATTTTGTTGGTTTATTACAATCCAATATTTATTCCGGCGTTTACTAATTGTATGCGAAAACTGTCAGTTCGGTTTATCTATGTAGAGATATAAGATAAGAAATTAATTTAGTAGTTTCATGTAAACGTCTAACGGTGTTGCGTTTCGAGGTAATTAACAAATACCTTTGGTGGTGTCTCGAGAAGGGGGCGAGATGGCAATCGTAAACTTTGTGTAAGTACCGAACTTCGTCGGCCGACGTGACTCTCTGTTAAAGTGCTCGATATTTGTGAGCGTCCAAAAAGCACTTCGGTTACGAACTGTCAACTCAGCTGAATAAATGACAATGAGCGTGAAGAAGCAAAATTAATCAATGTTTAGACGTTCGAAACGTTAAAAAAAATATTATTGGGGGTCCCAACACACCCTTCTTCGATATTTGTGAACGACCCAATGTATTTTTCGTTTATAGAAATTAGAGTTATAAAACTTTATCAATCACCAAGTTTTTAAAATTATTGTTTCATGGAACAGCTGTATTTTATTCTTAATTCTTTATTGCACACATTACATTTCATAGACATATTTATTATTATAATTTTTTTATCTCAACGAAAACGCTATATCACAATCAACTACGAACTGTTACTTGTGGTTTCAGTTTCAATTCCCTGAATTTGACCTTAACAATAAGGTTTCGTACAATTTTATCGATGCCCGACAAACAATGAAGTAAAGAAAATATATTAGCCCCTGTGATGTCCATTGAACGATTCCCCTTTGTAAACGCCCTCTCTTGGCCGATTGCATCGGAAGCAGTAGAAATGCAGCGGGATTATGCAGCAATCTGCCATCAGAGGGCCCCCTTCTCCCTTGAAATGTATCGTGTTGCCAGGATTAATTGGTGTTTACCCCCGGGCCTGAGGGCAAATATTCTCGTATTATATCACGCAAAATTAGACCTATATAATGCCAAATTAATATTGTGCCGCGGCATGGAAACAAATCTTGCGGAGTGAGCAGCCCGTTAGTAACTGTAACAAAGATCTGTCATGATCACCACTGTTAAGCCAAATTGGTAATTCGAGAAACAACAAAAGAATTTTCCCCTTAGATTATTCCAATCTCTTTTTGAATTACTTGAAGCAAAAAGTAAAACTGGTATAAATAAGGATTTCTTCTTTAATCTTTGAGGTATTGCCACGTGCATATTTATACAATCAAATTAAAATTTTGTCTTCAGCTTTATCGCAATACATATTTCTTTTAGTATAGAGAACTAAGTCTCATACATTCATTAGATTTTGTAGAGATAATTAATTACCTCTTGAAATACTAAGACATCTTAATTTTTAATTAAGTGAGAATTTAATCGGAATTACTGGCAGCTAGAGAATTTGTTGCTTACTAAATTGTCTGTCGAAATATAAGGAATGCAATTGGACAATACGACGACGTCCGTCTTGATAGATGGGGTCCAATAAATTGTTGACTTAGCTATACGTACGAAGGGCCCTCGAATGCCTTCACGCGTATGTGCATAGTTATATGTATAGTATTATGAGAGCAATACTCTTCATGTCGAGATAACGCTTTTTTGCTTAGGAATTCTTGTTTAGAAGCCATTTGAGGAAATGAGAAATGCTTCGCTACGATTTCACACGGTGTCCTTAACGATGAAAAAACACGACTATTGTAGCTGCGAGATCAAGCTACAATAGCTCTTTTTTAAGAGTTTTTTTAGAGAAAATGGATTCTATTCTTCTATGATTTGGGGGAAAGATTATCCCCGACAGACATGTTTAGGAACCATAAAAAATTGTACGAAACTTTACATTACCTAATAAGAAATACGAAGACAGTTTAGCTAGACGTTCTATCCTTCTTGTCGTTTATCGTCTGAAAGTCTGTAACATTGTCTAACTGCGATTTCCCAATGGGATTCTCTGATGGCATTCGAAAGACGTCTCCTATTGTCTAGCTAGCTATTATAAGCTAAAGGCAATTATCTCTTGTATTAAAATATACCTCTATTATATTTCGTATGCATTTTACTGCTAGCATACGTTAAAGCGATATTATAGAACTAGACAAAAAGTCGTTTTGCAAAATTTTACGGGACGTCCTTAACCGTCCTTCAAATAAAAAAAAAACTAGACAAAAACAAACTAAATCGCAGTCTAAAGGTGCAAGAATGACGCACCGGCGCACGCGCCGCCTTAGGCGTTATATTTGCAAGATAAACGTTTATAAATAAAATAATAACAAAGGGTCCATCACATTCACAAATCGTCCGTAAAGTCCCTAATTACAGAAGGCGTTTTATATTGTAATCACCGTTTTAAACGTTAATGGCTATAATTGTAAAGGATCAGTATTACACACAAATCAAAATTCTATGTGAACAAGACTTGTGGAAGTTTTTCTGAGAAAGATTGTTATCGTATTCTTTCGAAACAAAGAGATAGTTGACCATTAAAATGTAGTTCGTGACATGTGTACGAGTCAATTACAGAACGCGTGGGCGGTGACCATTTGTAAACCGTAATAAAGAAGCTACCGAAGGCTTTAAAATGATACATGTTATAAGTTACGGATAAAAATTTATGTGAGCGATAAATAATCGGATCGCCATAAAATTTTTCGTCAAATGTCAAAGGTGAAAGATACTGAGCAAGTAAAGCAGGTGTGTTCCTGTAGCAAGAGACAGCTGCACACTGTAGCTTTAAAAAGAAAAATACCTCGTCAATATTATAAGCGAGTATCGATATTTATATGAAATATGTATAATTGCAAAAAAATATGTGAGGACATAAAATAATTTTAATTGACCTTACAGAAAATACAAAGGATAGGTTACCTAAGGATTCCGAGAAGACTTGCGAATTATACCTATGTGAAAACGATGTCGACAAAAAACTTAAGTATAATCCTGCAAGGCAAATCGTTTCAAATCATAACTACCTATTATACTTTGAAGTACATAAATAAAAAACTAAACATTTTTCGCCGAAAGAGTCGTCTTTCATTGTCCTTTCCATTAGTTTCAAAACTTGAGACAATGTTAGAAGCAAGTTTTTTTTTTAAACTTCCTAAGTACTAACTTCATGTTCTTCCGAACAGAATTGTTATTGATCGTCAAGATTACCTATGGGAGTGAACTACCACAAGCATAAAAGGTTTTTTCATTTAAACGTTACACGGTCCCGACGTCTTCACGTATCGTTCGGTCACTTAGAGCGGTCCCGACGAACCGACCGATAATTGCATTAGCGGGAAACCAGTTTGTACATCACATGCCTTTTGACTGCACTGATTCTTCATGACGGGTAACATGAGAAATACTCTATGTGGGTGTAAAAATCATAACATAAGTTCTTAGTTCGCTGCTAATAGGAACATGGAGCCTTGTTTGTCAAATTAACCTTGTTTTAGGTCATCAAACTGGACAATGACTTCCTTCATAAAGGTATCACTTAACTCAAACTCTTATTATATGAACCCTAAACAACATATTGGGCTATAATTACCATGTATCGTGAAATACGTGAAAATTTACCAATAAAATTAGGTATATGGAGATTGCCTTTACTAACAGCCCGCAAAAGGAGACAAAGACATCCATCCAATATGCTCTCGTTAAGACCGGAGTCTTGACAAGAACAATATAGAATTAATACAAAAAAATCTTACCTCGGAAAGTGTTTTGCTAAAATTAAATTAACAAATGAAACCAAAATAGTATTTGGCCACCAGGAAAACACTGAAAGAGGTAAACCATGACTTATTTTCAAACGTGTATTTATTTCGATGATGAACTGTATGCATACCAGTTGGAATTTCTATATGGGAAGGATGTGGTTCCCCTGTTTGATAAGTTGAAACTCATTAATCACACAATTAAATACCATGAAATATGTGCAAATGAGGTTTCCGCACAAGCGGTACAGACAAAAACTGGCGATAAAGTTATCCTGTTTTAATTAACAATTTTCTTTGGAGCTACAATTTGTTCACGTCGATTAAATTAACTTTGAAATGTTGGAGAAATAGTGTCGTTAAGGAAATTTCCGTTTTAGGTTATATCGCCTTATTTGATCTTACAATAGAAACATTAATCAATATAATGTCGATGTAAGTTATCGCCTTTCCATAAGCTCAAACAAAGAGATCGTCGTGCTAGTCTGATAAAATTACTAGTGCAAAAACAATTGCCTTAAAGGCACAAGTGCTCGTCAATATTTCAATCTCAAAGTAAACAAATGCGGATAATACCTGATAGGTTGGTATTTTCCAAGGTTATTTACATTCCACGTTCACTAAGCCTAGAGTTACGTGAACTGACTCCGCTAGAAGTAGAAATGCTTTGAGATCCTTTGTGAAGTTTGTATAATTTAAATTGCTGGTACTTTATTCTTTGTGATAATTTGTGAAAAGCTTTCGAAGGGAAGAATTTTATATATAACGAATTAATTATCTTTACATATTTAATATTCTTGTAGATTTATTTAGATGTAGATGCGCATTTTTTGTGAAGTCAACAAAACGATTACTTGTTACTCATTATTTACAACAGTTACGCAAATGAATGACTTAATACGTTATCAGATAAAGAATAAGTCTCGTAGATCTAATATGGTAATATAACATAAAAAAAAATTGCGTATTTCGCAAGTCTTTCTCTTGTGGTTCCAATAGCAATTGTTCTATCTTGCTTCTTGCTAATTTTATCGACATAATCAGTTCGTACGTAATTAAAATAATGCATCATATGTTTCACGTTTGCGATATGTTTTCATAGGCACGCGTCAAACCCCGAACAATAAAAATATAAATAAACAATAATGAAAGTTGAACGACCAGAGTTGGCGTTGATGACTCAGTTTCTACCTGACCGGACCAGTGTCGGTTTATTACAAACTTGTCTGTGCTGTGATCACCACAAAGACAGGAATTCCGTATCATCTCCGGCCGTAATCATTTTTCTTACGATTGCTATTGAACGCTCAGCTTTACGAGGTCTAGGTCTTTGTGTGGTATAGTGGTATGGAACATTTATGTTTACCCTCATTCACTTTCATTATGTAGCTTCAATAAAAGTTACGTTTATGCTCTTGAGGTTACAGTCGTTCTTTTTAGTTTCTGAAGGAGCCTATTAAAGAAAAATGATTTTAATCTTGTAATAATGCATATTGTAGAACAACTACTTTATTTATCTACACGTGTTTATTTCAGTTTTTTCCATGGCTTTTCAATAAAATTCAACCTATTTCCACTTATTTCAATAAACATAAATCCTCGCTGTTTTTTAAAACGCATTTTCCAATACCAATGCTTTTCTGATCGTTAAGTTTTTACTTGCATTCTACAAGGTCTTAAACTAAAAGGCGGACTGTTCCGAAATTCAAATCAAATCACATCCACCGTTCTGAGCCCATAAGTCGGAGCATGCGCAACGGCCGAGGGCCAATGCGCCCGCGCACGCTTCTAATGACAGGGGGGAAGGGAGCGCGCGGGGGGCGACCAACCGGTCGCGCATTGCACTGAGGTAAGTACATGTTATAAGGGTTTATACCCAGCTGATGTGATGGAGAAAAACAGCTGATTTTATTCATTTTTGTATAAATACGTGTAAGGCGTTGCAAAGAAAATGATTGTATCGTATAAGTACAAGTTTGTTTAAGAATTGAGCAAGTTAAAAATTTACATGCATTTAAGTAAAGTTCTTATTCTAAATGAGGTAAATAAATGCAAGCTGAACTTCAATATTGTCACTTTAAATTTTAAAGTTTCCATTGAATTCGAATGTGAGTTACACTAACAAAGAAACCACTCGATGACTAAGACAGGTGTGTTCTACACTTTCTTCACATTTAAATTGTATATTACTTTTATGCGTCGTAGAAAATAAGCAGGGTGTTCTAGAGGCTGGCATTTAAACTCGGCTCGTATAAACAGTAACATACCATTGTGCGTCCGGGAACCCGTTCGCTGTCCCCCGGCACGCCCGGTTAGAACTCCTAACTTTTTATTTTATAGCTCACCCTTTGTGGCTTAGGCTCGCGTGAATGCCCTACTACCTACCGACCGGCAACAAACTTTGTTCATTTTCTAAGGCGCTTCCACGTCACTTGTTAAAACTTTCGCGCCAGTTCGGCAGTTAAAACAAGGCAAATTAATGCACACATTCAGAAGATGGTTTTGTGTCATGTTTTCAAGTAAAAGAAACGACAGTACTTACTGATGATTTATAAATTTTAAATTGTCACTGCTGATGATTATAGAATCTAAGATAAGTTAGGCTTTATATAACTTCAGGGTCTTATGACAGTTTGGTAATAACAAGCATGACGCGTCAGAATCGCAATATTATTTATGGAGGTGAATTTCAATTGTTTCTGGCATGATACCTGGTTTCAATAGAGATTTATTGCCAACATATTGCTGATATCTTGCATTGCACATATTGCATCTAAACCACTTGAAGGTATTGAAAA
Source organism: Autographa gamma (assembly GCA_905146925.1). Lineage (NCBI taxonomy): Eukaryota > Metazoa > Arthropoda > Insecta > Lepidoptera > Noctuidae > Autographa > Autographa gamma. The sequence goes on from LR989855.1 coordinate 11,070,900, forward strand.
GCATTATTCCTGTTCAGAGATTTCAAGTATTGTATAAATATTAAATATTAGTGCTAGGAAAATGGCATAGTGACAAAATTGTTTCTTTTATTCCTTGACTGGTTTTTGGTATTTTTTTCTGCCAGGAGTTATAATTATGAAATACAAAGTATACATTGTTATTTGTACTATCGTTATCCTCTATCTTGAACTGACTAGTGATATGGGGTGTACTCTTAAAAAGTTGTTGATATTTAAAAAGTTGATGAGAAAACCAAGATATGAAGTCGGCAGGTCCTTATCATGAGATTACGGTTGCCATGTTACAATTACAACAAAACTCCATAAAACAGTTACATGAGGATGACGCGATAAACGTTCGATACGTTGTTATCGATTTTATTGAACCCTAGATAACGTTTTATCAATTGATTTACGATAGGCCCGGTTTTCAGCAAAATTGCAGCCAATGTAGATTGATGTTGAGAATTTTCTAACCTTGTACAATTGTAAAACAATATTGATTACTATTTGGAAATTAATTCGCTGTCGTTCACAAAGTTACATAGTTACATGTTTTTTTTTATTATATGAAAACTACATTTCTTGTAAAATACACGAATAAGATTAATTGAATTCTTAATACACAATTTTTCATTTGATTAATTACGTAACTAATCCATAAACATAAAAGTTGCGATTCGACCTTGATTAATATCAGAAGTATTAAACTTTTAATTAGTTTTAATTATTCGTTGGCTTAACAAGCTTTCACAATATCTGACATTAAAAACAAAATATGAAATAGACTAGGGACCTGAGTTCTCTGCTTATACTTGCAAGACCGCGTGATATTCTCGAATACGATTAGATCCGAGCATGGCCGATATACCTACCTACCTACATACACAGATACGTAGAGTCTACATTACAACGTAATATCTCAATTGGAGTTATCAATAAGCACAATGACACAAAGTGGGTGTTATACAACTAGGTGCATCTCAGTTCACCAACCCCAGATAATACGTATATCAACAAATACTGTTGCGTTGTGATTACACTTATTATAATAGATACCTACTTACTTATGTATAACTGTAATATTAATGCAACGTTACGACATGTTTTTCTTCTACGTATTTAGGGAATGTATTGATTTGTGGAATCTGAATTATAAAAGTGAGAATATCAGAGGTAAAGTTTTCAAATAATATATTAGGGAAAGGCTTTACTTTCGAATAACTAATTAACTGTTATTCTAGAGAATGAGTGAAGATAACCAAAATAGGAAAACCAAAATTGACAATGGTAAAATATCCTGGTCATTAAGCTAGCCTGATTATCGGTTATTAATACTGAATACTATAGCATAATTAAAAGACATTACATTATTATTACTTGGTTTTTTACTCGTCACTCTGAACTAGATACCAATTTCTTCTTTAAGGTGAATGTGTACGTTTTCTTCCCATTAAGAGAAGGCACGAACATTGATCATAACGCAGATCCCAATTTTGGAATCCAGCTTTCCTCACGATATTAAAGAATAAAAATTTGATGTACCTAGGTAATATTATTATAAAACGAGATTGTAAAAATCCTACTGATCCAAAGAGGTCAATAACAGCTTAGTTAAGAATCTGATTTATATCTGACACTTTTTAATGCAACAAAAGCACATCAAAATTAGGCCAGCAGATTGAGAGAGTAAAAGACAACTGACATACTGTCATAAATATAAATGTATCGAGTAAATAGGTAAATCATACGTTCAGGACTTCGATAACAATAATTACGTGGAATGTAAAGACCGATAGTTACTCATGGTGAGAAGTAGTTAGCAGGTACCAGTGTAGCTATGTTAGAAACGCTTGAGTTGAAAGCACTTCAGCATGAAGTTTGAGTTCCCACCAGCCCGCTATTGTACGGTACTAAACGGTACTAAAAACACTTGAAATCAATGGAAGTTACGAAATATTTACAGTACCTCCTAGGTGGAGAAAGGAAATAAGGGGAATAGGCCCATATCTATCGCTCAACAACATGAAAACTCATTGAATTTCAAATAGTTAAAATCGCATAAAACACTGAGCTACAGACATGTTACGATCATGAGCCTATCAACGAACAAGAACGACAATAACCTTGCATCAGTACCAATTCTATACCTACTTAAATTACATTACAATGAACAGCTAAAGTCTACCACACACGAACGCGGAAATATTGCTATATATACATAATGTATTATTGTAAGACTCTGAAATAGTGAATCTAACGTTTTGACATTACTTAACCCACCTATAATAAGTAGGTACTTAGGTTTCAAACAAACACTTTTAAACCATGGTAAAAGTTTACTGCATTATCACTGAAACATCAAAACTAAAAATTGCCATTATACCCACAAAATACATAATAATAAATATATAAAAATAGGTACCACCCTAATGAATACATCCAATGTTCATGTTTTAAGAAAATTCTTGTTTATTTATTACTTGTAATAAATATAGCCCATTAGTTAGTAAACATCTTAACATATCAACAGTGTGTAGGACCGACAATCTACAATTACAAAACAATAACGGTATACACCCATATAGGCTCAAGTACGTCCGTACGTTGTATGGCCCGCCCAACCACACCTAAATTCGTACATTACACGTCGCCAGCCTTCGTTATCAGAGTAATAGGTGACCCACATATCACCCACTTAACTGACGCTATCTAAATGTGGTATCAAACTGCGCCTACTAAATCGGCACTGTACACAAATTAAGTAGCTTTACGTAAATTTAACTAAATTGTGCTGGATTAATTAATTGAATATGCAACAGTGATCATAATACAAGAATATATCTGGAAATAAATAGATATTTTTATACTATAGAATATATTATGATGAAATAGCTTAACAAATTACAATGTATGACAAGCAAAAATATTCAAAATACACCTTTAACCTTTCAATTAAACCAACTTTAATTTTAAGAACACAATAAGTCATTTAAACACTAGGTAAAAACTACAAAAAAAATTACAAAAGAATAATCACAAATACCAATGCGACTAATGAGTGTAATTTTTAAGTTCAATCAGTATTACACAAAAGAAGTCACTTCATCCCGAGTTTCAAATTTTAGTATAATAATAATCTAAGTAAATACCTATTGTACATGCTTTTCTTTTAAACAAACTCATACAACTAAAAGATAATATAAAATAAAATAGCCTAGTCATAGTACACAGCAAAATTTTATCTAATGTACCGCTATAATCTTTTCTTTCATGAATCATGTTATCCATATCTAAAGATTTTGGGATAAAATAAGGTATTTCATCATAATTTAATAATACATGCAGCATGTCATTCACAATGCAATATATTTATATATCTGATGTGGTAGTTCTTTCACTTTATGTTATTTTGTATGTAATACTACAATATTACTTTAATTAATAATAATAATATAATAATAATAATATTCCTGGACAATTCACACACGGTAATCTGATCCCATACTAAGAGAGCTTGTGTTATGGTAACCAGACAACTGATATACATACTTATATATTTCTAAATACATACATATTATAGATAAATAACACCCAGACCAGAACAAATGATCGTTCTCATCACACAAACATTTGTCCTGAGTGGGAATCGAACCCACGACCTCCGGTATAGCAGTCAGGGTCACTAACCACTAGACCAACAGGCCCGTCGTTCTAGTCTATCCCTATAAGTGAGGACTTGGTATTGGCTTTATGTTGTCTAGATATCTCAGTTTTGTTTAGTTTTTAAATAGCTGTAAATTCTCCATAGTATAATAAATAAACTAATATTAAATAATAGGTTTAAAGTATAAAGGTTTTATTGTTTGGGATATTGTTATGAAACAGAGAAAATGATGTAAAACTACAACATTATTACTTATATTTAACGCTAGTGTTAGTTAAACAATCAATGTAGGTACCTACTTTGATATCATCTAAATTCAAAGACAAAAGAGATTACTTTTTTATCATATCTTGTGTGAAATTTACGTCATAGCGTGATAATGACCAAAGTTTACCTTGATATTAAAATGAAGTCAAGTTCAATACAATCTTTTGTTATTTTATTTGTAATCAAATTTACTTTCGTGTAATTTCAAGATCTCATTTTCAAAGGGATCCAAGTAACAGAATAAAACTAAACATTAATAGATTTTAAAAGTGGTGGTCTTATTATTCATCAATTCTTTAAGTTTATAATTATAAAAAAAAATATAACCTTATTACATAACGGTATATTGTGCTTTCCCACCACATTTTCTAGATATTCTGTAGCCAAAATAAGCAATTATTTAAGCACAAGTATTATATAGCAGTAATGAACAGGTGAGCTAAACTTTCCAACTTAAAACAACAACAGTTGATTATGAAATTGAAAATGAAATCAAAGTTTGAGGAACTTTATTTTGAAATCATTGTTAAAGTTTAGACAAAAGGTTACAACTTACCAGCCACTCACAATTTATTATGTCAATGATGTAAGTTGTTTAATAAATAAACAATTATTGTTTATTATTGATAAGTTATAAACTCTTATGTTTTAGTAATAACTCCTATAGCTAGTTTGATATCAGTGCAGTGATAGCATGCATCCAGATTGAAATATGACCAGTGATAAATATTGATTGCAATAATAGTATCTAAGTACCAACTTCTGAGAGGTACTTAGCAGCAAGAATAAGTAATTCCTCATTCCAGTAATATAGTTAAAGTTGGTAAGTCATACAAATCTATGTACCTACATTTTCAGACAAATGAGTTACAATTAAGTACTAAAACAAAAGAGTTTCATTTCATGCTTAGGAATACATGCAGGTGTCATGTTATTATAGAGAAAAAGTATTACAGAACTCTATGGACTATTAAAGTACTAGCTACAAAGAAAAAAGTTCAAAACAAGATGTTAAACAACTTTTACTGTTAGCTAGATGCTAATTAAAAGCCAAGGTTATTATTTTTGGCAGCTAACGAGCAATATAGTAAGAATGTTACGATCTAGAAGCAATTAGATAATATTGAAACGATGTAATAGAGATGTTATCTGATAAGTATCGTGTTCTGTTGTAATAGCACCGTTATAATCGTCAAAAAGTCTTACGAGACTGTTTTTTTATGTGTCTACAATTCAAATGGTAATACGTCTCGTCGCGGTACCGCGGCCCAGCATTCTACTCCGAGGGCGTTCAACCGAATTCAAGCCGCTTAGCAACATCCAAAGTTTTTAACAATGGCCATGACATCGAAATCAAACAGCCTCCGGTCACTGGAGCATTGACTCTTAGAACATCGCGCCGCAAACAAATTGACAAAACAGAAGCGGGCGCACGTTTTACTAACTTAAATTATTAATCACTCACCTGTCAGAAGATTCGGAGCTGTCGTATCTGTCCAGGCATCTCTTCTTTCTGTCGTCGCTGTCCACGGTGCTCGCATCAGACGATTTTCGGGAATACGTGCCGTCGACCGCCGCGCGATTAGCGGCCACGCCGCGCGTATATCTTTTCTCACACGATTCACTCGTTTCAAGTTCCCTGTAGAACGATAACTTCACACTATCGCCGTCAAATGGTTCGTCACTGCACTTTTTTGTGTCACCAAGTCCTATATCGGGCGCGGAAAAAGTTAAATCGTTCACTTGTTTCGGGCCGGCGCGGTCCTCGGGCGACCCATCCGCCATCTTTGAGCGCACGAGTGTTTTGTCGCAAGTTTCCGTGCGACGCCACGGGCAGCATGGGCGCTGGTGTCGCGCGCATTAAGCGCGGTGCGCGGCGCGAGGGGCGGTGTGACGTCACGGCGGCTGCGCGGCCGCGGGGGCAGACCGCAGTGACGTAACGACTCCGCCCCGTGCATGTGCAGGGGCTCTGTCATTGGCCGCGCGTTACGCAACGCGCGAGCCTATTCAAATACCCGTCGAGAAGGGAGCGTAGGATGGCGTAGGACTCGGCGGCGATAGGGACAGGCCCATCCCAGCCCTAACGTAACAAATAATGCAGCGTAATGACGGTGCACACACGAGCGCGCACAGTGCCGCTCCGCCGCCACGCCGCGAGCACACGAGCACACGCTCGTCCTACGCTAACAAGTGCATCCAAATTAATGACACGTTCCACCCTCTAGCACTTTGAACATTATCATAATTTCCGATTACACACTTTTGATGTGTGTGATTTCGTTGTCGTGTAACGAAATATTGCATAGCAGGCTTAATTACAAATGCCTAAGCACAAAACTGAAAATCTGCTGCCAAATGTTTTTATATTTATGGTAGGTAGGTCCTTACCTACTAAGCATAATATTCTGTTAACCCCTTCTACTAAGTATTGAATTGTAATTTTCATTTTTCAGTAAATGTATGTTCGCAAACCGAACATAATATATACCTACAATCCTTATAGGTTAGGTATTTCCATACCAAGCCATGCATTTAAAGTAAAAACTCCACCAGCAGCAGGACATTTGAGGAAGGTGTATAAAAAATCCTCTATGTAGGTAACTATCTTATCCTCAAACCTATTTATTCAACGCATGTGAATTGTACCTATTTAGGTACCTACGTACACAGAACAAACCTACTTTCCTTGCCTTACTAACTTACCTTCTTGATTAGATTACTGATAATTTTAAAAGAAATGTTTTGTTTAACGTTATCACTGCTTATCGTCTTGTCCTGACCTTGACTGATATGATTACAATGACCTCAGCCTTGCTTTTTTTCCATCAATACGGCCAATCGAGTGAATACCTTTTAATCCGTAATCGATGCAAAATGTATTTCCCGAACTTTTAACTAAGCAAACTCGCCGACTTTCCTCCCACTCCCTAAAAGTTATCACCGAAACTTCTATAAAGCAATTAAAAAGTTTGTGAAAAACTTTGGGACAAAAAGAAACCTTTAATAGAAAAATATGTTACAAAACAAGAAAACTTTTAAACCAATGTAACCAGTTGGTAGTTTAGGTATTCACAAAAGTCGAACTTAGCTAAAACAAGGGCCTTTGAAAACCATTTACCTGATTGGCTTGAAATACAACGTGTTTATTTATTCAATTCAGTGGTAATTAAATCTTTAGAAAGCAGGGACACGGTACATTTTCCCTTAAATCTATGAAGTGATTGCTACAAATCCACCCTAATGTTGCCGTCTCTTTCTCGCGAATCGTCCGTTACTCCCGCCCAAAAGTGATGTCGTAATTTAGGTAATTATAAAAGTCCTGTGCAGACGGGCTTTTGTTGGTCACACTACAAAAAGGTACAAGACTTACAACAATTTTAAAAAAGACAGTTGAGCTACATAATATTTTTATGGTAACGCTATTTTGAATTATTGGAATATGAATTAAGCACAAAGAAGCTTGAAAAAATATTCGATAAGTTTTTAGAACATAATGTCAGTAGATAAAATTAATTATTATTTAATTTACCTACCTAGATAAAGGTAATCAAATAATGTAATATACAATGATATTTTAATAAACAGATATGTTATACACATACAAAACAATCGAAAAAAGTGTTCCGCGCAGCGCGGCAGCTAGCGAAAGAGATAGCGCGATAAAACCCATAAGAAAAAAAGAGACAAATAGTGTTGTTGTTAATGGCAATACGTCCCAATTAGGACGTTTTCGAGTCTTCACGATTGCACGCTTATAACATATCTGTTTATTAGAATATCATTGGTAATATATTTTTAGTAAGCTTTAATTTCGTTTTTACAGATAAGTAACCAGATCAATCCAGTACTCAGTATAGGCACCTCATAATAAATATGTATTATAAAAAGTTTAGTAGTTTTTTAAATATTTTATCTAACATGGATTTACCTATTGTGTATTTTTTTTTACTAAAACCTACTAAAGTTAATTAACTACTACTAAAGTTAACCTACTTAGGTTACCAATAAAAAGGATTAAAAAAAAAAAATATTTTTTTTTTTACAAAAAAAGTATAATCTATATTTAGTAAAAAAGTATAAGTATGTAGCCATGTAGATTAGGATAACTTTAATGATCAAGGTTTTTTTTCATACCAACCAAATAAGTTACTGTTGAAGCTAAAAAAATGATTAAAAAAAAATAAGTAGTTTTTATTATAAGGTGAGAAAGACAAGTTAGAAAAAAAAATCATCTTTTAAGTCCTTACTTCCGCTGTGAAAGAGGGATGGATGCTCTCCGTCGGTCCCAGACGTTAACTCCATCCCCTATCACTGAACGATCGTGGTTCTAAAACGTTATAATGTCATTATTTATCTGTGAAAACCATCGTGAAAACACTGAATGACTGGAAGTTCCCGCCAATTTTTTTAGTCCTTGTTTGTCCTTGTTTTTTTATCAACTTCTTTTTACCGCCAGTTGGCATATTTTTTTTTGTAAAAGTTGATATTTTATATGGTTGTTTTGAAAACTATGCAACATTAACTACCTATGGTAGGTACCTACTTATAGGTAGATTAGAAAAAAAAATGTTAATACAACTAAGGAACAAGATTGGGTCAACTGTTATTAGTTAAATAAAAATCGACTTTACTGCATGGAAATAAAGACGCTATCAATCGTCATCGGTTTTATAACGGATTCCAACAATATAAAAATATTAGGGGCTACTGCGGGTCAAAAATCAGCTAGGGTCGCTAGTCTAGCAACTGGTGTTTCGATCATTCTGTACCAATGTCAAATAAGTAACTGGCTCCTGTGATTGGGGAAATTGTCAGAGAGTGAACCTAGCGATTTTTTGCCTTCTCGTATTTTCCTTTTTCTATGTATAAAGATGCAACAATTATGTAACTAGCGCCATCTAGCTACTTAACAGCCACTTGGGCAAATCACGACGATTCGACCCTCTCGTACAAAAACGTACTGCACGAAGGTCGGTGACATACCGTAAGTTTAGTACAGTGACAATAGATGGCAGTATTAATAATCTTTTGTTTTTAAGTTAGAGTCATAAATGCCGTAGGTAAGATGCAGACAGAGAAAACGTAATCTAATGATGGACAGGGAATTTGAGCAAAGTTTTATTGGAGGCATCGCACTAATTTAAGCTTTCAGTTCATATAATTATAAAAGGGTTTTATTAAAAATGCATGTGTTTCATAAAAATATATATTATCACCACATAACACACAACACAGATTCATTTCAAACATACCTAATATTTTCACTTAAATTATTATAATTAATAAGATTAAATAATATTTAATAAAACTCTGTTTAAATCTACAAAAGAAACTGTTTTGCACCGTAGTTATTAGGAATCAAGTACAATCAGAAAATTAAATTATAATAAATTATTTAAGTTACAATCATAAGAATTATAAACAGCCATGGAAAGTCACGGGATGAAATCCCATAAATAATAATACCATAACAACATCAGTATTGGAGTCATAAAGTTATTAAATGAAATTAATTTATGCATTAATCATTATTATTAATTAAACAGAACTTTTTTGTGGTTCTAAACTAGCACTGTATGTAGTTTTTTCATAATCTAGAGTTCACTTGCTTTAATTAATTACAAGAATACCTCGACTCTATAACAATTAATGGCAACTGTAACGACCACAACCAGCTACTATAAAATTGCCCACACGAATAATACAGGGTGTTAAGAAAATAATGGTGAGTAATTTGGAATATTTACGATAGTAACAATAATAATATTTTTTACCATTTTATGCCGCAAATTTCCCAAAATTTGAGATTAAAACCAAAATTACAACACCATTTTTTTGGTATTTTATGGGTTCCATTTGTTTTGATAATTTGACGCCGAATCTACATCAACTTCAGAGAAAAAAAAATACCGAAAATATTTTTCCTTTTTTACTTTACTGTAATCTGATATCGATACCTAACAACCCTTTCACAGATCAGACAGGGTTTCCTTAACACTCTGTATATGCATAATCATTAAATATGTTATTGGTTTTAGGTATACTTGTAATTAATGAAGGCAGCTGACTATTTAATTTAATTATTATTATTTTCATATTATGCGGAATGGAATTATTTGTATAAATATTTATTGTAACCGGTGGTTATTATTGGAATGGCTTGTATTGGTAGGGAATGAGACTAGGGATCAAATATATAAAAGGTATATGTAAATTAGGAATCATATTAGTCAAGTAGTTTTAGTTTCTTTTTTTGTAGGAATTGCTTTTGTTTTAAAATAGTCTAACGACTAGGCAAAATTATGCTCTATAACTTTTACTTTTCTATCAAGTGACATATTTTTTGACATATAGGTACATTTTTTCTGGCTTACATGTAATTAAGTTTCTATTGGTCCTAACTCTATAAGAGAAATTATTCCATAAATCGTCAGCTATTTAAACTATACTTTCAACATCTAACTCTTTGCTCTACTTAAATGGCCTATAGAAAACTGGTAAATTAGGAAAAACACCCGCAATAAGCAATGATAAAGTTAAGCATTATAATACTGTAAATGATTAAGTGTTCATAAGATTACTTAGTAATAAACCTAGTCTCTTATTGGCAGTTACTCTATTTTATATCATACCATACTTCATGATCACTCTGCCATTTTATTCTTTAAATATTAGCCTCCGGTCCCATAAAACCTATCGGTTTACTTCGTCGTTATATCTTATATCACTTTTGTGATTGTTGACGACTTTATTTGTGGTAGAGATATTTGCAGTTAGCCTGAGCGCTGGCTTTGACTGCTTCACCGGACTTTTGAGGTTTGACAGAGTGGTCAAGAAGTTTGGCTAGAATATTGGAATGATAAATGCATTTCAAAACGTTTTATGCCTTTTAGCTACTTTTTTATCTTTGATTTATGACAAATTCACTTGTAGATTGATCAGAAATTTTGTTGAAATAAAAGGTGATTCCATAATTCTAAAATTTTGTTTGTATTTTAACAGCTCTTGAAATAGCATCTTGTTAAATATGCAAACTTATAAAAAACGCTTTTTTATTCTTATGTCAGGCAATTGAAAAACACCAATGATTAAATTGCTAAATAAATTTTGGTCTAACAAATACTTTTCAAGGTGTACATAGGCGCAAAGATTATGGCTTCACCTTGATTTCACAGTGGTATAAAGTTTCTTGTTAAGAATTGAAGACTAAAGATAACAAGGCGATTAGAACAGCCTTTTGTAGTCCCAAAAATTGCTTAAATATAACCCAAATGAACCTCTGACGTTAAATAAGAAACAAAATTGACGGAATTGCAATAAAAATATATGGAAACTCTGTAGAGAACTACATCAGATCATCAATCACTCACATTTAATATATTATGACTTTATACAACCTTATATCAGATTAAATATATTGCACTAAAATCCATTTATAACTTATTCGTAAAGAGGTACGTACTTATTATGCAAACATTACTTTTCTGCTATTAACTTGCCTAAGCGTCGGCAACGTTCGGCTATCATTGTCAACTGTCGTGCACCAATATTGGCCAAACGTTGGCAATGATGTTGGCCTAACTTGTAGGTAATTATTGTTGAACATCGAAAATAAAGAAACACACCGAAATACGACACATAACACACGACTTATATAAATAGTTTCATTATTAACAGATTCAACGTCTAAAATCTCATTAAGTCAACGTCAACTTTTAAAACTTTATTTGTTAATCTGTGTCAATTAATTTGTGAAATGTTAAATATCATTTTGCTATATAATTAATTAATGTATTAAATAAAATGTTTAAGTACCCTACTTATTTTACTGATACTACAATCCGTCGGAATAGTTTCAAATACGCAACTTAGTTAAATTCAAATCAATACTTATTATATACTCATAAAAAATGTTGATATTTGTTATTTCCAAGTTGAATTGACACAGACATTCATGGCAAATATTAATTAAGGCAGGTATTAATAGCTACTATATTAAGTCCAAAGGGCGGTCGGCATCATACCTTCCATGGAGGTATTTCTAGGAGTCAAAGTTTCGTTGCAAAGGAAATCTAGCGGCATGTCTACCAAATACCCTTGTATAAGGTCTATTTTCCTGTTAGCTAGCGCTGGATCTGTGTTCCATAGGTTGTGAGTGTGTTCTTCTTGGTACTTCTTTAGTTCAGCAAATGAGTGGACGGAGTCTGTTGGGATAGTTTGGAAGACCTGGAAACAATGTGACAAGGTTATAACTTGTTTCTTATTTTTTGGTAAATGTTCAATTTTTAAAGACTTAAAGTATTTAATTCAGGTAGCAGTGACAATATTGTGCAAGAGCATCAAAAGAAAATTAAGAAGAAGACTATACAATACAAAAGATCTTGAAGTCCAGTTCAGGTAATGTAAGATATGTTACTAGAGTTCATTCTAGAATTTTTCAACTCTTTCCAGCAATATACACAAACAACAGCACAAAAACCCCACCTCCTCATAAACATCCGTATTTCTCTTGGACGTGGCCTTCCAGTGGTTCCTGTAGAAGTGTTCGCAGCAGGGGTCGTCGAGCGAGAGCCCCAGGCGCTCCAGGTCCTCCTCCATGAGCCCCAGGTGCTCGCGGAACAAGCGCTTGCGGAGAGCGCCCGCCACCTTGCCGCAAGGGAAGGCTTCGCCGTTCATAGTGCCGTCGGTGAATTGCTCGTCCTGGAGAGAAAATAAGGTTATAATATCTGCTCGTGCCTGCGAAAAGGGGCCTGTGACCAGCAGTGGGACGTTTATTGGCTGGTATTATTATTATTTATAATTTGTATTGTTTCACAATTATGTTGAGTGAAGTTTACGATCACGATACAACGTGAAAGATGTTTATTTTGTAAAAAATTGTGGCAAGTAAAATCACTTTTAGTTAAATGTACAAACAAGTATCTACATGCAATGTTTGCCGTAATTAGTAATAGCGCACAGTGGGATAGAGAATTTTGCATTTTTAACGATATCTCTGCCTAACGTTGTTTTCGTAAGTTTCTCGTGCAAGGTTACCTAATGCAGAAAGGTGTATCGACAATCCAAATAAAAATCAAACTAACCTGTAACAACACCGCAATCTCCGAATCCCTGGTCCCAATCATGGACCGATCATTAATATTCGCGCTTCCACATATAATAGTCTTATCATCAGCTATCAGGAGCTTGGAGTGCACATACACCAGCTCCGTGACCGGCTCTCCGCCTAACGTCGAGTGGGTGCGGAGGCCGTGGAAGGTAATGTACTCTGTAGGGTCCGTGACTCCTGCTTCGTACAGACGTGTTAGGATGGCCTCGCGGGAGCTGTGGAATGAAAGTACATGGTTAAAGGTATGTGTGTCAGCGCCATTTGGTATAGTTTCCAAGGAATTATTTCCTTTTGAATGACATCGGAAATTGGCCTCTTTACTTTAATTATTAGGGGTTTGTTTAATCCGAAAGTTGTGTGCCATAATCTGTGTATTGGCGTTTAATTTTTAAAAATGAATTTGGTGTCTAAGATCTCGAATGTCTTATAAGGGTGCGTCCAGATCTGGAGAGCGCACACCGAATGCGTAGCTTGCCAACCGCTCGCGAGGTATGTGCGTAAATTTAAAATCGCAGATTTGGCGAACGGTCGTATCGTCAGTGTCACGCGTAGCACAGTGAAGCTCGCGTTTTACATAATACCTACCGGCATATACTCTGATAGTTCCAGTGTGTGACAGCATGCAGGCTGGTGCCGGAGGGCGCGCCCACCTCGCCCTCGAAGCCCGGCAGCAGCGGCATCACCACGAACACGCGGAACCGCTGCCCGCCGCGGAACGCTCGCATTATGCGGTTGTATAGAGCCTCGCCTATCTGTGGACAAATTCAACATGATAAATAGAGAAAATAATAAATTAACTTAGGCTACTAAGTAGCACTCATCAAACGTTCAAATTGTTACAAAAAGGTCAGCATCCTAAGGGTAGGTTCATATCCGGCGGAAAAGGCAGCGCCCATCTTCGGCCGCGCAACGCCAGAACAAACAATCACACAATAAAACATCATCAGTTCCGTGTCTCACTCGCTTTCTCACCGTACTCAATGCGCCGGTCCGCCCGAGCGAAACGCAACCGACAACGCGACGCCACCAGCGCCAGACATGACATATGTACCTAAGTGCTAGACTATTGCCGTCTCGTTCTCACCTGGTTCCTAACAGTAACGCTAGAGCGGGACTGCGTGATGAAGAACTGGTTCTCGATGTAGACGTAGTGCTGCGCGCGCGTGATAGTGTCGACGTAGGCCTCGTGGATGCTCTGCTCCACCGTGTCGGGGTCCAGGAACCCGCCCGACCAGCTCGACAGGCTGCGGAGCACCTGGGAAATACAGGAATAAATAATAGCTATATAATATTTAATCTTCGGCCCTGGAAGAGGTGGCGGGATGACTTAGTCGCATACCACGAGAGCTGGTTCGAGATAAGGTAGTATGGAAGGAATTGGGGGAGGCCTTTGCCCAGCAGTGGGACTGGTTGGGGATATAGGTCGGGGGTATAGGTTAGGAACAAAAAATATCTTTAAGAGTTTTTGGATTTTGTATTTAGTTGGCGCCACTAGCGCGCGGCTGTAAAAATAACCATGGCGTTTTTCGGAAATCATGAGTAAGACTATAGTCTTGGGCAGAGAAATAGTTAATGGAAGGTCTGATCTTAATTATATTCGCAAAAGCTGAGGTAAAATAGAGTACTAAAAAAATTGCTGAAATTCTATAGCAAAAAAGGGAACTAATCCAGATGGTAAGGATTTCAGTACGTATTTTTATTATTATTGAATATATGATTAACATACCTGACACGACACGTTGTTAATATCACACTTGAGCAGTTTATTCAGATCATTTAGCGGTTTGATGTTCTCGTAAGACTTCGGCAGCAGATACGGGTAGTTGGGGTTTTGTCTGCAACATACAATTTGAGATCCGTTAATATCATCAATAATAATAAAGTCACTTTTCTATTTTAAGATTCATCGCTCTTGTGCACAAAAAAAAAAACGATTTTTTTTTACGTCGATGGTTTAGTGCCTGGATGACTGATTGGATGCTGTAATGAACCGCCTAAGCATCGAACCGTATTAACAAAGGGCCGGACTCCACCAAAGCGTAGACCGGGTCCAAGAGCGCTGAGGGGTTTCTTGACTAACACTCTAAACATAGATCTTATCACCTGTCTAAGACACATTACCTAGCCTTCTGCAGCTTGATAGCGTTCCACCGCTGTATGAAGTGTCGGGCCACGTCCCTGGCGGCCGCGCCCTGCACCAGCACGCCCACGTCGTGCCACGGCATGCGGGGGGTCGAGTTGCGGTCCACTAGGTCTGAATAAACAGTATGGAATGTAAAGATAACAAAAATACAATGATTGTCATAATGAGGGAACATAATGAAGTTGAATGGGGCATTTAAAGCAAGTTTTTAAGGGATGTGTTTTGTTCGGAAACCTCTGGAACGGGACGATGACGGCATCAGCGGGGGTAGGGCGCGGTGCAGGGAGCCACCATACATACGACACTACGGGTTCGGAGCGCCCCCCTCTCGATCAACGCCACTCACTGTACGCGTCGCGCGCCGACATACCCATTTAATGTTCATTTTGGAGTAAACCAGTACTCCAAATTCCGCATCATCATTTCGTAAAGTTGAACAGTAAAGAAAAAAAAAATTATACACTCTAAAATTTTTCATCGACTTTCTCTTCAATTCTGGATTGGTATTGTAAGACGTGCTATGAAGAAGTTATTGAAAAAAGTTAATTATTTATATTCAAAGTTTTTTTACTTACAACAATAAAATAAGCGAGTTTTTTTTTGCTTATGACTGTACAAGTTATGAAAATTACAAACAACTCACCCACAAACGGCAGATCTAAATTATTGAAGTCCTTAACAATAAAGTTGGTGTAGTCCTTCCCTATCCAGAGCTTGGAGTTGACTTCCTTGTCCTCTAGCTCTTCCTTAGTCTTCTCTGTTATCACTCTGCCTTCTATCACTTGTGCTAAGGGAGTCGGTTGGCTCACGTGCTTTGATTCCTTAGCATTGTCTATGGGCGGCACACCTGAAAATGGGGAAAAGCCCATATTTAACAGATTTTTGTTTGAATACTATACTATTTTGTTTTTCTTAATCATCACTTCTATACATAGATTTACTTCATCTATTGAATTAGGGTTACCTGTAATGTTAGGTGTAAGCTTTGTAAAAAATAAAAAAGTCTAACTATACAGAGTGTTATCGAAAGGGGATATCTATCTAAAAGGGGTGAAGAGTACATCTAGTATATAGTCAGTTGACAAAATTTCAGTTCAAAGTGAATTAATATATGTAGTTTATAAACATTTTTTGCATCAATCACTTTCACGTTTGGGATAGTTATACAGTGCCCCTTAAACCCTGTATATAATGCAATAAAAAATAGAATATAACGATACATATTTATATGCAACACTCAATACAACTCATAAGCAAACAATATCTTTCCTTACCTAAAGCATCAGTAAGCAGTATCTGATCAGTAGACAGCGCATACTTCTCAGCCTTTTTCCGTTCAGAATCATCAAACTTCTGTTCATACCGCTCCTCTTCGTACGGCGGGTACAATATACTGATAATATCCTTCCCTCTATCCGTGATCTTGTTTAGTACATTTCGTTTCTGAACCTCAGGAGAGTCATGCTTGTCGTGTGGTGGGTTGGTGATGAGGAGCTGGTCTCCGGGCTCGAGGACCGGAAGGTTCTCGGGTGGAGGCTCCGCTGGTGATGGTTCGGGTTCCTTCTCTTTTTGAGGGTCGTCTTGGAGAGTTGCGCTGTGGGTGTGAATTTTTATTAATATCGAATCAAATGACTTGTTCATTTGCGAATGTAGGCACTAAAAAGGTCTTTAATATGGTAGTGAACAGCCATAATAATATCATACCAAACGGCATGCAAACTACAACTTAGCAGTGAAATGAATGACTATATCTGAACCTATTACATTTTAAATGATTTTGAAATATATTGTTTGCAGTTTATGTGTTTATTTTGATTGGTACCTATTTAATAGTCTCTTGGGAAAGCCTTGGTCCTAGGGAATTTAGGATAACAAATAAATAGGGCCGCTTTATGTAAAAAAATAAGGTTTAGCTGTATCTATTAAGATTAAAAGTCGAACGAGATCAGGCTCTAAAATACTACAGTACAGTAAAAAATAAGGTTTGTAAGGTAATTAACAGTTCTGTCACCAATTTCCTGCGTGTCCTCTAACAACAGTATGAAATATTAAACTTACTCGTTAAAACTAATAACTAGATCCTTAGAGCTCTTGGCGAGTTCTAGCGCTGCGTCGAGTCCGTTGGAGTGCGGCAGGTAGAGCCCGCCGCCGGGCGAGCTGGAGGTCTTCTTCTTGGTGCGGATTGTGGAGACTGGGTGCGGACCGTTACCGAGGTCTGTTAGCCTGGAAGAAGAGTTTTGTTAAGTATTTGAGATGAAGAATATGAGTTAACTTTAACTTTTAAAAATTTCTGATGAACAAAATGATTTGACGACCTAAGTCCTTTCCAAATAAGAAAAAGTAAGGAGCAAAATCTCTTAGACGGTATGTTGGAGAAGGTTTTCAACCACACAAAGAAGAGATAAATCATACAATAAAAAAACAATACAAACATTATTATCTATCGTTATATGTTCACTGATCGAGTCAGGTATACAAATCATGACTAGTTTATGTTTTCTTGAAACAATGATCAAGTAGGGATTTTGTAAATGTCGATGGTTTTCTATAAAAAAAAAATAGTGGGCAACACAATTAAATAGCTTCGAAAGAGGCTTATACTGCGTCACTTAAGATCTACATTCTTATGCAAGTACTAAAAATATTCTTACCTATGTTTATAATCATCCCAGCGTCCATAACACAGGTCGATGCCACCGACGAAGGCGACGGTCTGATCCACACACACGATCTTCTCGTGGTGAGCCCAGAACAGTACGCCCGCTTTAGCGTGGTCCGGGTGTCGGAAAACCTGTGGATATAAGGTTAGGTAATAATGTAAGAAATAATGGTTTAGTGAGTATAAATTGGCAACACTTTTGTAAGACATTAGGAAAGTGTTGAAACTTTTTAAACAGGAAATATATTTGAATTTGTAGTTAATATTGTTATGCATAGTAAAAAATAAGTGTAGAAATTGGCAGTATCTTTTACATAATTTTTTTAACCATTTCTGTGTCCCACTACTGGGCAAAGGTAAGTAAATTAAATAAGTAACATTCAGAAAAAAAAACATACTTTAAATTTTGTAGTGATAATTACCTTAATATATTCACTAGCTAATCTACTTTTGCTGTAGAAACTGTTGATACCAAGCGCCATCTCGACTTCTTTGTACAGCATTATAAATATTTTTACACCTTGCGCCTGTAACACAGAAACATATTTTATAGAGTCATATAAATAATGAAAATAAATAATAAACCGATCTCGTTCCACAGCTGGGCACATGTCCCTTCTCGTATAGAGACGGAATGAGCATTGATTACCACGCTTGCTTAATTGCGGATTGGCGATTTCAGACTCCACGAACCGTTTTTTTTTTCTTTGTTAATTAGTTACTACTACTAAACACACGCAACTTAGGTCTCAGAATTAAGTTTGTATTACAATTTAGTTAACTAAGTTTTTCTAGAAAAAATAAACTTACCGCTTTCCTCTTCAACAGTATATCCAGCCTCCAATAGGTTCCATTAAGCGCTGGTCTCTTCAGATATATCTCTGGACTGAGCCACCAGTCGGCTATGAAGATCTCTTCCCTAGCTAACTCCATAGCGTCAGCTACAGCTGCGAGGTAGGCAGAGCCATCGACGAGCGTGCCGACCGGTGTAGCGGGGCGCGGCGGGGCGAAGGAATGGTGCACGTTGGGGTAGGTGAAGTCTCGGGCTGGAATTAGAGGGTAAAAGTTAGATAATAATCAGAAATCTGTATGTAGTGGAGGACAAAGCAAGAAGAACCAATAATTCTTGTGTGTGACAAGTACTACAAAAGACGTCCTCTAGCGACAGGATTGGGAAGTTTCTCATTGCTCCCGGTATAGAAATTCTGCTGACGGGAATTGTTGTACTTTGCCAATGCATTCAAGTAAAGAAAAAACATTCCGCTGGTTTTACCTAATAGGTAAAAAATAAATAAATAAATGCGGACAACATCACATACATTGCTCTGAACCCAAAGTAAGTAGCTATTAAGCACTTGTGTTATGGAATTCAGAAACAACGAAGGTACCACAAACACCCGGTTAGGTGACCGCTAACATCCAAGACGATAAAGGTAAGTTCTCAGGCAAAAAAATAAATCATTGAGAGTGAGGTAGCTCGGTATCAACCATAACCACAACCACTCTGTATATCGTCCTAAGAAAAGTTTAATTATGTTGTGCAATTACAACACAAGTCATACATTTCTGAATCATAACTTTAATATTGTGTAATTGTAATTATTCATTACCTGTAAATTGCTTTAGATTCAACTTCTGAGGTACTCTAAAAAGGGGTATCCCCAGCTACGTATATGCAAGAATAATAATCTATGATGACTAACATTCAATGCATAACTAATCAGCATTCAATTGACAACTTTCTATGTAATGAATTTCATTATCCCACTTTTGGCCAGGGCGAAGGATCAGATGTTGTGGCGCAAATTGGGAGAGGCCTAAATCCAGCAGTGGACTATGATTGGCTGAATGATGATGATGACTTTTGACCAAATCCCGATTACCTCCAAATTTTTCAATCACCATTTCACTAATATCATAAGATCCTTACCCGACTGATTAGCAACAGCTTTGAGGTACTGCATCCACTCTTTACTCTTTCTCTTCGTCCAGCACTTGATGACCATCTGCCGGCTGTGGTTGAGGACTTGCAGACCATGGTTCAGGCCCGTCGAGTACATGCCGCTTGATACCTCGAACCTTAAGAAAAATAGTTAAATTAGCCAAAACCATTAGTAGGTGAAACACCTATCGACAGGAATCGTTAATAAGGAATGTAGTTTATGAGAGTTTTTTTTTTTTAATTTCAAAAGTATTATATTGTATGTATTTTTTATTTTGTTGATCCGGTTTTATAATCCTAGGGCAGCTCTAAGCCGGAACAATGGCGTAGAACATTAGTTAAGTTTGAGGAACCGCGTATTTTTTAATTTATTTACATTTTAATTATCACAAAATCATGCTATTATTGTCATAAGATACCATGAAATAGGCAGCTGTAATTTACATAAATATGATACCATGAAAAATATAAATATGATTGTCTGTTAAAATGGCTTAAAATTCGCTCATGGAAAATTAAATCGACACTTTATTACATGACACAAATATATTATGAAGTTATCAAAACCATTTTATAAGTTAAATGAATGTAATTTTATCAGGAAATGGTACATAACTCTATTTTAAATACAATATTAATTTCACACATAAATACTACCATATACTTACAAATCATACTGGGCTGCGTGGAATGAAAAATAATATATTAATTTTTGCTACTTAAAAAGTTAAAATAACAAAGATTTTGTGTGTTTCTTTAAATTACTAACTCTGAAAAGAAACTGTTTCTAAAATAATTATCTCAATAGATTTTTTTACGTCGAAAAGTGTAGGAGATGCAGTGCAAATTACACCAAATTGCATATAATATAAGCAATGACTATAATTAAAAGCTTACCCTTGATCAAACAGCATAATGGCTTTAATGACTCCGTCTCGAGGTCTGATGTAGCCGAAGAAGGTGTCCTTGACGAAGAACCATCTCTCTTGCCACTTAGCACACACCAGACCCGTGCAGAAGTAATTACATCTAGAAAAATACATCCAGTTCTTAAATCAACTAGTGAAATACATAAATCTACACCTAACGTCCTATGGCAAAATAAATAAAATAAAATCTAGCAAGCTGATTTAAGATTTTGGAGAAATTTATATCGAAAATGGGCCTTGTTCTCCTCAGGTCAAAAAGCCGGCTCCGAAAAGGCAGTAAAGCATTCCTTTGCCTTTCCGTAGCGTTTTTGCTAGCTTTTGGCATGAAAAAAAAAAAATATTTTTTTTCTTTGGTATTCTAGTTAATTCCACAGCAGCTGCATTGAGCAAGTCCTGTCTCCAAATAAATACATAAACCACTACACCATCTAACCTCACACAAACCATGGTGCCCAGCAGCCCGAAGCAGTTGCAGCCCGCCTGCCCCGGCTGCGTGGAGCCAGTCCGCTTCTGTATCATGCCCTCCTTGCCCTTGCTGCCTAGGTCCGCGATGAACGACAGGGTTGATACTTCCAGGAATTTTACCTGGAATGGGAAAATAGTGCTTTATTTTTTGCGAGTGGCAACATTGATTTTTGGGTGACTGAATTTTGTTAAGATGGCAACATTTACAGTATTGAATAACATGGAAGTGTCAACGTTGTTTACGCTTATGTTTCCGTCTGTAAACTCAAATATGGCATGGTGAGTAAAAAACCCTTAGACGAAATATTCGTTAGTAGCTCTGTAAAAACTTGTAAAACGATTTGTTGAATGTTAATAATTAACCTTGATCCTTCTTTACTTGAGACTAAACTTGAAAAATAAAATTATAGTTCCAGTCTACTTACAGTTTCATGATGGTTTCTGTATATTGAAATATTGAGTAGGTTATACAGATATTCCTCAAGCTGTTTCATCCTTAGCTGGATACCTTCGTATGTCACCATAACCTCCGGCTTTTTTGGAAACCTGTAATATTTAAGAAAATAGAAAAGTTAGAAACCCACAAAAAACATATAGCGTTAGGAGACCAAAAAGGAGAAAGTGGTTTACAGGAAAACAGCTAACCGGTCCAACACACAAAAAATAACACTTACCTAGGCAAAGCCCCTTTCCTCTTCCTGGGCCTAAGCTCCTTCCGTTTCGAGTTACTCCTCGCAGCCACAGCTTGTAGCGCCACCTTCTCCGCCTTCTCCTCCGTGTCGACGGTATTCTTGAAGCTGGCTCTTCTCGTCTTATGGTTCTTGGTGGGGAAGGGGATGTCTAACGACGCCCTGTATAGTGTGAGCTGCTGGTGCAGGTACAGGATGTGCTTGTAGCGCTTCTTGATCGTCCAGTTGAACTCGCCGTGTTGGAGGGAGATTGTGTATCTGGAAACGAATTATTTAGATTGAATTTATTAAGGTATAAGAGATATACACTTTTTGAGATTTACGCGAATTTATCTGCCCGTGACCATGACAGCTGCAAAGGCGTCTGTCGGGAATTAATATTAAACATAAACTGCGATAGAATCCGTAAAAAAAGTAGTTTCATTTCAATGTATAAGGTATATATTAGAAATACGGCAAGTACGGTTAATAAGCTACATATATTTTTTACATTAAATGATCAATTAGATGTTTATGCTTAGCACATCGGAACGTAGATGTGGTGATGAGAATCTCTGACATGTCTAAAAGTTGTTGGAGTTTTTATCATAGCATATGTTTAGTCCTACCAAGTTTTTTTAATTTTATTTGTTTGGGATAAAAAACAAAATAAATTAGCACAATACTTAGAAATACATTTACATACAATCTTTGCCATATTTGTGTCACTTCACATGTAACCCAAAACATCGTCCAAGAAGAAGATAGTAAGTCTTTTTTTACGTATAATACCTAACATAAATAAAAATAGCAGACAACATATCAGATAATTGACATTAGAACGAAAACAAAATTAATATATTTTGTACTTTTCCTACTAACTAAAGGATCAGACAGGTTAATATCAGTACAATAAAAAAATTATCTACATCGTAAACGCTATCAATTCATATAAAAGATAATTGCATTACTATTTGCACTAAACACTTGACTATTGTTTGGGCGAAGTTACTTTTTCCCCGTATTATCAATCAAATATATGAGTCAAACTGATATTATTCAATACAAAATGTTTTAAATATTTCCTTTCAATACAAATAATCGCACTTTATTTATTTAGGCAACAAACACCAACCAACATTTAATTACAATATACCAATACATAACATAACATATCATCACGCCTGTATCCCCGAAGAGTTAGGCACAGTTCGCCTATATGTTTAGTATAGTTAGTAGTAGTATAGTTTAAAACAGGGAAACTTACTACAAACGTTTAGTTACAAGAAAAGTCGTTGCTATGGAGAAAAATATAAAGTGAAACAGAAAAAGCATGCAAATTGTATCCTAATCAATATTCAATATAAAAGGTACATAAACAATTGAAGTGTACGCAATAATAGCATGTATTGGTGTCGGTACATTCAATTACATCAGTGATTCACTCTGATAATCGTAGCCTATGTTGTTATGTAGCTACTTGACTAGTATTGTGTTAATGCGACTACTCGGCTACTATTTGCTGATGCGATATTTTTATTTGTTTGTTCAACTATTTTTAGTAGCGAGCATGATTTTGGGATTACTTTCTATGACAAAATATTTCAACATTAAGGATAAACCAGGGATATTTTTTTTGGAAAAGGGTGGATTGTGAAATATCTAATGGTTTAAGTATAATACCTGTATCAATAAGGACTAGGAGTAGAAAAAGGAGAAAACCCCAAAGACGAAGAAAGAAAAAGTGACAAAAAAAAAATACAGTACAGAGTAACATTTTTATTCTTTGCTGTGTATTGTTTACTGTGAAAAATAAATGTTTTTCTTTCTTTCATTTTTTTGGTTTCCTCTTTGAATATTAGAATTGTGGTGAAAAAGTCATTGTATAACAATTGAAACTATATGAAGTGTTTCATATCCCTATAAAGTGAAATGTAGCGTGAACTATGGTATTTGTAAGTTTATAGTGCACAGAAGCGTTACGCGTGTCAGATTATATTATACATAATAACATTGTGCTCTGAATTGGTTCTATTGAATTCAGACTTGTTGTCATGGAGGGTCAATGTAACGATTAAAGCCGTAAATAGGAATCAGATTTCAAAATATTTTTGCACTAAATTTTGAACCACAAAAATCATGTATTTAGGTTCAAGTCAACAATTTTGTTTAAGTAAACATTGCCACGTGTAAAATATTATATGCATTGCAAAATTTAAGATTAAGATTATTTCTTTCAAAGAAATGTATTATTGTATTAAAAAGCATGTCTAAATGATTAATTAGACTGGCCATTTCGCTACAGCATTCTTCATTAAAATATTTTTTTTTATTCTGTTTAATATTATCTATAAAAACGTTAAAAAAGTAATGTAACAATGAAATCTACAGAACATGACTAATTCGTGATATCTAGCGATTTTGTTATCAGTCACTATAATTTGTAGACACGGTTATCTTTTAACTAAGCATTAATTTGTAAAACATGACGAGAGAAATTGCATCATTAAGTTGAAATTATATTTTACAAGCAAGACTGCCTTACAATATACTGCTTAACCCAGTAAACTATTACTATTTTCTCTTACCATTACTATCTTCGAGGTATCTTTAACCGATACAGACAACGTTTGCTCCTCGTGTACAAGACAAAGCATACCATTTTTTATGAGATGCGATAAAAGGACAGTATGACGTCACTGACATACACTACTTCTTATCATACTTAGGCCTGGTTTAGACGATGCGAGGAATATCGTGCGAGTTGCTGTACACTGCGGCACTTGCACTGTATGTTGTTGTAAGTGATCGATTATAGACGGCAATGTACTGCAACTTGTACGATTTTTCTCGCATAATCTAAACCAGTCATTAGAGTATGCAATCGTTTGCTATGCTCGTATACTACTTCTTGATGATTCAACGTATGCATATTGCCACGTAATACAGTAAGTAAAGTTCCTCTAGTACGTGATAAAAAATGCTGAATAAGAGTAAACAAAGAGTGTACACAAGTTGCTCTACTAGATTTAAGCTTGCTAACTCTTGGATGCTTAGGAATAGAGTTAGTTTAACAATGAAATTAAAACCGATACTGGCGTTAACTTACAACTGGTATTTATCAAATAAATTAATAGCTAATCGCTTTTATAACATAAAAGTATTAGGAGCGAATAAATAACCCGTTAGGGTCGCTTGTGTTGCATCAGGTCTTTCTGTCAATTTCCACCAATTACAGGCCAGTAGCTTGTCTCTCATTGGTTTATTTTTCCGGAATTGTTATTTTTTTCAGGTCCTGTATATTAATATGTAAGGTTTTAATAAAAAAAACATTTCATTTACTATCCGTACAGATACTTACAAATTAGGATTGAGCAGGTGTGTTGTGACGCTTCGTTCGTTCTCCACGAATCTGACCTTTATTTCAACACCCGGAATGAACACTTTTCTGTGCACCGAGCTGAATTTAATAGGCGGGTTGTGAACTGCTTTAAATGGCACTGTAGTTTGCGTTGTTGCTGTAAAATAAAACAAAATATGTTTAAGCTGTAAATAAGAATAAATGCTCAAGTTGTATGTAGCTGTAGATGAAGAGTAAATGCCAAACCAAATCTTTAAATTGTTGATAAATTACTTTTTGATAAGATCCAATATGCGTACGGTAAGGTGTATTAGTTAGCTGGATTTTTTATTTAATGATGTTGTTTGGTAATCGTACTCTTTTTTACTGACTAGCAACTTAAACGGGAAAAGATCTGCATTTATGTTCTAAATGTAAATACCTTAAATATGTTTTGCGATGTACCTAATTATGGATATTGACATACTCTGTAAACCAGGGTTATTTAACAACCTTCAGTGTACAAGGTTTTAGCCTTCATTTGTTGAATAGAAAGTGTATTATGATTTGCACGATTTGTCAATTATTCTTATCAGCTACTCGAATTGATAACGTCCAGTTAGTAAAAAGCGTTTCCTTGCTATATTCGTATCTATCAGTAGTACATGTTTTTTAGATAAAGGTCCTTTCACTAATAGAAAGTGTCATTATTTCTGAGTATCGTATACTGTAATTATTTACATATCCACGCGAGTAGAGCCAGTGGCCAAGGCTAGTATAATACAATGTGCTTTACAAAATACTTTATTTCTATCTGAGATTTATGCTACTAGATATTGAAAACTTGTATTTAACATCTTAGCTGTACCATATTCTTATAAATAAATATATCTTATCTTAAAAAATAGTTTAATTTCAAAATATTTTATTAACACTGGTTCCAATATTTTAATTAAATAATCTTTTTTCTTAATTTTTTCTGTAGGTTATATTGTAACCATATTTTATTAAACTTCTATCATTAGTCATAAAAATAATCTACATTTAAAAAGTCTTCTTTGCCCGATTAACTTAGGAATCATTGATAAGATAAATAAGTATTTAATACTTTGTTGTTGGTATTAACTTCGGTGTAGATATATGTTAAGGTTATCATAATACCTAAAGTTCTTTGTCAACAGGATATCAAAAATTACCTGAAGAATGGACTTATGTATAAAAATACGGGTTGATAAAACTGAAGGTCCGTTAACCGATGGGAAAACTAATAGGCTATTTTAATAGTTTATTTTTATTCCTAGCCTGTACTGTCCCACTGCTGGGCAAAGGCCTCCCCCAAGTCCTTCCATTCAACCTTATCCCGCGCCACCAATAGTTCGTAGTTACCCTTTTTATTAATGATCTGGACTATGAGAATGAGGGCAACTAAATGATTATGTGCGAACAAATTTCATTAAGCTATTCTACAAGAGGACATTGGCCATATAGCAGTAAATTATAATTAATTGGTATGTTGCTATGACTCACAAACTCAAAAGTGATATCAAAAGGCACTAAATACTTTTCGCATCTATATCACCAGCTTAAATGCTGTATGTAACGTAATTGGAAAATATAATCATTTGTTTTTACGGAAGGTCGGCTCTCATTTACGAGATAATTAGACCAACTTAATTAGAAAATCATAATTAGGCGTCCTTGGAACATAGCGTTGTAGTTAAACTTTAATAGTAATGGTGAATTATAACAGTTACTGTTCTTGATAGATGTAACTAAAGGTACATAGTGGTATTGGAGTAAAGCGTCATCGGAGAAGGGTTTAATATTATTATATATAAGGCCCTTTCATCTATTACAGACGATTTATGAAGCATTTTCTTTGAGACGGCGCTATAATATAATAATATTATTAAAAGTCTTCAAAAAGAAAGAACATAGCATAACATAACATATCATCACGCCTGTATCCCCGAAGGGTTAGGCAGAGGAGTACCAATGTACACCCGCAGTTCGCCGATATGTTTAGGTCCCATGTAATAGGGGGCGAGCCTATTGCCACTAACCGGGCACAAATCCAAACTCCGACCTGCTACTGAGAATTTCATAGAAAAACCCAATAACACCTTGGTCGACCTGGGAATCGAACCCAAGACCTCTAGCGTAGCAGTCGCACTTAGCACCACAAAAAGAAAGAAGGATATAAATAATGAAAAATTGAGTGTGAGAGTGGTGAATAAATGTAGAACATTCATGAATTATTTTTATCGTGATTAATGTGTGTTTCAATCTTAAATCTTGATCTAAAACATGACTTGCTATTATAACAAGAATGATTTGGAGAAAAAGAATTTAATATGGAACACCTATTTAAAGCCTGATAAGAAAAGTGATTACAGCAATTTTCCTTAACATCTGTTTATTGACGAGTTCCGCTGACGTCTTTATGATATCGCGATACAAAAGTGTACAAACAACGTTATATTTATTTAATAAATAACTACTATTTGTGTTATCTGTTTATCAGACGAGTGACAGATTCTAACAGCTCTTGAAACTAAAACAATGCTATCAAATAATGTTCGCTGACACTGATTGAGAACCTGATCCTTGTTTATTCTGGCTTCGATTGGTTTACACTTATTGATTTGTCTAATCGTACATTTTCAAGTTCGTAAGTAATCTTAGAAATGTGAGGGAAAGAACCTTGGTCCATATGAATGTAAATGGCATTTGTTTTTGATATCTTTTAAAGTCAGCTGGTTGCGACATTTTGGTAAGTTCATTCCAGATCAGTTTAGAAAGGCACGAGTAGATTTGTTATCGCAACTGCCTTAACAATGTCTGTAGGTACCGTGTTAGGTAGGTACATACTTATTGTTATTAATAACCGAACAATCAAACGTCGCTCGCTAAAACCTGACGCTGTTAATTCTTATGCTGTCTGTCACTTGACGGAGGAAAGTAGGGCTACAATGTCCCGACTTCTAAGACAGCCCTTAAGGCTTAAGGCATTTTAAGTACAATCCTGAGTATTTGGGGAGACATGACATAAATTTAAAGTCCGATGACCTACGCAAAGCCTGCGCTCAAGCTAACAGCATAAATTTAAGCGAGCGAACATATTTGAAATACAGTAATATTTTGGAACGCGGATTAGCACGTGCATGCGCGCTAATACTTTGTATAATATTACTATAAACATGCAGCGCGATAGTTTATTATTATAATAATTGAAATAATATAATTAACTCACTTCCAGCGCTATTCCCCTCCTTATTATCAGTCTTATCACCACTGATAACGGAGAGGGACTCAGGTACTGCCAGGCTCTCGTCGAAGTCGGAGTCCATGCCAGGACTCAGGGAATCCATGGTGGGAAAGAAGCCGGGCAGGCAGTCCCCTGATGCCGACATCGGCGTTGGAGTGTCCATCCCGTAGTTTGTATAGCTGTAGAGTTGCTCATCTGAGGATACAACAAAAAGGAATTGTTAAATCATATGAACTTTTCAACAATCGCGGTTTTTTGTAGTAATATTATTTGCGGCCGGTGTAACCTGGTCGAAACGTCAAGCCCAATAAGGTAATTATGAATGTGCGCGTTTATTCCCGGTAATTAACATTGTTGAATCATTCCTCTAGTGTGTATGGTAATATGGTATACCGCATCTGGGCATCAAAAATAGGTAAGACTTGGAATTTCCCTATGACCTAATTAGATTTCGACAATCATGCGAGAATGATAAGAAGGTAATTAATGTCTTTAGTTACAACTAAGTTTCTTGCTCTATTTTTCTAATCTTCGGCTATGCAAAGTGTTAATAAAAGGTCATATCAAACCAAAAGAGGTAACGAGTACGTTAGATATAGATTTTACAAAATTTCTGCGCGAAATTAATTTATTTAAAATTGTTAACGAATTTATTTGCATTAATTTGTAAATGCAATTTAAACATGCATTGCTCAGAGGGTAAATACCCTAAAATAAGATCTACCCTTCAGCTGTTTTTCATATAAAGTAGTGGCAGTAATATGTTCATGATATTTCAACTTTAATTCCTAGCTTTCTGTGATATATTTGAGGTCATACCCGTATATGTTAGACCGGTCGGCCTCTGAGTTAGTTATAACTGTCCTTACTACACTTCATTTACTACAACATCATTCACTAGAAGTACTCGATATAAAATGGTAAATAGAGACCATTATTAGTTATTTCCAAACTGGGTAGTATTTATGTATTTGTAAACCTAAATAAAAAATAAAAAACAGAATTAAAGGTATCTGTTTTTACTCAGCTAATGTAGTTAGAGGTACTCAGTAATAACTATTTATTAACAACCTAACAATACTAACATTGAATTTATTTGTGCTGAGGTTCTGAGCTAGAAGTAGGTTTTAGTACATACTGAAAAGCAGACTATTATAAACAATTTGTGCCTACTTTATTGAGATTCTGCAACTATGCACAAAAATGTAGTACCAATAACATAAAAAATCCAACCAATTGACTATAATTAAATGTATACTTTGTCATTTCTGCTTGTTTAATGTTTCTGTACTATAATATGGTAATTGGATCTCCAAGAATGGCATAATAAGAGACAGGATGAAACACTTGTTGCTTGAAGTTAAATAATTCCACATATGAGATGTAACAAGATGCTATATGTACATAACTTCTGTTTCTTTAATACTGTAATTGGATGGTTGTGGAGTATGTTTACTGAAAACTACTGGCACTGGCCAGAAACAACAGGACAAGACAAACATCACAAATTAAATCAAAAATTATTTAGTGAACATTTACAAATATGCATCAACCATAGCATTCCAAAATGTTTTTATTTATGTATGCCCGAAAACATAAGAAAAATATAAATATTTTTTGACTAAGGGTGAACTCCTACAAAATTAGAAAACAAATATATATTTATTACAGTGTAAAATTCAAAAAAGTAATCAAGACTTAATATGGGATACTGAATAAATAAAATGGGAAGTGGAGTTCAGATACACACTATTCAACAGATTGTAATGCAGTTTTCAGCATTATCTAGAGTGATTCAAGAGGAAGGTTCATATGTAAATAACATGTACCTATATATTGCAGATGCAACGCAGGGACGGGTCACTAGTTAAGTATAAATTCCCAATTGTTTATTATCTTTTCAAACCTTTTAAAATATAAATCATCATCAGTGACCATCTCACTACATAATACCTAAAAAACATAGTACCTGTTTATCAAGGCTATCAAACACTATTGACACTAAATTGTGTTCAATGTTATTTCCTTGTATTCATGATGCTGTACTTGAAACAGGTTTTCCAAATTCTTATCAATATTGATTGTTTGAAATATAATTAATTTGTTACCACAGAGATCATGATAAGATATAACATCGCTTTTTAAATCATTAAGTAGTAGAAATGTCAAATATTTGAAATTAAAAACTTTTATTACATATTTTTTACACTTAAAATATTAACTGGAATTACTTAAAACATTGAGTGTGTAGTAGTAGGTATGTAGTAGCATTAGGTATGTTAAGGCTAGATAATGTAGACTGTTATCATAGTTTGTACTATTTTTAACTTAAGGAAAACAACTAACTTAAAAAAACATGTTTCACAAGCAAAATATTAACAGTTTCAGTCATATTGACTTATTCACTGTCAATTTTGGCATTGCTCTTTGTAAAAATCTAAGAATGACTAAGATTTTTTATTATTGTGGTAAAATTTAAAAAGACCAAAAAATTTTAGCGTTAATAATAAGAACATAACTGTAATATTCTCAAAATTTGTAACTGGTTATTTAATTATTAAACAAAATTGTGATACTCCAATATGGCAATTTGTTTTGAAGAAAAGTTTGTTGTGTACTGTTTAAAACTCACTGCGTTAAAATCCACACATATATCACTATTAAAACCCTTTTTATCACTCACTTGGTAATGACACTGACCACTCATTATAAAAACAAAACAAAATTGAAATGGAGAACACTGTACTATACCTCGTTTGATTAAGTTATGGAAACTCAATGTCAACTCTTTACGTTCCATACGTTTGTTGGTTATATTATTTTCGTTATATTCAGACGTAATCACACGGTACCCATTTGAGTGCTGGTAACTAATGTGTTGTCCATTACACGGTACAAAACCAACACTTGTGTACATAATCTACGCCGATAAGATAATAAAATATCACGCTTATAATAGTACTGTTTTGACGGTTGCGAAAAGAGGTTGCATTATAAGAATTCACCGTTTTCATGGCAAAAGTTGTGCCGACGACAGTGAGTCGTCTGTTCACGGCTCAGTGGGCAAGACCTTTACGAGGTTTTTACGTTAGATAAGTGAAATCTTTACTTACTAATTTAACTAAGTTTAGGAAACGATGACCGGGAAATACATGATGGAACACCAATGAATGAAACAAAGGCGTTTCTAGCCCGGATAAACTAATGCTCAACTCATTCGAGTAATTACAAAGCGAACTCAAGGTTTTCGTGGTAAAAAAGAACTACAACTACTGAGAGAAATGACGTAACGTTGTCTGTATTTTATCTTCTATCTCACAAGTTTAGTGGTTATAAACATTTAATTTAAGATGTTTATCAAAATAAACTATCAGTCATGCGTAACTGATTTATTTATTTTTCTTAACAACATTTTTATAATAAGGTAACTGTTATCTACTAGAAAATCTTTTCAAAGTTAATTTGAAAAGCTTTTAAGTACTACGAAAATACTCAACTAAACAAAATAATTTCTTCTATGAAAGTACTGTCTAGCATTTAAAACTTTTCGTTAATATGTGAAACAAATTTAATTAAAGAAATTAGCTACTACAAGAAGGGAAATACAACTTTTATTTAATATTGATAGGTAATGATACGAATAGCTGAAATGTACAAAAAAATCTAAATAACAACAAAAGTGTTTACTACCTCTGGATCAATTGCAATTTTGACGTCACTGGCTCACGTCAGAACGATGATGTTATTACTTTGATGTATTGACAGTTTAAATTACGCTCGGAAACACATTTAAAATGTGAAAGAAGGATCTACGTTCAGAAAGGAACACAATTATTAGATCAAAATGAAAAAGAATATTATGATACTTAATGCTTTACAATTAATAGCCATAAATACGTTCGACCGTTTTATTTAATGACAGCAGATTACGATTGTTATGATTCAATAACTCGCAACAAACAAGAACGTCGATAAGCGCCGTTCTAAAATGTACGAGCAAAACTTTTAGCTGCACAAGAAATACGTACTTAATTATCAGGCTCTATAAAATCCATACACAATGAAGTTACCAAGTTAGCCAAGGTGCAGAAACAGTACAATAAGAAGTATTAATAAGGTAAAGATTAACTATTCGAAATAAACAAGGTCCGCTGAATTACATGGTCAAGGATTCGCACTACTAACCCATTGAGGTGGATTTTTTTCTGTCAGTAAATAGCATGAGATGTTTTATATGTAACATCATAGTTGATTTGTTGAGTTCTACATAGGGAACGGTGGCGATCGGCAATCAAAAACTACTGGAATCTGTAGTCAAATCAATTAAATCTGTCATACCCAATGCGACGCTACTGGATGTTTGATCCCCGGTAAAGAGTTAAGTCAGTTTTTTAAAACTATATAAAAATGATCTCTTCCGTGCAGTTGGTTGGTGCCTACCTGTACAAAATATATAGTTTCAATTGACAATACTAAATCTTATATGGTTTTGTTATGGATTCCACTGTCAAAAGAGGGCCAAATTCGGTTAGCAAAACATAAAATAAAACCAGTCAAATTAAGTACGTTCTCCTTTAGTCTCCTTTAAGTCAGTTATTGAATGAGTATCAGTGTTCCGCACCTTTTGTGTTCAGCTACAGAGAGTCCTGGCTTGAGTTAAATAACTTACAAACTTGTTGAAGACTTTTTGAAACTCTATCGGACGAAGCAAGCATTTCTTTTATTCTTGTCTGTTTCCGTTAAATCACTGAAATATCTTGACAATCAACTGTAGTGTTTTATATTTTGCCAATACTTTACAGAAAAGGGCTTTTGAAATGTTGCTTCATGTGCTTTCACATTATGAATATAGAAACAACGACTGTTAAAGGCCTTGTCTGCAAACGTTATTTTTAAATTTGGGTTAAACCCCTGTTATGTGTGAGCGCTTTGTTATAGTTAAAGTTTGAGCATGCTTACCCATTGTTTATATAACTAAGGACGCGGATAGCGTTTAAAATATGCTCCTACTATTATGCCAATAGAAACGGCTCTCATATTTGAAAATAGACTGAAAAATCGCAGCTGTAAGCGTACAATGTGCGAGCAAACTGGCCTATCTCCTTTTACAACCGGCCAGTATTACTTGAACTGCTTAAAGTATACAGTAGGGTAACGAGTGAGAGGTAGAGGGGTTGGGGTATTGAATGCAACAGCTCTACTTTAATCGGTTAAGCTGAATAATATCACGGATTAACATTTACACATGCGGCCAGCGGTGGGCAGAGAGTGTCGCGAGAGCAGCAGTGACCGCAGTCGCATTTCGCGCACCGACCGGCCTCCGCGTACATTCCCGAACGCACGCTCACAACGTAACACACGCTTACCGCCACAAATTCAAACATCCAAAACCCTACGTTCGAATAATCGAAATAATTATTTTTGTTGGTTGCCAACGAAGTGCACTCGCGCGTAAAGTCCGAACCGACGGCGACAATTGCCGCCAGTGTCCGGATTGCGTCGAGGACGTTGACATCTATCGATTGATACGGAAATCGATTTATCGATTTAGTTTTTCCGAATATGCAGAATTTTGGCGGGAAGGGTGTGTTTCGTTAAATTCCGTATTTTTTACTTAACAGTGAAGGTGGTTTCTGTGTTTTTTAACAAGTGACATGGAATAATGGTGAATTCCACTTAAAAATATAATTAGTGTTTTTTTTACTACAAATTGAAGTTGAAGATAGTTATATATTACTGAAAGGTAAGTTTTGCTTTATGTCTTTTTGTGTAATTATTGTTGTAGTGAGTCAATGATAAATCTTTAGCTTTCTAAAGTTTCGACCATGAGTGTCACGATTGAGTATTGTCCGTTCAGTACTAGTTACTTTATATTTAATAAATTAAATAGTTTTACGCATAAATAATTTCGTGCCATGAAATAATTCATAATCATACGTTTCGGCCACATTTTGCAAAGTGCGGCTTGTGCAAAAACTTGTTTTATGAAAGTAAACGTTCGTACCCTATATCACACCGCTGCGTTGCGACATTTCACTTCGGACGTAATTAAATATTGTATTAATCAAATAAAACATTGACCGGACCTTTATATTACATTAAATTATTTTAGTCTCTCATTCATCGTTTTAAAAATCAAACTTCTTTTCTATTTATTGTTTGAGAGGAGCCAGAAAAGGTTTTCTTGTGCTCTTAAGAGGTCTTTTTCTGGCTTTAAGAATTGTAAATATATTTACAGTAATAAAACACTCAAGGTATCTTAACTTAAGTATTTACTACCTATATTATAGCACCTTGAGAAAATATCTACCAGTTACGCTGTATACTAACATTCTTTAATACCAGATCAAATGTAATTCCCCAGTAAATATAACAGTAAAGGAATTCGCCAAAGAACGTAATCTTACAATCTTCTAAATACATAACAGTATTTGACAAGACACTGAAACACTGACAGCCTAATTGAAACTTTCGTAATTTTGCCGTCATTCATTTTGTTGACAACTTTGAATGAATAAATTAAAACTGATAAACAAGTGACGTTCTCAAGTATTTCTATTTAATCTTCTAAATGTATTTTATTTTTATTTGCTGCTCCCTATACATAATATTTATCCAAAACTTCTTGTAAGACATCGTTCGCTCTAATTTTAATTTTAATATACCAAAGTCTTGGTTTCTTAGGTTTTCGCGAATGTTAGACATTGAAATAAAACTACTTTTTACGGATTTTTTCGCGGTTTATATTTAGAATAATTTATAAAATTATAATTAGTTAAAATATGAAGGTAGAACGAGCAACATCCACTGTCAAGACGAACGCCATCTCAGTCTGCCCGTGACCATGATACCTGCAAAGGTGTCGAAACGTCGGGACCTAAAATACCTAAGTCTGTTAATTTTCCACTGTTGGGCAAAGGTCTCTCTCTTCTTATGATCGAGTGTTTTTTTTAAAAGGAGTTTCGTTCTGTAAATTTGTACAGTATAATTTAAGTTAAAATAATAGAAGATAGTTTTTATTCATATTACAGATTAAATTGACAAGCTCTTGTAACTACAAAACAAATAAAAGTACAATCAAATCTAGTTACAAAGCCACACAATTCAGGCAATTCCCTTTCATTGCAATACATAGAGTTACAAATACATTTGAACCGGATTCTGACCACGCTACTCGAGCAAGTGTCGTTGGTCAACGCGTATTACTTAGATCTAATCGTATCTATTTATGCTGCGTTTACACTAAGATACTATTCTACACTAAGATGCAAACAAAAGACCTCTAAATCTATCGTATGATTTATGGTACAATGTCTTAAAGACAAAGCTTCTGGTGGTTGAACGAAACAATGCGTGAGCGATATAGTTATCCACATGCTTGTTATTAGCAATGGTTGGTGGTTGGTGCTAAGACATGTCAATTCAGCCTTGTTAAAACATGACTGTCTTTGTAAATACATATAATGAGAACTGAAGTTAATTTTTATTTGTTCATACTAAGAAACTATCTTAATGTGAACAACTTATTCAATGTAAGTTGGAAATTTGAACTTGTTTTTTAAATAAAAGCAAATTAAATTTTACATCTAAAAGCTAGACAAAAATCTAGTTTTGCAATAAGATTACATGATTTTTATATTTTGTACTCTTAATAGATTTCAGTTAGTCTCCTAATGTGTACGTAGCTTAACAACCATTTACCAAAACGGTAGCGTTCGGCGCACGGACCTTGTTACAAGCCAATGCCGAATATTTTTCTTTTTTTCAACTGCAAGTATTGCGCAAGTTTATCTTTTTTAATCTAAACTTTGTCTGAATTGGTTTAGCAAGGTTTGTTTACCGTATTTGTACAAATTCCTTTTTAGGAGGCTGAAAATATAATGCATAATTCATTTTTGTAGATTATAAATCTATTACGTGTGCTAATGTAATAAAATCTTTATTAATATCTGTTAAATTTCTGAGTATATTACATTTAGTCAATTAGAAATAATCGGTAAATCAAATCATTACATAATTCGTTCTTAAAGTAATTTACAAAAAATCAAACTTTCGATATCCAAACACAATTTCACATGATTTACTTTACTATAATTTTTATTATTAATCTAATGGCGGAAAAGATAAAAAACCATTCGACGTATCAATTTTAAATCGCTCGACATAGAAAGTGAACGCGTGAGTGCGACTACCGGCAAACATTTCACTAGAGTGTTTGTGTTACAATCGATACATATTTTGCATGCTTAATGTATAATTAAATATTTGCTGTGAATATATTTGCATAAGTTCGTGTAAGGTGGTCCTTATGTTGATCGTTTACTAAAAAATTGACCACATTTTTTTCTTTGTAAGAAATTCCACTTTTACCATCGATTTAGTTACTTACATATTCATTTTAAACATCCAAAATCTCGTCCATTTTAAATATCTATTTTAATGTGCCGTATTTCAGCTTTAAAACTATTCAAAAACAGCAAGCAACTCTATTCAATTCTCTATTTGACTACCCAACAAAATACAGATACCTACAGCTGCATATTACAAGCCATACGTCTCGATTTCCACTCCACTAGCTGTAGCCAAAAACATCAACACCTTCTTCAAACTATCACCATCAGAACTCAAAACCAAAACTAAACAGCATCCCAATCTCAATGTATACCCACACATACATATAAACACTATGTTATCAATACACAGCCTCTCGCGTGCTCCAAGCTATCAGACTACAGCAACTGCGTTATATCGAGCATATTAGTTACGAACGATTTATAACATAATACGTTTTGTAATAATTCGGGCAGCTAGAGAATTTGTTGACATGGTTTTGTATTGAAAATTTTGAGTGAGTTATTCTGAAAAAGATATAATCAAAAAAATATTAGATGCGAGAGGATACACAAGAATTTTGATAAGATACGAAATGATTTATTAATCTTTGATATATGTTTTCTTGGCTGGTACCTCTCTTGACTATAAAGGTTTATATACCTTATTTATACCGAGAAGGAACGATCACTGTATACTTGCCGTCATATCTTATTTCATTTATGGCAAAAGCCACGGAAGACAATAACTACTTGAGAATAAAATCGATTTGTAAGCATTTATTTCACTATAATTTATTTAATACATCAAATTAAATATTAAGAGCAATATAAAAAAAAGACTTCAGAGCTACAAATTTCTTTCAATTTGTCTTTTACCAAATTTGAATTTAATACCATTGTTTTACCGATCTTAAACGATTATTTCAGAATATGGAAATGTGAATGTGAATGACCTGAATAATATGTAGTATGTTATTGGAGCTTCTAAGATATTAGCGTATAGTATAGAGCGTATTATTCTTCAATATTGGAGTTTACACTGGCATTTATATCGTAAATAGTTTATTATATCTGTTTATGTGTGCAAAGAAATCGGCAGTTCGTTTATTTGCCTCAATTTTAAGTTAATCTTCATATATTACTCATTATCCATTTAAAATTATAATACTATTGTGTCTTCCACTATTACCATAATTCGTTCAAAAATAAGCAACCGCAATTATCATTTCTCTATTTAGTATAATACTCATTATATAATAGTAATTATATAACAAAGGAAATGAGCATGTCAGCACTGAACAGGTGCCGCCAAAATACAAGATGGCGGAAACAATGCTTGTCATTAGCTTAGAGAAATTATCATCGACGTATGATATGCATAGACTGCTACTATCGCTAGGTTCCCCTTGTGCCAAGCGAGAGCAGTTTTTAGTCTGATCCTAGTACATTTCGTTTCTCATATAAGTTAATTTTCGCGCAACGAGAAACTTATATACGAAAATATCGATGGTTTTGACATTGTTAGGATAATATTAGTGTTTTAGATAGATTTTTTAAAACGGCAAGCTCCATCTTCATACATAATTCACGACAACACTTGTTCACACTAGTGCTTACGGTTTAAACTCTGATAGGCTCACTCTATAGTTTCAAATGCAACCTCGTTGGATATTATACAGAAAGTGAATTTAAATATTGTATGTAATGACATCATTTGATACTCTCAGGTATTGTTTCAGTTACGGTGTTTAGGCATTGGATATTTATGAAGCTTTTGTATTTAGTTAGTATCAGGAATGAATAGAGTCATTATGTTTTTCTTATAAAAAAACTGAATTGCGAATCTCCTCATTTTTTGAAGTCTTTTAACATAAGTTATTTTTATCTTAAAAAAAAACAGCCGACTCGAGTACATCCTCCTTTATTGAAGTCGGTTAAAAAAAAGACTGTCGATGAATTTGTGTCTAGCATTCTCCCTTTTATAAAGCAAACTTACACGTGACATAAAAATACACTAGTTTCGTGTTTACTTAAATATATTGGTAACTAAAAAAATCTAATTTCTTGACCAATGTGGATAGAAACTGCGTTGTATTGTAAGGTACATAGTTGGACGTTGGTGTAGAGAATGGCCGTCTGATTTACAAGGTAATAAAATAACTGCATTCATTGCAGCTACACAGTAATCTGTAGAGCATTTAATAACTTAACTTTAATTACATGTATTTAAGAATGTATAAAGTATATAAAGAATTTATATGTATTGCCAGGGATTTGTTGAGAAAGGTCAATGTTTAATATTTATGTTACATTTAATATGGTATAGCAATTACATAATTATATTCTTATGTTTTAAACAATGTTAACTACACAAGCAAGCATAGAACTTCTCAATTAATTAGTGATATTAATTGCGTTCCCTACACCAGAAACAGTCTGTCCAAATCTTATACTAATTTAGTAAATATTGAAAAAATAATAATTACAATTGCATTTTTACTTCTGACAAACGGTGAAGGAAAACATCGTGAGGAAACTTGGATTCCAAATTTGGGATCTGAAATCGCCAATCCTCAGTAAGCAAGCGTGGTGATCAATGCTCGTGCCTTCTCTATATGGGCCTGTGCCCAGCAGTGAGACGTTTATAGGCTGGATTATTATTATTATTTTTACTAAACGGGATAAAACGAATCACAATTTTACAAAGTTTTTTAAGAAAAGTTGTGCAATTAAAATATTATAAGCATATTAAAACATTTTAAAACTGTCAAATAATAAACATTTTCACACTATGTAATAGGTTGCCCAATCACATTATGACTATACAGGATTTAAATCTAGGTCTAGTCTAACCAGCTTAGTATGCGTCATCAAAATAAGGAAAACCCAACCATTATATACAACCTTTCTTTTTAAGTTCTGTATTTCTAAAGTTACTGAACAATCTATTATGAACTAACTTTTTCTCTACATTGTATTTGTTTGGTTATTACAAGGTTTTGTAACAAAGAGTACACTGAAGACTGACCATAGAAAAAAAGGTTCTCATACCGCTCTAGTAAAGGATTCGTACACTGAATGCGATACACTTTAGACATATTCGTAGCAATAAATAAATAGCATTATTTAGTATTGCAGTTTGACAGTTAAGTTTTTATTCATAAATTATGTAGATTTTATTGTTCTAAGGTTAAAAGTAAAATTTGGAATATTATGTCAAATTGAGTTAGGTCCTTTCGAAACGAGGAAATATGCAGTTAGTTGAAGGCTGATCCTAAATATATAATCATAAACTTATCTACATAAGATTGTGTCGAAGTATTCATTAAAAGTTGTACATAATATTACTCTACATATTTCTATCATACGAACAAGTTTTTTTATAAAAACTGCATAACATTTTAGTCAGCTGTCTGTTTTTTCACTCGTAATATCTTTTTGCGTTTGATGTGTAGAGCCTTAAATGTCCGTCACTTCAAACTCACGTCACCGAAAGACAGTGAAAGTTCTGTCTGAATCCTTATTCAGAGTCAATGGAATTGCTGTAAAAGTCGCATTCTTTGTGTCCCACGTTCCGCAGGCTTTGATGGAACAAAGATAAGTAATTAACGATTTGGTTTAGTGGAGAAATTACTAACAAAAAAATACGAGTCATGAAAATAAACCTTTCTTTGGCACATACCACTAATCTAATTATGCGTACCGTTGATTCTGATTGAACAAATAATAAATATTTTTTAGATATTATATTATGGAAGAAAGAAATATGTATAGAACTATGGAATTATTTCAATTTCCTATTATTTTGAATTCTAACTGATAAATAATTCAATAATTATAGTATTCAAATTTTAAGATATACATCTTAAAATAACTTTATAAGAATGCAAAATAATATTTAAATAAATCTATTTTTAATATAAAATAGCAAGTCAACGCTCTACGCCAGATCTTTCATATAAAAGACATCAACGCGCGCTAATCGAGCAACTCATTTTGTTCGTATTAACGAGTCAAGGTCAGTTTCACCACTTTCTCATTTTGCATTGCAAATTATATAAATGCAAATCTTATGATTATATTAACATAATCTTGTATTATTATATTAATTCATTGATTGATAAAATTTGAGATATTATCTTCCTGATCGTAGTACTGAAAGGCAATTAGGGCAAGACCCACTAATTAAAAAGTTCAAAAATTTTGCGAATGAGCTATTTTATTCATTTCTTATTTTTTGATGGCAATAAATCACTTCTATCGGAGCAATATATCTACAGCTCTTAGAGATCTTATGAATATATTAATTAGAATAATGATCTTAATACATCCAATTAACATCTCATAAACGTGATATTGGAATTCTTGAAGACAGATAAAAACTATACTGCTTTTCTTTTCGAGGTTTAAGCAGACGCATTAATACGTTAAATTGATTATCCAAAGTAATTAAGACCTTTATCAATTAATAGTTCAAAAAATAACTAAGAAATCCAGTAGTTACACAAATTGGTATACTACTGGTAATATAATATAGTCGACGGGCCTGTTGGTCTAAAGGTTAGAGGTCGTGGGTTCGATTCCCACCCGAGACAAATGATTGTGTGATGAGCACGATCATTTGTTCGGTGTCTGGGTGTAATTTATCTATAATATATTTAGAAATATATAAGCATGTTTATCAGTTGTCAGGTTACCATAACACAAGCTCTGCTTAGCTTGGGATCAGACAGCCGTGTGTGAGATGTCCCGGAATACTATTAAAAAAAAAAACCATTTTAGTTTTTGCTTTTTTTGCTCTAAATGAATATCCTAATACCGTTATCAGGCCTGGCAATTGAACCTAAGACCTCACGCTGTTGCGTGACGAATGACTGATCTTTATTTAGCAGAACTATTGCAGTGAATTGATGCAAATCTGTTATAAAGACGGGCAATAACCCGTCTCTTAACACGTCTCTCTCTTTTAATTCTTTCATATGATCCATCATAGTTTTTTTATGTCTAGAATATTCAGACATTTTTAATTTCACCTGTCTTGTACGGTACAATAATTAATAAATTAAACACACGGCCGGACAAGATGTCTATAAATCAAATAAATATACAAAATATATTTAGAATTAAAAACGAGGCATAAACCTCAGCTCAGATTTGTAACTTAGAATCAAGTTCAGAATCGAAAGTTGGTTTCTATCTATAAACACTAATCTTACTAGTATTATAAGCGAAAGTTTAAGAGGATGTATTTGTTACTGTTATAATTAAAAACTACTGATTGGAATTCAATGAAATTTGGCAAAACAACAGTCTATGACCTGAATTAGCACATCATATACTTTTAATCCTAACACATTCACAAAAGCCAGAACTATAAAACAAAAAAGAATATGTTTTAAGTGAGTAAAACTGTAGGGTATAGCTAGTCATTCATAGTTAAATATCATAAATATTGTACTGGCGATCGTTTTGTAAGTGATTCAATAAAAACAAAAGAGTCGTGACGTCACGAGTTGACTCAACTGATTCAGCTGGCGATATCGAGTAAAAAATGGTTTGTATTACTATTGACTAACTCGAGAACTGAGATTAGGAATTAGGTTTAAAAATCTAGTTTTTTACGCATTTTGTTATCATTTCAACACGTTTATTTTCTAGCCTTATTTTGTCATATTGAAACTGTTTTCATTTTATCGAAGATTTCATAAATTATTTAAACCTCTTTAGACCATAATATATAGACTAGCCTTGATTAAGCATATATCAATGTGATTATACCTTGGTAAAGTTTACATGCTATCCTCTAGTATTTTCAAGTGAGAAATGGAGACTCCAATTATTGTGAATTCCAATACTCACAAGCCATTTTATATCTTTATATGTATATATGACTAAACTATCAATATAACAGTAAATGCAAAGAAATATATTAATACAAAATTTCAGTACAAAACCCGCGAACGAACCTCTTTGTTCAGCATTCCCCTTGTTGGAAACAAGTTATCGTAATCTACTTTCTACAGAATATTGCCGCGTTTCAACTTGACCCACATCGCGGATCTAAATTAACATCTGTAATCCGTCATAACACTTTAAAATTACTTCAATTACTATTATTATACTGATTTTATTTAATACCTAAGTGTATAATGACTCTCTTACTTAAATTTCAAATATTGACGGTGAATGATTAAAAATAAGAGTCATGTATTTAGTGGAGCACTATGAAATACTTAATGATTAAGCATTTGTAGTTTAGATTAGACTAGCCTATTACTGTAGTCTCAAGTGGGTACAATATGTTTCTGTACTTCTACTCTGTACGTATAATTTCATACAAAATGTTGTTAAATAATCAGATAAGACTGCACAATTGTTAAATTAAACTATAGTACACATTAATATGTAAGTTTATTTTTATCTATATAATCTTTAAAGTATATGTATCCTCTTATTGAAATACAAGTAAATATTATTATAAATTAGACATTTTATAGGAGCTAATCAATGCCCCGATACCTCTCTATATCTATGCCTCTCTAACGAAACATTAGCAATAGGTAGTTTCGTTCCCTAAGTAATTCAATTTAACGGTCTTACAGGGATTATCAAACTTGATACGATTAGTGCATTCGCGACAACCTACCGGTTAGTCCAGTAAGTTACCAAATAGGCTCTAGTTTGTGCAACCACAATATTTGCAGAGCCTATTGACAACTGTTAAGTCGTTTGTTAGCGGAACGTCGGAAGACGTGTGAGTTTTAGCGATTGGTCGCAAATTACATGGTTATACAGGCGTGTAACTATTCAATACATTGTGATTCGAAGCTCTATGTTTTATAGCATAAAGCTTACATATTCGTATGCAATGCAGGAGTTGTTAGAAAATTTTATATATAGTTTTAATAGTTTTAGAGTTTATGTAATCTTTTTCTTTTAAAAAGATTTGTATTATATTATTTATTAATAAATCAACGAAAACTGAATCGTACACATCGTCACAACTACACATAATTTCTGAGGGCTACATACAAACTTTTCTGGTTCCTTCGTTTTCTGCATCCTGTTCGATCAAGTTATAATCATTGCGCCACGTATGTTATGTACAATAAAAATAGTGGTAAAGTAGATAAATGCTATTTTTAGGACACATTCAAGAAATACCTTGTTAATTTTTTTTACAGTTGTACTCAAGACATCACGCACGACCAGTTTGGCTACCCTTTGTGTACAACAACAATAAATCAATTTTCTTTACAACATAATTTTACGACGAAAGCCAAAAATAGAAAACCAAAATTACCAAAAAGAATTTAACATACAATAAACTCAACAACACTGAAATTCGTCGACAACCGTGAGAATGTAGAATAAATGTATTATTATGATATTATTATTCATCAGGTTTTTGCTTCACGTACACTGGCCACCGTATTACGTTACTATTACGTTGGGGAAAGTGTCATTGATATGTTAAAACGGTAAAATAAAGAATACTTACCGTTCCGCTGGTGGGCCACAGTCTAGATAGATCAGTGGGGAATTGTATTATCTAATGAGTTTGGACACACTAGCTGACAAGATATTGTCAAAGTTGCGGGCACGCGGTGGATGCAATTGGCGAGCTGTCGTGCATTGTGGCGTTCTAAGGGGGAGGCCTGTGTTCAGCAGTGGACGTCTTGCGGCTGATGATGATGATGCTCATGATGATTTTACACACTGTGGCTGCTTGGAAGTAAGGCTTAGTGGTTGCTGGGGTGGCAACTGAGCTATTAGTCGCGAGTTTGGTGCCTGTTTTCGCAGGTTTGGTTAGGGAATTTTTCTTCAGGTCATGTTAGGTAATGCTCA
Source organism: Autographa gamma (assembly GCA_905146925.1). NCBI lineage: Eukaryota > Metazoa > Arthropoda > Insecta > Lepidoptera > Noctuidae > Autographa > Autographa gamma. The sequence goes on from LR989855.1 coordinate 11,115,538, forward strand.
TTATGACTTTTGCTATACCTAAATATGGTAGTATGTGTGTTTGCTGGCTATATAAATACTTCTTCATTTCCATAAATCATTTACTTTAACAATAAATAAATTATTTAATTTAAAAAAATACTTAAACAAAATAAGTGTTCCGGGTCGTAATATTTGTCATTTATGAGTACAAGTAATTACTGATGACTATTAAAATCGTTAATTAGTAGTCAAAAAAATAATGTGAGTATTAAATATTGTAAATATTAATTACTCACAATATTTTTTTGCTAATAGAAAGTTAAGTAAATATTAATGAATTATTGCGTAATTGAAGTACTATGCATGTGTTTATGCAAAAAACAAATGCCGGACATTGGCATTTGGAAATACATTGGACAATAATAAAATGTTTTTTACCTTGTTAATGCGAAAGTAATTTCGGAAGAAAGTACTTAGGTATTTATTACGAAAACATGAGTAATAGTTGAGTAAAAGATGATGTTTTAAATAAGGATAAATAGTTTAGCATTTTAGATTTGATTAAAATAAAACTTTATTTGGTAATAATATGAATTTATAAAAAAAAACATACAGCAGAATATAGACCTTCCTCCTTTTTGAAAAAAGCTTAAGCATAAGGTAATATTAAAAAAGTTTTTTTTTTAAATTTCTAATCAGACCACATTAGCAATTCAGCAAAATAAAAAAAAAATATTTCACACTTCTCATATAAATAAAAAAATAGTTTCTTAACTTATACACAACATATAAAAAAAATCTCAATTCTCATACTGTTATTTTTAGACTATGTAGTCACCCGGCGCCGCGCCGCTTTAGTTTAGAAAGTGAACTCTCCGCGCTGACTTCCTACGGTAACGTTTACGTTATAACCGACTGATACCGATCTGGTTCAGGATTACTCCGCATTCCGTTATGTACTACGATAAATAAGAATTTATATGTACTGAGATATGTATGTTTACTTAGTTACTGAATTGGTTTTGATGTTATTTTTCTTCGAAGTGTAATAATGTTAACCGACTTACTTTACTTATTGAAATATTTAACCTTGCGGTACGTAACAGTAAATTACTAAAAGGTTTATTCTTAGTACTTATAGATATATTGAGAATACCTATTATATATATTAAGAAAAAAATAAACTTTTGCACGACAAAACCCCTATATCGTAGACTATTTTTCTGGGCTATATGAGCTTATTACAATAACAGTCACAATTTATTACCCTTTACCGAACAAAAACATTACCCACACCGCTAACACTAATACACATAGGCTTTATAATACACAAAAAATCAACCATAATTATCATCCGGGACATCATAACAACACTTGCATAGAAAGGTCAGCCTTCATTGTTACTGTGATTGGCTACATTAGCATACAAAGCCTCCTTGTTGCCTCTCCTTGTATAATTGAAGTGTCAAATAGCTTATGATTGTATCCGAGGAATTGTTCCACACGTCACTCTCCATCCGTGACTGTCAAGGTTAGGTTTTAGAGGAGCCTGATAGAAAATGACCAAGTTCCTTTTAAACAAGATTTTATATAAAAAATGGTACTTTACTGTACTGATCCAGATTTCTCGAGAACTAACTAGCTAGAGAAGCAATTATGTCATCATAGGAAATTAAGTTGTAAAAAGTAAGTAACCAAAATTGAAAGAAAACTAGGTTTTACGGATTTGGTCGCGATTTATTTTTATATGTTAGGTCCCGACGCTTCGACACCTTTGCAGGTATCATGGTCACGGGCAGACTGAAAGTCAGGCAGAGTAGTTTTATTTCAATATTTAACATTCGCGTAAAACTAGGAAACAAATATGTATATGTAACCAAAATTATCTAATCCGTATGGCCTATGTAGAAACTTCGGGAAGATAGTCCATCCAACAAAGAGATTGTAGAGTGCGTGAGCAAGGCCCTAAGCATTGCCCAAACTTTTAGTATGTTAACACTCTAAGCACCCTGAACAATTTTCTGAAGTAATTGCTCACGCACTCTACAACTCCTTACGGGTGATTTATTGGATGAACTAAAGAGTCATTGTGCCAATCTTTTTTATTTCAGGTTCCATACTAATAACCTAATCTAAACATACATTAAGAAAACAACAAGGTCACACACAAAACACCTTTAACATCAAAAATTACAAGTTATTAAATTTGATGCATCGATAAACTAAAACAAACACGTTATAATCAGATAAGTAAGACAATAGATTTAACACTGATGGCTTGAGATCATCTTCATCTTAATACTAGACTGTAAGCTCCATTATACTAAACGTGTATTGTATTGTGTATCCAAGGTTTTAGGATATCCATAACTGTATTAGATTTGTTTAAAAATTTAGGAAGCATTTTGCATGTGTAGTTATTATGGTCAAGGTTAGGATTTGTCGGTTTTTGTTTTGTAATCGATTTTGTATCATCCTATGTTTTTCAGCGTGAGATTAGCATCTTATACATGTTTATAAGGCGATTGAAGAAAACTCAAAATTTCCAGTACAAAAAATACACCAAAAAGTACAAGTATCTTAGGTAGTTCATGTATTATCAAAGAAACTTAAGCAAATAGTCTTAGATTTGATTATAAACTATAATGATTATAATTAACATTAATAATATACTACTTGCCAGTAATTTCGGCATCCTAATATATGGTATCTTGGTAAATATCTCTTGTTAAACAGAAGAGGCTCCATCAACACAAGCCACTGCGTGTCAAAAATTTCAGATAATCGCAGTACATGAAATTGAGCAATTATTAAGATTACTTTATGTCTTTATTCCATACAAACATTGAAGCAAACAGTTATGTCAAGCACCATCGCGTCACAGGCCGTAAATTACAATAATTGCAATGGCTAATTAATTCTGTACAGAGTTGTCATGGGGTTTATAATTATGTAATTAATAGCAGTAGTGACACCGAGACAGGCTACATATAAAGTTGTGTACACACCGCCGTAACGAATCATGTGAAATTCTGTTTTAGAAGAAAGCTATTAGTGTTACGTGGTTTATGCTGTTTTTTTTGTTTCTGCTTCTGTGTTTTAGTTGAAATTTTAGAGGGTTATAGAAAGGAAAAGTTAATTGCATTTTATTGTATTTATGAAAGTGTTTTGTACAAACCAACAGATATTCAGACAAATATTCTTCTTAATGAAATTTTATATTTAAAAAAGTGCTTTCTTAATACAGAGAAGAGATGTACTCTGTGCCTTGAAGTTTTACCCATTTCTTTTTCTCCGCTCCCTGCTTTTAATAAAAATAATACAAAGTAAATAAACGTAAAAGTTTTAGTTTTGTATATTGTATATTTATAAATTGTACAAATATCACATCCGTTGTAACTTTTACTTGTCTTAACGTGAGTATTTTATGCGTTTGCTGTGCTTAGAATAAAAGAAAACACACTATCTTATCTCATTTGCCAAGTGAAAACATTGTTACTTCCAGTAAAGACATCACATAAAATTGTTTGTATGACTGTTTTTACAGAAGTTAGAAACAGTTTTTTTACTAAAGATTTAAAAGTAACTTTGGAAGACAGTCAATACAAGCCATTTTTTTTATTTAAAAAAATAATACGCGCCTTTGTTGGACTTATGCACATAATTTGTTGTTATGCACAGTGTATATGATACTAAAGTATTAGCAGCAATATCATTGAATTTGCGAAAAGAACAGACATAATCTTCAAAAGTTTAACGCTTAGCCATAAAATTTTAAAAAGCTCTTTCTTCTCACTGATTTCATTTCATTGTCAATTGTCTTCTGTCTTTCCATTTCTATAACGAACTGTATACTATATGTTATAGGATATTTGCTCAGCGTATAATTTCCCACTTTCGCTGCGGCTAGTCTTTATTTGGCCATTCGATACCCGTTCACTAGCGCTTGGTTTTTTACTCTTTGAAAGTATAAATTCACTTACGATTTTATTTGAAGTTGCTTTGGTGTCCGGTCAGAGTTAAAAAATAAATAGAATTTAATTATAATAACAAAAGGTTTTTTTACATATGAAGGGCATTTTAAGATGCCATTTAAATCTGTTATTTATTTTTAAATATGAAATGTTGTTTCAACACAGTAGCTCCACGTAAAATACGGTATTCAGCGCAATCCGGTGAGAATTGAATCCGACTCCAACAATAACAGCTTGGGAACGCAGAATAAGATATTTTGTTTATCAATATTTACACATATTATATTCAGAATACAGAATCAATTAAAACATTAATCTGTAACAATTTTTTGTTTACAAGTAATAAATGAACAGTTAAATAAACTTCGTAATTTTTTTCTTATTACATGGTTTAAAATTATTTATCATCTTTTACTCATAATTGTCATAATACAGTTTCCATTTAATATATAAATTAATACGTACCAATTTTAAATAACGTTTACCAATAATAAATGAACCGATAAATTCTTTCTTATTACATGGTTTAAAATTATTTATCCATGTTTAATCACATTATTGTCAAAATACAGTTTCCATTTATACATTAATTAGTGTCAATTTCAAATAAATTAATCTTTATTATTAAATTGTTTTAAAGGCAAGTCTTAGTGTAAACACACCTTTTACCTAAACACAGTTCACGTTTATCGGCACTACTCATAAAACAACAAAAAATAAGTTGCGTTTGTCACGTCATATCATTTACGTTCTTTAGTTTTTACTTTTTAATAACATATTACTATTGTCCGTGACATTTATAAGAATTCCGGTTCCGTTCAGTAATGTCGATTGTTGCTTATACACGCTACTGAAGTAGATTAATAGTATATTTATAATAATGTAATATTCTGGGACATCTCATACACGGTTGTCTGATCCCAAGCTAAGCAGAGCTTGTGTTATGGTAACCAGACAACTGATAAACATACTTATATATTTCTAAATACATACATATTATAGATAAATTACACCCAGACACCGAACAACTGATCGTGCTCATCACACACATATTTGTCCCGGGTGGGAATCGAACCCACGGCTTCCGGTATAGCAATCAGGATCCGGCCCGTCCTCAACAGATTAGTTAGTAAGGAGATAAATCTTGTGCTTTGTCGGGTTTTACCATTGATTGCGAGTGGTACTGATATTAGTAAACGTTTTGTAATGATCGTTAGTTTGTTGCGGCCGAAGCTTGCATACAGAAGGAACCATTTCAGGCATAAAAAAATAAACCCAAATTGAACCTTAGTATTAAAATTATCAGGAAATAATATGTAGACAATCTGAATTGTTCTTACCCTAAAATGTTTAGGTCTAAAATCATTGTTAGTTCAATCAAAACAAGCTCTGTTTTCATGTTGTCAAAAAAATTTAAGAACAATTATAACCGCTCATGATTAATTACTTTAAAATATTTGAAAAGTAGTATAGAAAACGCATATTTGCAAGCAATGATACTCTAATTAGCTAAATCGCGTGACATCAAATACAATAAGGACATAAATAATTATTGGCGTAAATTAACTTAAGTAAAGTAGGCTGACAAAAAACGTACCATAAAGGAATGACCGCGACGATATTTATCGGATATCTGGGACAATGCACATTACTATACACGAACTGCAATACCTTACGTAAGCAATCGCTCGTAATACTAGCACATAAACGCGTTCCGATTTACGGAAGTTAACTGTTTTTATTGATACAGTTTTAGTTAGTATATACGAGACAATATTGATGGCGGGGTAGAAGAATTTATATGTCAACATATATATACCTTTTACCTACTCAACTTACACTCACTTAATATAGCATAATATATAATATGTATAGTATATTTTCTTTTTTTTTATTAGCCTTCTGTAGATCCCACTGCTGGGCAAAGGCTTCCCCTTCCTTCTTCCAAACCTCTCTGTCCTTTGCGATTTCTGTCCACGTTCGCCCCGTATTGTATAATCCTTATAAGTATTAAACTTACATTTAAAATCACAGTAATGTTTCATATTTTTCTCTATTTTAGGCAGCCATTCTAAAAATTCGGTTCCGTTAATTATTTCCAACTAAAATGCCCAAGACTTTATAAAGCGAAATATAGAGATTTGTTTTACCCAACATTAAATCTCTGTGAAGTAAAAGTCAGACAGCCTGAAAACCTATCTTTAGTCTAGCCAATCTCCAATAGTCTAAGCTAAAATACTTGGCATATAACACAATAACAGCACAGTCATCAATACTATATTGTTATATCCGCACATCGCTGCACTCCGTAATTTTGTAACGACTCATCCTTTCTCCGGTCGATAGTACCGTCAGCTAGAAAAATTAAATTAAATGTTATATATACAGTGAAATGTAAGTAGTAAGATTTTTTTTTGTATTGTAAATATAAGTTTCAGAATCATTTTTTTTTTAGAAAATAATTAAATACTTAAGACGAACGAATGTTTTTAGACTAAAGATTTTAAAGTAATGTTACATTGGCCGTTAATCACACAACACTGAAGGTCGTTCAAAAGTGTTAAAATAAGAAAGGTAGTATTTACTTATTTTCTGGTAATATAGTAGATATATGAAGCCTTATTTTTTCTCTGCCAGGCTGCCATTTGCAACCGTGGAACATCAGGTCAAAGACCTGTCATAGAAATAAAAACGGAAATATTATTCTTTAAATTAAAGATATGTATTATATAATTTTCAAGCTCTTTTGACCTGGATATCAAATTAAACACCCCAATTGAGTCATTATCTTTTTTTCCTCGTTTCCAAGTAAAAACCTAGCCGTAAGTAAATAAAGAGGAAATGAACGAATAAAAATCGAAACGCAAGGGTAACAACTTTTACATTTATGTTGCATACACTGCAATTAACTAAAGTTCGTGTTATAATTTTAACCAGAATGAAACGTCAAACCGCAGACAAGTTTTACTAGCATATACGAGTATATATATATATTTTTTTTCGGGACATCTCACACACGGTTATCTAATCCCAAGCTAAGCAGAGCTTGTGTTGTGGTAACCAGACAACTGATAAACATACTTAATATACTTATATATTTCTAAATACATACATATTATAAATATATTACACCCAGACACAGAACAAATGATCGTGCTCATCACACAAACATTTGTCCTGTTGCGGGAATCGAGCCCACGACCTCCGGTATAGCAGTCAGGGTCACTAACCACTAGACCAACAGGCCCGTCATATTGATATGAATTTATTTCAGTACATACATACTACATAAGCATTTTTTTTTATTTAAAGATAATGTAAAACGAGTTTATAAATTGCGTTTAACATATTTTTCACTAAACGTAAATAGGTACATAACGTCCCAGTAAATCTAGGCCTTATTTTCTGTATCCAGTTTTCACAACTCTATATCACCGAAATAATAAAAAAAGAATCTTAACCCTAAAATGTATTACTTTTTTTTTGTGTAAGTAAAATTTATGTATAATTTTATAAATATTTTTTTTTTGTTAAGGTAAAATTAATATACAATTTTATTAATAAGTGTAAATATTTTTTCTCTCACCGTATTAGATCTCCTCAGCAATAGCAGTGAAAGTGTTAAGAACTGTTTTGTACTATGAATGAGATAATTATAGTCGGGTTGATATTTTTCGATCGTCAATAATGTTACGACGGTTTAATGGTTACGTGAAGATATTTAGATCGATGTAATTGTGATTGAATTTGTTATGTCTTGTTTTGAATATTTATTATTAGTTGGTAAAAGTTCTTGTATACTGGTTAGTAAAACTGTTTGGGACCAAAAGTAGTAATTTGTTTATAGGTTACAAAGTAGTTTTTTAGATAACATTCAGGTAATAAATCAGGATGTCTTTATACACATGAGTTTATTTATTAGTATACTTTCTTCTGGATTCCAAAATTGAGATCTGAAATCGCCAATCCACAAATGAGTTAGCATGGTGATCAATGCTCATGCCTATCTTATATGGGAAGAGGCCTGTACCCAGCATTGTTACGTTTATAGATTGGCAATATTTTTATACATTTTTTCTTGATACTACGTAAAGATATCCAAACCTTCGAAATATTATGTGTGAAAAACAAGGAAGATACTTACATTGACAGTCAAAACTCGCTATAGTTTAAGGTAACATAATAAAACGAGACACAATACCAGCCTATGTGAGAAATCACTTGTAAAACAATAGACGTATCATAGAAGCAATTTACCTTTTTGTTTAGTCTTTTGTTTAAAACGTTATGTCGTGCGGTCATCCCTTTTGTTTTTCTCTGCTAAGATCTCCGTGTCGTATTGACACATTGTAATGTGAGGCCTATGCGTTTAATGTGGGACAATCATATGTCAGAGACTCACATATATAGTTTTTGATGTTCGAATGGTTTTACGTTTTTACATTGTTTTTTTTTTTCAATTATATAATAATAATAATAATATTCTAGGACATCTCACACACGGTTGTCTGATCCCAAGCTAAGCAGAGCTTGTGTTATGGTAACCAGACAACTGATAGACATACTTATATATTTCTAAATACATACATATTATAAATAAATTACACCCAGACACCGAACAAATGATCGTGCTCATCACACAAACATTTGTGCCGGGTGGGAATCGAACCCACGACCTCCGGTACAGCAGTCAGGGTCTCTAACCACTAGACCAACAGGCCCGTCATCATTCAATTCAATTTCTATTTTTTATTGCATACCATAATGTTACATATGTGGTCAATACAGTGAGTGAACAGTTCAGTTTGGTATATTATTTTTAATATCTTTATCGATGGTACCTAATTTAAGTACTTAAAGTGATGGATAATAACTGGATTATAGGTGGTTGCTTTGCAGTGTATTATTTGGGGCATTTTAAGCAGCAACATTAATTCTTCCTAGGTACTAATGTTGTTTAAAGTTAAGTCGTGAATCGTAGTTCAAAGAGGCCTATAGCTTAACCGTAAATTCTGTACGATAGAAAAAGTTAAGTTTTTATAAAGTCTCAGTAAGGTCTTAATTTAGACGAAGGATATGTAAAAAGAACTAACGTACTCTTAACTTGGTCCTACTAATTTATGTCGAATGCAATTCAAATTGATTATTTTAATTACTTAATTAAAAGGCTATAGAATTTGATTAACACAGTTTTTACGTGTGAACCAAACTGACAACTTAATTAATCATATGGTATAGCTAAAGTAATGAAACGCAAGATGAGTTGCCGCAGACTGAAATTCTATGTTTTCTTTTTTAAAGACTGCCTTGTCGGCCTAGTGGCGCTAAGCACGACTGCTACGCTAGAGTTCTTGGGTTCGATTCCCGAGTCGACCAATGTGTTATTGGGTTTTTCTATAAAATTCTCAGTAGCAGGTCGGAGATTGGATTTGTGCCCGGTTAGTGGCAATAGGCTCGCACCCTATTACATGGGACCTAAAACATATCGGCGAACTGTGGATGTAAATTGGTACACCTCTGCCTAACCCTTCGGGGATACAGGCGTAATGATATGTTATGTTATTTTTAAAGACGATACCATAAATGACATGTTATTAAAAAGACGACACACTTACTTTTACTGGCTGATGTCGCTACCTGTAGTACCTGTATACTAAACATGTAGTTTCGATATAATTTTTAACATAAATGCAGACACAATCTTCTTTTCTAAATTTAAGCTAAAGTAAACAAAGTCTTCTGTCACAAAAATACAATTAACATTTTCTTTAATTAGAAATTTATCCCATTTAATTAGAACTAGTATGTTATGTTCATACAATTTACTTACTATATCTTTATTTCTATATACACTTGTCGGCACTTCAAGCTATGTGGTAGCACAGCGTATCTTGAATGTCTAATTAACTTAATCAAGTCATCAACCGTAGTTTCTAGTGTTGACAACACTCTTACCAGTTATTACTAACTAGCGTATACCTGCATTAGCATAGGTACATTAACGTTTGGAAAGGAACATTTTAACAGGCCTGTTGGTATAGCGGTTAGTGACCCTGACTGCTATACCGGAGGTCGTGGGTTCGATCCCCACTCAGGACAAATGTTTGTGTGATGAGCACGATCACTTGTTCTGGTCTGGGTGTAATTTATCTATAATTGTACGTATTTAGAAATATATAAGTATGTTTATCAGTTGTCTGGTTACCATAACACATAGATTACCGTGTGTGAATTGTCCAGGAATATTATATTATTAAATCACTATGTTAATTAATTTATTCATGTTAGTACATTTCTTAGTGTTCCGTTTCAAAGTAGATCGCCTCCGTAAAAGCCTGGGTTTATTGAAGGAAAATCCTAGTTTTAATATTAACTGAGTGACTAAGAAATCGTGATGTAAAGTTCAGATATTAATTCTCAATTAATTGTTATTGTCCAAGTGTCGTATTACTGAACATATCTGCAAATCTAGATTAGATTATGAATATCTAGTTAGAACTACATGTAATAAATCGTTGAATGAAGGTTAAAAAATCGTTTATCTTATTTAATATTATTCTTTTTTACATTAAGTCATTAATTTCATAATAATGTAACAAACAAAGTTTAAGTTCCTGCTCGAACATTAATAAATAACCATTTACACCAACAATTTCCCTAATTAAATAATCATGTGATTAGCATAAAATCAATGTCAAAAGTGACAGCCGCGCCTCCTTTCCTACGACATTAGGAAGTAAATGCTTTGAATACGATAACATGTTATGTTCACGACAAAAATAACATGACAAATAGTAGCATAAATAAATTAAATGACATTCAAATAACGATTTGACTGGCCCCCAAAATGGACGTGCTGTTTTGGTGCTATTTGATTCAATACTCCATGTAAGTATGCGTGTAATTTGACTATTGTGCGAAACTGTCTACTATTGATATTTAAAGCTTTTATAATAAAACAACTAAGATTGATAAATTGATTGAGCACCACGTGCCCCTAAAATAAATACTGAGCTTTTAGAAATTAAACCAATCAGCCATTAAGCAGAGAAAGGCTAATTTTACCTTAAAAACTAAAACTAAATCGTTGCCTTTAAGTATTTAGAATACAAATTAAAACAATTAGTTACATCACATACGTCGCTCCACATAGCATCTAGGCTCGTGTGGTCATAGAAAGCGCATTGCGGCGCATACCTGCGCCCGTGCAGGTCGCCGTCTCATGATAATTGATCAGCCGCTTATTGGTGCGTACTAGTATAATCAAATGATGAGACTGATTGCGAAACTCTGAACAGTAGAGCGGAAGGAAACTGTTTTATTAGTCAAATTAATTAAATACTGTATTTTTTTAAAAGCACCACTGATACACAGTTTTGTACAATTGAGTCACATTCATAACTTGTCAACATAGCTTATGACATGTCATATGGATTAAAATTTCAGGCCCTAATACATAACGACAATTTTCTCTTCATATGTCAGGAATACACGAAAAATCTTTTCATACCCCTCTAATAGGCTGCAGGCTGAATAAATTTATTTTATAAAAATCACTGAACATTAAATTGTAAAGAAATCTGAATTTTATAATCTGCTCTGTGCCGCCGTGTAGGCCTTTACCTTGGGACGATTACAAAGTAATATTCATTTTATTATTGTTGCATAATAATGTATAACATAATAAGCGCATTCTTTTCTCGTAATAGATGCAACACTCAAGGGGAACTAAAACTTAACTGAAAACGGAACAGGAAAAGAATAAAAAAATAAAATATATCGCATTGAATTAGTCCGGATGAAATAGAATATAAAATTATGACTACCGTTTATTTGGAATATAATATAAAAATAATATACATATTTGTTCATAAAAATAATAATATCTCTGAATCCTAAACTAATATATTCACTATAAATCTAAATGAGGCCATTTAGATTTTAAATTGAATTAACTTCTAATCTAAATTAAATTGATTGTCTAAACTAATTTATTCATTAGATTTCCGAAACAAATTTTGCTATTCTTTATTCAGAATTTTAACTGAAGATGTCTTTATGATTAATGTATTTCTTCAAAATGGTATAAAACTATCATAAATTATAAATTTTATTAATCTAAAAAACATTCAAAGTTTTTGCACCTTCAATTATTAAGCTCCTAGATATCTGATTAGGTACCAGGGTGTCATGTATTCGCAGAGTTAGTATGAGAACGAATGTGTCGTGTTAAAAATTATTTAATTTATTCAGTCATAAATTCTTATCTAATAAATTTAAAATATATAAAAATATCCAATGTTTTTTTTCACCTTGAATTAGCTCCTAAACACCAGATTAGGTACCAGGGTGTCATGTATTCGCAGAGTTAGGATGAGATCGAAAGTTGTCGTCTAGTGAAAGTGTGTGATGGACAGATTTATTGATATGAAGAGACCGACTTTATGAGACTGTTGATCTTCGTGTGCGTGCGCTGAAACATTATTTTAGTATTAGTTTGTTTTAGTGTCACTGTCACAGTTTTATAATCTGCAGAGATCATCATAAACATTATATCATTAATTTGTTTGAAATGATTTACTTTATTTTATACAGCATTTTAATTTTTATGAAATCTAGTTAATCGAAACTAGAGCTTCGAAACAAAAGTGAAATAATAAAAACGAATATTCCAATATTTTCGTATCTAAAACTTGACTTAATTTGTTCAGCCCATGAATAAAGGAATCTTCATATAAATGGAATTGTTGATTGGTATTCTTCACATAAGCTTTGATTAGTTTTCACTACGCGCGCTCAAATTGCAGGTCAGCGATTTCAGATTCCAATTTAGAATTCAGGTTAACCCACTTTGATAAAATACTTTCGTACGATATAATGACAATGTAATCGTATTTACTTCATTTTTATAATCTTTGGGTGTCTGGAGTAATTTTATGCTTGTTATTATGTTTATTAATGTTTGTTTCTGTATTGTTACAGTGTATGAGGATGCGGCCCGGTGTGTGGTGGAGCGCGGCGGCGCTGACGCTGCTCGCCGTCTCCAGCGCCTTGAGGACACCACAGGTATGTACCCTAAACATATAGGAAAAATGTATTTAAATAATTAAACGGTATGTTTGTTCTTAATTAAAATAAATGAAAGCAAAAGAATATATACGATTCACAAAATCAATCTAACATGGTTCGTCTTTGGTCCATTATAGATATTATTATAAGAAAAAGGGTTGGCAATTTTTGTCTGATTTCTAAGATTGTATCGCTAAATGATTCAATTTGTTCTAAAAGAATAAGTACAAATAACGTTTTTTTTTGCTTTAGATGGATATCCTTATGTTATACATATAATAAAATACTTGAGGTTTAATTTAAATTAGCATGAGCAAAGAATGAAGGAATGATTACTGAATAACTAGAAAACACTTGTTTGAAAATTGGTTTAAATAATTATAATAAATAGTTTATTTGATTAAATTCTAAAAATAAATTAAGGCCAACTAGTTTGAACATACTTCCGAAGTTAATAACTATTACAATCACTATGTAATTTTCCGCAAAATATCCAAACTTATGATATTAATGACGTAAGGGAGTTTCAGTTGAAATTCAACAAACTTGTTATTTAAATGGTCATAAAACAAGTTTATACAATTAAGTGGTTGCACCACGCCTACAAAGCTTATACTTACTTATATATTTATATACAAATAATAAATCTGTATGTATGTAAAACGCTAAAGAGTTTGTCTGTTTGTAGAAACAAATCGGTACGTTAACTTCGTTCGTCCGTCTATTCTTAGTAGTTACCTACAAAATAATGTTTTAGTAATTGATAGTCGAAATATCGATGAGAATTATAAAGGTATAAAATAAGTTTCTTCCCAAGGCAATCTTTTTCTAAAGCGGACAAAGTCAGGAGGGTGAAGCTACGGTTCACAGCCTACTATTTGCATCAATGCGACAAAAGCTCTTTCTGTCTTGCATTCAAAACCTTAAGCTAAATCCAATTCTACAAGAATTTTGGTACATAGTTACAATAAACTTCAAGAAACATACGCTACTGTTTGCCTCAATAACCGAAGCCGCGGGCGTTACTTATATTATAATAATATACTTGTTATAAGAGTGTCGCGCTCGGTCAATAATCAAGGTTGCAAGATATTGTTACAAGTCTTACAAGTATCATTTATGTGCCCCGCTGCACTTGGTGAATGTATTTCATTACTCAATATCTGTGACGCTAATATACAAATAAGTGGGTGTTTTCTGTGTCACTTGCTTATTTAATATTATAAATTATGTTAAAATTAAATTATAAGAAATGTTTCCTCTATATCGGTTTTATACACAATGAATCAGAGAAGTTAAAGTGTGCTATTGTTTTACTCATAACAAAAATATTATTTATAGTCGTACTAATTAAAATTTTGGTCTACTTACGAAATAAACTTATTTAAATTCAACTTTATTGCTGAGTTGCTTTAGACCACTACTATTTTACTTATCAATTCAACTCAAGAGTAAATTAGCTCTTAAAAGTCTTTGTCCCATTTGCCGCCAAAACAAACCAATCAGCTGTTAAAACCATTTACGACACCATCAAGTCACCCTATTTGTTCATATCCATTAAGTACCGCTACCAACGCTCCACTTACCAATGAAATCTAAGGAAAACCAGTTCTAAATGCTACAGATATAATTATCTATTTCTTGTATGCAACTGCCTCGTTAGCCTAGTGGTGCTAAGCGCGACTGCTACGCAAGAGGTCTTGGGTTCGATTCCCGAGTCGACCAAGGTGCTGTTGGGTTTTTCTATGAAATTCTCAGTATCAGGTCGGAGTTTGGATTTATGCCCGGTTAGTGGCAATAGGCTCGCCCCCTATTCCATGGGACCTAAACATATCGGCGAACTGTGGGTGTACATTGGTACACCTCTGCCTACCCCTTCGGGGATACAGGCGTGATGATATGTTTGTATACAACTAGCTAGGCAATACTGTATTGCCTGAATCACCTTACAACTCGGTAAACAAACGAGTAACGAGTTGAAGCGATCAGACAAATACTTCAATGTATATTATTCATGGAATTCTGTCGCTAGTCAATCAGTGCTTGTTTTATTTTAATGCTCTATATTTATTGGACACGATGAATACAAAATTGCAACGGTTATGAATAAATACTGTATTTATAGAATCGCGAGATAATTCATTATTAGTTTATTTCGGACTCAGACAGAGTCTTTAATCTACTTGGGCGTTCCCAAAATATTACTATTTCTTTGATTTGCTTTGCTGTTGCCAAATATGGAATTATATCATTTGTAATACATCTATAGCAATATGTTATAATATATGGCTGTTAGAATGCGAAATTTTAAGATGTTTGAAGAAGGTTTTATCTCTAAATATTTTCATATGTCAATTTTTACGAGTACAATTTGTTTATAGTTTCGAAAAAAGATGTCTCTACGTTTTATGTCAATTTAATGATAGTTTATAATTATAGATGCCGTTGTTACGTGATTTTCCTTGATTTAATAAGTTTCTGTTCAAAGACCTTTTTAATTATCTTTGACCTGGGAACTATGCTGATGATATGATATTTATATTCATGACAGAAGTTAAAAAGAGAATTATATCGAACCTTTAGTTTCCTTTGGCAATGTTACAGACAGCCATCAAAATAACTATATCGGGACCTCGTTTTGGGACACACTACGCAGTCAGTAAAGAGATCTCCTCGGGTCAATGATCTTTAGCTAAGCCATGAAGATAAATTCTAAGTTTAACATTTGGCACCACACTGATGGGAATCCCTTGAGGTACCATAGTAATTTTATAGGTTTGGAGTAGACTTGGTCTTAAATTATCTATTTTTTCTTTGTTTAATTACCTACAAAAACATTTCTAAAAAAATTGTGCTTAAAAGTTATGAAGCTACGAGTTTAAATATTTAAATTGAAACTAAATGAATTGACTCATGTTATCTATAGTAATGTGTTACTAGCATTTTGAAGTTAACAAAGAGTGTAAACTTTTTCACAAAAAATATCAAACGATTACAACCGCTCAAATATTTTAAGTGGTCTAAATATAACAGCGACAAATGAACAGTGAAATCATAGTCATCATAGTTTTCACTAGAATTACATAATAATAAGTACATAAAACCGATTAGTATGGTCGGTAAGCGTTGCAATTGCGAATTAATTTATCTCGGGACGATCACCCCGCTTTCTATAGGCTCAACACATCTCGTTTCATGTAAATAACCTGTAATTAGCTGGTTAAGATACTTTACACGCAATTTTTCATGCTTCGCGAACAGATATGCTCGGATTTCAGTTACTGTCTCGCCTTTGTTTTGAAATGAATTATGATAACAAAACAATTTGGATTTCATTTTTTTATCATAATGTTTACTTATTGAGTTCTGAGGTTTACGCGAATGTTAGACATTGAAATAACACCACCTCAGTCTGCCCGCGACCATGAACCTGCAAAGGTGTCGAAACGTCGGGAACTAAAATTCTAATACAAACCGCGATAAAACCCGTAAAAGTAGTTTTATTATTATGTTTACTGTTGTAATCATTATATTAGTCCTAACTGGTTTTACAAATAATTTACACCATATACCTGTAATGTCATTATTTCACAAATAAACTATATACAATTCATTGAATTTAGGATATACATTACTTTTAAGATAAATTATATAAAAATACGAGAGAAAGTTAAAATAATTATAATTTATTAAATCATACCTCAAACAAATTAAATAATAGTGTGGTAAGTTATAGTTACGTCAGAGTTGCGCTAACTTTAAACTTGGAAGTAAAGAGTTGTTCGTTATTATTATAGTTACAATAAATTATAAATTATTTAAAAATAACTGGATGTTGACGAGAATTTGTTAGTGTTTAAACTTGAGAGCTAAGTTAGTGTAGTTTAGTTAAGTTAAGGATTATACTCAATGATCGTATTTTTGTTGCCTTTTTCAAATGTCACTGTTGGGAAAAGCCTCTCCAATAGCTTCAACGACCTATATTTAGTACCTTTTGCCAGTTCATTCTATGGGCATCTAAATCAGATAAAAAGATAAATGTATACCTACAATATAATAATAATAATAATATTCCTAGACAATTCACACACGTTAATATGATCCCAAGCTAAGCTCTAAGAGAGCTTGTGTTATGGTAACCAGACAACTGATAAACATACACATATATTTCTAAATACATACATATTATAGATAAATTACACAAAGACCAGAACAAATGATCGTGCTCATCACACAAACATTTGTCCTGAGTGGGAATCGAACCCACGACCTCCGGTATAGCAGTCAGGGTCACTAACCACTAGACCAACAGGCCCGTCGAATAACAATAGACACACAATAAAATTAATTTATTCTAACATTTACTTTCAATATGCAGATGATATGTAAACGAATGCATCGCCGGTGCATGCTCGTATGCAATGCAACGCATCGTGCATGTTGCAGCACTTTCGATAATAGCATGACTTAAGCTGTTTCATTATTATGTACAACTCTTAAACGATTGACAGACTATTACTACACATTTTACAGACTACAAATATACTAATTTATTTTGTTTTAGTTGGGCAAGTAGAGAATCTATTCGCATGGTGATACCTAAAAGCTAACCTTACCTTTTTGACTGACTAATCCTACATCATCATAAAAATGTTAACATAGATTATTAAATGACGATTTTTATAATATAAGTTAAGGAATTCAACAGTGAAATATATACGTAAAGTTAAAAAGAATAATGCACTTAGAGTCGAAAACTGACAATCTTTTCTATATTTTGTATTACATGGTTTTAGAAGAAAGCTTGTTGTTATAATTCACATTAAAATTAGAAAAATCTTTTATTACCATTATACGGGTAAATTCAGGGTAAATTTTTACTTTTACAAAATAAGTTATGTTTCTAATTTTCGTAAGGTTCGAAACCTTGATGTCGACGATAAGAGCCAATCTTCCTGCAAGCCACAATCAGTAGATTATCTATACAAAATTGAGTAGTCAAGCAATTTAGTTATTTTCGTAAACGATCACCATCACAGAACACTGTCATTACTTTTAAACGTACTAAATGCATTGAGATTGCATGGTATCCTTGTGATGTGATGGAATGGGATTTTTGTATGACATCGTTTATGGGCTGTAAAGTGTGGTTTAATGTACAGCTGATGATTATTTTACCTGTTGATGGATAAAGTAAACTTTTAGTAGGCTAAAAGAGCCTATGGTATTTGATGACCTGGTGATTACCTGTTTTAGTTACCTTACGGAGAATTAGGGTGCTTCATTTTAGTGTCTGTAAATCGGTAATTACTATTGTAATTTGGTGGTTTGCTGAATAGCGTTATATAGAAAAGTGATGTACTAATTCAAATGTAGGTATTGACCTTAATCAATACCTACGTTCACCTACCTTCAATTATTTATCTTAAGGAATAAGTGAAGGTTTTCTATTTCAAAAGAAATTCGGTGCAAACTAGCCCAGAAACCTCTATCTCCGGAAATAAGAATATAATTAGTTAAAGATTATTCACCCCTGGCAGCCAGTAATTAATATACACTAAGTCACATTACCAAAACTTAAAAGTTTGTTAGCTCTACTTTGCAGCGTAACTTTACCGACTAGGATCAATTAACTTCTAGATTGATTACATGACACATAACCTGCAGTTGTTAATACATGCATAAACTGACAATGCTACCGGCAAACTTGTAACACAATAACGCCAGTGATTAGCGTCACCATTTCGCGCTATTATACGTAGCTTAGCATAATTCACACGCTTCTCCAAGGCTCGGAATATAAGGCTATCTGCATTGTCGTGGACCCTGACCTTAGGTCATAGGGTATATCGATAATGTGCTTGATGTGATTATATGGTCATTAGGTTGTATGCTCTAATTCGATTAGGTTCTAAGAAGTTATGAAGATGGAGAAATACTAGCTTAGTTTTAGGTGAGTTAGTAAGTACATAATATGAGCTAAAACCCTAAGACTGCTTTTGTTTGATGCAGAAACCGATTTATTATGCTGTTTTATTCGATGTCGAGTGCTATCTAAATATTGAAGAAGAAAAAAGATCTGCATTTTTAAAACTGTAAACGAAATCTCAACACCTCAAGCATTATAAAATCATTAATATAAATTAGTTAAAATTGTAACAATAAATGTTTACACTTTTCTTTCAATTTTGTACTCCTGCATCTACCACGATTTTTCTGCATGATGAAGATGTTTCTGCATCACCCTAAGGTTAACTGGCAAAGAATGCCTTTGGCATTAAATCCGCCTTTGTCAGTGTGCAAAAAGTATTAAATAAACAAATAAATGTAGATAAAAGCAAAATTTTGTGTGAATAAATATGTATACAGTAACTATTAAATCCTTTTACATGACAATAAAACATATATCACACTAAACTACCGATCATAAAGTTTGAATGGTTTCAATGGTTGGATCGTTTCGAAACTTGGGACATAAAAGTGTTGTGATTTGAAATCCTTCACCGATCCGACATGTTACATAAGGCTCACCGCACTATTACGCGCACCTCTCTATAACCTGACGTTTTCATAGCTATTCTAAAGATGCACCTTTCAAAACTTAATGGTTTATGACTGGGTTCATAAGTTAATCTACTATCAAAGTGGTGGGTTTATTTTGTTATCACAACTTCTTTTGACCTATGTTGTTTCTGTAAATGAGATTAAGTTTTCATCTATTCAATAACGGGTAAGGTACCAGTTATTTAATTTTTTAGTTGTTGAAAATTATTTTACGTTATGATAAAAATAGTTAATCAACCAAAAAAATAAAAGTTTTATTAACTAAAATAAGCCTCAAAACAAAATACTCTAAATGTCTTAATATTCATACAAATATCATTCAATTTCATAAATAAAGTAATACGTATGGCGACTTATTGAAGTCAACGACTACTGCGATTAAGGTAGCTATAAAAACAAATCAACATCACCTACTTAAGTTAGAACGTTCCTTCTTAAAAAAAACATTGGTGTCATAATTTGTTTGAATGTGAGAACATATCTGAGTCTTAGTTTTTTCAACGCAAGGACGTCATAACGTTAATAACGGACCGAGCCTTTCATTTCACGAAGGTCAGGCGACGATTAGAAAAATTGCTAACATTTTACACGTGTACTTAGTATATTGTTGAAGCTAGATCCGTTTGGAAAGAGTAGGAGAGTATTGCCATTCATTCCTGGACAAAGGAACTGTCAATTGTTTTTTGAAATTGGAGATTCAAAATTTGTCTTTTTGTTTTTCTAAAGTGGTCTGAATTGAAAATGTGGTTGTTTTTTTAATCATTGTTGTATTTGTGACTCTGTAGTTCTAATTAAAAAATGTGTGATAACTGATAATAATGGCCTGTAAGTAAGCCTATTAGGAAAATGACATTTTTAGTTTACTTGAATGTTAGTAAGCCTTTGAAAACAAACGTCGAGTACAATAAATCAATTAAGTAGTTTTGTTTTTTATTTGTTTAAAGAATCCCAATATTTACGATTACTTACCCCGTATAATTTATGCACTTCATAAATTTCATGTGAGTGCAATAAACGGAAAATTATTGCATGTTTATGCATGCGTGCATTTATTGCATGTGCACAGAATTTGTGTCAATATCTAATTAAACAATAAATTTCATAGATTTTAGTACGCTACGATAATATTTACTGTTACCTTAACTATTTTAATAACCTGCATTCCGAACTTTATTTATTTTAATAACATTACTGAAAAGAAAAAACAATATAAGGGAATACAAAATCGAGATAGAGTGGAACCTAAAAAAAAAATGCAAAGTTTCGTATTGTTAAAATTATTAAACTAGATTAAGAACTATAATAAATCAATAACCCAAAATATAATTGATTACTAAATGCAGTAGCAATCCATTGTCTAAAAAAAAGAGCTACAGATATAATTGTTATTATACTTTTAACGATCTGATAACGGCTTTTAATGTGGCGAAGGTTGTTTAAGTAACGAGAAAGGTAACAAAGGTCCAAAGGATCAAGGTGATAACGACTGGTGACGTGTGTAACGTGATAATTAATTACGACTCCTTTTTTTTGGTCTTAATGCTTTTTTTTGTCTACTAGTCAAAATAAAGATGTTTTGAATGGATTCTGTAGTACATTTTAACACTTATTTACAAAAAAGTTTTTCCAGACAAACGGTCATATCTATTTTTTCGTAATTAACAAATGTCTTTTGTATTCCTTCCTTTAATCCCACTTTCAACTGTGACGAGCATATAAAGAAAATAGACTGGTTTCAACGTTTCTTTGTGATGCTCCTGTTAATTTAATTAACTGCAGATTTCCTAAATACTGGTGTTGATGTAATGAATATTTATTTATACCTAACTACGGGCCTAATTTATTTAGTATCTCACTTAAATCGGCAAGATTGAATCGTAACAGTCTAAACGATTAGTCAAGTAAAGTTCTTATTTTTTGTTCACTTGTTAACCGTTTTAATTCTATGTCAATGTTAATTAATTGACGAATGTTTTGTAATTAACAAAGACATAAATGCTTGTTGTTCTTTACTATTGAGATAGTCGTGGTAATATGAAATTTGAGGCCAGATATCGCGAACAACAGGGAGGTTTGGAAGAGGAAAGGGGAGGGCTATGTCGACCAGTGGGATCCTATTTAGGATAAAGTGAGTTTTCCACTTGTATAAAATGACCCACGACTATTCCCTTAAACTTGCATATTTGTTTACAATACTCAAAAGCAATCCATCACTCAATAGATAGCTGTCAACTACCTGCCGAGTATCCTGGATAATCTTGTTGATCTCACAATCGTCTCTACTCAGTTCCATAAGTGGCCATTTATGGTATGTCGAGTGTGATTTGTTTGTAAACGGTTCCGCCCGTATGCCTCTCACATATAGGGACAAAAAAAACTAAACAAAAAGGATAGGTCAGCTAAAAATGTCTGGCTGGAGGCCTCAAAGTCCTCACCAAAAGTCTGGTGAAGCAGTCAAAGCCTGCGCTCGGGCTAACTGCAAAAATACTACCAAAAAAAAACGCATTACAGTTTTTGTTTGAAATTAAAGCAGTTTCCTTAGTGTATTTTATACAGAGTAGATACGACACATGCATATATTAGCTTCCTATATTTATATACCAGCTTATTAAACCTACATTAATTGAGCTGAAACTTACCATACTTGTGTCAATTTAGTTTTGTAAGACGGATACCGCGCCCACTCGATTTACTTCAACATTAATTATTTTTATAATTATGTTCCTATATTGGTAGTAGCTTTAGAGATTTTGCTGCAGGTTTTCTGAGGTAATTGCATAAAAAAGTTGTAAATAATGCTAATAGATTTATCACATCAAAATATTGTAAAATACTCAAAATTAAGTTATTAGATTTTAATACTAAAGATTTACTGTAATGCCTAAGGACATCAAGAATAACTGGATTAATGTTTCTCAAATGTGATAACTCCAACAATTTTAACGTGTTTTTGATTACACAGTAAAACACTGCTTAAGGCTGCGTTTTAGAGGTTTCACCGGACATTAAGCTTTTAATAACTTTGAATTCAACTCGATTTGTAAAAGTATAGCAGGTTGTTATTCGAGAAAGTATATCAGGCGTTATATAGTTACATATTTATAATGAGACTTTCACTTGTTACTGATTTTAAATTAATCAAGTTATTGAACGGATTATATTTGAACTTGCTACCTTCTAATTAAAACTTAACCTTATATATTTTTCTATTTTTATACCATATGTCCAAATACCAATCATTGAGATGATGATGTGCAAATACTTTTTTTCCACTATACAACGATACCTTACACAAATGAAAGCAAAGCCTTTTAAGTTCTAAGTAGGGCATCGAGAACCGGCCCTATTTTAGGAACCGGTTCTTTCGGTTCCAAACTCAAGCTGGAACCGGGTACCCGGTTTTTTCGGTTCTTTCGGTTCTTTTCGAAAATTTTTAGTTTAAAAGCTGATTTTCTACTGCCATAACGAATAAAAGAGAATGGATAAAACACACTTTATTGGAAAAAAGTATTTTTATTATTTTTATAATTATACTCCTAGTTACAACATCGTTTTCAGTAACATTAGTAAAATCAGTCTTTTCGAAGTTGTTTATCACTATAGAAATCGAAAACTGTGTTTGAAATAAGGTATTGAAATAAACTCAAAAAAAACTTCAATAAATTCCGAATAGACTTTTCAAATTCTCTTTAAATTCTGCTATCACTTTAATTGGCTGTTGTTTTGCTCTAAAATTTACATTACTTAACGTTAACGTCCATTTTTAACGTAACATTGGATGACCGAGCTTGGACCCAAGCCACGCTGCCGATCCGATTTGGTCGGCTAGGTGTACGTAAAGTTTCCAGTTTAGGCTAACCAGCATTTTTGTCTTCGGTCCACAAAAAATTTACCAGGCAAATCTTAGGGTCCACTCTGGTTGACTTTCAGATTCTGTGCATGACTGAGGCAGTTAATAGTTGCGAATTGTCCTGCCCGGGCGTAGATCTACCCGAGCAACGTTCTTCCCAGAGCCAGTGGTACGAGCCGCTTTGCAGCTTGATACGGTACATTAATACGTCGATCAACACTGCAGAGCGTGCGCGTCTCCTGGCTGTGAGATGATGGGAATCGGGCCTCTGGTTACAGGCACTTCCATCTTCCACTGTTGGTACGATTTTGGATGACAATACTTTCCGGCTCGCCATCAGTTTACGTTTAGGTATACTTTATTTCGCATGTCATCGTTTTCAACGCGGTGAAACAGTCAATTGCCTCGGTCGCCATGGCCTGTCCTGCAGCAGGAGCGCAGGGTTTATATCCCGTCACGCAAATAATAATGTCATTATTCGTCACTGCCGGTGTACCAGCTGTTTTGGAACCTAATGGTTAGGTGCGCGGCGATGGTAAGAGATCTGACGGTATGTCATTGTTGCCTTGGAAATTGGTTCGGCCTTTGATGTGGTACGCAAGGTGCATCGACACCCTTGCGCCGTCCCACGTTCTAAGTTCAGCAGCCTCTCCTGGCGCTGCTGCTGGAGCTTCAGAGACCCTTAAATGGCGAAAGTATAATAACCTAATGGGTAATTATAATTTTGAGCCGTTTGGGGTTGAAACGCTCGGGTCGTGGGGTCCGATTGCATGAAATCTTTTTAAAGAACTGTCAAAACGTTTGGTAGTCTCCACTCGTGATCAGAGGGCTGGTTTGTTCGATGTACTGAGAATCGACATAGCCATTCAACGTGGCAATGATACCACTCTCGGAGCCATTTCTTCCCTGACTGTAGTACTCAGGTCATTGGATATCGATTCAGGAGCAGAATAGCTTGACTTAATTCCTTATTAAGTTCCTCTTTATTTGTTAAAGAAGATACGTGTAACAATATTATATGATAATAACTTGACATTTAGCGTGAATTGAGGTATTTCTAAGTTTATTTTAAGAAAGAAAGATAGAACCGAAAGAACCGAAAAACCCGGTTCCCAGATTTACAGAACCGGTTCTTTCAGAGTTCTCCAGAACCGGGAATTCCCGGTTCTTTTGGAACCGGGAAAACCCGGTTCTTATGCCCTAGTTCTAAGATTAATTTCTAAGTTTCAAGAACTTACCAAGACTTTTTTCCACAATATTAACTGATAATTCCGGAACTACTTTTAGCGGCAACATTGAAAACAAATAAAAATACTTTACTTTCGAAACATGATTTCGTACTAATAGGCAGTATTTTACTTCAGTTTTCTTCAGGTCAAGGTGACATCGAGGTTCTAATTCTACGGTCATTATCACGATTAGTTATTAATGACAAAACGTATTGTAATGAGATATGCATCTTAGATACAGTCGACCCCACGAAAGTAGAAACAAGGAGATGCAAATTTCGACTTTATTGCTTAAGAAATAAAGACGTTTTTAAGTTTTTGCATTGGTGGTTGGTTGTACAGATTTGGCTATGTCCGGTTGTAATAAAATATATTGTATAGTAGTGTTAGAACGTGTAACACGCTTCATTGATTTCAGATTTGACTAATACGCTGAATGATTTAATCAGTTCGGTAAACTAGTTAGTGATCTACTTAGTGGTCTAATTATGATTTAATAACGATACCAATATTGTTTTCTTATTTAAAAGTATCACGTTGTTTTTTGGGACAGACATTTTTCCATATATATGTTTAAATTTTGTGCACAAAATATCAATGTTGCTACCCCATGTTACGTATTTAGAGCAAACACGTATATTACGTGTACATTGCAATAAAATTCTTAAAAGCTACCTTAGCCGTAGTAAATCCCAAGAATTCAACGTCAATTTCCTGTGAATTACCAGTATTACTACATAACACGACTCCTAGATTGGATGGGCGCAATATTCTATAAGGCATCCACCATTCCACTAAATACGGTATCATGTAAGTGATAAATATATGCACTTATATTAATAGTTACATACATAACATATCATCACGCCTGCATCCCCGAAGGGTTAGGCAGAGGTGTACCAATGTACACCCACAGTTCGCCGATATGTTTAGGTCCCTTGTAATAGGGGGCGAACCTATTGCCACTAGTAATAATTACAGATAAAATATAAGACCATATAATTATGTAGACAAGACGCGTATAAAGAAAACCACGTGAATGGTCACTGACTTACGCAACACATTTAATTAGAAAGTAAATTAATACGTTTAATTCTAAGACAAATTTACTATTTAAAGCCACAATTATTACGATATTAATCTCCTTAGTATTGTTCGTATTATCGTCGGATAATCTTCAGACACGCAATATCTGACTGTATTTAGATAACTTTGTAAAAGTGGAGATTTCTAGTTTGAAATTATTGTTTCAGAATTCTTTGAGAACAAAATAGTTAGTAATTATGTGAAACACCAAAAATACTAGAATTGGCTGAATGTTATCTTTATAATCTAGATAGTAATGAGCTTTGTTTAAACTTTATACCTTCTTTTTGAAGTAAATATTTTTATTTTAAAACGTTCTTCTAGAGCTTTCACCGTCGTCTAATTACTACTTGAAACGCAACTAAGAATTAATAAGTGAATAACCGCCATGGGCATGCCGAATATCTTAATTTTTGTCACCTTGGATTACCCTTTACTTAGTTTCATTTTCAATAATAATGTGAAACATTGATCATGGAAATAAAACTTCTTCCAAAGCTATGTTTGGATGCATTCCAGTCTTAGGTACTTACTGGACATGGAAATAAAACTATAAGACAGAAACCCAATGTTTTTTTTTGGTAGAGATCTTTGCAGTTAGCCTGAGTGCAGGCTTTGACTACTTTACCAGACTTTTGGCCAGAGCAATAGAAAAAACAAGGGATGGCTGGACATATTTTTTTGCTAGTTTGGCCGGCTCGGGCCAGCTTCTTCTAGGGACGGGGGGATAGAAACCCAAAGTAACACCTTCATTTCCAGTACATAAATGACCAGTTTCAGATCTTTTTCAATACCAAGAAAATCATAAATGCAGCAATCTCCACTGAAACTAAGGTTAAAACCGAAAGTAAAGTAATCCCGTATTCTTTTCACGTGTGTCAGTGTCAAAATATTTGGCTCCGCTCCTCTTGTTACAGACGCCGGCGCTCACTGCATACGTAATTATAACCTTTGGAGTTATATACGGTTATTGCTGAGACATTCTAATTTATTTTAGATGGTGAATAGTCCCATACTTTCTTGTATTCGAAATAAATATATCTTGGAGCAGTAATTGTGAAGAGGGCATATATCAGCAAGTGAAATGTGCATTTAGCTCTCACAAATCGGGCCTATATCTTCTTTATATTGGAGCTACGGCATAAAAAATAGTAATAAAATAAATTATTTTATTTCAGAACATAAACATTTTACTTGTCTCCTCGTTGAATTTTTTTTACAGTCCATTTTTTATTAAATTTCACTCTAACAAAACAAATATCATTTAACAAGTAGAATAATATTATGCAACATATCAAAGCGAGTCATAAAAATAATCATACGCATTGAAAAACAAGATACAACGAAGGTTTGCTCTAGTTTTCCTTCACAAGCAAGAAACAGACCGATATACATTAACCACTATTAATATCTAATAATTTGCTTGAAAATATCACTTTAAGTTAGTGGGTCAAGTTTTCACACCAACTTATGTCAACTGACCGGTAACTTAGAACCGATGGTTTAAGTTATAAAGTAACTGGATATTTCATAGGAAAATAGTTAAATTGATGGTTGTGTTTGTAATGTCGCATTTTAGTTATTGACTGTGTAGTTGTATTGTGAGTGTGTTTTAGTATTTGGTTTTCGCTTAGCAATGCTGTCTGATAATATTCTTTTCATTATGTTTTATCGTGGTTTTATTTTATAAGTCCACATGTATTATTTTCTTCTTTTTTGAATTTACTTAAATTATTAATGAATACACCCACCCAGAGGTGTACCAATATACACCCACAGTTCGCCGATATATTTAGGTCCCATGTAATAGGGGCGAGCCTATTGCCACTAACCGGGCACAAATCCAAACACCGACCTGCTACTGAGAATTTTATAGAAAAATCCAATAACACCTTGGTCGACTTGGGAATCGAACCCAAGACCTCTAGCGTAGCAGTCGCGCTTAGGACCACTAGGCCAACGAGGCAGTCTAAAAATAAATAAAAAAAAGTAAAAAATAAATAGACTTACTTGATACGGGTTTGCAAATGTTGATTAATTGACTAAAAACTAATTCATACCACACTAAGAAACTAAAATGTTTTCCCTACCTTATTTGTATCATGTTATACAAATTAACATGCCATTAATTCGTAACACCATCAGTTGCAGTAACTAATGATTGTATCATAACATAATGGTTAATGACCGGCGTTAACTGTGTTGCTGAACTTTAAAGGTCGTGTGTAGTCAGTGACCATTAGTGACCATTATATGATATAGATGGGTAAAAAGTCACATATACTTGAAGAAGATATTATAAATGTGTTCGTATTAAGATATATTATTTTAAATCTACGGTTTTGCTTCTATTTATTTAAGTCGCGAATACGGTTTAATAAATAAAAAAATACAAGCTTTAAAAACTGAAAAAATACTGATTTATGTTTAGATACCTCTCCTCTCTTGAAACGCAATTTATCTTAAAGACGATTCCAAAGTGTATCTGTCTCTACTTTTCACCTTCAAGTGATAGAGACGGCATAATACGGTTTCCAACTAGTTGACTTTTCAGTTTTAGGCCATCTTTTTATTACATGGCAACTAGAATCAGTAGTTTTTTACGTAACGTTTCTAAAGCGCCTTTTTTTTGGTTTACAAGAAATAAAAATATTTTGATTTTTGGGAAGTTACCTGTCCACAAATTTCAGATAAGGTATATTTGATTGTTTTTCATTATAATAATAATAATAATATTCCGGGACGTCTCACACACGGTTGTCTGTCTGATCCCAAGCTAAGCAGATCTTGTGTTATGGTTACCAGAAAACTGATACACATACTTATATATTTCTAAATAAATACATATTATAGATAAATTACACCCATTTGAGTGTTTGTATGTTCATCTCAGTTTTGTTTTCAGCGAATATCAGATTTATGTGTATAATGTAAATGTGAACAGAGATATGTTGTGTAATACAAAGTTATCAAAGTTTTAGGGGAAGTATTAGTGAAGTAAACGACATTGCAGATGTTTATAGATGTCGTTAATTAAAAGGTTAATTACCCCTCGCGGTGTAATACCTCTTTGGTTATTTATCTTGAAACTGATACAGCATTTGACATTTAGAATTTATGATAACGGGAATTAATATGTTTATAATTTACACGTTTGTCTTGAAGTAACTTGTTATAGTAAAGTTGATCGTAAAATCTAGATGTTTATGTGTAACGTAGTATGCATATGCTAAAAGTTTGGTCGGATAAATAATGTTGGTACTACTCTGTTTTTCATAAAGTACTGGTGGATGATTTTTATGTTTCCTATTTGTCTTAAAATAGAAAGATTTTTATTTCTGTTATAATTTTAAACCATTATTTTTTTACGTAACTAGCTGTTGATGGGGCTCACCCGCGTGCAAGTCCTTTATTGCATTTATCCATTTTAAAGATCCAAGCAAAACATAAAAATATTTAACAAAATTAATTGAGTGGTGATCTCGTAGTAACTAAATATTTTTTTTGTTACATACTTTATAATGGCATCCAGTACTAGAACTCTGAGTAGGAATAATTTAATGTAGTTGGGTAACCAAGTGTAGGTAAAGTAAGAGTGTTTACAAATGTAAATGGAAGATTCCTCTCGCGTTCACTCAAAACAAATATCTTTACACTCTAATAACTATTTAACGGTAATATGCTAATTTTATGAACCAATTACTCTATTTAACTTCAAATGGATAATCAACGTAATGTGTAAGTATTACTGTGATTATAAACCATTTTTATCCATACTTCAAACTAAAATTGTATATGCGAAATTAACCCTGTCTGTTTGTCTGTCTGTCTGTTACACTCATATCAAAACCGATTTAAATAAACTTTTGAATAGAGTTATCTTGAACTTCAAGAAAGTACATAGTCTACTTAAAACCGCAATAACAAATCGCGCTAATACAACTATATGTTGTGACGTGTAATGACGTCAAAAGTACAGTGAAAGTAATTTAAAAACGTACATGTAGACTATATTTAATTAACCATCTTATCTAGCCCGCTAGTGGCAGAGGAAAATAACCCTTATTTCAACTGTGTAAAGTACTTTGTAAGTGTTTTAGATAAGTTGGTGAGATTTTAAGTTGTCATTGTACGATGATGGCGTAGTTAGTTACATATTATTTAGATTATAAAACTTTCTTTGCTCACAGATGTGTGAATGTTTAACGTGTTAAGTATAATCATTACGCTTATGTTTTGAGTGGATAAGCAGCGGTGTTATTAATGAAAGCAGGTGTTGTTTTGTAGAACTAGTTAAATAAATAGTATCTTAGAGAACATTTGAATATGTTAGTTCATTTTTGATGTAATGTACAATTGGGTAGTTTATAGCATAATTTAAGGTTGATTTTACAACACTTCATTAAAATAAACTGTATTGCTGAAGATACTCTTATAATCTTACTAAAAATCAATTAATGATTATCCTATCAACAAAATATTATTAAAATATTAGATTTAGTTATAAAAAACTTAAGCACATTTTGCTTTTCTTTCAGTTCTAGGAATTTTATATTATAAATTGGGGATTTATTACGACAATTACAGCACCGTCTTACATTAATTTGGTAATGTAATTTAACACGAAAGTTTGACCTAATCTTTTGAATAATTCATCTAAAGCACTACAAGTGTGAATAAAACAATGTTATTGTTGTAAGTGTGTGTTGTGAATGTCACCAAGATTAAGGTCGAGATCAGCGCGCTATGAAAGTTTGACGTTTATGGTTTATGCTCGCTGCGTCTGCGCATTATAATGCGCGCCTTTCGTCTAGGATATGTTGACAAATGTTTCGTGATCTGGATTCATATAGATTTTGGGATAGACGCTTTTTTAAGTTTACAAAAAATCCCACTGCTGGGCAAAGGCCTCCTCCTACGTCCTTCAAACCTGTCTGTCTTTTGTGATTTTTGATCACGTGCGCTACACATATCTGAGTAGATCATGACATTACCTTCGCCCCGGTTGATAAACGGTTATCGGATGAAGAGTGACTCTTTGCATAGCCAAATGGCACCATAAGGTTTGATTCTTTCATGGAAAAAATGTGATAGTTATAATTCTCAGCGTTCTTTGTTTTTATGTATTCAAACTCCAGCAGTTTATGAATTAGTTAATCCTTTTAGGTAAGTGACGAAAGGGTATTTATAAATAAAAATAGAAAAACAATTAATTCGTCGTTACATAACTATATAGAAATAAGATACACAAACACGTTCACCAGGTTACTGCACATCATTCTTTATAATTCGTAAGCAAATTCTCTTTATCCAGTAATACGCATGGCGATGACAACACGGATGCTAGAAAGTGTTAATAATACGGCGATTAGTATTCAGTGGGCATGTCCCGACAAATAAACAAGTGGTTCCGCTGTCAGTTTTGTTCATATGTAGTTCGTGGTACTGGGGATAAGTTATGTGTATCAGAAATTTTGGAAGTGTCTGTTGGAGAAATTCTTGTAAACAGTATTTATTTACAATAGTTTATATGATACTTAATAATCATAAATATGTTTGACACTATCAACTAAATTACTTTTTAGTCAAAGTAAGTACTTCAAACAATTGTGTTAAGAGAAAACAAATGTACCACCATAGACCCAATTACAGTGTAGAAAATATGTTTTTTGTCTTTCATTGGCCGGAAATCGAACCTTGAAAACCGGTGTTTTCAGTAAAATTATCCCATCACTAAAATGCTTAAGGCATTTGAAAGTATGTTCATCTACTGCTTGTCTATGAAATGAGTGAGAAATTCAACGAGGATGAAACAACTTTTGCCGACCATAAAAACTATGCAACTTAATTATTATGACTGAGAGACTGCATTAGCGGCAGTAAGCAGACTAATTAAACGACTCTATGAATGTTATCATCAAAGATATGATCTGAAAAATGTACAAGAGCATTTCCTTTGACATTTTAAATGAATTTCATGCAGATACTGAGATAATTAGCGTGTCTTCATTAAAGAATTCAAATTATCATAAAGATTTATTAATGCATGACCTTTGTAAAGTTTTTCGTTTGATTAATGTGCGAATATTTAAATTTATTTAATCATTTCTCAGTTAAATGGAGCTAAGTCCGATAATTTCATTTCTGACTGGAGAAAAATTACAATAGTTTCATTCAGTGAAGTTGTGGGTGTCTATTATAATTTTATAGTGTTTCTTTTCATATATTTCGTTCTTCTTAATATCGGAGAGTTGCATTCACCAGTGAGATGACCAAAATATACTATTTAGATAACATTAACAGTGCTTCAAGCTTTTTATACTAATCAATAATTGATTACAGATTATGTACCCATTATTATTGATTTCGAAATTCACTTCATCTACCATTTGTGTGGTCGTTAATTCCTCTTTTTGTTACAACTTTTTAGTACTTACTACTAATAATTTGGTTATTTTCATAAACCGTGTTTAATGAATTCTGCTCAAGGATTTATGTACCGATAATCTTAAGTTTGAGTACTTAGCTTATTAGAGAGGGAAACCTCGTGTTAAGATAGCCGTCTAACCGCATTAAATTGCTTGACCAATTGCAATTTTGTAGGATTAAAGTTGATATTTTGAGTACTTTTGGTTAACACCAAGGCTATAGACAATATTCAAAAATAGATAGCATAAAAACTAAGTACAGGGAAAATTCTCGTTATTATATAAAGTATCCAAAGTTCTTATCTTCAAATACTGAAGAAGACGATTATTATTATTATCTCTATTTACATATTAGTGAATATATCACAAGCGTACTACGTCAAAAAGTACAATCAACTCCCAATCACTTGGCCAGTGACTGAAACAGATGATATAGTTTCTCATTTTCCTATATTTTGTTTGTTTGATTTATGTGTTATGGCCAAGCTGTATCGAAACTACAGACTATTACAGAACTAAGTTCATCACACCGTGGAGTAGTAGCAATAATGAAGTCACGTAAACGCGAGTCATAAACTAATCTTCAAGATAGCAAAAAGGAGAATTAGTAGCACCTTTGCCATTTGTATTAAAATTTTCCAATTTCTAATTAATCATTAAATTGATCTTAAAAAAAAAACAGTTATTATATTTTGCAAAATACAAAGCTATTTTCTTTAATAAATAACTAAATAGCAAAAGCAAAGTTTTGCAATTTGACACGTGTAATAAGTAGCTAATGTGTTTTTGGCGCAATTCTTTATCGGTAATGTTGATCAATATCTAAGATAATTACACCTAAGTATAAAATGCTTAAGGTGAATGCAATTAGCGCAGAAAACAGCAATCATGTTTTTTTCCGTTCTCAAGAACTAAAAATTACTCTCCAACATTGCATTTCATCTGTCTAATGCACATTAGGTATAAAGAAACCTAGTAATAAAGAAGCGCTGCAATTCTGTTGTATTTGTGCAATTGAACAAGCCATTCTAGCTGGAATTTCTCGCGTCAAATCAAATCATTACAGTTTTATTACATTTCCGTTGTTTTTTCTCTACAAACGCTCTCGACACACTTAAAGATCTTCTTATATATAAAAATGAATCGCTAAATGTGTTGGTAAGCGCATAACTCAATAACGCCAGGACCGATTTCGCTAATTATTTGTTTGTTGTGTTGGTTATTATCAGGAGAAGGTTCTTATAAATAAAAAAATGGAAATATAAAATAATAATATATAAAAGAATAATAAAAATAGTTACGTTATCCTGACCTTTGTTACAATACTGATTTGTTGAATTCATCTGCGCCCCAATAATATAAAGGCACCGGGAACGGGACCTGGGTATTCATGCGGGTGAAACCGCGGGGCACAGCTAGTTTATAATATAATAACATGATTTGCAATGTGAATGTAAGAATGTAACTTGCGTAACTGTGATCTAATAGGTCATCATGTTACTGTGTATTAGCGAATGTTCGTCAGGAATTAAATGGTTTGTCTAGTTCCATCGATATCTGGGTCTAGAACGAAATCTAATTGGTCTTACACTTGAGGTCAAATTAAAGTGGTCTATTAATTAAGAGAATGACTGGCAATCATTAATGTAGCTTTATGAAATGAATTGAAATGTGTTACTTGTCCATTTTTTTTTGTAAAATTATGTATGACCGTTATATTAATTATGTTTGAAATATGATTTGCAAAATTATCGAAACGATAATGCAAATTAGTATTAAGCGAAATAATATTACGAAACGTTTTTTCAAAGTTTTGTAATTTCTGGTTGTCAGATTTAGATGATAAGTAGTGGGTGTTTTCTAAGCTATGTATTAATTTTTGCTAACAGCAGGTACAAGGATCGGTAATCTATGTTTATATTTAAAAACATTTTAAAGTTTTTTTTTTATAATTTCTAGATTTGTATTGTATTCGATTATTTTTAATTGAGAATATTATTTACTTTCAAGTCAAGAATAAACCTTAGTGCTAGCATGTATACTCCTATATAGCTACATCTTTCAACACAACATACTTGAAGTCATTACTTTGATCATTCAATTAGCAATAACACTTCTCACATTACAACATTTTCAACTGGTTTCAAACCGCAGACGATTTTATCTCATCTCTGCCAAAACTATCAATCGATACCTCGCCAATACTTTTTGACTTAGCCGTTTATTACATAACAGTTAACACACATACCCACAGCAGTCTATTTATTTATTTATTTATTGAAAAAGGTTCACCAACAGCTTCTGTGTATAAGAGATTATTAATAAGAGGATAATAAGAACTGGACTTACACAGTTGCCAATTACAGGTTAACCAGCATTTACATTTGAAAAGTGATAACAATGGTAATTAAAATTAAAGAAAAATTAAAATACTAAGAAAACAATAAAACAAAGACTTAAATTTACACATAATCTTAGTTAAAAGTAAACAAATAACAATAAAATAATTGTATGTATAAGAAGTAAAAGAAAAAATAGGTAACCAGCAGCTTACTTAAGCATAAAAAACTTTAAAAAACATTGCGCTGTGATGTTCGAGACTCCAGCAGTTGGGCTTTAAAGACATTGAAGGAGACTTGGTAGATATCCACATCAGGTGAGGATTTTATGTAATGATTCATCTCTCTACTTAGCCTGACAAGTGGCGAGTTTACGCCAATATTTGTGTTTGCTGTTTTAGTGTTATACAAGTTAGTAATGGGGTATCTAGGGATATTGTAGGGTACTTTCAGCTCAACAAGTTCCACCAGTTTAATACAGTCTAATTTGTTATTAACTAACTTGTAAAAGAACATGAGATCATGCATCAGTCGACGGTCGCGTAGGGTATTCATTTCGTAGCATTGGATACGTTGGTCATATGGACATCGAGGGGATATTTTACCACACGCATAAGCTAGGTGTTTTGTGAATGCTCTCTGAACGTTTTCGACTCTCTGTGAGTGTACCGCATAGTGCGGGTTCCACACCACGCTTGCAAACTCGAGATGGCTACGAACCAAGGCGTTGTAGAGTACGATTTTCGTTCTTATAAGTTTAAATCCCCTAGTGCTCCTCTTGAGGAAACCCAGAAGTCGTGCCGACTTCATGACGATGCTATTTACATGACTTATAAAATTAACTTTGCTATCCATAATAACGCCAAGATCACGAACCTCATCAACGTTGTTTAAAAATGATCCTTTTATATTATATAAGACAATATCCGATTTTTTCTTTCTGGTAAAGCGAATGTGGCTACACTTTTGGACATTAAGCTGCATATGGTTCACCCTGCACCAATCCTCGATTCTATTTAAATCATTCTGTATCAAGATAGTGTCTTCAACTGACGTGATAGTTTTATATATTTTGAGATCATCAGCAAACATTAGGTATTTACAGTGATGGATTTGATCTGTAATGTCGTTAATAAAAAGAGAAAATAAAACTGGAGCAAGGTGGGAACCCTGAGGAACGCCCGAGTCAGCATAGTACGGGTAAGATTCGTAGCCATATAGTCTAGATTTAGTCTTAATGTCTTGTCAAGTAATCAACAATAGATGATTGTTTAGTCACGAATTATAAGTCGCATAAGTCACTTGAATCGTGTATGTGATATAACGCATGATTTCGATCAGATTAGATATAGTACACACTAGGTAACAATGGGATACAAAAATGAACCTAAAGGTCTTTGTAATAGAGGCTGTCAAAATGTTTTGACTGTATTTTCCAAATGTGACTTATTAGGTCTACTTTCGAATGCAATTGAACCTTCACGTGTGGACTAATTTAAGAGCTGTTTGAATTCAAGGGTATGTGTAGTTATGGTTTTACATTTAATAAAGTATTTGATTTATTGTAATTTCCAACGATTTTAAAGAAAGTGGGCAGATAATAGTTAAATTTGTCTTATCAATGACACAAATATGACTTCTTTTTAATGCATGCAATAAAATATAGCAAAGGAATTTTAATGATAATATTTATGTCATCTCGATAGAATACAACGTACAAACATATTAGATGTTTTCTTGTTTTTAATCGCTTTTTATTTATCTAAACTTGTAGCTAGTGGAGCTTTTAAGGTTTGCTTTCCTTTTTTACATTCCTGAGGCTTCCTAATCTTATGTTATTTCCAACCTTTTCCACCAAAACACTGCAGGCAGTACATTGAATACCAAGTCGACATGTCTAGACAAGTTTCGTAGATCATCTCAATCCAAGATGCTCGGTTAAATAATCGGTAAACGCTTGATCTTTTGACCACGGCTGCTGAAACGGTTAGGTTACGTAAAGTTACCTGCTTGTATTCGTTGGTCTACTTTATGGTTAAATCTGTGTTAGTAAAAGCTGTTATTAATTGATTTTGTTACTCTTCTTTGTGGATTGAATCAACGGAGAATTTAATTAAATACATTTTCGTTTTTGTAGCTTAGATCATAATATAAAGAATTTTGTTACTTTTTATTTTATTTGGTACATAAATAGGTGATAAATAGTGCTACATATACAAATCTTTGTTTAATCTTACTTAAAAAGACGTCGGTCTAGTAAAGAACGATGACAAAAATGGAAGGACACTGTCCCCATCCTTAAAGCACTTTAAAAACTATGTTAATTGAAGCGAATTATCATCTTATTATTTTATTGTATAACAGTTAAACTAAAAAGTGCATTTGAAAAACGTTACATCGAGATGAAAAACCCGGAATTATTTTGTGAAAATAATGCCCTTTAATTTTTAATGGTGCGATGTTTTTATACCTATTCATATCACATTCACAAGGCATATCTATTGGAGACAAGCTTTTGTGGCTAACAATTTTAAATATTGCATATGTATTTGAAATAAGTACAAATTTAAAATTGAAATAATACTGATGAGCGGACGCGATTGACAGCTTAAGTATTTCACTAAAGCTATTTTAGTAAGCAATCCTAAAGAGGCTAGATGACCTAATCGTAGCAATAAATGCCTTCATATCTTCAAACAAATATGAAGCAGACATTCATATGTGACCTACATAATTAAACCTCTCTAATCATGTTTTTTATCCGTCCATTTACAACCTTTGGCTCAAGGAAGCAATCAATTTTAAGTAGTTGCATTCGTTTAAAATTATTTATTATGCAATTCGCTTTTTATTTTGAGTAACCCTAAGATGTCGATCATGCATTTTAATTTTCGGTTACTTTGTTACTCAACCGATGATGAGGTTAATTTTTTGCGTACAATTTTGTATTTGATTTGTATCATATTTTTATATTGGGAAGTAAGTAGGTTAGACATGTTAATTTGTTTCAGATTGTTATGTGTAAATGTATTTTTTTTGTTAGGTCTTAAGACCCTGTATATTTTGATTTACTAAATGCATTTTTTATAATGACTACGGCTTACCAGCCTGATATTATAGGTTCGCAGTGCAAAAGCTGGATATAAAGAACTTTAAATTCAAATTCAATGGGTTCCAATGCTGTTAATAATAAAAAAAGCTCACATAAAGTCACGGTGCTCATAACATTATTATAATACTTGTTAGGAAGAACAAACTATGTTTATTGAATATCATAGTAGGCGTCTATGCGTACTAATCCAGTGCTAACAACTGACATTCACTGTATATATTAATAAGGCTTCCAATTTGGCGCGATGACGCGCAAACCTTACTTCTACTCCTCCGCATTCCTCTACAGATCTTTGAAGTGTTCTTATAACGAATATTTTTTTTACAAGCTATTTTATTTCTTCGATTTATATTGGTAAAATAGTCGGCGTCACCGAGGCCGTCACAGGAAAAATTGGCGAGACGACCTGGACATCTACTAAGATGTCCAGGTCGTCTCGCCAATTTTTATTTGACTATGAGAACTGGTTCGAAGTGGCGCGAGACAAGGGCCAATGGAAGGTCTTGGGGGACGCCTTTGCCTACCAGAGGGACAGTAGGCTAAGAAAAAATTGTTAATGTCAAAAAAAAGAAATTTTGAATTTTCTGGACTTATGTGTTTTGGTTTTTAAGAGACCAAACGTTTATCAGACAATTACTTATTTATTAAGTAAAGAATCTGATTGTAAATTTTGTAAAACATTGTTAAGTAATGCTAACTGCGACTAGAATCTAAAAATAAATTCCAAAATTGCTTAATTAAACACTATCTAGAGAAAGTATTTTAGTATGTGGGAATTTTCTTTTAACTTAAATTCTTCATTCATTACCAAAGTAAGTGAGATAATCGTCTCATCTTAATTCGGCATTAGTGGAACAATGGCCGAATATTCGTACATTATATGAAGTAATCTCATTTATAGATGTAAATATTCCCACAATCTTTATGAATTCATTTTGTAACTTTTGATGGTTGTTACATAATTTAAATAGAATTGTTGATATGATTTAATGTAAAGTATTTGCAGTATTACAGAAGTGAAATGCAGATTGATTGTGGGTTTTATTCAGCTTTATTTATAAATAGATGTCGATTTTTCCTACACCAAAAGTTACATAGTTTTTCATAACCAACATTGTCCGCTGTTCATTGCGCTAGTTAAACCGATTAACAGTAATCTTGGCACAAACATTGGTCAAATCTTGGCCATACTTCAATTACGTGCAATCCATTCTTTGGTTCACAAAATTTTAAATCGAACTTTATTTATTTATTTATTTATTTAATAATTTATGTACACACACAATAGATTATAGAAAGAAGATATTAGATTATTACAGATGATGTACAAAGGTACTGCTTATTTCTAAAGAAATTTCTGCCAGCAGACCCGCGAAAGGAGATGTCGTCAATATTGGCAGTCAGTGTGCGACTCAATCTATAAAAACTACAAATTATATAACATACATATATAAATACACAAATACTACATACCTATAACGAATATATATATATATATATATATATAAATAAATAAAGTATATAACAATACAATTATAAGGAGAGATAATGCTCTTTAATACGGTTCTTAAATATATAAAGAGATTTTGAATTGCGGATGTCAGGCGGAAGCGAGTTCCAAAGTCTTACTGCGTGAACGGTAAAGGAGTAGGAATAGAAGTCAGTGGAGTGGGGTTGGAAATGTAGCAGAGATTTTATTTGCGTTCTGCAAGGGGCATTAGGAGGACGGGTAAAGGTAAAGCGTTCACGCAGATAAGAGGGATACGTTGGATTGTACAGGACATTATAAAGAAGGCATAGAATGCGAGTGTTCCGGTGAAGACGGATAGGGAGCCACTTGAGCTGCTTGCGAAGGTGAGATACGTGGTCATATTTGCGCAGACCGAATACAAAACGAATGCATAAATTTTGCAAGCGCTCAAGTTTATCAAGGAGCTCCTCGGTAGCATCCAAATAGCAAGCATCAGCATAGTCAATAATGGGTTGGATTACAGATAGGGCTAGAGAGATCTTTGTTTGCAGAGGTAAGAAGTGTTGAAGAGACTTAAGGGAATGAAAGGAAAAATGAACTTTACGACTAACTTCGGCAACTTGAGGACGCCACGAAAGATTCGCATCCATTATAATTCCCAGGTCCTTAACAGTGTCAGAGAAGTTGATCGGGATTCCATCAAAGTATAGGCGCGCCATCGATGACGAGTTTAATCGACTCCGCATAGACTTGCTACCTATGATGATGGCCTGAGACTTTGACGGATTCACCTTAAGACCATAGGAGTTAGCCCAAGAACAAATGGAGGCCAGGTCTTTATTCAAGGCAGCAATGGCAGAGTCTGATTCAGCTAAACTAAAGTGGCGATACAGCTGCAAGTCGTCTGCATAAAGATGGAAGTTAGAAGAAATTACTGTAGTAACAGAGTTGATGAAGACAGAGAAGAGAAGAGGAGAAAGGACGCCACCCTGGGGAACACCCGCCGTGAGATCACACCAATCGGAGTAAGAATCTTCAAGGCGAACACACTGCGAGCGACCCCGAAGATAAGATTCTAACCAGGCTAGAGATAAAGAAGAGAAATTTAGAGATTTTAGGATGCCAAGCAGCACATCAAAGTCTACCGAGTTGAAGGCGCTGCTGAAATCCAGCAAGACAAGGACCGTCATCATCTTATTCTCCATTGCCAAGCGGATGTCATCAGTCACCTTCAACAGGGCAGTGACAGTGCTGTGACCGGAACGGAAACCAGATTGGAAAGAAGAAATGAGAGAATTTGACGTCAAAAAACCAGTGATCTGCCTGTGAACGATATGCTCGAGTACCTTGGAGAGGTAAGGAAGGATGGAGATGGGTCTAAAATGAGATGGCAGAGAAGGATTGGAGATCTTTGGTAAAGGTATAATATGTGCCTGTTTCCAGGCAGATGGGAAATTACAAGAATATAAGGAGTGATTAAAAATATGGGTAAGGATCGGGAGCAGACAGGGAAGGATGAGACGGATCATTCTCGAGCACACGTTATCACTGCCAACTGCATTGGAAGAGATTGCAAGTAGTGATTTTTCAACGTCAGTCTCAGAAACGGGGCTAAAAGAAAAGAGGGGGCAGTTTGGTACCGGCAAGCTCATAAGTTCTGTAAGAGTATCTGTTTTGACATTAAGAGCTAAATGGATCGGTGGTATAGAAAGTGATAAGTTTAAATCATTTAGATTTATGTCAATACGGGAGTTTATTGATGATTTGCCGATACCAACAGATTTAAGAAATTTCCAGACATCGGATGAACTACGGTTAAGAAGTGATTCGTGGAAGTAGCGTCTTTTGGCATCTCTACACAGACGACTGCAACGATTGCGCAGAACCTTGTAATGCTCAAGGAACACATCAGACGGCCTGCCCTTGAATTTAGTTTTAGCCCTGTCTCTGCGGGCCATAAGAGCTTTTATTTCCGCAGTTATCCATGGAGCAGGCTTATACTTCATTTTAATACGACGAACTGGTGCATGTTTGTCCATCAAACCCAGGACTAAAGAATTAAAGCATGTCACTTTTTGATCCGTGCCGGGGCACTCAGTGACAGGTGACCAGTCCAGTGCGATGGCGTCGGCTTGCAGAGCTTCAATATCTATCGCATTGTAGTTTCGCAGATTAAAATACTGTGGCTTTTGCTTAGGAGTGCGAACACGATACGATAGGTAAATGAGATCGTGGTAAGAGAAAGTTGCCGTAAGTTGACCGTGCTTAGTGACCTTGTCAGGGGAGGAGACAATCACAAGGTCTAAAAGAGAAGGAGTACAGTTAGGAGAAAAGTGAGTAGCCGAAAGGGGCAAGACATGTAAATCATAGGAGGAAAGGAGAGAAGTAAGTCTGGAAGAACGAGAATCGTTCTTAATCAAACATGTATTAAAATCGCCCATAATAATAACCTGTTTATAAACAGGACACAGTTCACTAAGAGTGGAATCAAAAGAGCTAAAATAGTCTATACGTAAGTTAGGGGAATAGAAGACAGCAAGGAGAATCTTAGAAGATTTTAGAGAAATTTCAAGGAAAAGGAATTCAGGTGACTCAGAATATAAAGAGGGTGAGGCCATAACAATTTTATGCGATAAATCAGCTCGCAAATATATGGCAACACCGCCGCCTCCTTTCCCGGTTCTGTCATTACGAATAAGAACAAAGCCGGGAAGAGGAAATTGAGTAGAGAGGAGTGAAGGTTTGAGGAACGTTTCCGATATCAAAATCGCGTCAACATTTGCATTGCTAAAAGATGCTAGAAGGTCGGAATAGTGACTCGGAACACTCTGGGCATTAATATGTACAACGTTAAAATTATTACGATGGTCAAAGAAAAGAGAGGAAATTTGGTCGTGTAAAGTAGGAGGAGAATTCAAGTCATCCGCACTAACATAACCGCAGGATTCAGAAGAGCACGAAAAAAAACTATCATTAAGCTCATCACGAGCATCCATAAGAGTTAAAATAAATAAATAATTATAAATTAAATAATATATCAATACTAATATTTACCAGTAAATTAAAAACTAATAAACAAGTAGCAATACCAACGACCACCCTCTGTCGCTGGTGAATTGATAGAAATAAATACATTACAACAAACACAAAAAACGACATAAAATTAAAAAAAAATAAAAATAAAATTACGTTTAAAAATTTAACCAAAAACGCGTATGCGCAACAATTACACATGGCGTTACTAAACGTAGCATGCAAATGTCAAGTTGACATATTTTGACAGCTATCACTAGGAAATAACCACAGACAGCAGTAATATTAATAAAAATTACAAGTGCATTGGATTTAAAAATAGTAAGAAATATAAAGAAGCAACAAACTAAAATGAAATAGTAGTCTGTGCACAACAAAATTTAAAAATACCTACACGAAGAAATGGATCAAGATTTAAAAGTAACGAAATAAAAGTTTACGGAAAGTTAAAATTGTAGTACCGACATACAGAAAGCGGATGAGATTGCACGATTGAAGTTACAACTAAAGTGCAAGAAATCGTGGACCAGAGTGCATAATGTCTTCAGTTCCGACGCTTGGCCTTTCGCTGAACTTTGGAGGTCTCCTGGGCGACTTTAGGAGAACCAGGATCAGAGCCGGCGGACTCGACGGCGGCACAGGGGAAACGGGTCGTCAACTCGTTGAGCTCACCTACCGTCTCGATCTTCCGCCGAGTTTTGTCCGGGCAAAGGATCACTATCCTGCCCTCAGTGGTCCAGCAATTCATGATGCCAAAATGTTTTCGAGCAGCAAGAAAGGCTTGATGCCGAGTTTGGGTTAAGAATTCTGAAATAGTGATGCCAGAACCCTTTAACTGTTTCTTGGCCTCCCAAACAAGCTGCCGATGCTCAACTCTGAAAAATCTTACCAAGATGGGTCGAGTCTTCTGTCTGGAAGGTCCTAGTCGGTGACAAATATGCAAGGTATTGCAGTCTTTTAATTCTTCTAACTTCAACTTGCTTGTCACAATTTCGCTCACCACTTCATGTAGATTCTCTTGTGGTTTCTCAGGCACCCCATGAAGCAGCAGCACTTTTCTTCTCATGAATGTCTCATGCCTGTCAAAACCATGACCGAGTAACTCAACTTGGGCTTTCAACTTGGACAGTGCTTGCCAAACAAAGTTCTTGAATTCCTTGAACTCGCTGCCGATGGAGGTGATGCTGACTGGTGCTGAGCCTGTTGCTGCAGAAGCTTTAACAAGCTTATCTTCATATTCAGCCATACGGGAATGGAACAGCTGCTCCAGATCTGCCAAACTGCTAGCGAATTTGTTGTCCATTTGGTGTTGTAGTTAATAAAATTTATATAGCCAGAGGGTGGTGCGGAGTAGTTGCTAGGTGTGTTTCATTTAATTACTTTAAATATTTTTATAAATTAATTAGTTAATAATTAGGAGCACACTAAAACACGTCTGTTACTTGGGACTACCCACAGAGGAAATACTACTATAAAATATACTCGTATAAAATGAGGCGATCTTAACCAAGACACAACAACCGCTACTTATATTATCAGATATTAATCCTCTAAATGATTGATCCTAAATTGCGGACTATCCTTCATCGGTTCAACCAAACGGTGAAAGGTAATATTACAGAAATGTATGAGATTTACAAGATAACAATATAATGGGTGGTTGCGAAACATTGTATCATTATGTGTCGGTATTCGGCAGTATTGTTGTAACATAATTATAAGTCTTAAATATTCTTTGAACGTTCTGTTTCGTAATGTCAAGTAAATCGTTTTATTAGGTTTTGTTAAGATTGTTTCGATAAACTGTCGACTTAATAGTTTAGATTTAGAATCATTTTAAAGCGATTTAAGCTGCTGCTGTAGTAAATATCCTGATAAAATGTACAAATATTTTATTTATTTGTTCTATAAT
The DNA here is from genome assembly GCA_905146925.1 of Autographa gamma. NCBI lineage: Eukaryota > Metazoa > Arthropoda > Insecta > Lepidoptera > Noctuidae > Autographa > Autographa gamma. Next base: position 11,159,566 of record LR989855.1, read on the forward strand.
AACATGCATTTAATTGTACGTGCTACAATGAAGCTTGGATGGGGATTATAATTAAATCCTCTAAAAAATAAAAATTGATAAAAATAAAACATTTCATTTAATGTAAGTTTTTCCCTGTTATATGTAAATGTTTAGTGGATTATTTTATTTAAGTTGTTATAAATACGATTTGCTTTAGTACTAAGTTCAATGACTAGCAAAGCGTAACGGGGTTTGTAGGAAAGCAAATGACATTTGACCACTGACCACTAAACGACCAACAGCTATTACAAAATAACAGTTTTACCAACTAATTCAATTTTAATCATAATGTCGCAGATGGGAAATTCTATAATAACATCATTCTTTAATTATGTAACTAACGCATTTGATTATTGCTTATGTTAGGTACTTTGTATGATTATGAATGCTGTGTTCTTCTTAATAATTATGAAAAAAAATACTAATTGTACTATGGATTATAAACATGTTATATGCTATCGGAAATCCGTCCAATATCGCCACATGAGGGTGACGATATTGGACGGATTTCATAATAATATATCCACTTCTGCGTATTCAAAGGCATTTCAATATTTGCTCTACTCTTACGTTTCTTACTTCCAAACTAATATTAATATATCATTACCCTGGATTTCACACATCTTTCCCAATCCCAATCTCAATAAACCTAAAGATTGAAATATCAAGAAAATTAATACTAATGTTCAAATAAATAAATATAACTACTCGTTCAACTTAAATGATATTCTGAGTGATTCACTGATGAGAAATTAAATGTGGAATGAAATGAAAATCGTGTCTTGAGGTGCTGTAGCATTCACGTGTAATGTAACATTATAGATTCGACTTTGAGCATTACATTACAATAATAATACATTACTGACGAGCATTTGCGTGTAATGTAACATATTTCTTCTCCTTCACTGATGTATGCCCGTTTTGTATTATAACAAGGTGCGCATTGTAATGTTCGGTTTTCCTCCTTCACTGATTTAATGCTCAAATCTGTAACGTTACATTACACGCGTATGCTCTTGGTGAGGGAGCACCTTTACAACTACATATAACCACCTGTTCTAATTTTCTATGCCACCTTGAAAACTACTAGGAATCTTGATGCAAACGATCTTTCCTAACATTTTCTATTTATTGCAATCAAGTGCATATTTCCATTTACTTGTAGTCTATGAGAAAATATGGGGTCAGGTCACAATCATTACTTTTTATGCATGTATATTAAAATAATCGTGCTATCCCATTTGTGTGCAATCTGTATTTTATACTACACCATAGAGCCCTTTTCGTCAAAAGTATTTGATTAAAAAAATTGGATGGTTTTTTTATTTACCTCATTTTGAGTAAACATTTTGTAACAATATTTTTTTTAATATCCTACATCAGATCCCATTGCTGGGCAAAGGCCTCCCCCGCCGTCACCCAAACTTGTCTTATAATTTAGTCGATAAATATAACTCGATGTATTTGTCACATAACTTTATAACGAAACATTAAATAATCGTGACTTCATGCTAACTTAACACGTGCACATATTAAATCACAATTAAGAAGGTGTAGTCACACTAATTTACGCAAACATTGACTTTTAATTTCTACGATCTGAATTTATTAATTGAGTAGATATACTCGTATCATGCGATGTTTTTATAAAAGCACTTTGCAGCAAAACTTTTCTAATTATACTCCAATATCGTACAATAAGTTTTTTCTTCTTAACGGTCCAATGAATACGTCGGTAGTTAATGAGGCGCTATTAACGTGAATAAATTGAAAACTAATACAAAAATGATGTTCAGAGATATACTGTGATAGCAATCTATGAATCTTCAAATAGCTACTCAGTGTCCAGTAGGCCTACTCCGAAGTGGTAAAAACCGAAGTTTCGGCCGATAATATGTCGTTTCCTACTCCGAAAACATTACTTTCGTTCTGTCGGTTTTGGTCCGAACGAACTTCTATTTTGACGTTTATTGTATCAAAAACCCTACTCTGAAACACAAAATCCGACCGAAAATTCGATTTTGACAAGACTTGCATCGTGAAAAATATGTCAAAATTTCCGTCACCAAAATAGCTACTTATTGAGTATCGTAAATATTAAATTTGGTGAATTATTACCATTATCTTGAGTTTTACACCTATTTTACAATATTTTGCTTCCTATTTATCGACTTGACGCTATTTCCTAACTCTTATTTAAGAGTTTGTTAGATTTCATTTATCCTTAATTGTGATATAATAAATGGAGACTAGAAGCGCCATATGAGGTTCATTATTTCACATAACTGAATCATGGAGTATAGTACTGATCATTAGCAATTAATAACCTCGAATTACGCAGATATTTCATTCGTTAGGTTTCCTCAAAATTCTAATAATGTAAATATCTTGTAGACTTTAAAACTGCCTCTACGCATAGGACCCAAGCCAGAGCAGAGCCGTTCTGCTCGTCGTCGTTTGCGGCTTCAAGTGTGGATGTAAAGGCGTCGTCAATGACCGCTGTCCTCGAACATTGCTTTCCGCCTTTGTTTTTATCAAAAAGCGGTCTATAGGGAAGCCCAGTAGAGCAGGAGCCGAACATCGGTGCGTGCTCCTTCGAGGTTCGTTAGTATGTTCACACTTCACGTATTAGTGCTCGGCTTGTGCTTTGCGCATCCTCGGCTTGTAAGTTTCTACGCAACTTTTTAAAATTTACAGTCTATAAACTTCCAAGACAGGAACATAAGAAAACAAAAACCCCAAGGAGCTTTTAAATAATATTAACACCATGTATTTAGTATTTATTTATTTCATATAGAATAAAATAAAAAAACCACAACATTAACACGAACCATTAGCGACATACAAAAATATATTATAAGCAATAAAAACTTAGGCAGTAGAAAGACGATGAAAATATTTCAATGCGCTGTTTGTGCGTAATTAATGGCAAAGCAGTGTAGCTCTCCACTACTGATGGGACTCTTCCCATCTATCCACGAAAACTAATTATATCATTGTGACTAGACTTGATACTTCTGAGTAAAAAGGGACATCGTATTTCTTAGAATGAAGACGTGAATTCCATCTATAGGTGCAAACATGCTCGGAGTACTCCAAAATCTCAACAATCTGAACAGCAGCAGTACTTCACTGCATTTTTCGTATAGGTAGCTTGTTTTTCGTTGTAATTTCATGACTTGAACATCTTAAACTTCAGTCAGTAAAGATTACGACGCATGAATTTTGGATTTAGCTTGGTTTAAGCATTATTTTTATAAATTTTGCAGAAATAATAAATTCAATCATCGCTTGATTGTTTACATGCCATCCTTTGTCATTTTTCAATTTGTTTTTCTTCGATTGTAAAAAGACATTTTGACATTCGAAGAAAAGAGTCTGAATTTCAGTAAGAAATTTATTGTTGTTATTTCAAGAAATATTACAATATTCGTAAGTATAAATATTAAAATAAAAGCAAAGGTATCTGTTCTTCTTATAAAGATTTTTTTACTCCGTAATTCACGAGCCAAAGTGGATCGAAATTAATACTAATGACCATAAACAAAGTGTCGATAAAATTTACAACTCTAGCACTACATTTCGTTCAATCCGACCATCTTCCGAACATTGGCTATGGCTCCGGCCGGACTTTATAAATCCGAACAATTTTCAGAGTAGGACACTGTTGCGTATTTCGGTCGCGATTTTGTCGGTCCGAACATTCGCTTTCGTAATTTCGGAGTAGACCTACAGAAGTTTAATGGATTTAGAATTTCAATCTATCATACATATTTTTGTCTCATTGTGTGCTTAAATGTACTGGACAATTAAGTAGGTGTTTTTTTTATTTACTCCACGATTAGTTCTATGTCTGTGTCTCATTTCTAATATATGTGTAACCTCGCGCGAAAAATCAATGATTTCTGAGATATTAAAAAAGCCTATAAACGTCCCACTGCTAGGCATCTTCCCATATAGAGAAGGCACGAGCATTGATCCCCACGCTTGCTCTCTGCGGATTGGCAATTTCAGATCCCAAATTTTGGAATCCAGGTTTCCTCGCGAAGTTTTCCTTCACAGTTCGTGAGAAGTGTCTTAGAATAATTAAGTAAGTACATATGAATTACCCACATTGGTACTTGCCTGGGTCCGAACCTGCAAATTGCTGCATACAAATCCGTTCATTGAACCGCTAGGCCACCCATACGTAAGGTAATGTTTACATTAATTTACCTTACTTTACCTGTCTGTTAAATTAAAACGATTCTACAATAAACCTATTTTCTACTTTAAAATTTAAAACATGTGTGAAATCCAAACTGATAGGAAAGGCTTATTATAAAATTAGTGACTATGTAGAGGATAAAAGCGCGTGGATCTAGGACCTTCTGCACATGTGGCCTCCCTGGCGGTCCGTTAATTCATTTGTCATGTTGTTTAATAATTCTCGATTAGCTTCCCCACGGTCTCTATTCTTAGAAACCTTTTGACATGCCTTGACATTCCTGTTAGGGTTTAGTTAGGACTACATATCTTTTGTATGTAAAGCTATTTACTCACTTAATTAGTTATTATTATTGTTTTTTATTTTTTATTTATTGAGTTTAGTCTCTTTTTATTATTCTCTTTCTTTCGCACACGCGACCTTTGTAAATGTGACAACAATGTAAATTTTGTTGCGTATCCGATTAAATTTTTCTTCCATTTTGGATGTTATCTTTTACATTGCTATTTACGCTGTTGTCGCATATTTGTAGATATTTATAATTAATTGTATTGGTATCATTGATGTTAACCTTTTTTTTAAAAGAGTAACCTCTGGAGTTTCTTGCCGGTTCTTCTCCATTGGAATGACATTTTGGAACCTGCAGTAGAGTCAGTAAATTTAACGTTTTAAAAGAGCCTAGAACAAGGCCTACTTGAAATAAAAATATTTTGATTTTGATTTTTTTGATTTTACTGTAATTACTACTGATTCTTAGCGTAAACGCACTTAACTTTCCCAACTGTATAAAATCGGTGCGCCCGCGCAAGCCACGCGTGACAACTCTGAAATATTTGATCTACCGCTGATTGGTGTTGCGTAAGCGATTCTTTTTGTTTATGATTCGCGTTTTATTCAAAACATTGGTGTCTATTAATCTAGGCTAATATTATCAAGATATATGTAGGATGAGAGTTCAGATAGGAGATAATATCATAGAATTAAGGTATGACAAAAAAAAAATCGTGCATTTTTCCTAGTTTATTGTTAGTGCTATCACAAATTGTAACTTAAAAAAAGTATTGCTGTTGATGTTGTTATATAATTGTTTCATGATTATTACAAACTAAAACAATTAGACGAAAACTCTAAAGAAGGAATTTAGTTTTTCAATTACCGTTTTATCGCATCTCAGATAGATTCTTAAATAAATCTTTGAGTTTAGTTTTTATTGAGTTTGTGCTTGAGGATTCTAGGTTAGTAGTGACTCTTATATTTTGTTTACTTTAAATAAGCTTGTACTTATCATTATCCCAATGTCTATTTTATGAACAATGATAACATACTGGTTTTTCTGCTTGTATATGACCATATTTGAATAGAAAATATGGTCTAAATAAACCTAGTTTAAAGTTGAACCAAATCGAAACTGCTTTAGACTGAAGGTTAATGTTATTTAGTAACTGTTCTATCGACCGGTTAATAACATGGTTAGTTTATTACAATGACTTGCTTTACTTTGTTATAAGACTATGATTACATTTAGTACATGCTTTAGATATTAGTTTGAGTTTAGCTTTAATTTAAGAGCTAAGCTTTCGTGGTGCCGATAATTGTCTTAACAAAATTGGTAATTACCTATTTAGGAATTTAAGAATGATTCGACATATTGTAGAAACCGATTTTTACAAATTATAGCTAGCTTTTAAACAAAGTAAACCGCATCCCAATCGGTCCATTTATTAAGCAGCTAGGATGCCAAGGACAGACATAAAAACTGTCATCTCAAACAAACCTTTGTTTTGAGACTACGTTTAAATATAGGTAAAAACAATATAAATAACTAAAACCATGATTACTCCATCTAAAAAACTAGGCAATAGACAGACGATAGCCGCACTCAAAAGTTTAGTCACACAAAAACAAGTTTCAAATCTTGTCACACGAATCCATGGTCAGTCAAATAGGCTATCACTACTTAGCCTAGTCTATTTGACTCGGCTGGACGAATTTCAAAGCCTATTTGACAACTCACGAAGCAGGTTTTGTTAACGGTAATTTAATCTGTAAAATGTCTAATTTGTTACACTGATTGTGTAATGGTAACTATGATTTCGTTCATGGTTTCGTTTGAGTTAGTTGTATAGATTAATTTCGGTTACGTTTGAGTAGTTTAAAAATGTTGTGGTGTTGATTATTTTTATAGTATTTTTGTGTTACATCAGATATATAATATTTTTTTTTGCCTAAGTGAGCATCTCAATGGGATTCATTGTGATAAAAGAAAAAGATAAACATTATTATTTTGTAATGGAAATGTAGAAAAGAAAAAGAATAACAACCGAAACCCTCTGGAAATTGAGCTGGACCAAGATGTCCTTTAGGATTAAATGTAGCAGTGGAGTTTTAAGGCAGTGATCTTTTTCATAGTCAATCTTTTTAAACGTGTAGCTATTTTGTTAAGGATATGGCATTTGAAATGATACTATTTTCTGACAAATATCCCCATGTTTACGAGATGTAAAGCACGTAATGGTTTAAATCATAAACTGTGATATGGAACAGTCACTTGTTCGCCTTGTACCGTCGAGTCAACGGAATGACGCTGATTGAGCGATCTCTAAATGAATATTTATTTTTAAAGTTTTATGAGTCTTTATTACGATTTAATTGTTTAAAATTAAATTATAATAGTAAAATTCCATTGATCGGTTTTATAATGATAGAAAAATAAATTTGATAGTAGGAATTATGTATTATTTTTTTTTGTTCTTTCTCTACTTTAACATAATATTAATTTTGTCCTGTGTTATTAGAAGTTTCCAGAACTAAATTGTACTTTCCAGCTAACCTAACCTAATAACTGGACCAACAAAAAATATAGACAAATATACATTTTATTAAAATTAACCTGTTTTTTTTTCCTTTGTATAAGTCAACTGAAACTATTTTGCTTTTAAAAGTAAGCTGTTGGACTACAACGGGACATATAGGTAATATTTCTTTTTTTTTTGCAAATTTATAACGTTAATAAACCACGTTACAAAGAGTATCAACAAAGGAGGTACTAAAGCAGAGCCTTAAGGTAAACCAGTTACTTTTATATTGTACCGTACGTATGTACAACTTGGTCTAGACTCGTTTTTATTATTCGTAGGCTTCTGTCTATATTGCATGTAGTATCTCTTGGACATCGCCCACAAGGATTGCAGAATGATTTGAATGTCTCTATATTTGTGCAAATGGTACTACTATGCAACTGCTATCTCTCTTTAAATGACCCTTGTTCAAACGCTTAGCTTGAGACGTAAAAATATATTTTTAGATATAAAATAATCTTTTTTAAGGCAGGTAATAACCAAGTACTAGCATTGTTAATTTCGTCTATTTTCCAGATTTTTTTTTTGTACCCTTGCTTATAAGTAATATTTATTTTATCTACCTGCCTGAATAATGTTATTGTATCTTTACGTGTAAAAATCCTCTTAATAATAATTATGTTCTTTCTTTTCAGGTAAATTACTCAACCAATAACAAAATATTCAAGAATTTCTATTTGGTAAGATAAACTGATGTTAAAACATACTTTTAACCTTACGCGTTTTAAATTTCATTTATATTTATTCGTAGAGGCGTATTTGACGTCATCAAGGCACATACATTTTGTAAATGATTTATTCAACATTATAAAATAGACTCGACAAATAACTTACTGAAATATTCCAATCACCATGCCAAAACACGTTACCATCGGTCAAACGAACACTAAATAATTATAACAAGGAAATAGAGCAAACATTAATTTGTGATAACAAGTATTAAAAGGCCTTTAGCAAAAGCTATATAAAGAACAGATTTATTTAAATGCATTATTTGGACCAGAATGTTTCTGTTGTTCACATTCTGTGCATAAATGCATTTTAATGAAACTGGATTTTATTTGTCGTGGAACTGTTTTTGAATTAAACTGAATATTTACAGTGTTTTTTAATAATCTGCGAATTAATTTCCTAAAAAGGCTTTTAATCCTACTCCTTGATAGATGTTTGATTTAAACTATAAATATTTGTCTCTAAAACTCACGTAACAAAATATAACATTGAACGCAGAATTGGACGCTGTGTTTCGCGCTGAATCTTTGGAGAATAGAATATCTGAAAATTATTAATATCCAATCCACATTATCACACTTAAAACCTTATCACAACGATTGGTATCATGTATTCAATCCTACCCCCAATCAGTCAAGCACCACTCAAACAGAATTACGACACCAACACCATAGCTAGTGCCCCACTTAACCCACTTCAAGACTAACATTAGTGCCACCATGTATTTAGTTAGCGGCACTAGTCATTTCACGGCCCATAGGGCGACACGCAATGGTGTACTAGACTGGAACCATAGTTTTGTATGAGCTAAGTATGAGCTAATTTTCGTGGAAATAACTCATATCGTATGGATAAGATATAGATTAGTTCAATTGTAAATTAATTGTATGTTATTTTTATAATTTCGTGACAAATCCATACAAAAAGTTCTGTGTTTTTCTTTTATTATTAGCTTCGTAAAATATGTAAGACGCATCTTGATCTAGGCTATTTTCTACCAAAAAGAACTGCTTAATAAGTATTCGATTTATTCGCTTGGAAGCTTAATACTGACACGTAAAACATTGCAGTTCTCTGTTTGCATAGGGAGCTTACATAACATAACATATCATCACGCCCGTATCCCCGAAGGGGTAGGCAGAGGTGTACCAATGTACACCCACAGTTCGCCGATATGTTTAGGTCCCATGTAATAGGGGGCGAGCCTATTGCCACTAACCGGGCACAAATCGAAACTCCGACCTGCTACTGAGAATTTCATAGAAACACCCTATAACACCTTGGTCGACTCGGGAATCGAACCTAAGACCTCTAGCGTAGCAGTCGCGCTTAGCACCACTAGGCCAACGAGGCAGTTATGGCATAGGGACGTTAAGAGCAAATAATAAGTCTCGCTTATTAATGCTATGAACATTACGCATTTAATTATGACTTAAACTAAGCGTTATTTAATTGGAATATATTCCTACTAAATAACCCTAACGAAAGAATATAGTGAAATAAACTCCGTGCATTAATATCTGTTAAAAGATAAACAACTATTGTAGTATTTGTTCTCATTACCATCACGTATTTGGTTGAGGTTGAACTGTTTTCTATCAAAAGCCACCAACCGTAACCAAAAGCCTATGATTACGTGTACGTTATTTAATTTAAAACTGTTTGTATTATCACTCAACCGGATGTTGTTCAAAACAAGAAAACAAATCTAGGTTGTCTTAGCAAATATTGCTGATGAATATTATAAAAGTAAAAAAAAAAAACATATCATCACGCCTGTATCCCCGAAGGGGTAGGCAGAGGTGTACCAATGTACACCCACAGTTCGCCGATATGTTTACGTCCCATGTAATAATAATAGTACTTGTACTATAAAACTGTTATGATCTTAAGGCTTGTATATTGTTAAATAAAACTAGCACTTTAAAAAAATATATTCCTGGACATCTCACACACGGTTGTCTGATCCCAAGCTAAGCAGAGCTTGTGTTATGGTAACCAGCCAACTGATAAACATACTTATATATTTCTAAATACATACATATCATAGATAAATTACACCCAGACACCGAACAAATGATCGTGCTCATCACACAAACATTTGTCCTGGGTGGGAATCGAACCCACGACCTCCGGTATAGCAGTCAGGGTCTCTAACCACTAGACCAACAGGTCCGTAGAGGCCCACTTTAACTTAAAGAAATTACATATTTAAAGAATTAACCCAATGTGGAAGACGTTTATTAAAAAAAAGTGCAGAACCCTTCCTTGGCAATCGTATAAGTTACATTCGAAAATAAGATTTTACACTGTCACATTCGATGATCTAAAAAATCTCTAGTTACCACATATATGCTATACATAATAGCACATGTATGTGTTATGTTATACATTATTTCATACATAACAGTATGTTATTTATGAAAGTGCTTTTAGATGCATGAGAATGTAGATGAAGATTGCTCGATGGGGCAATGCTAAGTGCAGGGAAAATATAGGGTACCCTTTAAGTTACAACATACTGTTTATTTGCTATTCCTTTCCTTTTGCTTATACCAAAACCTATGTACAACGGTACAGTTAATTAAATATTTTGTATTTGTCATTTTAAATAAAAACAACAACCTTATCAAGTCAATAATTTTATTTTATTTCATTTGTATTCTGTAATTTAATTTTATTGTTTTGCAGGAAAAATAATAGCAATTTATAAAAATATTGTAATTGATTGAAAATAAAACAATTTCACTGTATCATAAAAATAATACTAAAATTGATAAATCGATCTTAATTATGGTGTTTAGCTAATATGCTCACTAAATATTTTATTATCCTAGCTAATAATAAAATTCAAATCAAAACCAGGAAATGGCTTAAATAAAACAAGTAATCATTACAAGATTAAATAAGTTCATAAAAATATTAATCAATTTCAATTACCAATTTGTAGGTAATTTGTCTACCGATAAGAAATCAATCAATACTGCTTATTTTTATATTTTATACTGTCTTTGTTGATATTATAAATTGAATAAGTTTTGAATAATAAAATATTATTCAGAGGTTTGAACTTCCTATTAGTTTAAACGGACCCGTACGTAATTTTGGAAATGAAATTTTCTTACAATTTTTACAGTATTTTCCGAACGTTGAAAAAATAATGTAATTAATTGTGGCACATGCCTTACAATGATGTAACACATAAATTTACCAAAACCAATAAATAAAAAGGAAAAAAAAAACAAATCGTAAAAATTAATTGAATCTTTCAAATCCAAATTACACTTGAGGCCACTCTAAAAGGCCACCTAAGTACTAATCAATATATTTAATCGTAACACAGCCTTGATAGAGCGGAACTTTGAAAAAAGAACTAGTTGTGAACTAGTTGTTTTTTAACTGGTCGTTAAGAGAGGTGGAATAAGAGGGAAGGTGCAAAAAGAAGAGTTGGTGTCCTCGAGTAAATATCACTTGTTTCTTGGACTTCCCAGTATGTGAACTAGTTGTCATGTTTTTTTGTTAATGGAGACCTCGTTTGATGCGTGATCTAGATCTTTTCTGAGATGGGTCTGGTATTTCGTGTACGTTGTTCTAGAGGACAACATATGAACAAGAATGTGTTTTGGCGTTTGACATCCTGAATTTATACAGTCTTCCTTATTGACATGAAAAATTAAGGGAAACAAAAAAAAACCTTTCTTTTCTGCTTTATTTTTTTCCTTAAGGTTTTTCTTATTTCTGATCAATTAAGATTAGCTTAAAACTTAATGCAATTATATTTTAAAGTCTAATATAGTTTTTACAATCAATTTATTTTATGATACAATCTGACGTTTATAACAATTAGCAAGTACGGTAAGAGCAATAAAAGATTTTAAATGACATTATTTTATTTGCTCAATAAATAATGTATCTAATATATTTTTAATTGCTCAACCTTACTAGATGCTCTTTAGCAGTTAATTACTTAGTGCAAATAACATGAAAAGGTCGGCTGCTTTTTATGAATATCTAAACTATTCGCGTCATAAGATATATGCAAAAAATTGGATTAGATTCTAATAAAATACTTGTTTCGTCAATAAGGAAATAGAATGTGTGTGCCGTTTTTTTGCACGGTAGCGTATTTAGTAATTAGGTGCTAAATTTTAAGTATGGTATATTCTGTTTTATTTTTTGACAGTTGACGTCAAGTGTGTGGGTAAAATATTATTTGTGTTTAAATGTTGATATTAATATACATATTCGTCAACTTCACCACTTATATAACACGATTTTAAACAACTTTACTGCAAAAATAACTATGAGTACAACTAAATAACCTTAAAATTCTTTGTTTGGTGTGATAATTAAATACTCGAATACTTAAATAATTATAAACAAGCGATCCTTTTGATGGGTTCTTGTAATTCCCCGTAAGGCTGTTGAAGCAGTCGACATTTAATTCGTAATTATTGCTCTTTAAAGAGGTTACTATAATTGGAGTGTCAATCCGAAGTAGTTTGCCCTTTCCTTTTATCAGACCGAATACTTCTTTTATGATATAAACATAAGGAAACCTTACACGTTAAGTTATAATTTACATCATATATTGAACGATATCTTTCATTGTCATTTTCATTGGTTCTCGTCAGCGCTACGATTTACTTACGCTTAATTCGTTTTGACACCAGCAATGCTTTAAGCTATGATGAAGTTGATGTCCTTAAGAATATGAGCATAAGTACCCTGGATAGGGTTTTATTAACACCCTGTACGTTGATACATTAAAATTATGTAAATTAGTATTATCTAATTTCTGTATATTTTCTATCTTTTTCTCAGTAGTAGCTTAGGAAAGCTTTTTTGGTAACTATTTTGGTATGCAATCTTCTACCCTTGCAAAAAGGAAATAGCCATGAAAAACTATTTTTAGATGGATAGAATTAAAAAGTGTTCAAACATAGTGACTTATTGGAATTATTATACTTACGTATGCAAAAACTTAAATATAATCCTCGTGTTTCAGAGTATTATTATCAAGGATTTGTTTTAGACTTAAAATTTATTGCCTGGTTTGATGGATTATGTATCAGTATAAAGCGATTTTGCTCAAACGCCTTCATAAATCAAACCAGTAATAAATATAGAAGAAGTCACGTTTATTGTCTAGTCTGTAGTTAATTTGTTGTGATTGGCAGAGACATGGAATGGCGACAAAATGTCAAGATCAGATGACATGGTTATTAATACATATTGTCAAGTGTTTGTCATCATCACTACATAGTATAAAATAAAGTCGCTTCCCGCTGTCTGTCCCTATGTATGCTTAAATCTTTAAAACTACGCAACGGATTTTGATGCGGTTTTTTTAGTAGATAGAGTGATTCAAGAGGAAGGTTTATATGTATAATACATGCATAATAAAGTAGAGAAACACGGATAATCTTAGAGATTTCTAAAGTAAGGTCGTAAATGAACACTTTTTTTGCGCTTTCATTGCGAACGCTGGCTGAACCCTACGAGATAGATCAAAATAATGTACTACAGTATTGTGCTCCTTAAAAAGATCTACAAAAAAGTCCGCGATGGTATATGTCTATCTCTTGAGGATAACCCACAATAACCATTTTTATCGTTTATTTATTACTTATTTACGAAAAATCGATTTTAAGCAATACAGTATTAATCCTTATCCAATTAAGTACCTTTAATAAATTGTGCATGTAATATAGATCAATATTGCCCTTTACAGCATGTAATTTAAATGAATATTTTCGAAGATATTACAAATTTAAAATGCAGGGACATAGCGGTTGCGGCGGTACCGGCCGGAGGGCCGCGCGGGAGCCGGGGGTCGTGTGCCTCTATACCAAATAGTGCGTCCAAGGCTGTGCTTCGCCCTACAGAACTTTATGATTATGTAGTTATATTTGGTATCAGCGTTGCACCCGAGCAAAGCCGGGGCGGGCTGCTAGTTATTTATAAACTTGTAAGTACTAGCTGTTTGCACGCGACTTTGTCCGCGATGATTTTGAACCAAGATCTAAATAAATACTACACTTTTTCAAAATATTTGTGAGATAGAAATTAATCGTCTATTCATGGGTAGTTATTGTAAAACATTTAAAATCAAATTGATGCATACGGGTTTGTATACTCTAATCCCCGTTAAAGGTATTTTTCTCTGAAACTGATGACTATAAATGGTCGCACGAGTTTAGGATTTCAATTAGTATTGATATTGATAAGCTGAAACTGCATAGTTATTTGATGTAATCCAGTTTAAGCAGGACTTTTTGTACAGCGATAATTTAATTGTTTTAGCCATACATGAGTTTATATGATTAGCATTTAACGCATGTTTTGGACTTGTCATGCATAAGATGTCATGTACTAATTATTTTCGCTTGTCATTTTTTTTCTTTCTCGAAACTCGTGTTTAAGCAAATGCCGCGTAACGAAATTAAATGTCAATAATAAAGTCACTCGTCATTGTGTCTTCCTGTTTGAAAGATCATTTGGATTAACCTTTATGGAGGTTTGGTAAATTACCACAAGTCATGTGTTAATGAGATCCCTTCTAATAATTTAAATGCGAAATGAACTGTCAGTTTGTAATGTTTTCACGACAGAACTAATTGCACTGGGTTAATAAAGAAATGGCTTGAATTCATATAAATTAGGTATATAAATAAGTTTTATGCATAAGATTAAATTTGAGAACTAAAAAAAATTGACAAACATAGTACATAAACTACAATATATTTTTATTTCTTTTACAACTCTCTGCCCCAAACTTTTCAAATTATCATCCATAAAAAATTCTTACCGTATAACCACAACGAAGAAAGAAATTTACACTCTATGCTTCATAGCCGAAGATTCAAAACAGCCCGAAGTTTCTGACAATTGGATTTAAGTATAGTGCACTTGAAATATTTTATTTACTTAAAGGCTTTAAAGGTTCCTAGATGGACAGGTTTAGTGCCATCCAGTGTCCCTGACTTTATTTCAACGTGACAATGATCTTTAAGTTTTGATGGTTGAAGCTTTAGTGCTTATATTGAGAGCAATTTTATTATCTGTGTATATCAGTCTTTTATAACACTTATGTCCTGTATACTTGACTGTTAGCTGAAAGAATGGCAGTGAATTAAAACGGAGTCTTAGAGGAACTGAAAACGATGGCCAATTATTGTTAGCTCTGAGTTAAGGTATATACCGGCTAGCAAACAAAAGATGGTCATTTAGACAGAGCTATATACTACGCTACGTATAGCGCTACTTATAGCTACGTATACCCAGTGGCTGGGTAGGAAGTTAAGCGTGTGAAAAATTGTTAGAAGCTGTTTACTTCTAGCTGGTTCCACAACGCCCGGCTAGTCAAAAATCGGGACGTGTAAAAAAACCCTTAATAATATATCTCTATATAATTAGCTTCTTGCCTACAGAGTTTATTTAGGATTATAAACAAAATTAAAAGCTTTTCTGTCTCATAAGATAGCTAGACAGAAAGTAAAATTAAACTGAATGTGGCGAAATCTGAATCAGGCTGGCGCAAAACTTTGTAATTTTCAATAAATAAAAGGCTTGATCTATGATTGTTTCAGGGTCATATTCATAAGTACAATTAGCCTTATGCAATTACTTGCAGCTGTTAAATATACGTTCTTTTAGTGACTCATTATAATTACTAGCGTTTACCTTTTACTGTTGAAAGAGGTGTTTATTTTTCTCTTAGTTATCGGATAATATTGACTCAAGGTTTTAAAGAGTTTTATTAAATGTCATTTCTTAGTAACAAAACACTAGCTGGAAAGGTTACTTTAGTAATTGAAGTTTACAACTTACAGAATACTAGTAAGTGCCTAAGCTGTAAATTTCGCCACAAGTAATCAGTTTTAGCCTGAAGAACAAAAAGTTCGGTACGGGGATCAAACCGCCCATAGAAATAGTACAACATACCAAAATATGGCTACACAAAATATTGGTACAGTTTTTTTTTTAATTTTCGTAATGTATTTACTCCGTTTTCTACTTCCTCTTTGGAAAACAGCATGGCGTGACAGATTCTTACCGGTAAAACTGTGGGTTTAGTTCTCACTTCTCTGCTCTAGAGTTTAGGTAGGAACGCTTTTGAAATATAACACAGTCGGACTGTACAGCTGTACCTCAACCTATGGTCGGCCTAATTGACAGTAATTCAATTCATATATGCGATGTAATTACAGTCACACAAGGGTCAATTAATTCTAGTTTGATTAACGATTTGCCGATGCCTATTTAGATTTAACAATGTGGTTTAACGTCTAGTGACTTTGTGAGAGACTAATAATACCGGTGGATCTATATTTATTAGTACCATACATAAAATTACTATTAATTTTCATAAATAATAAATGGAAATAAATTTTAAATTATCTAAAATACAAAACCTTAGGATTTACTTAACCAAGATAAAAGATTTACAGTACTGCAATGTCTTTATTTAATTGGTATTTTACAATTCAAACATAAAATATCATATGATTATTTTAATGTGCAAAGGTTATTGAAGAATACCTAATTAAAAGGTCAAGAATCAGGATATAGACGTTACATTGAGTGCTAGCCATATTTCAGATCTTCAATCAGATTGTGAAATACCTAACTAATAATTGTATGTATTGCAAGATTGACATTTTAAAATTGATTGCAGTATGTTCAGTGAATGTTATATTGGACCTTCCGAATGCTGACTGCATACGTTCAATAGAAAGGTACACTATTTCTGCTAAACAGTACAAATGTATAAGTTTTTCCCTATATGGTAGGATTTGAAGTTTTTCAGAGAGTTTGTTTTTTTCTAACATGAAATAGTTAAGTTGAGATAAAGAAGATACAGGCTAAATTCTGTGCACTGGCTGGAGGCCTTAAGGTCCTCGCCAAAAGTCCGGTGAAGCAGTCAAAGCCTGCGCTCAGGCTAACTGCAAAGATCTCTACCAAAAAAAGAAAAAAAAAGACAGGCTAAAATTCGTGTAGCATGTTTTTAATTACTATATTTTTAAATAATGTATAGTATTCTGTGTGAGTATTATTTATGAAAAAAAGTTGTCAAAATAAGGCAATAAACAAAAGATTCCGCATAATAAATTCAACGACCTCTAATTTTACTCATTATAGGTGGGTCAATATACCTTCTGACCTTTATAAGAAAAAAGGCTAAACATACAACTATTACCGTTGAAGATGACAGGTTTTTTTTTCGTATATTTTTTGTATATAAATAGGTCAGAGGATTCTGTTGTTATCGTTTATTGATATTTGTGAAAAAAAAATCTTTTTTTTGTCTTTTTTATTTGTATTTGTATGTTATGCTTAAAAGCTAAGTTCTGCTGTTGATAAAACAGTGAGATCTTTTTGCTTGAAGCAATGTATTGTTATCAAAAATTTTGTTAACTACGTTTTGTTTGCGCACGATGAAATAATATTTTCATAGCCATAATTATGTAGTTAGCTTTGATCTTAACCTACAAAAAAGATAGATCCAATTTAAAATTAATTAAAAATCCAGTCCAATGTATTAAGTGCAAAACACTTAATAGCCTTAATTGTCTGGACACGAAGCTATGCAACCTCGAGCTATAGAAAGGACCGACATCTTCGAACGATCATCCACACAAGTTAAACTACCAATTACGAAAACCGACCTTATGCCTTTAATGTTAAGGTGCTGTTGTTTTGAAGTTGTTACGTATCTGTGGGGTCGACTGTACAAGGACTGATGGGTATTGAAAGTGTTACGAATGTTACATAAAATTAATAAATTGTATTTTTTTGCCGTCAATACAATATGGTCTGGGGCCTTAGGAGTTTATCTATAGTTGCATCATCGCTTGACTTTTAAAAGTGCATTCGATTTAATGATTTGGTGGTTTTGGTTATAAAGAGCTTGACGATACCTTTTTTTTTAAGGTTCATTATTGTGCTCATATTTTCTACTGTATAATATTTTATATTTTCAGGAGAAATTGTGTTTTTGGTTTAAAATATTAAGTAATTGATGAAAGAAATACACTTTATGAAGTTTCTACCATTCCAATTTTATTATTGTTGCTCGCAAAACTACTCGACGGATTCGTCAAATAAATAGTCTATAGACTGGATTTGTACATACATACTGTATATACCGAAAAAGCAAGAGAACGGGAAATACTCGGGTAAATTCGCAAAGCACAGCTAGTATTTAAAAAAGATTATGTTTCATTTGATATATAAGAAGTCTATAGACACTACGTATAAGTTTTTGCGCGATGCATTTTGCAATGGTTTTTTCGCACGATGCAGTGACATTTATTGCAGACAGATATTTTTACAGAGCATTTGTTATTGCGAAATTATCTGTAAGAGCTTGTAAGGCTACGGCTGCACTACGGCAAACCGCCGCGGACTTTAACCACCGTTAGTAAAGGAAACTAATGAAAACTGCCGCACTGACGGTTTTTGTTTGCGGGACTCATTTTTAAACCACGTTTTTACAGAATTGCTAGCGAGGAAAAGCGCGTCAAAATTTGTAGTACAGTCTTTTTCGTGGCTACTTTCGTGGTTTTTAACCGTAGTGTGGGTGTACATTGGTACATCTCTGCCTAACCCTTCGGGGATACAGGCGTGATGATATTTTATGTTTATGTTATGTGTGTGTTTAACCGTCTCGGGCGGTTTTGCAGTTTCACAGTTAACCGACTGCGGAAAAAAAAGCATAGTGCGGCCTTAGCCTAAGTTACAGCAACAGATTAAATTGAAGACGACTGTTACATCGTAATGTCAGAGGTCATAAGATTATTCGGTAACTGATCATCGAATCGGGTTAGTGTAATAATATTTATTTAGTATATTTTTTGTTCGTTAAGTATGAGAAGTGATAGTAATGTTTAGATTGGAAATAAGAACGATTACATCTTCAAAGGTTATTAGATTGTATGTTATGATGGCTAATGTTTTTTGAAAAAGTAAATTAATTAATTTTAATGGAAGTTATGTAATTGGATTTAACTTAAAGATTTAATATGAGGTCAGTTTAATTACATAAGATGATGGGTGGCATACCCATCATCTTATGTAATTACGTTTAGATTTTTTAATTAAAACGGATGCGACTTACATAAAACCCTAGAGCCTTTTGTATATAAAGCGTATATAAGCTCTCTTTATACTTTGAGTAAAACCTTAAGACATTAAGTATCCACCATATCATGTACAGAAGACTGATTAAAGAAAAACGAAGTCCCCGCCGTGCCTGTCTAAATAAACGCGGTAAACACAAAAACTACTGAACAGATTTTCGTATATTTTCCACCAATTAATAAAGAAGAAAGTTTGTGTGTATTATAAATTGATGTTTTATCTACCCGAGCGAAGCCTCGGTGAGTATCTAGTATTATAATACAATAATCAAGGGCGTTTACTATGGTAATGTTTGCGTGACAAGTCTCTAAGTTAGTCTATACTTGGCAAGAGACAATAGTCTCGCTCAATGAATACTAATTACTTTCACTACCAAACCTGTGTAATTAATGAAATTAATTATAATTAGAAACTGTTTTGTTGCCTTTTTAAATGTTTAACTTCTTAATGTAAGTAATGTATGTAAGCAGTAGTGACATTTAGGATAGAAAATGCTTAAATGAAATTTAAAAACTTTTAATTTTTAATATATCGCAATTCATTACATTTCTTACTTCTATACACACAGCAATTCAGCGTCAACGCTTCTTGTAGAAATTGCATTTTGTAAGAAGAGCTGGTGTTTTGTTGCTTTTGAGGTTGAAAATGAAGAGATTTTTATTTGATATTCAATTTCCACCGATCACAAATAAGACAGCTTTTTTCTCATTGGGGGAAATGTAAAAACAGTCTTAAAAATTCTACAAAACAAATTGTATCTGAAGATAAAATTACTATCAAATCAGGCTGTGCATTAATTATAATTTTATTATTTCCCATTAAGGCATTTAAGAGCCATGACCAACTTTCCCACGCCGATACATCACAAGTTCGGACAAGTGCAGGTCCATCGCTTGACATTTTAATTTGACTTTAACCTGAGCTTAATGTTTCGCTACAGATGCGAGGCCTTCAGGTCATCACTGAGGTCAGGTCAGAGAATGAAGGTTCAATGCTAAACTTTGTAAAAGTTCGATGTGAAGTTTTTTTTTTGTTTAACAAGGACTCAGATGAATCTAAGTTGAAAATAGAAAGTTGTGTTTAAGATGATGCTATGTTATTTCTAGTTGGTACTGTTACCTACTGTCCAATTTTATTTTTTAAAACATTTTTTTCGTATTCCTGTAGCTAATTTATCTCTTTTTTATGTTCTGTTCTATTCGGAGGCAACAGTATAAAAAGGGTTTGACGCATTTGGTGCACTTCTCAACTTGTACACCATGCTCAAATGGTGCACTTAGCAACTGGTGCACTTCTCAATTGGTACACTTCGCAACTGATGCACTTCTCAATTGGTGCACTTCGCAAATGGAGCACTTTTTAAGATGTGTGGTAAAATGGACTAAAAAGAAAGAATTTTTGGTTTTTCATTATGTAGTTTTCTTAAAAATATTCGTCAAATCAATACAATTAACAAAATAATTTTAAATTAATTCTACAAAACCACATTTTTCTTTATTATAAAAAAGTCACTCGGAATAATAAAAATATAGTTCTGAATATTAGAATCTGCATTTTGCAGTAACGTGAAAATGGAACAAAACAGATTAAAAGGCCTTTTATTCTGCACCTTTTGCGCACCTATCAGAACAGTATTCCTAAAAGACAATTTTCTCAAACCGTTTCATCTAACCTTTAAGCTTCCAGTCTCCTTAAACACACCTAATGTCGGTACAAGTATTTAACATAGAACAACTTCCTGTAACCAATACTAACAAATTCATAACACGCAACAAATCACTAAGTGAGCGTATAAACTGTAACACAATCCATTACTCTCTGACCTTTAGTATTTATGTAACCAAATATTAACTCCGGAAATGAAGAAGCAATGGTTAGTGTATCATAATATCGCTCACAGAATCTTTGTGAAAGGATTTATTACGTTAGGCTATGACATAAGTTAGTACTTACTTTCAGTGTTTAGGTCTTAGTAATTAGTTCTTTTGTTACGTGTCTTACTTTCTTACGATTGAAGTTTTCTGGTGCGACAATGTTTTTATAAAAGTTGGGACTACTACCTACTGTAATATAATATGTACTGTTGAGATATGTATCCCATAGAATCACTCCTGAATTTAATTATTATACTGGTCCAACACAATAAACTGCCTCGTTGGCCTAGTGGTGCTAAGCGTGACTGCTACGCTAGAGGTCTTGGGTTCGATTCCCAGGTCGACCTAGGTGTTATTGGGGTTTTCTATGAAATTTTCAGTAGCAGGTCGGAGTTTGGATTTGTGCCCGGTTAGTGGCGCTAGGCTCGCCCGTATTACATGGGACCTAAACATATCGGCGAACTGTGGGTGTATATTGGTACACCTCTGCCTAACCCTTCCGGGATACAGGCGTGATGATATGTTATGTTCCAACACAATTTCGAGAAATTACAAAAATAAGTTTTCGTTGTATTCGTTTAATGTTTAATTTATTAACTTTACTCAGGATCTATAAATTACGAGACGGGTTCATCATACTTTATGGCCAAAAATTATAATCAAAACACCAAATAAGGTAGCAATCAATTAGTATTACCAGTAATCATGAAACGTTACTTAAATCTAATACATAACGCATGTAACACGTTAATCATTACATCGAAATACACAGATCAAAAGTTGTTTTGATACTCGCCGGAATCCGGAAGCGAATGTTGGCCAACGACTCCGTCTAGACGAACTGGTGTAATGATACGATGTACTTGCGTCTATTCATTTACGATTCAAGTATATGAAGTCTACACTACTTAAGTTTAGGTGTTTATGCGTTTAATGGGATTGGAAGGCTGGTCTTGATCAAAACATTTCAGAACTGAATTGGTGCTGAGATTGATTTAATGGTCTGTTTTAATTTGACACATAGTTATTGTTTATGAGCTTATTATTCAGGGTAAGGCACCACAAAAGCAGAGAAAAGGGGAGGCTTATACCCAGCAGTGGGTGATTCCGGGCTGATATGATGATGATGATACAGGGTGTGACCAAAAGGGTATAACTATTCAAAAGGGGTGAAGAGTTCCTCGATGGTATAAAGACAGTTCAGCATTCAACATTTCAGCTTTTATTAAAAGTTACTGAAAAATTACATATTTAATTTATTTGACACCAAACAAATAATATAATTTATATTAAAAGTCTAAACATTAAGTGACTTAATATCCATTTAGTTTATTCATGAGCTTTGACCTCAGTCAAAGTTTAGTTAATCTGGGAGTTAAGCAAATATTTTTGAACCTTAACTATGATGATTTAGCCTTAAAGATTAGGTCAGCGGAATAGTTGCAGAATATTAACTATTAATTAACCTTCAAATTAAATTCCAAGTAGGCCATCACGATTTTTCTTCTTAATTAGTGTGCATATAACATATTAGAAATCCATTACACGATATTATTTAAACATTATCAAACTGTACTTTAATCAATTAAATATTAATCTCGATATAAAATCGATTAGTGGATATTTGAAATGAATCGATCGTGTACCTTCGGGTAAGTTCGTGACTCGTTCGTAATGCAACTCCTGCGCAGAAAGTGAACGTAAAAATTCAATGGGTCAGTTTTTGTCATTTGTGATGTATGAGTCTTAATCCGCTAAGCGATGTATCATACTGATTAATTATAAATTAATCTTTTAGGCAACATGTTTGTCAAAATATATGTTACAAGGACTAGTCTCAGAACACTAATTTGTGCATAAAATATAGATTTGTTTTTTATGGCATTTCAATTTCACATATAGTTGTTTAATAAATGAGGTAAGAAATAACAAGAAAAAAACAAGGGGCTTTCAACAGTATTTACTTAATTTCGTTAAAGCTATTTTAATTTATAAATTATGTAATCCTTGGATCAGTCAGAAATATATCATAGAGAATAAGAAGAGTAAGAATAAGTAGAGAATAAGAATAAGAAGAAAATGAGGAGTACAACAAACAAGAAACCCAGGTCACGGATTTTTCGTTCAACGTTTCCATTTTATTTAAACAGAATTAATCTACACAAAATTTAACTTTAATGTAAAACTACTGAACAGTCAATTATATAGCATTATAATAATTTTCCTTACGGAAGTGACCGCGACCGCGAACCAGAAAGCGGGTACTTTATAGTGCCATTTGTCTACAAATAACTGTGTTCTAGTACTCTGGGTCCATAACCCACGGTCAATTAACTTAGTAATTATAAGCTTTGTTTGTTGTTTAATATTACTGGTTAATTCGTGTAAGAGTATTGTCGGGTTTTGTAGGTCAGAAAAAGTGTTTTGTTTAGTGCGTATTTTTGTTTTTTGTTTGCAGATAAGTTGTCGAGTGATATTTAAAATATTTAAATAAAAAAATAGCTCTATTTTGCGCAAATCACTAATATGTTGCAAAATAAAATATACATCGGTTTTTATCATGGCATGGCAAGTTAACACATACCTATTATAAAGACCAAATAATTTATATTTTTATATCTTTATTATTACTTCTTGCAATGAGTTTAAGTTAATCAAATAATATTAGCTAGAATATAGTTATATCGTGACTTTGTTACCTAATGACTTGTTATGTGAAGGGTAAAAGGAAAAATAAAGCGGTCAACTTATTTGATTAAACTTAATTAGAACAGTCGTGACTTTAGTTTTTGTGGTTTTCATTGAATGAAGCATCAATCAAAATAAAATAAGTTAATTTTGCTTTATTTCAATTTTATTTAATCTTCGATTTTTATTATGTCTGTGAACTTAGACAACTTTAGGACTTTTCATTGGTTTTTTTTTTAATTTCCAATCATGATTTTACATTGACAACATTTATTATAAATGTAAAATCAGGTCATCGAAAATAGTCCTTCATATCACTTATAAAATCCTACGTAAAAACAGTAAAAAAAAATAACTAATAAACAGCATTCAACACTTTCTTTAAAAAATCTCACAACAAATTAATATGATAATTTATTCGCGATAGAGCTAAATTCCTAGGTATAAGCTAGTGACAGACTAGTTTTATCTAGTCTTTCATCGTCCTAGATCTAAACATACGTCTATGAATGTAGTATAACTTGTTAGTATGTTTGTTATTCATTGATAACGCTTGTTGATAAATAACATGCTAATTACTTCCCTTCAAGTGTAGTTATACAGTGTAACAGAATGTAACAGGATAAAGGCAACATCTTAGACACCCCAATTAGTATATTAAATTATACGTTCGAAACAATAACTGTATTTAAATTACTTAGAAAAAAAACACTAGGCCTTTAAATAACATTAGGCCTAATGATTTTTAGATTTTGAAGAAAATTAGTCCCCTTCTTTTTCATTAGCCTACATTAGATCCCACTGCTGGGCAAAGGCCTCCCCTTTCTTCTTCCAAACCTTTTCCAAACCCTTTCCAAACGTTCATGGCGATTAGTTTACTTACTAAACGTAAAACTTTTGGGCGAGCGGCGCGGGCGTCCCGAAATCGATTTCAAATCCCATTTCAAACCAAGTACTTTGAGGAATTGCGTTAATTCTGTTACACGTTGTTTACCTATATGTACCTTCGTACCTACTTATAACGTTGTATTTTATTTACTGGGAAGTATATAAAATAAAAAAAGGTACACTACTTTCTCAATACATAAAATGTCCTCAAGAGATTAGTAGTACAGCTAGTTTTCTTTAAAAGGTTTTAGTGAACTCGGCTTGTACCTTCATTATAGTAAATGGGAATAGGCGTAGCATGTAATTAACTTGTTTTTTTTTTCTGTTTACAAGTTTTGTTGTCATTAAAATGCGTATCTTACAGAAACATTCAACATTCTTTTATATTACAGCTGAAAATTTGATTTATTTTATTCAATAATATCTTAATTTATTGTAACCTATACGTTGTTTCATTTTATAAGGTACCTATAGTTCGAAATATATTACACTAATAAACATAATCTTAAAATGTTTAAAACACAAATTGACATATCGTAATCAACATTGATTGTAATAATTTAGGTAAACATATAACTAGACCCGGATTTGCCAGCCAATAACTATTACCTTATTAAGTACAGTTGCTTCTTAATCCAAGTCGCTCGATGAGTCAGTCAACGTTTCTATTACCAAAACTATATTTTAATTTGTTTAAATATCGTTGCTGTGTCAATGTATAAGGGAATAGCCGTGGGAGTCTATCCTATATGCGATGGAATGAAGGTCACATCTTAATATCATCGGAGTTTAGAGTCACCTTGGAATAATCTATGAATTATAAAAGCTATTACTACACTGCGAAGATCTTTGAAGATTTGAATTCTCTTAATAATGATTTTTTTTGAGTGATTTTCGTATAGAACTAATTAATGTAACCAATGTACACCCACACCTGCTACTGAGAATTTCATAGAAAAACCCAATAACACCTTGGTCGACTCGAGAATCGAACCCAAGACCTCCAGCATATCAGTCGCGCTTAGCACCACTAGGCCAACGAGGCAGTCAAAAACATTTTTTTTTTTTTATATTTTGGCTCGTAGATATTCTTTTTTTTTACCAAGATCCTAACTTTAAGTGTCGTAACGTTATCTATATTGCCTAAAAGCTACCAAGGTGCTTCACGGATTAGTTCAAGCTAAATAAATAAAGTTAGCGCCATAACCTCCTTGACATTTCATATATGGGAACCATTTACAAACACATTCATTTTTATGAATATTTATTTGTATTAAGTAGGTTCTAAACCACTATTTAACTTGTTTTCTAGTCTTCTTTAAGGCTGTTATTTTTATTGGATGGCCTTTAGTTAGTAGATTAGGAGGTATGCCTAATACGAATAAATAAGCAATTAATTTTGCATAGGATAAAAACAGATAAATATAATAATATACCTATATTTAAAGTTCACTATGAATGAAAGTTTTACATATAGGCCTCTAGCTTGTTGTACATCACCCGATCCTCTATTTCAGTTTTCAGTCCTATATTTACTATCAACATTTTTTTTTATATCTCACAACTTAACTTTGGCAGAGAATTATTGTGTAGTTTAATACAAAAGTTTAAAGGAATAAAAGGCTTTTTGATTTTGTTTACTTACTTATTCAAAGTTTTAAGTCTAACCATGCATGATAAGCTCACACAGTTAAGTTAAAGGTGTTTTTATCATTGGTTATAGATAACATAATTACAGAAAACGAACTTGTTTTAACAGAACTACTTAACGGATTTCAACATAGATCTCAATTAAAACATATGAGTCGATGTGAAAGTTATGTTATGGTTTAACTGTAGTTAAGTTTAACTACTTTATTAAACTCAGTATTTGTGGATAAAAAAACAACCTTTTAATAACTTAAAGTTATCCTATTTCAGTTGAATAAATCAATTTGATTTTGCGAGTTTGTTATGAATAAACTACTTTTGTTACAAAATGGAAGTGCCAGTTATAAGTTATACCTATTAATAACTTTTTCACGAACAACAAGCTATGAGTCACAACAAAACTACTTTCAATTTAGAACAAAGAGTCAAGTTATGACTTAAGGCGTAATTTACTAGCTTACTTTTAACTTAAAGTAAATTGGCAATATTTTCTCTGCAATTATTTTTTATTTCAGAAACTCACTTAATATTCTGTGTCTTACTTTAAAACTATTATAACTTACTATACATACATTCAAAAGAAACAAATAATGAATACATGAAAAACTAGTATTTATTCGTGCATCGTTTTCTTTAGAAAAAAAATACTACGTCTGCATATTAAAAACGCTTGTGAAAAAACACATAGCAATCTAGTACGGTTGCTTAAGACTAGAACAAAGTAACTGACATTAGCTCGCTGGGCTATACATTCTATACAAGTATTTTGGGTTAATGCCCATTTTCTATTGAACAAAAGAGAGAAATGGTGACAGATTTCAGTTGGTAAGCAAAACAATAAGAGCTGGCGTGGGCGTTGTTGTAAATCTGTAACACTTATGTTACACTTGTTACATTACTGTTTATCCTACGCATATAATTAGCCCAGTTAAGTGACAAAAGAAGTGACGTAAATTTTGGTAGGTACCGTGTTCTGAATTGTGTTAAATGGTTGTGAATTTCAGGTATAAGTTTGTAAATGCAGACTAGTATTGTAATTGTAAAATATTTTTTGAAAGGTTTTTTTAATTTAAGATAAACTTATAGATACTTCCAATTATACTGATATTATCAAATATTTTGGTCTTTAAATTTAGATATTTTATCTTAGTCCTTAATTTAACTTGGGTTTTTATATAATACGCTGTATAATACTAGGTTTATGCTTGCTTCGTTGTTGGAAACAAGCAATATTTTAAGTATGTAATATAGCCGAATGTTCTTACACAAACTATCATGATTTAAGATTGCATCTGCCTAATAATACAGCACAATACCAAACTTACTTATAAAGTAATTGGCATCGACGTCTATCGAACTTCGCAAGGCAACTCAAATATTTTAGTACTTCTATAAAGATAATTTTGCCACAAAATCGTTTAAAGACAGGAGTACTGTCTTGATTAAACTTAGCACTACAAGGCGTCACAAGCTAATAATTAAGGGCTATAATTAGGCCCCTTAAAGTTTATATAATACGGCCTCAATCTCAAGTAAGTACAGCTCTTTTTAGTACAGAATTTGAAGCCGCAAGACAAAGTATTCAAAAAAGTACGGCGAAGCAGTCAAAGCCTGCGCTCAGGCTAACTGCAAAGACCTCTACCAAAAAAAAGAACAAATTATTTAAAGGTTTTATGCAACAGTGTTTAAAAAAAAAAGTCTTATGTACATTACTATATAGAAGCCGACAGAATAAAGCAAGTTATCATAGTCAAATAACAATAGTCGTATCAAAACCTTCAGATGTTCGTTTAATTACCCACCTTGTTATGTCAAGCCTCACCATTAAAAATACAATACTAAAAGAACAATAACTCAACAATGTATAGATCTTCACATTGTATCACACACAAAAGGCTCTATTTGACCCACTTACGAACCTAAAATATCTAGACTATTACGAAAGTATTGCTAATCTAGATTTAACACGGATGGGTAAAACACAAGGTACCTTAAGTCTGCATGTGTCATAGTTGTCATAACAAGACATATTCAAAAAGCTCTGATTATGTAAACTTCAAGTTACTAATGTCAAAGTGTCTCTTTATGGTAAACAGGACTTGTTGATATGGTAAAATGATTAAATTAATTCAGAAAATTAAATCTTATTTACTTTAAAATATTATTGGATGTACTAATTACGACCTGAAAACCTCATTTTTTAGGTTAATTAAACAGAAAAAGCATTTATTTCGTCTCGTCACGTATGCTATTCTATGTAAATACACAAAAAAAATATTTCAATCTTTATCAGAATCTTTATTTTCATACAAACATAATAAAAATAAATTTCACTCATGTCTTAATATATCACTAAAACAACACGAAAAGGAAAACCATTTAGTTTGTCTATTGCGGTATCTATAATTAAATCGACTAATTATCAGAATTATTAGTACTTAAATTAGCGGGTAACCGTAACTTCACGCTTGTAAAACTTTTCAGGGCAGGCAAAGGCCTCGATACTAGTTCTAGATTTGTTACAAATTGTGTTATTATGTGAATCGGGGCCCAACGAGATTATATCGGTATACACGCAGGTAGATAAAGGCGATAGGTAAGGAGTGTAAATGTTTGTTGTGTGACAGGGTTTTGATCTTCTAGAAGATTAATGTAGTTGGAGTATATCTATATATTGAACTTTAAATAAGTATTCAGATATTTTCTTTTTACCCAGATGTTGTTCAGGCAATATTGTGGAAGTCAGATAGTAAATCCAGAGAGCCAGAGAGCAGACTCCAGTTTCAGAAAATTCCAAAAGGGATTATGTAAAAATAACCAGATGTTTGGAAGCTGTCTAAATACAGTATAACAAAAGAAAAAAAAAATAGATTAGCTGCTGAAATCCCTGCTAAAGTGTAAAAAGCTCGCTAAACATAAAGCTTATGTGATCAAAAGCTCACTTTCAATGGTTAAGAATACATACCTCAAAAACATAATGCGATAACTCTAGACAAAATAAGAAGCTTTTTGTTTGTCATACCAAAAAGTTAATCTATCCAAAAATGCAGATGGTCAAATCACAAAAGCGTTCATTAAATAACTGCAGTGGAAAGTAGTTCAGTAATCCATTGAGTCTTGTCTATTGAGTAGTAATATAAATCCATTGAGTCTTGTCATAGCACACTTAATTATATATTTACTAACTAACATAAATTGACTACAGAATACAGGTTACATATATCACGCCTTGCTTTTGTCCCGGAAAGCAGGCGACAAGGCTTTTGTCACTTTCGGCATACTCAACCTTGAACGATTTTGTGAATTGTGGTCTGAGTTGTGGGAGGTAGCGATTTTGATATTTTTTATCATCCTAAAAATGGTCATTTGTAGATTATATTATGGTTTCCCTGCATGTATTTGTTTGTCAGAATAGATTAGAAACATTTTGAAAAATCTAAGATTAGACCTGAATGTCCCTGTGTTTTTTACAAGTAATTTATTTAGATTAAAGAACAACAAGCCTATCAACAAAAATGAAGGATCTTTTGAAAAAATTGCATTAAATTAGTTTATAGAAACACACAAGAGCTTATTATTGAACTTACAAAATTGTACTAAATTAACCAACCAAGAAGGTAAATTAAAAGCTGAATTTACTCTGCCATTGCACCCGCTTTCCGCTCATCCCTTGCATCCGTTACGCTGTTACATTATATTGAAGAAAGCCAACAGGTTTAGCAAGAAAGCGATATTAACTGGACGACTTTCGCTCACTTACGAATTAGCCTTCAGTTTGGATGCCATATGCTCAGAAGCCTTCGGTTAACGGAAGTGGAAGAAACTGGATCAGCCTTGGATTAAATGGAAATTCGATCAACGTAATAAGTGATTAGCAGTTCACATAAAACATATACGTTTTAAGAGCCTAAGGGTCTAATGCTCGTAATTGTTTCCACAATTTTGGAGGTTCAAATCTAGGTCAGGATAGATAAGTCTATTTAAAATTTCCATGTACTATATTAGTATTCTGCAAAACCACAGAAAAAACATGATGAAAATTACATGGAGCAACTTGGATATCAACAAAATTGATTCTCGGAATATATTAATTTTCAGTCAAGGAAATATAATTTTTAGGTTATTTTAAAATGTGTATTTTGGTATCACACAACACGCAGGTCCAATTTACTACTATGCATTTTTTCTTAATACGCGATATCACAAAGAAAGTACATAAAAATGTTACAGAAAATTTTCCATTCAATAATGAGAAAGTTTTACTCTGTTATTCTCGTTTCGGATCTTTACAGTAGAGGTCAAGTTTGAAACCAGTTGACATTTGCATTGAATCAGGTGGCATCCAAATTTGCGACCTTTTTACCTTTTACATAAGTTAACATCACCCGACACTTTGAATTTCTCCGTCATTGTAAAAGCGACTTACATTTAAATGTCATGTAAATACCTCAAGAAGAGATAACTGGTTTAGTTGCAATGGAAAAAAGTGTAAGAAAATAGGAATTATATTTGATGAAGCATTGAAAAACATGGTGGAAATGTGCAAAAAGATAGCGTCTAAAAGATTTGGATAGTTAAGGTCATATACAGTAATTCCCTCCGTCCCTAGAAGAGACTGGCCCGAGCCGGCCAAACTAGCAATAAAAATATGTCTTGTTGTCTTGCTGTTTTCCTTTATTAAGATTGTTAGCAACGCACTAAATCGAGGTCCGAACCTCGCAGGGGGTGCCCTTAGTAGACGTAGCTAACGTGGTTAGTTTTTCCTATTGCTCTGGCTGGAGGCCGGTCCTGGCCAAAAGTCCGGTGAAGCAGTCAAAGCCTGCGCTCAGGCTAACTGCAAACCTCTACCAAAAAAAAAATTCAAATATAATATTAACTAGCCTCAAAAAATCTTAGCATCCCTCATCACGTAGAGGACGTTATGAGGAATGCTAAAATAAGTATGTTGTCTGCTTATGCTGCATACTACGAGAATGTTTATGAACCATTAGGTAACCCGGATTTGCCCGTATTTAGTTTGTTTAGATGAAACAGGTGAGTTACCTAACTCTGAAGATCTCTTAAATGTAATCGGATCATCTTAAGTCTAAGTGAAGGTACCTTCAACCTGTTAAAACTATTACTTAACAGCAAAAGCACAAACTAATCTATTTGAAGATATTTAAGTTGTCTTTTGTTTAATAGAATTCCTAGCACGTATTTGTACTAGCATTTATGTCGGGTAATGTAATATGATGAGAAACTGTTTGTGAATTTTGTGTGAGTACGTGTGTGTGTGCATGTGTATATTACGTTTGTGTGATTTAACTTGAATTAGGCTAACAAATAAAATGTCTATGGTTCGACTGAGCTAAATAGTTAAAGTCGTTTTTTTTTCAAGCCATTTCTGTCCCACTGCAGGGCAAAGGCCTCTCTACCCTCCCTCCATCTCTCTCTAGCTAGATAGGGACGTAGTCATCCATTCCCTATCAAAGGACTCCAGTTCGTCCCGCCATCTCCGTGCTCCGTGCTCTGCCGCGATGTCTCTTGCCATTTAGAGGGACCCATTGGGTCGTTCGTTTGGCCCATTGGTCGTCCGACATGCGGCAGATGTGGCCAGCCCAGTTCTTTAAAGTCGATTACGCGAATGGAATTTCTTAGGAAAGGTTTTTAATAAGATATTTCCTAAGCTATGAGTTCTTGTAATTTTACTCGTACTACGGATACATTCATAGTCACGTTATTTCATCACTTTTTCATTTATTTTATTAAAGTGTCGTCTACAAATATTTGGAGCATAACGTTCAAAAATTAGATTATCGAAAGTAAACGTTTTTCAATGGAGATAGTTTTCCTGTTTAGTAATTTCCGTCTATTGTTTTGTTGCTTTTGTTATTATGTCACTTTCTAGGTATAACATCCGCCATATTGTTTCTAAGTTAACATATAACTTAAGTAACCTGTGTTCGTTGGCTGTCACTTAGTGACCGTGTTCTGTGCATAATAATGCGATCGATGACTAAGTAGCTTTCCTTAACGATGTCACTTTGCTTGACACGTTCATTTGTTTTTATTTGTTTACTTTATGTTGAACTAGCTGGTCCTTTTTCTTTTATTTTATTTTTAAACCTTGCAATACAATTAGGGACATAAGAAAAAAGACCTGTTCATGGGACATTACAGTAATAGCATGGTATACTCTCATTTCCTAAACTAATTATGTGGAATGTTAGTTAAGTAGGTACCTTACAATTTTTTTACATAAATAAAACATACCCCATACATAACTCATTACGTAACAATACACTAAGTAATTCTACTTTTAGGATGGTATTAATTTATTTATTTTTATATATAACGTTACTGGAACTTATTATAACACAGTGCTCATTTTTTAAACAAATTAAAAAGGAACTTTGTAATTATAAATATCGTCGTTTTGTTTTACATTTCCGACATCTCACCGTTCAGGGGCAAACCTTTATTTCCATAGAATGACTAAGCGTTAAGAAAATGATAAATATCGCAATTTATTAACCCAATATTACTCCATTACTGTCCTATAGTTATAATAAGTTAACAAAATGGCCTCTTTTAACCTTGGTGTGTCAATGCAAATAAGTTTTTAACAGCCGTGCCGTTTGACGTAACTGAAAAAGCAACTTTTGTTTTTTTTTAGTCGATCGATTTCGTTTACTTCGCGGAAAAGGTATAAAGCCGTTTATTTCCTGCGGTAAAACTTATAACATACTAATGTAGTAAAGATAAAGAGATTTTTGAAAAATTAATATCTGAAATTATTAGTTATAATTATATTAGTGACATATAATTCGGTATACTGAAAACTACAATTTATATGTCAAAACTTCTAAGAGTATAAGGCGCAGGCCAGACAGAAGA
The DNA here is from genome assembly GCA_905146925.1 of Autographa gamma. NCBI lineage: Eukaryota > Metazoa > Arthropoda > Insecta > Lepidoptera > Noctuidae > Autographa > Autographa gamma. The sequence continues at coordinate 11,192,508 of LR989855.1, forward strand.
GACGTAAGATGCAGATGGGGCGCGGACATTTGACTCGTCCCTTTCATACAAAATTTATAGAACTTACAATATCACTTACTATGTTCTGGAGGAGCTTCTTAATAAACTTGAGAGGTTGCAAAATATTTGTATTCGTTTTGTTTACGGACTGAAAAAGTATGATCATGTATCTCAGTTTCGCAATGAACTCAAGTGGCTCCCAATCCGCCTTCGCAGGAACACTCGTATACTATGTCTTTTGTATAACATCCTTCATCACCCCCTTTACCCTTCTTACTTGCGTGAGCGTTTTACCTATGTCCGTTCCCCCGATGTCCTTTGTAGATCCCATCTTAAGTCCCACCTCAAAATCCAACCCCATACTACTGATTTTTATTCCTTCTCCTTCACTGTTCATGCCGTCCGACTGTGGAATGCGCTGCCGCCTAACATACGGGACTCTCCTTCCATCTCTACTTTCAAGCGACGTATAAAAGAGCACTTTCTTTCCTCTCTTATCTAATGTTTATCCATATATACTGAATTTTATGTATAGTTTTATATATACATTTTATTTATATATGTATATATATGTATGTATGTATTTTGTTATTTTATGTAATTTATGTTATTATTATCTTGTTACACACTGTGTCTATGTCTCTTTTTAAATGTTTCCAGTCACAGGACTGCTGGAAGAAATTTCACATGAAATAAGCAGTACCTTTGTACCTATTTATTCTGTATATGTCGATTATTCTATGTCTGTTGTGTGTACAAAAACTTATAAATAAATAAATAAATAAATGTTCCAAACAAGCATCTTAATTTGCAATTCATGTTACATTACTCCACTTTTATTATATTAAATGTAATCTAGCAGACTGACAGATTTAGATTGATTACTCAATAATGTACTCTGTACCGATACGAATAAGTCACGAATTAGAATGTAAGTTAGTGAACTAAATTCGTAATGTCATTGAACATCAATACAACATGTGTAATTACTTATTTATTTACAAATAAATAATATATATTATATTTGAATACTTTATGTGTGTTCGTATTGCTTAAGACGAAGATACTTCGAAATAAAATATTTGCGTGAAGCTTTTTAATACTGTAAGGCATTAGTAATTAGTTTGCATAATCAGCTGACCTTATAAGAATAATAGAACATCATTATTTTTGAAATAACACCTGTTTTCACCGTTCACCTGATGTGTATTGCAACTAACCGTACGTAATTCCTAATTATGTTAGTTTATAATAATTTAGTATATTAGATACAAAGGTTTTTTTAAAAGAGAGTTATCGATTTACAGTCGACTGCTTAGGGCAACAAATTGAAGTGTTTACTCCATACATGTATATATTTGTAATTTTCAATCAAGTGTCAATCATTCAAATTAAGGTCTTTACGGTTTGTAAGAAAGCATAATACTGCCTAAGACTAACTACAAGAGGTTTTTTTTGTCCTTCCTTTACGTTGCACTAAACGGTCTTGATAAATTATAAACTCTATATTAATTGACTGGCTATTATCGAAATGAATGTCTATGAAATAAATACACCATTTTATTAGTATGGCAAGTCATAATGTCAAACTGCATAGGTAATACTGTGATATCTAACCACAAAGGCTATCGATTTAATTGGATAGTGTGTTTCTCAGAAGGTAGGTATATCTGCGCCCGCGCCGGTCAAGTCTGTGTTATTATATAAAGCGGTAACATGTTACGCGTTCTACTTTAAATGCGGTGCAAATCATGAGCAGATCTAATACTGATCTTAAAACATATTGATGTATGTTTTGATCTTTAGACCAAAAGACGATTGGTGGGCGTGGGAAAAGCGTGTGACATTTAAAATGTAATCTATAAAAATAGTGTTCAAGATTTCTTTATTTTTAATACACTTATAACACGATGCCTTTAAAAAGAGACTTTTTCTGCTACATCGAGATACGTGAGGCGAATGAGACTTGCCAGGGGTATGCTCGATTGATAACGTTCTACACAAATAGCACTTTACACAAAACCTCATTGATAATTTTCCTCACCCACGCGAAAGGAAGGGAAGGTGTTTTAACTTCCTGAGGATGATAATGCAAAAAAAGAAGTTAAAGTTGATTAATAAGCAAACAACGATAAAATTGAAGGTAGTATTTCGCCTCTCATGACAATAGTCCTATTGAGAAAAAAAGCATTACACGCAGTTCAAGCCTCATTTAAAATATATCACATGATAAAAAAAAACAGTAAATAAATCGACCATATCTTAAGGCACACGTATCAATGTGTCGCAATAGTTGCTTAACGTGCAACTTGTTCACAGGTGACACATGCGTCTGAAACAGGCCCTAGATACTAACTTTAAGCTCACAATCTGTTACAGCTATGACGCACGCGCTTATCCGCTTGCTCCCATTGAGTAAGAGAAGTCGGTAAAGATTTAACAATATCTTTGGGTGCTGAAAAGAGAGTGGAAAGACCTTTGCTTTGACGGGCGATAGTAACGAATTACTCATTAGCGGATGTGGAAAGATAGAGTTGTAGTGCATTACTTAATTGAAGACTGATTGAATTTGAAAATTAAAGAGATTTGAAATAAAACAACTTTTACAGATTTTATCGCGGTTTGTATTTGAATGTTAGTTCCCGACGTTTCGACACCTTTGCAGGTATCATCGTAACGGGCAGACTGAGGTGTTGTTCGTCTTTACGGTTGTGAGGTTTGAAGAGATTTCCTGGTAAAAAATATACTAGGTGTACCCCGCGGTTTTTCCCCGCTCGAGTATGTAGACCCCGTTACCGACGTTTTTATAGTTATTCTGTTATTCAGGCGGAGACGCATCAACACATCAAAGATCATGAAATTTGGTCCATCCTTCTTAAGTTTAATTTAATTAATAATAAATGAAGACAACATTGTTATAATAGGCACAGTGATCGAAGCTTTAGCAATATCTCCAAAAGTGTTTTTTTTTTTTGGTAGAGGTCTTTGCACTTAGCCTGAGCGCAGGCGTTGACTGCTTCACCGTACTTTTGGCGGGGACCTTAAGGCCTCCATCCAGAATCTTCAAAAGTGATGCGTACGCCGGAGGTCGTCACATGTTTACTATATCAGTTTTGACATTTGTCCATATAAACTTTTACTCAATTAGCTGATAGCTGTAACTATTAAGATATTAAAGCCAGAAGGGAAATCCCATGAAAGCAGTGATAACTGCAGAGTTTATAGCGGCGGAAAGGAAAGCTCATAAAACACATTAATGACAACCAGGTCAATATCCAGTCATTAAACGTCGGAGATGTTAATATTTGTAATAAACGTCCGCCATTTTATTAAATGGAAATATTCTTTTATTTATTTGTTAGACACAAGATCATTTTACGCAGGTATTTTTTTAACGTAAATGTATAAAAACTAAGTGCTACATAGACAAATGTGTTTTTAATTTTCTTCTTCTTTTTCCTTCCCTTTTCCCAATTTTTTTGGGTTCGGCGCATAATGTTTATTATTCATGACGTAAAATATTTCATAAATAATTTTCATTTTCATTCCTTATTTGTTGTTATTAATCTTGTCAATCCATTAATAATCTACACAAACCATGATTTGAACTCCATTGTGTAAATGACAAGAATTGATCGAAAATCTCTTACTATTCAAGGTGCATAATATGTAATCTCAGTCCAATCTAGATAGGCCATTTAGCCTAGATACGTTATACTTTCCTAACCTCGCTGTAGGCTACAATTTTAGCCTCTTAAATAGTACGCAAAGACGCATAAATAAATCTCAAGTAGTGTTCAGTGTGTTATGATTACTTAGTATTAATCACTGGTTGAAACAAAAGGCGGCGCGTGCGCACCGAGCTACGGGGCGGGGGGAGGGGTGAAAGGCAAACAAGGTGACTATATAAAGTATATCTGTCATAAATCAGGTTTTTAATTCATTAAGTCAGTGGTTTATTGTTCTTTGAGTATATTAATTGTCGAGGGTTTTTGTTTTTATCTATATGACAATCCGATTAGATCGATAATGTAGATAGTAGTTACGAACGTAAGAAAGGAAATAAAATGTGTGAACAATGAATGAAAATGTAACTTATACACTTTTACCGATAACATATTTTCGGAATCGAACTACAGACCCCAAATAAAACCTCCAACCTCACGTCCAATAAACCAAGAAGCCTTTCTTTACACAAGTACAAATGTGTGAGAATGTTGTTAGAAACAACAATTATAAACACATTACAGATAAAGAATAATCACTTGAGGCGTATTTAGTTCATCATAAATGAAAAGGTGCAAATGGATTTGTATTTTGTAATACCTTCTAAGAAAACATCCCTGTTTGTTTTTTTAATTTAAAAAAGAATTAGTATTTCAAAATTATTCGAGTTCTTGCCGACAAGAGACGTTTTACTTGAATAATTCGGTAAATAAATTACTAAACTTAATCTATTTAGATATCTTTTAGTAACATGAAACACGAGTACATAACTTGTCATAAAATGACAGCAGTTTAAAAATTAATAGGTATGATATCAAATGCATGACTAACTTTGTCACGAAATAGATAATGTTTTTTGTTTGGTTGAATGAACACCTATTATTGTTATTCAACTTGTTCAATATATCGATAATATGATAGTCAATAATAATTATAGCTATTTTTATTTGAAATCTTGCGGGTAGAGTTAAACTTTTTTGAGAATTTAATGAGAATATTTTATAATTTCCTACTTTTCAAGAATAATAATAAGACAATATACAAATCTTTACTCGCCAGTGGGACACTTAAAAGGTTACTAAAAATATGAACAAAAAAGTAATCATTAGTAAAAGAATCTGACAAGATAACGTGGGAATTTGTATCATTTCATGTAACACAAGTTTCAATTTACAAGAACACTCAATATTATGTCATTTGTAATTCTTAAAGTTATCCAATTAAGGATTTAATCGTGAGTCAGAAACATAATGCTGCAATTCGGATCGTAAATCCAAATCTGTCATTTTGCGGCCAGCATTAAAAGGATATTAGCCAAGGCATACAGCAAGACAAGAATAATAAAAGGTTTAGTCCAAACAAATTATATGTATTCACATTGCAGCGATTTTTTTTATTGTGCACAAAACTGTTGTGGAAGTGTGACTAGTATATTTCAGTTTTGTTCAGGACTTTGCAAAGGAAGCTTTGGTTATGTTTCCAATATCACGATTGCTTTGGCAGATTTTTTTCTCAAGAGAATATAGAGCAGGTCTAGCAATATTACAGTTAATAAATAATCTTGTACTTAAAACTTAAGCTTTTTTAAAGGTCAGGCGAAATAGCTACAGGGAAACAAAGTTTAGTTTAGTTTTAGTATACATCCATATTATGTTAGCGGTATGCAGAATTACATAATAACATTTTTCGATATTTCGGTCAATATTACTCACGTTGTTGTGTGTTTTTGAATTAGTGGACCTTCTGTAGTTTAATATATTGAGACAATAATGACCAAACCTGTGCCCGCCCTTATAGAAGTTATTGTTCTGTTATAATCAGATCTCAGTAGATCTGGTTACTTGAACGATCGGCCTTGTTTACTTAAAGCGCTGTTTACATTCGGTAATATTAATAGAGCTATTATTGTAACTAATACCTTAAAGCGGCTTATTTCAAACCGACCCTTTCTGTCAATGTGACAGTTGTCTGCCAATTAAGAGCTCTCCAATCTAAGGCAGTTATCAAATAGTTTTCGAGAAACACTTCCCATACATTACCTGAAATATCTTAATCTAAACTTATCTACAGATCGTGAACTCAAAATATATGATGCAAATACAGCACTTGCCTTAAAGGCGCAATTGAAAACAATTGCCACTTAATGTAAACGTCACTTAACGCCAGTCCTATACGTCATGTATATGTCTATTGTACTGTTGGGTGTAGCCGAGTAATGCTAAAGATTTCGTCGTGAACTCGTGACCACAGCCCACCAGCCCTCAAGGCCGTCGATAGCAATATTTGTGAAAATAACTTCAATAAGCGTTGAGACATTGACTACAAAAGAAACACCAAAGTTGAAATTACATTTTTTACGTCATTGCGGAGACAGCTGTCACTTTTGAATAAAGAATGTACTACACCGATTCTTTTTTAAGGCGAAATGACATTCTTTTCTTAATTGAAATATTTCGGAGTTTATAAAAAGAATACAAGGTACGATTTGCTTTTAATTGCTTTCATGAAGGGCAGTACCTATATATGTATCTTAATGCGTATTTAAATGAATAATAAAATAAACTTTAGCTCGGTTTTTTATGCTTGTACTCGGACAGTAATAAATTGTGCATAGACATTTATTAACATTAACAAAAGTTTCAAAAACATTTGCTATCTTAGTAGGAAGAAAAATACTCCTTATATTATGCTAATAAATTCGACAATTTAGTATTTTTCCTATAAAAACGTCATCAGAATAATTATAATTAGTCGTTTGCAATGAACAATTTAGAAGGTCGCATATTTCGGATACCTTGCTCCAATCTTGATTGATTTGAATCAAGCGTTTTTATGGCTAATAAATAAAGATATCGATCTGAATCTGTGATGAAGTCGTTAAGTAGTTCTATAACTTATCTAGTTACTAAATTAGGAAATATACTCTTATTTTTCCTGAAGAATAACCAAATGCGTACAACATTGCTCTGAACCCAAGTAAGTAGCTAAAGCAATTGTGTTATGGAATTCAGAAACAACGAAAGTACTACAAAAACCCAGACCCGGGACAATGTAGAAACGTTGTTTTCTACATTGCATGTTGGTCCCGGGATCGAACCCGGGACCTCAGAGCTAGAGACACTTTTTACACCACTCGAACACGTGAGTCGTCAAATCGTGTATGATGTGTTGGCAAATTAGTTTTCAATCAATAGCTTCAAAATCATCTCAATAGAATAAATAACAAAAAAAAAAATTGCTTTTGTTCTTACTTTATTATTTTAAACAGTAACAATTTTTGGGCACCTAATAGCAAAAATTCACAAAGCAAAAATTGCTAGCCTTTATTTTTTCTCATATCCTGGCCTATTACCGCACAATTGTTTTTGCCTCTATAGTCTATATTCTATTGATATATTGAGTCACCTGTTACGTTGCACGATCGGTCTTATAAACGCACGACTTTGATACACTTAAAGTAAACATATTTACAACCATTGTTTAGCGTCTATCATGTTTATACGTTATAGGGGATTATTGTTATGTAGTTAATTTGCAAATTGATTTGATGTTTTAGATAATGTTACAAAATATAGAACCCAGAGCACAATTGTAATTAATAAAACTAAACAGCTTTATTTATTCATACCTATGTTAGAAACGTAGTTTGACTTTTTATTTGCACACATAATTATGAAATTAAATTTAAAATAGGAAATTCAGTAAAACTAAATAAAATTACACTAAACAATCTACAGGGCCAGGGGTCCTTTACAAAAACATAAACATTGAAATATTAGACTTAAGTAAATGTCAACTTTACACTAACAAAGAACATAATTAATAGGCTTTAGGTGCACTGGTCTAAACTAAGGCTATACGTTACACACGTGTGTTCACATGGTCTAAATAGGGCCACACGGATAGGGCCATATGTACCACCTCTCACTTTCTGTATAGGCTGTTACTAACTGCCCATGTTATAAGATCGATATCTAGATAATCTATTAAAATTATCCTTGGTAGCTCATTATTTTACATACCTAATATTCCAAAGACAGAGTATTTTTCCATAATAAATTATCAATTTCTACAAAATATGAAACATTTTGTTCACCTAATATTGGTTTACAAAACTTTAAATATTTCAGTTAAATAGGTTAAACTTACCAACAAGTTTTACACCGAAATTATGGAGCCCTACCGCTAACTACTTATGAATTATACTTAAAACATTAACAATGATATAAAAATTAAGCTTACACAAGAAATAACAAAAAAATATAAACTACATAAAACTAAGAACTAAAATAAGGCAACAAAAAATTCATCCACATGACGTCGACTTGGATACTACTAACTACTTATGAATCTATATTTTTTACAACACGCTGTGTAAAGTGCAGTACTTGCGTAGTGCACAGATAATGGCGGCTAATCTGTTATCATATTTATCTGATCGAGCTCGACGTTCGAGTTTTGCATTATGACATTAAACGCTCATAAAATTAATAGGGTATACCGTAGACAAATAGGCTAGATTTGGTTACGGTATAATGTTATATAATTAGACTCAATTGTTCCAGTGTAGCTTAAAGGACGTCTGAAACAGAATTTAATTTTTAATTAATAATTTTGTTGGTCTTTTAGTTAAGTTGAAGAAGGGGTCGTTAAAACGACTGCTTAGCTAAGACGACATTGATAAGTTTCAATGTTAGTGTAGAGAATATGAATTTCGGTGGCCTGGAAAAACTTGTCATCTGTAATTTCTGCAAAAGAGAGAATAATTTAAAAACAAAGTAGTCGGAAACCAGTCTTAATAAATTTACCCGAATACCATTAGAAAAGCAATTGAACATCTGACCTCTACAACTCTCTGCGTTTGTGTACAATAATAAAGAAATTAATTACTTTCTGTACAATGAAATCTTATAATCTACGCCGAGGCAGTAAAGTTTTATTTTCATGTCAGTTAAAATTATCCTCACTCAAGAGAAAACGTTAGTGAACATAACTAATGACAGCTATCTATTTTCTCGCAAATGGTTCTTACAAATTGCAAGCGAACCAAGACGCTACATCGTTTTACTTTTATCTTAACTGTAGTGTACATTTGTATAGTAATCTATCTGTTAGACTGGCTTTAAAGTAAAACGCTGTTTTATTATTACACACCTTAAGGCTATTTTTAACATCAAAATAAGCCGGCCATTTTTTAGTTTTTATATAAATTCATCTCAGTGATATTAACCTTACAAAGTGTGTAACAAACACCAATTATGTAACTTACATAATACAGTTAATTACAATTTTATTTAAATATCTATTTTTGTATCTAGAACAGATTTCATCCAACTCCACATCTAATATAAACTGACGCTAAGTGAACGGTTATGTCACTTGAAGTAACTGAATTATCGTTCCAATGACCGACTGCCAACCGTCCAGTATTGTTCAAACGCACTTTCTTTGTTCATAGATTAAAGATTTCATAATGCATTGTTGCAGATGGCACTTTCCATTTCAGTGCCACTCATTAAGTGTTACGTGCGTAATTGATAGCTATGCTTTCGCTTGTTATCTGTGTATGTAATTCTGCCTTACATATGTCACGTTACTCGTCATCGTTTATTTATTTACTTTTTATATTATTGTGCATGTTAATAGGATGTATACTTGTTATCATTAGTATTCAAATTTACAATCTCTGTTTCCAGGTGGAAGGTGTCTCGAGGACAAGCAGGAGGTTACCGGCACCATCAGCTACAGATGGCAATAGTCCTGGTCAAACAGAAACAGTCCAACCAACGTTCAGGCCTAGAACCAGTAGGAGACGAGAGGAAACTACTCCAAGAGAAGTCACCCGGACTAGGACGAGAAGTAGGCCAGAAGTTTCAACGACCACAGAACAGCCACAAGCTTCAAGTGCAAGAAACGAACGATTCGATTCGAGAAGAACTCGGACGCGCAGTCAACCAACTAACAATGAAACTAATAAAGATGCTTCACTAACAAGAGAATCCACCGTTCGGACTAGGTCCAGAGCGGGAGGTAGACGACCAACTTCAGCTGCCCCATCCACTCAGGCACCTGTAGAATTGACTTCTCCGACGATTGACGAAAGCAGAATTGAAGTCATTAATTCAAACTTGGATGATATAACAAAAATAACTAAAGAAGACACAGCTACGACACAGTTCAGACGTAGAAGTTCTTCTGTAGCTCCAAGTACTGAGAGCATAGCACCGAGGAAAACACGTGGGCGAGTCAATAATAGAGCAAACGCAAGGTCTCTCGATCTCGCCGTGTCAGGCACGACCAACACTTTATCGGTAGCCGAAAAAGCACCCACTACAGCTAGAACTTCCTCTGACTTGAGAAACTCTAGGAAGTTAAGATACAAAACTCGGCTATCGGAAACAGATACGAATTTAACAGGTGAAGGACTCGTTTCAGCAAACGAAGTTATTAAGTCTAGTCAGAATAAAGAGAGTGTTACTAGTCAAGCAGAAATCCAAACTGCCGCTCCAACCGTTGTCGAAACAATTGTTCAACAGAGCACAGAACCGAACAAACCGAAAACAACAACTTTGAAAGTGACGAAGGTTGTAAGACGCCCTTTAGGAAGAGGAAAGTTAAACTTTAGGCCAACTGTGACTTTGCCTAAAACTCCGGTTGAAGACGATATATCTGAAGATGATAATTATCCAGCGAGTTTTAAGGCATTGATCCAAGCAAAGAATGCATCGGTATGTAATATATATTTTTGATTATAAAATCTTTACATTGTCATTATTTAATTCATTGCCATTTAACCAATAATATTTCCAGACACAGGCGAGCTCTCCAACCGGCGAGAGTTTGTCACTGAAAGCATCTCAAAAAGTTTACAAATCCTTCTCCTCGTCACCACAGTCAACACTTACTGGACCAGGCACAAACAAATACTCAAGGGTAAAACACAATTTTGGGTTAAAAAGGGAAACTTTACATAATGATACAAAATACTAACAGTTCAACAATTCAGTTATTTAAGCTCAATGTGTATTCATATTTTTACGGTAACTTCAAATCTATAACTTAAACAATGAAACAAAACAAATCATTTACTAAATTTTTATATGTAAAAAGTTTTTATTCCAAGAATGTCAAATGAAATGAAATAGTAAAATATGTTCCAATAAATATAACCATAAAATTTACAGTTGCGCAACAAAGCAGCGGTAGAGGATTCAAAAAACGACAACGAAGATTCTGACAAGAAAGCGTCTGAAACTACAGTTGCACCGGAAGCGTCGAAGCCTACTTCAGAATATAAACCAAGAGGCTCTTACGCTCCAAGGAGTAGAAAATCTACCTTTACTTCATCGTCGACCAACATTAACTCTCAAAGCACTGAGAAACCAACTTTTAAATATAGCAGAAAATTTAAAGCATCCACAACGGAGTCACCTAAATCTGAAGTCATTAAAAGCAAAACAGTTGATACAAGTAACGCGCCAAAAAAGTCTTTCGTTCGACCCGCAGTTTATTCAAGAAAATTAAAAAGTAAAACCGTTAGCAACACCGAAACTTCGTCCACGGAAAGTGCAAAAAATGAAAATTCTGCAATCATCCCTAAGAAAACTATTCTACCAAGAACATCGTATTACTCAAGACTGAGAAACAATGCCAAGAATGAAGTGACGACCACTACGGAATCTGTTACGGAAGTGAGCAGTGAAACTCTTACAAGGAAAGCAGAAGAAACAGTGGACACTCCAGTCGTGTATGCTCTACTAAATAACTCGGAAGACGGAGAAGCTGTAAGGATTGATATGCAACCTGAAAATAAAGACAACCAAATGTTTTTAATATCAGTCACAAGTAAAGAATCCTTAGAAAACAATACAAATAATGAAGTTATTAATACGGCTGAAGAATCTGAAAATATGCCAGTCATCAACCATACTCCAACTATAACATCGAGACATGACACTGATAAATACAGGTATCATGCTAATTACAAAGATCACAATTCAACTAATGATATTGAGAAAGAAAAACCGTCCTCAACTGGATTCCCTCCTGTTAGAAATCTGCAAACAAGAAAATATGGACGTAATCGTAAATCTAAAGATGGTTCCGAATCCGGTTCTGTAACTACTCCTAAATCAAGAGACAGAAGTATTAGGAAGTATAGTGAATCCTTCTCTAAGACAACGGAGGCCTCAACCAATGGGGTAAGTAATTTAATCATTTCCCTTCATTCCACGAAAGAAATCCATTCATATATTTCATTTCTGTAACAATACTTTACAGATAACGCCTGAACCAGATAAATCTAAGAGTAGGTTCAGTTCTAAATACAGAGCTGCATATCTTGATAAACCATTTTACAAACCCACTGTACCTACCATTACATCATCAACTGTAAGTAACACGATACATATTTAAATACCATCCATCACCATGTTTTTCAAAATTGTATCCCCCGTAAAATATGATATACTCAAACATAATCCAGTTAATTACAAATCAATCAAAGCCCCTTTATCAAATTGGCGTTAAGGTATCAACCATTCAAATATCATTCATCAATGTATTCATCGCTGCACTTGATATAATTCATTATGATTTTGTAGGGTGATTTCTGATTACTACCGAAAAGGAAAATTAATTTTTGTGACATAATTTAAATATATTAATTCATTTTAAGTAAGCAATCAGAAATAATCCTCTAATGCTGCATTAAACTAATCAATTGTCATCAATCAATCATTGTCATCGTAAAATAAACGTGTAATTTTACAATAACGACAAATTTCTCATTGCTAAAGGCTTGGCTGAAATTCTACGTCACTGACCACCTGTTGACAAAGTCTGTAGAAGAGCCTAATTGGTTCGAAGGAGACATATACACTACCGAGTCGATGTCAAGACAGAACGACACAACGCCATACTTTCATGAATCATCCATTGAACTGGTTAATGGAATCATATAGTTAACATACATCATTGTCACGATCATTACTCTCATTCACCCTTTTGTAAATGGATATGATTTAGTTTTAAAGAGATATAGAGTTAAGAGCATTTATAGTTTTGGATAAAAGTAGATTTTAGTTTTAGTCATACATTTTTTATTTTAATAAGTCTCTTTAGAACAAAATTTTCCTTACATCTTTATAAGTTTGTGCGTTAAGAACAACTCATTGCACGTTTTATAAAAAGCATTTAAAACTTGACGCAAAAACTTTAAACTAATGTACGTACATGTAGAAAAGCATTCACTAACATACTATTAATATAAGATATTAAATATTGTATACATGTTACATCTTGTTTTAATACATAACATCATCTATTGCTTACTTTCATTTCACACTAACTTCTAAATAAATCTAACTTTTGACTTAATTCCAAGAAACATAAAGAGGCTTTGGTCTTTGCACGAGTTTCTACTCGGGATTTTCATTTCATGCAATAATTCTGTCCAATCTTAAACATATCACAAAGCAAAATCTATTTTTCCATTTATATGGGTGAGATTACTTCCTTTTTCAGGTAGAGGGAGAAGAGATACAATTAGGGCCAGACATGAATGCTATTTCCTTTACTCAGACACGAAGGACACTGTCCTCGGCAGACTTGAAACTGTCCGAGAGTCTGGTTAAGCCATCACATGTGATGAACGTTGAGGCATCACATCACTCGCCGTCAGTTACTATCTCGATATTCGATGCTCTAGCTGAAATACTCACGTCCACACCCAGACCACGAATCTCTTCAACAACAGAAGTAACGAAAATCCAAAACCTTAATACTGATGTTAAACCAATACTCAACGGCGTGAGTAGCAATATTAATGTAAATAGTGTCGGAGGCTTACCAAGTCTGGACACGATATCGACCAACGCCGATGTAAGCACTACTACTAAATCTGTACAGCCCACTGTTCAGGCAACACCAAATGTGATTAACAGTATGGTCGGGGGAACTGTTACACAGTCACTAAACATAGAGAACGGAAATGTTAATCCTGTGAATACACCACAACCTCCCACTCCCACTCCCACTACTCCTGTTTCCGCAAGGAGACCATTCGCCATCAGAGTGTTATACTCAGATACAGAACCGCCTACAGACAAACCCACGACTGCATCTACACCAACTCAGGGATCGACTGACAGCCCGAAAATGGTATATAACACTGTGTCTGATCTTTTGTTGTCCAATAACAATTTAGTATCTTCTGAACTAACTAGCATGTTGTCAAATAACATTATAAATATAATAGAAAATATGGATGAGAATAGTAGATTGAAGTTAAAAAGTTTAGATATGGCGAAAGTTTTAAGGAATTTGATTCCCCGAGCTTTAGATGGACTTGCGACTGTACTAGACAATGCTGATTCGATTCCAAACACAACACCTTACAGTTTGGAGGACATTAAGGATACAGAAAATATTGACATTGATGGTATAGAATCCAATAATGCCCTCCAAAGTGTAGACACTGCCAGTACTGTAAATATCACTGTAGATAATAGAAATGTACCTGATAGTGTTACACAAACCCCCACTAATGTAAATAGCCCTGTTACACCGGGGGTCACAGACAGCACGAGATCTGTATCTAACAGCCAGGCGACGACAGCTGCTTCTACAACTATAGCTGCTGTTAGCCCCGATCAACTTAGTTCTGCAGTTCAAAGTTTGACAACAACTACAGCAATGCCTTCGTCCTCTGTCTCGTTAGAAACAGACTCAGTAAGTGTAGATAATGAAAGTGACAGAATTAGTGATACTAACAAACTTGTTCCTTTACCTTTTCTTACAAACTTCCAAAGTGCAGATTTCACCGCCAGCGATTTAGATAATTTAGACAGCACTTCCACAACTCCAATTATAAGATCCTTATCCTTGGCATCCTCGTCAGTATCACCACCGCGTGATATTGATGACGTACAGGATCCTAGTCAGATATCGCGGTTACAATTATGGGTACTATCAAAGAAAGCTAGAGTACTGCAGATGATTGAAGACATTATTCGACAACATAATGACGAAATAGCGACAGCTCCACCACTGACTGATTTTGTTAGCCCATCTGGCAATATTAATTTATCCGAACGTTTGACCAATATTATGAACACAATGATTTCGACGACTGAAGCTGTGACGACCAATGACGTTGATTCCTCCTCTCCCATGACATCCCAATCCTTCGTTTTAAATCCCTTGTCCACAAACAAATTCGAAACAACCACGAGTGGGACTCCTGAACCTGGTCTCACAACAATGGCTGCATCGTCAGATATGGTAACAACTAGTGTTCCATCTACCACTGTGCCAATATCCTCTCGTTTTGGTTCTGAGGAAGTAACGACTGGTACCACGGGTTCGTCTCCTGACATTACAACAATTACTCCAGAAAATAGTGTTACTATCAATGACATCACAAGTACCACTTCTACAACTACTACAGATGGTACATCAGTTGAAGTGTTAAGTCGACTTCAAGATGATACTATCACTACAACAGATGCTAATACAGAGACAATGGAAACTACAACAGCAGCAGATAACACGGAGACGACAACACAGCTGGATGTCGAAACGACGACAGTTAACATAGACACCACAACAGTTACCGACGCTTCAGACAACAACACTACACAAACAACAACAGTTAGTACTTTGAGCGTTGGAACACCCGCTATTCCGAAAAAAGATTACGTCATATTCGGAATATTGCCTAACAATACAGTGGTACGTAAAAATCCTAACGAGGACATATTGGAAACATTAACAGAGACGAGCCCATACATTGTTTACGGTGTACTACCAAATAACACAGTAATACGTAAATTCCCGAATGGGACTAGAGTGCCACGAGTCATGCAAAAAATTGACATACTACCAATCAGTCCATGGAGTCTAAGAAACCCATACAGCCCCATCCATAATAATCCGGCCATTGTCAGACCGCAGCCTAACCCCATCCGAGATTCCACTAATACTGTGACATCCACAGACACATCAAATAACGGAACGGAAAGATTAACCAACGACACTGTAAATAACCAACAAACGATGGTATTGACTTTATGTTATTTAGCTTGAACGTTACGCTTGGTGCTTTGTTTCTCACTAGCATCCGCAATGTCTCTGGAGCAGTCGGCGCATGCGGAACGGTCTTCGGGTATCTGCATGCATGACAAACTATAACCGCTTTTTATAACAGCGCAAGGCGGTAACAATTTATTTCGTAATTGCAGATTACTCCAACGGCACTTAATATTAAAAGCAGTAACGGTATAACTACCACAATTATGCCAGAAAAAAGCACTGCCTCGCATGTATTGAATTTACGCACAACTACAATGCTACCTTCTATTGATGAGATTCTGCTTAATAGTATATCTTCGGCCGCTAAACAGGAGATGGTCATATCAGAAATGACGAGCTCTACTCGCGAACCAAGAATATTAACACTGGATATTGATCCGGAGGTATAATTATATTATTTATATAGACATTTCCTTATCTATATATTCTCTTTTATAATACCTTGGTTACTAATATTCACTTTATTTATCACACACTTTCATACGCAAACATAACACTTGGACTCGGTATAAACCTTTCGTAGAGAGTTGTTTTTTTTATTGAAACGGTAAGTGGTGATGGGTTCCACCTTTAGTTAATAATTGCAATAGTTAAAACAGCTAAAACAAAATTTACAGAAAATGTGGTTGAGTTTAACATAAGTGTAAAACAATTACAGACAAAGCAAATAAGAACGGAAAAACCAGGAGAAGGTGATGGTGGAGCAGTATTTAAATTTATACCTATAGACGAGGTTATGGTACAGCCACAAAACACGAATGTATTGCAACTGGCTTCCACAAAATCTCCACCAACAACGAACTCAGTGCAACCAGAAACAGGGACAATGCAAACAGTGACTGAAATAAATATGCAGACACCACCTATACAAATACAGGAAACTACTATGAACGATGCATCAACAACTACTCAGGGAACAACAAGTGTTGGCCCCGAAACAACAGTTGTGTCTTCGGTATTTACGAACGCTCCAGTGACTATGCCATCTACTACAACTGAGGCTACAACATTGCCACCTACAACGACTACAACCGCAGCTCCTACCACTACAACAACTGAGCCCACGACAACTTCAACGACAACAACAACAACAACAACAACGCCGGCGCCAACAACTACAACAACCCCCGAACCTACAACAACAACAACTACTACCACTACTACTACTACAACTCCGGCCCCAACTACAACTACAACGGCTAGAACAACAACGACACAGTTGCCAACAACCACGCAAGCTACAACAACATTCCAATCCACAACGCTCAGTCTTCAGGAGGAGTTAAAGAGATATCAAGACGATGTGCAGCTACTGCAAACATTACTTCAGGCTACGGGACGAAATCCTAAAACCTTGAATCTTAACCCCAATCCACTACTGTTGGGCGATTTTACAACAACTGTTATGCCAACGACGACAACTAGAGCAACAACAACTACACGGCCGCCAACTACCACTCAAACTAATGATCCAGCAAAACTGTTGCAAGCATTATTTACAAACCAAAACAACCCATCAACGTTATCTATTCCAAACCTTGGTGGTAACTTAAGAATCACAACTGGACAGCAAGCAACTACAACATCGCGATCTATAGAAGAGGATATCAAACAGTTCGAAGCCGACACGAAACTCTTGCAAGCTCTATTACAAGCTACGGGCCAAAACCCTGCCTCTCTAAACATACCCACATTAGATAGTCTAACAACCCTTAGAGTTCCTACTACAATACAAACAACTACTACGCCAATAACAACCACAACACCAACAACTACCACAAGACCAACAACAACAACTAGACCTACAACAACACAAACAATTGAAGACGATCTCAAACAATTCCAAGAGGATACAAAATTATTGCAGGCTCTTTTACAGGCAACAGGTCAAAACCCAAACAATCTGAACATCCCAGTGATATCTGGTGTAACATCTAATGTAAGAATCGCTTCGAACCTTCAAACGACGTCACTGGAGTCAAACCCAACAACTCCTTTGAACGTTAGGCCTGTGTACACGACTACTAACGGGCCAGTGTTTCAGACCTTTGCTCCTCGATCGTTAACCACTACTACGTTGCAGCCTGTGACCGATGTCGGGATTTCCACAACTTTCCAACCTTTCAACCGCGGGAGACAAGGAACTACAACAACTAGGAGTGCCCCAACAACACTCACTGGTCGTCGAGCGCCGTTCACTGGCTTCACATCAACTACAGAAATGCCAAGCTCTTCCACCTTCTCAGTTGAAGAAGATTTGGCCTTTTTGAATAATTTGGTAAGTAACGTTTTAAATTCATTTGACAGTATAATAATATTATTATTCCTATTATCTTAAAAAAAAACATGACATAATTCCTCACTTTGGGTAAACTACCAAGAACTAAGTATAATGATGTTAATAAACCACTTCGCCTTTCATTTTCCTATTATGCATGACTTTAAGTCACGAACAAATAATCTTCTGTGAAGTCATATTTTTTATACAAATTTTTTATTTCTGATTCCAGAAAACTGTATTAAAAACCAATCCTAACAACGAGGATCCTGAGGCAGCTCTCGCTAATCGTATCATAGCACTAGCAGTCGAAAAAAGTCTCAATGAAATACAAACCGGCACCAGTGAAACAGTTCGTACAGGCAAAAATATAGCTGTCAGTGGGAACAACTTGATACTATCTACAAACCGACCTATGACTACCACAACAACACCAACAACAACTACAACAACAACCACAACAACTACACCACGACCAACAACAACAACACAGAGACCAACAACAACTGTCAATGGTCCATCCATCGAAGATGATATCCGACAGTTCCAAGAAGACACTAAGTTACTGCAAGCATTACTTAAAGCCACAGGACAAGACCCTTCTAAACTCAATTTACCAACACTACCCAACTTGAATGTGAGTCCCAAACAACCAAATGGTGCTAATGATGACTTGAATCTTCTCTCAAATCTGCTAGCTTCGCCATCGCCACTGAACGAACCTTTCGATTCGCTTACGCCAAAACCCTCTGGTAACATTAATGATAACGGAGCTAGAGGCAGTGCAACAACAGCTTTGCCGTATGGCGCAAAGATAGCTGTTAAGGATGACTTAAAAAGTGAACAAGATGATGAAAAGTTGTTACAAACTTTGATCAAATTACAGGGCGCACAGGAGACCACGACGCAAAAGAGCAAACTCACTATAACAGGTACAGGAAACTATCTGCGAGGTTAAAGTTAATCATTTTAGTACAGACTTAATTTGTCAACTTTAAATTACGTTTTTAGTTCTTTTCGGTAAATAAAAGAAAATAAATACAGTTGGTGTTAAACATAATCGCGATTACACTTTATTTCATTTTTCCATCCCAACATCTGTCAAAAGAGAATCATATCTCTCGAATTAAAATTATCAGACTACCGAAAAATCGGCCCTTAATCTATTTTGAAGTTTTATGTATTGAGTAATAAAATTACTTCGATTGGACATTTTCAGGACAATCGTCAGATGAGGCCTTGAAAAACCTGATTCAACAAACACAGCCAACCGGTATGGTCTCAGAAGCCACGCGAGCGCCTATGTCTTTGAGCACCGAGTATGGAAAGAGCAACGACGCGTTGCTAGCTGCTTTGTTGAAGGAGCAAGGCTTCGGTCCAACCACGGCAAGTTCTTTGGATGAACAACTTCGACTCGCTGTTAGTCTAACTTTTCTTACATCTTAATACATTGAAAGAAAAACATAATAATTTCTTTCAAACCCCATTTACTCATTATCAAATATAACTTTAACTTCACCCATGCAATCAAACAGTAACTTCACTTCGCTTTTTGCACCATTATCGTTATCTATCATCTGTCTCTTCATTTTATATCATTGGCTAAATATTAGTATGTATGTATTCATTAGGATCTCTAGAATTAACTATAACCTCGTAGGCTTTACTGAACCAAGTGGTAGTGACGCCGAAGGCAAGGCGGACGACGACACCGCCGCCGCCACCACCGCCGCCCGCGCCGCGCCGTCCGATCCTGGATGGACTGGCGTGGCTGTGGCAGCAGTGGCGAGAGACCGCGCCGGGCTCCGGAGCGCCGCGCCCCAACCGGAGGCCCGAGCCCGCGCCCGCCGCGCGCCCCGCGCCCTCCGTCGCCTCCTCAACAAGCAATAGGGTCAACTGGTTTGGCTCTGGGCCATTCGTTGGCAACGCCGATGATAGACCAACAAATCGAGTGGGTTTCGCATCGCTATTACTCAAACTATGTGATTGGGGATGAGGTGTTGGGAACAGACTTTAGATTAAATAATAGCAGATTTTTTTATAGAAATTCTTATTTTTGTTTATTCAGATTTTATTTTACTTGTTCCTATTTAATCTAAGTCTGGGGTTGTATAGTTACATGTATAGTAATGGATATTGGGAGGGATGTACATAGTGAGAAATGATTTAAGGTTATGATGTATTTTTTTGTAGAAATCAATTTTGTGTTTACTTAGTTAAATTATTTATTAAACATTGGCTTCATTGGCTTGTACATACATTATTGTGCCGTAAAGCAGCGCGTTTTATTGTAAAATAAATGTTTTTAATTTACGTGTTTGTGTTAATCTGTGTATAAGTGTTAATATCAACCCTGTTCACAATTCATCTCATTCTACACCCGTTGTATATAACATAATCGTCACAAGAATTGACTGGATCTTAATATCTTTGGGGAAAATTGTTTTTTAAGTGCAAAGTTACCTTTTCGAAGTTAATAAGGTCTGGTTGGTTTAATAATTCCTTATTCCTTGACGTTTTCCGTCGTTTAACAGGTTGCACCCAAAAAATCCAAGGAATATAGCTAACGTCTACTGTATTGATTATCCCAACTGTGTTTTTAATTGAAATCCCGAAACATGTATGAGAATGTATTATTAATTAATATTTCCTTTAATATGTTAATACCTGTATTAATAGTGATATGTAAATAAGTGTTCGTGCAGTGTAAATTTAATTTGGTGAGTACCTAAATGTGATTGGCTTTGAAATTTGATGATAACACAACTTTAAAATTTCTAAATTACAATAATTCTGCTAGAACGCTTGCCTATTAAACTTACTGATGATTTAATACCTAACTAAGAAACTGGAGAACACTTTACCTTGTGAAATTGTAAACTTGAATGTAAATAATAATACTTTGTAACTTAAATAAAGTATTTTTAACATTGAATGTAAACTTAAATGGACTAACATATCTCTGATATCGCACCTTTTCCGTTTCCTCTCTGTATATTATACTGTAAATATCTGTATAATTGTATTATTTGTATATTTCTTGTGTTACACTTTGTATATTCTGTATTTATTGTATACACTTCCATTTATCCTTCACTTCACTTCCACACTCACTTGCACAGATCGCACACTTCAATTTTGCACAAAATATCATGAAGTTTGTACAAAGATTTTGAAAAAACGTAGTAGATCCTCCTGAAAGCTTTCGAATTATGAAGAAATGAATATTACTATTCAGTCTCAAGATACACAAAAAATTAAGCGCAGATGTTTTAAATGTTATTTTTTTATTTCTTTAAATTTGCAACGTTTCGTTTACTTTCTGTGTCTGCAAAACTGTCTGTAACATTTTTACGGAACAACAGTATTGACAAGACCAATAAGCCCGCCTGTCTGCCCTTGATAATTATTCGTCAAGCTAATCATATTTTAACATGCGTAAAAAGTGCAGATCTAATATAAAACTATCCACAAAATCCTTGTACAAACTACTCCGCACAGCTTCGCAACCACTGTCCCACCACTATTGTCCGCCATCTGACAGCGTTGACTGACCAGATACCGCTGGAGCCGCCGCGGGCAGTGGCGGAGGAGCAGGCGCCGGGCCGGGGGCAGCTCGTCTCCGCAGCCATTAATGTCACGAGAGCATTCTCGCAGTTCTTAGGGGCTGCGATACAGGTGTGTAAATGGAGATTTTTTTTAAGTTTTTTTTTTTGCTTTATTTATTTTGTGACAAAGTGGTCTTTCCTTTACAGCAAATACCTTTTCAATTTTGTGTTAAATGATTTTTGTGTTTTTAGGTTTTTATTATTTTCTAGATGAATTGGATTGTTTTTAATTTTGTAAGTTTTATTGAACTAACTGCGTTACAATCGTGTCATGATAACGAATTCAGATTCTAATAAATAACAACATAAAACTAATTATTTACTGTCGTTCTTATCATTTTAAAACTTCATGAAATTAATCGTGACTGTTATTAATAATAATTTGTGTAAACTGTAATAACAAAAATCCTGGCTTTAAGTAATCAAAGATTTTCTTAATTTGACTTTTCCCTTGTTGACAATTTGTGTTTATGAACTAAGTCTGAAAACTACAAGTAGCTACTCGTACTTTACAAACTATTAAAAATGTACATAATAATGTATATATTAAGGTGATATGAGAAAAAAGGAGTGAATGCTAAAATGACGACTAGTAGAAATGAGTGGAAGAAGAATACGCATTGCGCCGACCCCAAATAATTGGGAACGAGGCAGGGAAATGATGATAACAGTAAATTAATTTCCGCTTGTCACGTTTCAGGGTGCTGCCCAAACGGTCCAGAGCGTGATCCGGGCCGGCCAGCGAGCCGCTTACGTCAACGGATCCGGCGGATCTGGGTAATCCGGAT